>OX451741.1:1026119638-1026719638 GCA_948472305.1 Vicia faba
ATCATTAGCTTTAAGTTTGTGAAGAAACAAGGTTCTACTCATGCCACTGAACATGTACATGTTTTTACTTTTCATTTCTTTTGCTTGAGTTGTGAGAATTTGGAGTTTGAAAATGGCAGAAAATCTAGGTTAGGATTTGGGGGAGGAGAAATTCTCCCTCATCTTAGAGAGTTAGATCAAGTTATGCATATGGTTAGAATCGTCTCTTCATGCTGAACATTTTCTATGTTATGAGTTTTTGCTAAAAAGCCAGGAATCAAGAGTTGGAAGATGAGGAACAGGACGCGCGTATTTTCAAACATTGTTTGCTGGAGGTTGAAGACAAGTCTTCTGGGCTGGGCCTGAAACATTTTTCTTATTTGCACCACATAATTGCTTTTACACCCCCAAGGCCCATTTGCTTATTTCTTTGACTTTTTGACCTTTTTCTTTTTTGATTGACTTTGTTTATTTTTTCTCATAACATAAAAAATATAAAAATATTTTTTCTCACCATTTTTAATTTATTAGGTATTTATATGATTTTTCTTTTGATTAATACTTAGATAAATAAATATATACATTTCATTAAAATATTGAGAAATAGGTAAAAATACTTTTATTTTCATTTTTATTTTATTATACCCTCTGAAAATATTTTACATAAAAAATACCTTTTTTATACATATTAAAAATTATTATTATTTATATATATAATACATATTTAGAACTTAATACATATATATATATATATATATATATATATATATATATATATATATATATATATATATATATATATATATATATATATATATATATATATATATATATATATATATATATATATATATATATATATATATATATATATATATATATATATATATATATATATATATATATATATATATATTTATTAATATATTTAGGTTAGAATACAAAAATATCTGTATTTTTCATTTTTATTAATATTTGATATAAAAAATATTTTTTTATAATATACTTCACTTCATTTTTATTTTTGTACATAATAAATAAATACTTTTATTAAATTAAATAATAATACATTTTATTCAATAGAATTGGGGTTTTGCCCTAAATATGAAAAAAAAATTCCAAAACTAATATCTTTTTATTATCTTTTATTTTTACATAAATAATACTTTTTTTCATACATATACAAAATATTTTTGCACCTTGCATATTTTATTCCATTTTTATTTAATTATTGTACATTAATTAAATTGTATAAATTCAATATTGATGTGATAGTTTTAGGTTTAAATTACTTGTCCATACCCCCATTTGAACATTTGTACCCCCCTTCCCATATTTGGTTTTGTAATAGCTAGTAAATTTATTTTCGCGCTTTATTGCTTTCTAATTATACCATGTTAGAATTAGGGTTTGTATGCTAAAAAAACAACCAATAGTTATGACCTAATCTCAAGACAAACAAGCATGAAAATGGACACACAAATCACACTTGCACCCCCTAGGGTACTCCACTTGTTGCCTTTCAAATTGGACCATATTGCATGTTAAGTCTCTTTGGGCAAAACAAACAAACCAAATGATCATAGTCCCTCGATAACATTTTCAAAATACTTCCAAAACAAATGATCAAGTCCCTTAAAGAAAATGCCCAAAGATACTTGGCACCATTGCAATTATGGCCTAAACGATGACCCGCGCCTGTCCCTTTCACATCCTAACATGAGATTGCCCACCAAATACAATGGTGGAACAAACTTGTTAAAAGGGTTAAAACGTAGCAATAATCTTTGAGAAATTTAGGAGTAGATAAACCTCTTAGTTACTTGAATCAAACTTGCAAAACAAAAACACTTGCCTATTTTCTAAAACCACACCTCACAACACTTTCAAAACAAACTTTCAAAAACAAATGAAAACCTTTTCAAAAGACATACACCTTTGTATACATCCCAACATGGATCATTACAAAGGTTGCCACCACAATGGCTTCTTTTCAAAAACATTTTTCAAACCCATACACACAAAGCACCATTTAAAACAATTGAAAACAAAAGGCAAGTGATCTAAGCAAGTAACTAAGAGCCCATGGATAACCATGGATAGAAAGGGTGCTAATACCTTCCCTTTCTATAATCTACTCCCCGAACCCAAGAAAACGTCTCAAAGGTTTTTGTTGTGCTTTTTAACCTTTCCTTAGGATAAAATAAAAAGTCGGTGGCAACTCTTGCTCAACCGAAACATTTGCGAAAACAAACGCAAAACCTCAAGTCAGTTCTCCCACCGTATCACAGGTATCTATTCACCCCCTCTAGATAAGTTATCATCGTCTAACAAGTGGCATCAAGAGCCCAATTCATTTTGTGTACTTCCAATACACTTTTTAGAAAATGGAAAATGCACCTAAAGCGGAGTATAACAGAGCTCCCATATTCACCGATGAAAACTATGGTTATTGGAAGACTTGTACGCACATACATATCAATTCTTATAATAAGTGTGTATGGGATGTAATTGAAAATGGTCCAAACATAACTACCGAGGATGCTGATGATGTCACCATACCCAAACCGGAAGCACGACGGAGTAAAGATGAAAACGAATTATGGAGTTACGAGTGGAAGGCACGAAAAATTTTCATGTCCTCCCTTGGAGTGTATGAGTTTTATCGTGTCTCCCATTGTGAAACCGCAAAAGCTATATGGAACGCATTAGAAGTTACCCATGAGGGAACCATATAAGTTAAACAAGCTAGAGTAAATACTTTGAATCAAGAGTCCAAGCTCTTTCGCATAAATCATGGTGAAACCATTGCAGATATGCAAAATATATTTTCTCATCTCATTAATCGTTTGAATACACTTGGGAAATTGGTTACCAATGAAATTTCTACTAACAAAGTTTTGAGATATCTTGCCAGGGATTGGCAACCAAAGGTCACCGCGATCAAATTGGTTATGCGCCTGAGCTGAGCTGGATTAGTGAATTCAGTTATGATTTAACAGTTGCAGAATATTCTAGGAAGATTATGCAATCTTATGTGGCGCTGATTTAAAGGTATGGAAGAACCAAGTCAAAATATTGAAGAATATGCAGTTTCTAAATATGGAGATATATTAGGAAACTAACTATTGAAGACCTTGTTTGTAGCAGAAGTTTCTGCTGATTTGTAATTGCTAATGTGCAATGATTAGAAGACCAAATTCAGCTGGGAATAGGTTATAAATAGAATGCTTGTAACCTAGAAAAGACACGGTTCTAAGATGTATAAGCTTATGGATTTGTCTTTGTGCCCCTCTCTAGGAGAGTTGATATTGTTCTCCTCGAAACTATGAAGCAAGGGTAAGTATTGTTCTTGGAGGAAGCTTTTAAGCTACTCCAAGTTGTGTTCTTAGTTAGGAGTAAAGTTATAAACGATGGAGTTTAGCTTTAGGTCTTGATTGAGTATTGTCATGGAAGTGTGTCTTCTATTTTGCTGTCATAAAAGTGTATCTTCCTGTTTGCTGTCCAATCGTTGTCTGTGATTGAGGAGGGCCTCATATCTATGGGAGTTTTAGATAGAAGTATAGCACGGTTAATGATTAAGTGAGTAGATCGTAAACTGGTATGTTTGTTGTAGGGTCTATAAATTGATACTATCATAGTAGACTTTTCCATGGCTTGGTATGCCTTTAAAGTAGGAGAGTTGCTCTGAACTGGGTTAACAATTTATCTGTGTTTTTATGCTTTTCAGTATTGTTTTTATTGTTTATACCTTACTTATGTTGTTTAAATCAGATCATATGTCCCAACATGTCAATGGTCTATGTTTGGGAGAGTTTGATCAGTGGTTTTTACACCTTTATTTACCGATCATTTTAGTCAAACTTCGCATTGTTTTATTCGTATTTGCCGCATTTTATGTTGTGGTATTGTGTCTTTAATTGCTTTCAGGTCATGTCAAGAACTCAAGAAGACTCGGTGCGAAAATTGTAAAATTGGAAGTTTCGGAGAAATAAAAAAATCAAGTATCAAGAGGCCTGCTACGACCTCCTCTGTTAGTTGACACGACCCGTAGCAGGTCTGGTTCCCACGAGAAAGAAAGAAACTATGGAGCACTACGGGTGCCCGTGTTGGCTGACACGACCTGTAGTGGTGGTCTTGGAACGTAAGAGGATAAAGTCTAATTCCAGAAGGGCGTTACGACCACCAATGTTACTTGACACGGTATGTAGCACATGAAGACATTGATTTTGCTGGGTTTTTTTTTAATATTTTGTCCATGGGTTAAGTTGTGGGGGCGTTTTGGGCATTTTCGACCGGTTTTAATGGATTATTTCTATTTAGATAAGTTTTAACGATGAATTAGGGAACTTTTTGGCAAGCAAAGAATTACACGAGAAAAGATTGGAGAAGACAAGGGTTTCGGTGGAAGGAGATTTTCATGAACGGAAGCGATTGAAGATCAAATTTCTCCCTAATACTTGTAATATTTATAATTTATCTTTTATTTTCTTTGAACATTATGAATAGCTAAACCCCCTAATGCTAGGGGATTTTCCTAATTTTCATATGTAATGACGTTGATTTGATAATTGCAATAACAATATTTATTTTCATAATTGATTTAATCTCTTAATATTTTTATTGCCTTCTTTGTCGGACAAAAAAGGTTTGATTTATGATTAGAAATTAGGTTGGACCACCATTGTTAATGCTTTTATGAGATTATGCTATAGTAGATATCACCTAGGACTAGGGATACCTTATAGCAACTAGATATTCTTGATAATAAAAATTCTTAATTTCATCTGTAAGTTTCTTTGGACTTAGGGCTTATGATGAATGATTGAAGGTTTCCTCTCTAAGGACTTAGGAGTAAACACCCTTAAGAACCGGTAATTGATTATATAAAATAAGTTGTTGCAATATTAATTCAGAATTGTTACAGGGATAATTCACACACCTACTCTAGCATGTTACTCATATCTATCGAAACAGTCTTTCGCGTGTATTTATTTTATTCACAATTATTTTTATCTACTCGTAATTCAAACCAAAACGTTTGTTTTTTGTTTAATTGAACATAATTCAAACTCGATATTTATATGCAGTCTTTGAGATGGACATTCAGGAAACTTTCCTCATTATTACTACAGATGCAAAATAATACATTTGCTATTTTTCCGATCAAACATCTTATGGGTTACCTTGTACTTATGAGTTAGGAAGATACACACTTGGAGGTATACTGATACCAATAGACAATATTCATGTTTATTGGAGGAAAATAACAATGGAAGTTGAGTTGGAGGTAGATGCTGATCATGGATCAAAGGTGGATATGAGTAATGCAAAATATGAATTATGTAAATGTTTAAGTCACTAGAAGTTATTGGAAAAAGAGCATTAAAAAGTAGGTTTTGTGAGTTTGCTTACTCCGCAACACCTTCGATGTGTTCACCACCTGAGAAATTAAAAATTAAAGAATGAGTGAAGAAGAAAGGGAAGAAACCCGTGGGAAAATACTGCTGGTTTCCAAGTCTCTCATCTTTTCCCAAGAGTGAGAAAATACTCATGAATTCATCAATGTTACAAAATTAAAACTATTAATAAAAAAATTTAAATAAAAATAAATAAACTAAATTAAAATAAATACACGTAACAAAGTAGGATATCCACCTAGTTGCTTGCAACTGAAAAAGGAAGCATCTTTGAGATATCAGTAGAGGGTGACCAACACATATGCTGCCCAACTATATCTCCCACGTTCGTCCAAGTCTCGAATAACATTAGATATCGTGCCTCGACAAGCGTAAAAGTCTTGTCAGCAAAAATCGTTGAACCCACCAACAACATCATATATGCTATGATCGTACAATCACAGCAGCTCGATGATGTGTAAATAACTTGCGCATCCACTCCAACTTATAATAAGCACCCCTACAGGCACATACATGTTATGATACCTCACTATTTGGCACTCATAAGTATTCAACAACAATCTCAAGAACAACTTCTTCAGATACATCTCGAGGGGGTCCAGAACACGCCCTTGGTGGGCAAGTGAAGTAAACAAGAGACCTTGTCTAGTGTAATAGTCATCTCATCAAATAACATGTAAAATGAAGATGTCTCTGGATGCCATCTCTCCATAAATGGTAATATTAGGTTTGTGTCTATCTTCGTCAAACTAGTTCTCTAAAATGAAGATAGATCAGACCAACTCGCCCAACTCTCCATCTCCGGTGGGAGACGATGAGAAACCGTAGATGCAAGCTTCAGCCCATGTCCAAGAACCTTCAACTCTTTCTTTGGGCGTCGCTCCTGAAAATAATTAAAATTATACATTATATAACAAAAATAAAATTGAAATGTTATTCAATATAAAGTAAGTGTCATTTACATACCTCACTGAACCATATATGTCGAGCAATAGGATGCTCGTAATTTACCAAAAGAGATGTATCGTACGACCCTCTTGAAAATCTAACTTGTTGTGGTGGATGCAAATGCACCAATATGCCCTTCCTCACCTACCAACATCGATGGAGTCCCTCATCCCAAACTACGACTTGGAATCCGACCATCGATGCCCTGTGTTCGCGCCACTGCCAAAATCACAACAAACACAAATAATATTTTTTTTTTAAATTGTAAACTGAAACACTTTGATAGAAGACTTTTTATTTATAAAAATTTAAAATAATCAGAACACTTTGCTGAAGACTTCGAATATGTGTTTCATAAAAAACAGAACTCTTTGTAAATGTCTTTCAGCGTGTTGTTGTAAACCAAAAGAGTTATTTTAGGAGTTTAGAAAATAAACTAAAATCGAAACACTTACTTCAGAAATTCTAGTTTGGAAAATGTGAACCGGAGAACTTGTGGCAAGAGTTCTTGAATGCAGACAAATTTTATGTTTCAAAAAAGTGAAAAACGAGAGTGAAGAAAGAGTGAATTTTTTTTATAAAAAAAACCTATTTATGTGAAGGACATTTTGGTAAAAAAAAGGTTAAATATTGAGGTATAGGAAATGTAGGTGTATGGGGTAAAAATTTTAGCAACTCCTACACAGTGGCGGAGACAGCGGTGGCAAAGGAAGCCCGCGACCACCCCATTATTCTTTTTTAAAGGAAAATATATATAATTGTCATTAGATATTACATACTGAAAAATATGTTCATTAAGTTTGCACAACTGATACATTAAAAATATTAGTAAATTAAAATGTACTTTCAATCCTAGTTAAACATACAATACACTTACATTCAACTATTTTACTTTATATTTATATTTCACTCTATAAACTACCACTTCACTTCACATATAAAAATTTAATTAATTATTATCATCATTCTTAACTATTACTAAATTAATTATTTAATTTATTATTGATATTCTTAATTAATTTATATTCGTTTTTTAAGGAAAACTATTAGAAATAATACTAATAATTGTGTATTATATTTAAAGTACACCTCAATGATTATTTATAAAATTAACATTAGTCTCAAATTTGTCTAAATATTTGACAAAGACTTGAGACATAATTTTCATAAAAACAAATAAAATAAATAAGTATTTTGTGAATTATCATTTCAAGGACTCTTCGTAATTTTGTCTCAAATTTAGCTTAAAATTTTACACAAATTTAAGATGAAATATAAAAAAGAATAAAATAAACAACAAATTAAAATTATATCTAAAATTTATCTCAAAGTCTATATACACGATGAAATTCTTTCTAAAAACTGTGTTGATATTTTACACAAATTTGAGATTGAGTTTCCAAAAAAAATAATAAAATAATAAACAATTATGTATTTATTTTTGAAATCTATCTTAAAAGTCTCTAAAATTGAAATTTGTCTCAAACCCGTCTCAATATATCACATAAATTTGGAATAAAATTTATAAAATATAGTAAAAAAACAACAATTATATTAGTTTCAAATCCGTCTCAAAATCTCTACATGATTGAAATCTATCTAAAAATTTAATGTCATTTAAAACGAATTTTATTTTATTTCAAATTTCTATTTAAAAATATCAACATTTTAATAGTGTCACGACTACATCTAATAAATTCATCACCATATACACTTATAGTAGTCTTCATCATATCTCTATATTTTATATTTGAACTCTCGTTATCTTATATATTTAGTAAATTTCATTTCATTTTTTTAATATATTTTTAATTTTAAAATTCTATTCAAATATTAAAAATATATCTACAATTTTAAAATATTTATTTTAGTATTAAAATTAAACATTTTTATTCTTAAGAATTATTATCTTAATAAATTACTTAACAATAAACAAGAAATTAATATTTTTGTCACAATTGTTACTAATATATAATTATATATAATTATGTTTTATTAATATTTTATTAAATTTGATTAAAATTTAAATGTTTTATATATATAATTTTTATAATTATTTATAATTTTTAGTTTATCTTAAAAAGTCATTCCAAATTTTTTTGTCCGGCTCCGCAACTGTTCCTACATGAGTTTTTTTCAGCAACTCCTATGGTGTTTTCCGAGCATTTATCCAAAATCTCAAATATAAAAACAGTGATTGCCGAGGAAAGGAAGCAACGAAACATTCGGAACTTGAAAAGCTCCTCGGTTCGTCCTTAGATTGAAATTTGAAAATGTCAATGGGAAACGAATCCAGTTGGGTAGGAAGGAAAGCCGTGAAGCGCATTGGAGGAATGTCCGATGCTCTTTCGATCGCCGCCGATCTCGGTTTCAACGTCTCACCTTCATCTTCATCTTCATCTTCATCTTCATCTTCATCTTCATCTTCCCCCCACGAACCTCCGCAGAATTCCTCCCCAACAACCGCCGAAAAGGGCCAAGACTTAATTAGGGTTTTGAGAGAGTTATCTTCCGTTCAGAGGAAAATTGCTGATTTGCAAGTCGAACTTCAAGGACGAAAGGTCAAACCTTGGATCTACATCTCCACATCACTCTTTTTATTTTTCTTTCAATTTTATTTATTATATATCTTTCTGTATGTTTTTAGGATGATAAAAATGTTGCACATTTGACACATGTGAGTGAAATGGAGAACAAGATTCAGACTCTAGCAAGGATTACTACCATTCTTAAAGACGTTATTCATAACAAGGTATTAGACCTTGGTTTCTAACTTATTTGTATTTTGACGACTCCTTTAGATGTTCCTATATACTTTTACACACCATTTTGTTTCTAAAATTTGCCAGGATCGCATTATTGCTCGTCTGCAACAACCGTATTCCCTTGATTGCATTCCTGTTGAAGCAGAATATCAGGTTGGTGAGCATAATTTGTTGTTCAAATAATCTACTTCGACTAGAGTATAAGGATGATATTTAATTTTATCTCTCAACTCTAATATTGAAACTAATGTCTTGTTTGCCCCGTTACAAAACCTAGTTTTCCCATTGGACAACAATCGATTCATTATATATTACAAATAATATATCCTTACACGCAATTTTAGTAGATAATTGGTGTAAATGATAGATAAACTATAATTTTCAGTCAATGTAAGACATATTGTAGAGTTTGTGTCATATTTTTCTAATGCGTGCAGAAACAATTCTCTGAACTGCTGATGAAGGCAGCTAGTGATTATGGTGCTTTGACAGCATCAGTGGCAGATTTTCAATGGAGTCAGAATTTTAAGGAGCCTCCTTCAGTTTGGGGGGTATGCTTCTAAAGTCATTTTTATTGTTACTTAATATTGATATTTGGACTTGCTGTTTCCATTATAACACAAACTAATTTGCATTCCTGGACCCTAGTTTTCACCTACTATCTTTTGTTGCATACCCTTAATGTTATTAGCCACTATACTTACTTGGACTACGCACCAAGAACATGACTCGGGGACAATGAATTTAATTTTTATTCGTTTTTCCTATTTGGAAAACTGAGCATAATTGAATGTCTACTTGCATTTGAAACGAAATTCCTTTTTTTTTTAACAGGAGATGCTTCGACCTATTCCTGTAGCGTTGGCGTCTTGCACTCGATACTTTGAAGCCATGTCAGCCAAAAGAGAGTCATTTTCAGCACTTCAGAAAATGAGAGTGGGACAGTTTGATTCCACTGTGCCTAGTACTCCGGCCAGAGATCCTTCCCAAAGACTACCAGGAGTATCTGATTCTCTAACTTCGCTTTCATCAGAATAATGGTACACCACAAAGGATCCTGTCTCTTAGTTATCCAAGATTTGTCTATCTTTTGTGTGATATCATACTTCAATAGCTTGTGTGCATCAAATATTCAGGAATACCTCTTTTGTAGAATGATAATTACAAGGTAAAGGATATTTTGTTAAAAGGGCTGTTTAATGTTTGTTTGAGAACTGAATCCATCAGTTTAAACTACAACTCGGAATATAGTATCAACTTTACTCTATATTTTTGTGTAAACTAAACTAAAGTCGGCCACATATGCATAAGGCTGGTATGTACGAAAGAGGATGTTGCCGATATATGAAGTCTGGACACTAGTGACCCTGACTATGGGTGTTATGGAAGCTTATAAGCAAAGTGTTACATCTCATAAGAAGGCGGTGGCAAGAGTTAGAAAATTTCTTCATGAGCGAATGTAAGACCTATGGGTGGAAGTATAAAAGGAAGCTTTCCATTACGGAAATACATAATAACCTTAACCTTGCCTTGATTCACTTTGGGAATGCTATTCATAAGGATTTGGCAGGAACAATAATATTTATGTTTCTTAAACTGCGAAAGAAATATATTGTTTAGTCTCAAATGACTTTAAAAATATGTTTCATTTTCTCTAAGCATGTCTAAAAAATATTATTACTTTTATTGCATTGTTTAGTTTAAGGAATAAGAAATATTATTACAGAATATATTTCATGTTTACAAGACAAAAATTAAAAAAATATATATTATATATATATATATATATAAAATACTATTATGCTTAAGTAGAGCTGTGGTCTAATTTAAAGGCCTCAAAATTTATTATCTAAATTTTTTAAATTAAATGAGCTTTAAAATAAGTAAGTTCCTCAAATTAAAAAAGTTTGGTCTCAAACCCCCAACCGTTTCACCTAAAATAATCTTTTTTTTTTCCTTCATTTTTCGAGAAAAAAAATGAAAAAAAGTTTTTTAAAATATGTTTTTTTCATTTTCAGAAAAGAGTTTTTTTTTTCATAAAATAAAAAATTTTAAACATATTTTTGAAATTAATTTTTCAAAAATAAAATTAATTTTTGTTAAAACTTATTTTTATAATTATCTTTTTTTAAATATAAATTTGAAAGATTAAAAAATATTGTTTCAAACAAATTTTACAAAAAAATTAATAATAAGGCCTTAAGCCCCTTATTTAGACCTCTACAAAATTTGAGGAAGGTTCATTACACTCATGTCTTACTAACATACTCTGCTAAAAATTCAAAAATATCTTTTGAATTTATTTAGAAGCATTAAATACATAAAAAATTCTTTGAAATATATCAAAGATATGTTAAAAAAATTTGAATTTTGAAATACATATTAGTAAGTTATAGACATACGCCTCAACACCTATGTCTGATCTCAACTATGCAAACACACGCCTTAAATAAAATGGATTTCAAAGTCTAAAATTCTTACGGAGATGGAATATGAACTATTTTGTTTAAGTAATCACGCCCAAACCGTTCACTCTCCATTCTCTTTTTCATTTTAGTAAAAAGAGTAAATAGAGTTTGTGAGCATACTCGTGTTCTTGCATTTTATAAGTTTTCTCATAACTTTTACTCTATTGCATTAAAACTTAGCACATCTTTGAAGTTCTTCTCCACTACATTCAATCCATGATCAACCATATCTCACATTTGATAAGTTATTCATTTCCTTACTTTTTTATTTGTTATCATGCATTGCACAAATAATTTATAGGTATTGATATATTAGGTGTGATACGTTAAGTTAATCATATTTTTTTTGTCCTAAATTGTCTTGCCTTGAAATTTTGAATTTTTATTGCTTAGGGTTTATATGCTTTGTTTTTTATTCATTTGTTCTAGTTTCGTTCACCGCAGATTTTGATGTTTGAGTCCTTTGTCAGGATAACAAAATTCAGATTTACCTGTTTTTTATTTTTTGGTTCAGTTTGCAAATAATTTCTTTGGTTATGACGTGATTTTTCTTCTTTAACTATAGGAAAAATGTCTAACAACTAAGAAAGAATGAGATATAATAGAGTGGTCCAACATACTTCCATTCGCGTGGAGAAATCTAGACCCTCGCGGCTCGCATTTGAAGAGACTTTATTTGATGTTAAAGCATCAGCTTCTTGGATTCATCTATCTCCAGCATCGTCTTTCCGAATTTATGTGTCTCTGGTTCATCATGAATCTCCTACTATCCTGAAAGCCCCTGTTTTATCTGATGATGTTGTGTATGATAGTTTTTTTGGGAGGCCTGTCAGACCTTTCATTACTACTTATGTATGCAAACCATGGTGATAGGCATGTGTGGGATGGAGAAGTGGCATAAATCTTTATTTACTTTTTTAACACATGTGTTATAATAATTGAACTGTCTGACAATGATGTATTCAAGATGTCCTACAGCTATTTCGGGTGAAGAACTTACGTAGGTATGGATATGGTTATATTAACCATATTTTATTGTTTGTGTTTGTGGAGTGATAACACACAACAACCTCTTCATTTCATCTTTTGATCAATGAGATGACCATCACACTCGAGGATGTCTCATGCCTTCTACATAGTTCGATCAAAGTAAGGTTATTAGATTACTCCAAAATCAATAAACCTAATGCACTAGACCTGATGATTACATATTTAGGAGCCGAATCGAGTAAAGCCTAACTGAAGATAGATGACACTAGATGATGTCATGCTAGATTTTCATTCATAGTGAAGCTATATGAAGACCACATAGATGCAGTTATGGATGTTGTGGGTGATGATGCATAGGTTGCATACCATAGGGCATGTGCGTTGGGGTCATACTTCATGATTTTGGTCGGCATGTATATATTTAAGAACAAAAGTACGACCTATGTCATTGTTGTCTACGTTAGATACTTCATTGACTTGGAGATAATTTATGAGTACAACTTAGGGCAATTTGTTTGGTTTACCTCAACTCCAAGTTAGTTGGAGGTAGTCAATGGAAGACTCGACAGATGACAACAAACAAATGTCTATTTACGATATAAAAAAATTGCATACTTGCTAATATTAATTACATAATACTTGTGTTACACTCTTACTGATATTTTATCAAAAATATTTTCAAACATGGATTCACCGACATTTTCCATGTCTCGTCGAATGAGAATATGTTAATGACTATTTTGAGGAATTGCCATGTGTCAGCTCGATTGTTCCATTCAGTTGGAGCTCAGCGAACGAGATATTCAGAATTTATCTTGATTTCATCGTGCCAAATAATATCTATTTCTCGTCCTACGATGAGCACTGTCATACTCCACCCTTAAAGGTGATAGTCTTGTACTCTGGGTGACGGGTTTGGGTCTCGACTTATGTACTCGTATCTACCCGAGCGAGTACTATGACAGTTCAGGTATTTGTACAGTATACCCAAAGACCACGTATTTGGTCTTAAAGAATGTATGTAGTGTGTCAGCTCCTCGTTCATGGAGTACGGTATATAGTTATCTCCAACGATTTTATACAGTGTCACATTTTTACATGACACTCGGTGTGTAAGGAGATTCCTTAAGACTAGCTCATTAAAAAATCTTATTAAAGAAGTAGGCAATGGCTGACCATGTCATGAATGTGTTGGCGATAAAATGGTCTATGAAATTGATTTATAAATGACATATAATATATGATTCATTAAAAAATAGAATTTCTTTTAACTTAGTGGCTATCAATAAAAAACTATCCAAGATTAATTCAGAGATTAAATCCAAACTTTTTTTTTTGGCAACACACAATATACATAGCACACTCTCATTGTAAGAAAACACTAAAAATACATAGTTAATGTATAAGATTTGTTCAGAGATTAAAATCTATATATTTTTTTTTTGACAAATACAATGGTGTCTCTCTTATTAGTAATTTTATTTATAATAGGCTCATCTGTATTTTAAAATCCGAACTATACACAAAATATATCTTAGAACTTAGTGAACAACACCCTAAAATTAATAACATTAGAAAGTCAAAGCCACAAAATTGTTCATATTATCAAGGAGATTTATTTAAGGTGATTTTGTCATATTATCATCATTATGACTTTTTTTATACCTATATCCTTAAGGAATAAGAATTTAATTGAAAACAAGGATAAACATTCAATTGCTTTGCAATAAGAATACTGTTTTTTATATATAAACAAATACCATTATAGACTTGGTCTCCATTAAAAGAATTTGTTATAATATTTTTTTAAAAAATTTGATATTCTATAAACGTAATTGTAGAAAATAATTTTTCAAATAGGAGAAAATTATAATTAAAGACAAAACTCTTTCAAAAGTTTAACACCACCTCGTACTCAAGGATGAAATCGAACTCCTCAAAAATAAAATCGAACCCATGACATTTGATTAAATTGATGTAATAATATTATTAACTTCTTTTATTTAATATTTTTAATTATTTACTATTTTAATTGTTATATTTATTATTCTATTTTTATTAATCAAACATAATATATTTAATTTGCAAAAGCAAATGCCAAGAAAGGCCTTGCTTCTTTTTTTTAAAAAAAAATAAAACTAAATTGTTAATCAAACTATTGAATTCCTACTCAACAATATTTAGATGAGAAGAAAGAATGCTACTTTTTTATTGGATGAAACATTCGTAGATCCTTACTACTTTGAGATTTATTTCTAAAGTAATGAACCCACAAATATTTCACCCAATAAAAACAAATATTTCACCCAATAAAATAGTAAATGCTAGAGTGTTGAAAAGAAAACGTTCCAAGTGCTGGAGTGTTAAAAAGAGTGTTCTTTACACTTATCTTTAGATGAGATGATAAGAAATTAATCTATTCAGTTGATTGAAAATTATATGCTTCTAAAGTATTTGGCGTTAACAAAGAAAAGGACCAATACCATTACTCTTTTGTTTGGAGAATATTTGGAGTAATAAATTATAAGGATTTGAAAATTGTCAAAATCTTCTACCGATGAATATAATATTACAATATTTGAAGATTTAGTTCTATGGAAAAACATAAACTTAATAGAGAACTAGCCAACATTCCTTCCATATTCCACAAAACCTCCCTTCACTTATTTTCTAAGTTTCCCAAGGTCATGTCGTTTTAGGCTAACTTTGAAAATCAAGAAAATTCTATCACCAAATTTAAAAAACAATCCCATTAACAACTTGCCTATGTCCTTTTTACTTATGTTAATTATTGTATAAAAACTCATTATAATCAAAGCTCAAACTTTCATTTAATTTTCTTTCACTATACTCACCCAAAAATAAAAAGTAAAACCAAAATACATAAAAATGCCTTAAACTATCCTTGTTTTGCAGTTGAGTTACTCATAAGCTTACTCATAAGCTTGTCAATGTAAAAAAAATATAAATGGCATTGTCTATTATACTAAACAATGTATCATCTCCACACAATTTTAAGGGTTACAGAAAAACATTATTTGATGAAGTTCCTCCAGAACCCAAGCAAGTATCCTTCTCAAGACCACTCTGCACCAATAAAAAAGGTAAGATAGAAAACAGTTATAAACAGTAAGCCACAAAAGTTTGCAAAACCAATTATAAAAAAACAAAAAAAACAGGATGCATTGTGTTTGCCACAGGGCCGAAGAAAAAAACCACAATTATGAGGAATAATAGAATTTACAGAAAAATGAAAACAAAATAGACAGCTCACTATTACAACATTGAGATTTGAGACTGCAAATACACCGAAGATCAGTTACTAGTGTTGATGTTATAGGTTTTTAAAAAATAGGGAAGAGAAGGGAATACAAACCTATAGCATTTATGAAATGGAGACACAAAAGACAAGGGAATAAAAACCTGGAATTTTGATTAAAGTTTTGTTTATTGGTGACACAAAAGAAAAAGAACTAGCCTGGAATTATTATGGTATAATCTAACTAACACCCCACCTCAAGCTAAAACATTAAGCTAGTTACAAGTGATTTCATATGGAAAACCCGCTAGCAGATCGTATTTGGAAAATAAAACATTGAGGCCAAACCACATCTATGACGCCGAGATCAAATTCTAACTGAGACAAAATTTGAGGCCCTAGACTGCAACTGGGATGAAATTGAGACCACACTACAGCTGTGACAACAAATGCCATATCAACCGTAAGACAACCAAAACCAAACTACAGCAGTAAAATTCTTGCAATAAGATGACCAAATCAATACAAAATATGAATTGGGGACATAAATGGGCAGATTGCGATCAATAGTAATGACAAACAAGGTTGGAAAGGCGCCGCATCACATGGCCCTAGCGCAGTCAACGAGAAACTTATGAAACAACACATAGGATAGGAGTGTGTGGCCTATGCAGATAATAGGAATGGCTGACCTAATAAACTGCTTTGAACAGTTTACAATGGTATATGAAGTGGGATGAACTGACTTGAGGCCTATAAGACAGGATGTAGAAGCAGCATACAACAAAACTTATAACCAAGATAGAACTCAAGACACAAAAGGTGCCTAAAAGAACAAGGCAGAGAAAGAGCTTAAATAGGAGTATTAGTTAAACCTAGAAAGGAATGGTTTGGGGAGGAACATAAGCGTTGGAGAGATAAGATAAGGGTTGTAGTTCAACTCCCCCAACTAAGATTTCTAACAACTAATTCAATAACATGTTTCAACAGCATTGAGCAAGGATAGCCAGTGCAGTGAGGGAAGCGGCTTCGTTGAGGATAAGGACCCAATCAGTGAATGGGTCTAGAGGAATTGGAACTGATTCAGATTATAAACTATGCCTTGGGCAGGAAGTGTTGGTTGCAAAGAAAACAAGACAAACCCTACGGAGCGAGTAGTCTTAAATGAAATCTAATAGGAACTTGAGTATTATGGGGAGCCTAGATCTAAGTGGTTTGATAACTAACTTTTAAGGGAGACTTCCTTGAGTGATTGGGTACTTATCAAAATCTAGCAAAATCAACAATCTTTACAACAACAACTAAGTCTTATCCCACTAAGTGGGATCGGCTACATGGATCAACTTTCGTTATAATATCAAGTACCATGCTTCTATCCAAACCATTTATCTCGAGATCTTTCTTAATAACTTCTCTGATAGTTTTTCTAGGTCTTCCCCTTCCTCTAATTGTTTGCCTTCTTTCCATCTGGTATACCCTCCTTATTCATCCTTACTACAGAATCTACCGGTCCTCTCTCTACATGCCCAAACCACCTAAGTCTATTTCCCACCATCTTCTCAACTATAGGCACTACCCCGATACTCTTTATACTTTCATTACTAATTTTACCCAGTCGAGTCTTACTACATCCACCACAACACCCTCATCTCTGCTACACTTACTAAATTCCCGTGTTGATTCTTAACCGCCCAATGTACAAAATCGCCAACCTTTAATGCAAAAATAAATAAAAAAATACAACCAAGAAACTTCCACAAATACATTAATTCATGGATACATTAAGTCTAAATGAATAATAAGTAAAATACAAACATCAAAACCCAAACACAGATGAACCGAATACACTACCCTGATAACGATACATTCAAATTCAGCAGTGTATGTTTGATTAAAACCCTAAATTTTATTTTAACACAAAAAGTTTTCAAACCGCATAGAAAGTTCATGGATACAAAACCAGACAAAATCAAACCCTAATTAACCTAAATCTTTCATATAATAATACACCCCAAAGGATCTTGAAAACAGAATCCAGACATTTGCATCCCAGAAATTGAAATTGAAAGTGGATAGTAAATTACCATATTATGCGAATCTAAAGCTCGAGCTTGAGTTCCTCGCTTTCGCGATTGAGAAAGTGAAGAATGTAAGGGGTGAGACGAACAACAACGACCCATGTCCCGAACATGGCGACGTGAGTTTTGAGCTCCTTCAATGCTGCAGTCTTGTCTGGCTTTCGCATGAATCCTGGAAACATGGCTGCTTCTCTGATTCGTAGAACCTTTTTCTTCTCTTTTCTTTTTAGGGTTTTGGGATTACAGAACCTTTCAATTGTGATTTGTGATGTTCTCTCTCTTGAGATTTAACAGGGTGTAAGAATGGGTCGTAGAGATAACAGTGTAAGAAAAATAAATCTTCCTACCACCTCCATTTTTAGCTTACACCCCCACACACTCTATGCTTTTATCATATAGGGGTGTTCAAAACCAAACCGGCCCAATAGAAAACTGCAAAACCGAACCAAACTAAATCAAAACCGCAAAAAACCGTATTTGGTTCGGATGTGTTTGGTTCATTTTCTCGTAGAACCGCATGGTTCGGTTCGGTATTTTACAAACCGAACCAAACCAAACAAAACCGCATTATGTTATAAAATCTTACTAACCAATATATATTTCTATAATTCTTTAGAGAAATCAACATGTATTATGTGTATATTTTATCATACTTTGTATTATATTCATTTTAATTTACAAATCATAAAAAATAAAATATTATTCATTTATAAATACTATTTTCACAAAATATATTTTATCATATTCTTTGTATAATATTTATTTAAGAATGCAATCTTGTTGATATCATTATTTATATTTAGATAAAATTATAATACACAATTTTATGTATCAAATTATAAATTTATTTTGACAATTATAAATTTTTTATGGTAATGTATGAACAATTAAATATAAAATTATATTTTCCTATATATTTGTATGTATGACATAATAATTATTTTTGTAAAAAACCGAAACAACCGAACCAATCCAAACCGCATTAGTTTGGTTTGGTTTGGTTCGGATTTATTTTTAAAAGTCAACCGAACCAAACCAAACCACATGTTTTTTTCTCTTGCGGTTCGGAAGATTTTTTACTTCAAAACCGCCCAAACCGCACCGCGAACACCCATAATATTGACTATCTATTAAAATTTATTTCACAAAAGTCAAAAATCACTAAATGATTTTTGAGTTTTTGGAAAATCTATAGAGATTTTTAACTTTTTGTAAGACACTACCGCATTTTTTCAGAGTTTATGACAAGTAATTATCATTTTCACCGTATTTTTTAAATAATCTAATAATATCACTTGTTTTTTCATGTATTTTTATTGGGTTTTTCAAAAAAAAAAATATACATTTTCAAATTTTTTTAAAAAAATGGTAAAAATATATGCAGATTTACCAAAATTTGCAAGAAATTCAGAAAAATGTATGGATTTTTACCAAATTAAAAAAAAATCCAAAAAATAATATACTTTTACCCGATTTTTTTTTAAAAAACTTAATAAGGCACGCTACTCATATAAGGCGAGCTATCTGGTCAGTTTCGTGCACCCTGCGTAAAGTATTTAGACCTGCTTCTAGATGGACGAGAAGTGATGATGAAACCGTTGATGTTAAGGCAACAATTCAAGATGACATGCAGATGGTGGCGGAGACACATATGTCACATCCTTCTGAAGAGGCTCTGACTACAATAGAGGTTACTTCATAGACGACTATCGAGGCGCCTACTCCGCAAACAACTACTAAGGCGTCTGCAATAGATGATGTGGAGGTTACTCCTCCAGTTGAGACAAATATCACTGTTATGGCTTCGACAAAGTTGTATGTACATACGGGTATAGGGTTTCCTAGTGGGCTTGATACGCTATCGCACACAAATAAAAAACGAGTATTTTGTAAAATGCAGTATAACGATAATGGCTTGAGTCGTATCGCAAGGATTCTTAATTTTATTATTAACTAATAGAAATCTAATGGGGGTTGGTTTTAGGATCGATTCATAACACGAAATAAGTGATTAAAATAAGTGATTATAAAAATAAGTCGATCTACTGTTTTCAGATTCCTGCTAATCATTGGTTTTTAACTTATCAATTCCCTAAGCGGCTTCGACCTCTATTCGATTTCAATACCAATTAACAAGCGCAATAGATATAAAATAGATTGAATTCTCATTCCGAATTAAGCAAACGGATTAATATAATCGTGAATTAAGCAAATACGATATAGAACGCGATTTAACGACTAAGCGACGTAAACAACGATTAAAGATTAGGAATACAATCATGAGAATTTAATCAAGATATTCCATTAAATAATAGATTAAGCAAATACAATTTCATAAAATAGAATTGAAAGAGAAACAAAATTGAATTGATAAATTAAAAACCTCAAAGCATCGGAACACGATTACAATAGATCAACTCTGGATGATTAGTTCTTCATTCAAGCGTACAAGTCAAAGTTTTTTTTCTGAATAATGAAAAGGTAAAAACTAAATTATTGTAGCGGCTGCTAGGTATAGCAAGAACAAAGATTCGGTTCATAACCCAACTGGGTCGAAAATATAACCCAGACCCAAAACAAATGACCCAAAACTTAAATATAAAATGCTGCAACTTCAACGAATTTTATGACCCTGCTACACTCTGATTCAGCTCTCGACTTCTAAAAGAAAATTGTAGCTCTTTCTCTTAGCTTTCCAACGACTAGTAGAACGCCTTATTCCAACTCCCGTAGCTCAAGTTATGAATTTATTCGTGCAGACTACTAATGCTGAAAATAAAGTGCGAAAATAAAATAATAGTAGAAATAAACTAAAATAGAAAAACACTATAAAATACAAAAATAAGCTAAACAAACCATGAAAATGCATAAGTACAATCATGAAAGAATGTGAATCAAAATGCACTGATCAAATTCCCACACACTTGAACTTTTGCACTCCGAACAAAATAAAATCAAAAGAAACACAACAACATCATCAGCTACTCATTCTAGGCTACAAACTCTTCTTCAGTTAAGATTGCATCAATAGGTACTAATCTTGCACACTAAGGATATCGTAGGAACACTAATCTTGTCTCTTGAATATGCAAACCAATTCGAATTATATTATTATGCCAAAGCCTAACTTACTCATTCTCCTTTTTACTCTTTTTCATTCAGGCGCAATCACATTAAGCCCGTTATCTCCATACACTCATAGCAAGGAGACCAGTTAGTGACTCTGATCCTTTTTTACGGGGTTCTGGTACTTACGTGGCATAACCCTTTGCTTACTCGGTTGTAGTTGTGGGGGATCGGACCGTAATCCGCCCTACTAAGTTCAGCACCAGAAACCGCTGAATCAACTAAGAACGAGTCTTATTATCAACTTTTTTTGTAAGTTCTATGGCCGTTGGGTTAAGTGACCGGGTGAGGGTCACCAAACTTAGAAGGCGCATTCCTTTTTCTTTCCTTTTTTTTTCAAATAAAACTTGAATCACTCACTTATTTTCATCGGCTTCCCTGTGTAGAGTGCGTGTGAGATGGTGTTGACTGCTGAAATAAACTACTCAAGAGTTATTAAAAGATGAGAATTCAAAGCTACGTCATAATAAAAATTCAAATTAACTTCCATATGCATGAGACTTACAGTGTTAAGACGATACCGATCTTGTGAACTTTTCCCAAGTCTCTACAACTAACCTCATATTAATCTATAACCCAAAACTTTCAAAAATATGCATATTTTTTATTTTTTTATAACTGAAAATAAAACAACGAACAAAAGCAAAGAAAACAAAACAAATAAATAATTCTCTACCCCACACTTAAAATACACATTGTCCTCATTGAAAGAAATAAGCATAAAATAAGAGAGAGAAGAGAGAGGAAAGAACACACCCGAGAAGTCAAGGCGAATAGATGATCGCATAAGTAGCCTTTCTCAATGAGATCTCTTCTATAGTTTCTTCTTCCAACGTGGGACTCTCATGGAGTAGCTTTGAGTAATGTGCATTGAACTTGAAATTTTTATTAGTGCCTTCACCTTTTATTTCAGGATCAAAGAAGAATCTTTGATAAGTAAAAGTGTTGAACGGGCACGTGATCTTCTTTTCCACAACACCAAAGATCAAAATATTGAGGGGTTGCCTCATTATATTTGTTACATCTTCAATTGAGATCCTATGTATACACATGGACAGACTAGTATCATAAATATCATCCAATATCCATCCAATTCCTTTCTTATGCTTCTTCAATACCTACAAAAATTTACTTTCTTGATCAAAATAAAGTTTAGAAGAAATTATAACCAGAAGTTTTTCATTCATCTCTAAATAAGCATATTTAAGATTTTCAGGAATTAGTTTCAGCTCTCGGGAAGGTGGTTGTTCGATGGATGATTTTTTTCGGGCAGCCAGAGTGTCGAGAGCTTCATCCACATGAACAACTTCATTTGCAACCTCATCTGCAGTAAGAATGTCAACTTGCAAGGCGGCCTTAATTTCAGCACAAACAGAGCAAATTTTAATATCAGTACAAACATCACAAGAGTAAACATCATCAATATCAGATAATGATGGAAAATCAGCTGCAAATAAATCAGTACAAGTATCACCAACAGTCTCAGAAAGTAACTCTATTGGAAAAACATAATTCTCTTCCAAGGGTTGTTGGTTAGATCCTTGAGCTTGTTGCATGATATTCATCAAAGAGGCAAGTTGTTCAATCCGTGTTTGCAAAGTCTGAAGAGTAGAATCTATTTGTTGTTCATACTTGAGATTATTTGCAGCCATTTGTTTGACAATGTCCTCTAGCGAAGGTTCAGAAGGTTCTGAGCACACAACCTGGAATTCCTTCATATGCTTATGCGAATTCTCACCTGCAAAACCATTAAACTTTAACAACAAATGTATTAAATCAGATTTCAATTCAAAAGGTGCATCAATTGTAGGATAGTCAATATGTAAACAATTATAGTTCACATCAGGGACAACCAACTGCCTCAAAGTTCTTTGTTCATCCATGTTATCAATAAACACATAAATACCAACTATGTCCGAAATAGACAAAAAAAATGAAAGAAGGAGAACGATTAAAATAAATTCAAAAAATACAAACACACCAAATATAATCTAATGAAGCAAAATAAGAATTTTAAGAATTTTTTTGGATTTTTTCGACACTAGGAAAACAGTAAAAAATTATTTTAAAATAGAAAAAAGAGGAATTTGCGATTTTGAGGGCCGAATTCTTTTAGAATTCTATTCTAAAGGTGTACTGTTCATCGATTTTTTTTTGAACTTCTGGAAAAAAAACTCGGAGCAAATCGAAATAGTAGGTTTCAAACTTACCTGGTAGACTGAAAAACTGTACTACAACCGAAATTGCAACCCTGAAAATCAACAAACACAACGAAAAAAACAAGAAAAAAAACAAGAACACTATACCTATGACTAAAATATTAATTAATAACAACAAGAATCTCCGGCAACGGCGCCAATTTGATTCGCTGTCGCACACAGATCAAAAATGAGTATTTTGTAAAATGCAGTATAGCGACAATGGCTCGAGTTGTATCGTAAGGATTCTTGATTTTATTATTAACTAATAGAAATATAATGGGGGTTTGGTTTTAGGATCGATTCATAACACAAAATAAGTGATTAAAATAAGTGATTATAAAAATAAGTCGATCTACTGTTTTCAGGTTCCTGCTAATCATTGGTTTTTACCTTATCAATTCCCTAAGCGGCTTCGACCTCTATTCGATTTCAATACCAATTGACAAGCACAATAGATATAAAATAGATTGAATTCCCATTCTGAATTAAGCAAACGGATTAATATAATCGTGAATTTAGCAAACACGATATAGAACGCGATTTAATGACTAAGCGACGTAAACAACGACTAAAGATTAGGAATACAATCATGCGAATTTAATCAAGACATTCCATGAAATAATAGATTAAGCAAATACAATTTCATAAAATAGAATTGAAAGAGAAACGAAATTGAATTGATAAATTAAAAACCTCAAAGCATCGAAACACGATTACAGTAGATCAACTCTGGATGATTAGTTCTTCATTCAAGCGTACAAGTCAAAAAAAAATTTATGAATGATGAAAAGGTAAAAACTAAGTTACTGTAGCGGCTGATAGGTATAGCAGGGACAAGGATTCGGTTCATAACCCAACTGGGTCGAAAACATAACCCTGACCTAAAACAAATGACCCAAAACTTAAATATAAAATGTTGTAACTTCAACGAATTTTATGACCCTACTACAGTCTGATTTAGCTCTCTACTTCTGAAAGAAAATCGTAGCTCTTTCTCTTAGCTTTCCAACGACTAGTAGAACACCTTATTCCGACTCCCGTAACTCAATTTATGAATTTATTCGTGCAGACTGCTAATGCTGAAAATAAAGTGCGAAAATAAAATAAGAGTAGAAATAAACTAAAATAGAAAAACACTATAAAATACAAAAATAAGCTAAATAAACCATGGAAATTCATAAGTATAATCATGAAAGAATGTGCATCAAAATGCACTGATCACTGTTATGGCTTCGACAAAGTCGTATGTACATACGGGTATATGGTTTCCTAGTGGGCCCAATGATTATTCTATGTTCATTGGATATGTCGATCATGTGGCATTCATATTATCGTAGAGAGAGGTATGTATATGATATGTCGATAATGTGACTTTACTTATTATTGATATTTTGAAATTAACTGATTCTTTTTACTTTGTTTGTTACAAGACCGAATTCTGCTGAAGGTGACCACCTATAGTCCAAAGCTGGAGAGATTCTTGGATTTTGATATGCCATAGGAGGTCAAGACGATTGTTGATGATTGTGGTCTCTTTTCACTAGTGGATTGTTAACTAACCATGCTCGAAGGTCAGTTATTGATGACCTTTATTGAGTAATGGCATAAGGAAACATCTTCCTTACATCTTCCATTTGGTGAGATGATGGTAACCCTAAATGATGTTTCGTCTCTGTTCCATCTTTGTTTAATAGGTATTTTGTTCAGTGCTCCTTTCATTAGCCAGGAGGTTTCACGTATGAGTTCTATACAAGAGATTGGGGTTACTAAGAAGCAGTTGACAGTGGAGTTTAAGTTTAACAAAGGTGCTCACTTTCTGCTATCTTGATTGTGGAATAAGCATAAAGATCTAGCGTATCAGGGTATGTATGAGGCAACCACCAGGGTATACATGCTACATCTTGTAGGATGTATTATCTTAACGAATAAGTTTCATGTATATATCCATGTGAAGTACATGTGGCTATTTCCGCGCCTTGAGCATGTCGGTTGGGCATGAGGGTGTACTGCTATAGGTGTTTTATAAGCAACATTTTGAGAGGTGACCGTCTTTGAGACATGGAAACTTGCTAGTTATATGAGTCTATTTCAAGTGTAACAAATTATTATTTCTTATTCATATTAGTTCTTTTTATGACTTTTCTTGGTTTGCTTATGTTCTTGTGCATTGTTGGATATACAAACATTTCTCTTCCATTTGTTAGAGACGGGTTAGTCCTACCACAGTTGGGTTTGCATAAGCTAAGTGATAAAGGAGCAGACATGCACATCCAAGAGGTGTTGCAGAGTAAATGAGAAAGATTGATGTGGTGAGTGTATATGATGTCATCTGGACACCCTACGCATACCATAGAGTGCATCACGAGTTTGATGGAACTTCATTGTTTTATGGTTATTTGTGATAGGAGACGTTAGAATCCAGGCACTTACCTAATGGGTGTATACGTCAATTGGATATGTACATGACATCCCATTATCAGTCCCTTCTATTCCATCTGATGACATTGATATATGGTTTGTTAGTCATGTTTTAGGGTATGTCGTGCCATTAGAGATTGCATAGTGGAAGTTCGGTTCTCAACGGAGTGTGTGGATGGGTACTTTGAGTTGTACCTTACTGTATCACACCCCCGCACCATCCCACCAAGGTAGCATGAAGATGATGTTGGATCTTTTCATGTTGTACCATCTAATGTCGGATCTTCTCATCCTAGACATTTTATTGATGGAGTACCTTTTGATGTTGGTGTACCTTCTAATGACGTGTCGCCGCCTCAAATGTCTCCACATTATGCATATAAGGCTTAACACATGCATATGATAACATTCATTATGGATAACTAAGGGTTGGAATAGGTCAGACCAGACTTTGTAAGGTTTGGGTCTGGCCTACTTTGAAATTTTAAAGCCTAGGCCTGGCCTATTATCTATCGAAGGATTTTTTCGGCTTGGCCTGGCCATAAGTGTTAATGTCAACCCTTTGTTCCCAGCCATAAGTGGTCATGTTAACCCTTTGTTCCCAACCATAAGTGTTGATGTCAACCCTTTGTTCCCAGCCATAAGTGTTTATGTCAACCTTTTATTCTCAGCCATAAGTGTTGATGTCAACCCTTTGTTCCCAATCATAAGTGCTGATGTCAAACCTTTGTTCCTAGCCATAAATGTTGATGTCAACCCTTTGTACCCAGCCATAAGTTCTGATGTCAACCCTTTGTTCCCAGCCATAAGTGTCTATGTCAACCCTTTGTTCCCAGCCATAAGTGTTGATGTCAACCCTTTGTTCCCAGCCATAAGTGCTGATGTCAACCCTTTATTTCCAGCCATAAGTGTTGATGTCAACCCTTTGTTCCCAGCCATAAGTGATGATGTCAACCTTTTACTCTCAGCCATAAGTGCTGATGTTAACCCTTTGTTCCCAGCCATAAGTGTTAATGTCAAACCTTTGTTCCCATCCATAAGCGCTGATGTCAATCATGTGTTTCCAATCATAAGTACTTATGTTAACCATTCGTTTACTAGTCTCGATGTTGATGTTTACCGTCATCTCCGAGTCGGTATTATCTTACTATTTTTATTCGTATCCTTTGGTTTGTTAGTTTCTGATCCCCTATGAGTTTATGTTACTCTCTTTTTGCTATCTCCTCTCTGAGTGGATAGTTCACAGTTATCTACCAATCATTGTTATCCATTGTTTTTTCCCCTCATTTATTGAGTTAATGATACTCTGTCTCCTCTTTGGGTCTTACCTCAGTAGAGTTGGGTTTTCTTTTCCCCCAGCGGAGTTGATTTCCCTCCAATGGAGTTGAGTTTCTTTCCTTTAGTAGAGTTGGTAACTCTTCATATTGGTTACCTCCTTGATAGTTTGTTGCTTGCATTGTTAAGAGTTTCTATTTTTGAAATCTTACTATCTATTTGGTTTATTTTAATCGTGGTTTTGGCTTTACATGTTTATAGCGATCCTCAGAGTCGTGTTATTTTCCGACAATTGATTTTCCTGGTCGAACTTTCTTTTTGGTTCGTTGGTTTTATTTTCTGCTTCCCCATGGGTGTTATATGTCACCTATAAAGTTGGTCATTTTCATTCATAATCATAAGCATTGCATGACATCTTAGGGCCAAAAATAGGGCTTTTTTATATTTAAGTATCTTTAATCGCGTTGAGACGAAGATTTTTAACCTTCGTATCTCTGGATAGAAGACACTTAAATAAGAGCAACTGTTATATCCCAATTTTCCCCCTAAGATCTCTCATCATCTCATATTATCAATACATCAAGACCACACATTAGGGGTTGGTTCTCCTTTCTATTTCATCCTAGCTTTAAGTTTGCTCTTGAGGGATCACCAAGCACTTTGATTTATGTATCTTGTACATGTGTTTTTAGATGGATTAACTTTAACTAACATCAAAATATGTATATATGTCTCTTTGAATGTTCATATTGTAGGTGATGACACAATTGCATCCATCTCACCATCTAACCTAGAGTTTGAGGGTTGGCCCTCAGTCAAGTGGTTCTTCAATGGATTGCAAGAGATTAAGTTTCAAGGCCATGACCATTATATCAAATATTTATGGTTCAAAGAATTCTCTCACTTTATTTAGGTGAAACTTTCCTCAAAGTTGGTGGTGACATTCATCAAGAAGATTCATGGGTTCATGTGTTTATGTCCATGCCTTCTTCAACAAGTTTCATTGAAACTTTAGCTCCATCTTTAGGTGTGCTTTAAGACAACATCATTTTAGGCCTATTGTTATTTATCATGCTTTGTTTTTCCAAGAGAGTTCAAAATATTCAAGGTTGATTCAACAAGTTTAACCTAATTGAGCAAATACTTGATTTTGTAATCACAAGTGCATAACTCTCTCAATTTTCAACATTTTGAGTTGGTTATTTTTTCTATGGATTATTATCATCATCTACAACAACCTCTCTTCACATGACAAGATCCAATTGTGCAAGAAAAATCATCAAAAGTTGAAAGGGGTTTCAAGTCATTTTAACACTCTCTGAGCTAGGGTTTGTTGACTTCTGATCTTACCTGATCAGACTTGGACTGTCACGGCTGGCTCCAAGCTGAAGTTTGAACGAGATGGGGGGGGGGGTACCTGTAAGGCACTCCGATGCTGAAGTAAGTGAGAGTATAAGCAGGAAAAAGTATGAGTGTGGGTAAAAGAATGAATACCTGACCCTATGGGAACATATGGTATTTATGGCCCCCAGCGCTGGGCCAAGGTCCCTTTATTGGGCCGGGCAGGTTTGGCCCAATGAAGGAACTTCCAGGTTCTACTTGTGTAGTGGGGACCCGCACATGGTCTCCTTCCTGGGTGTCCTGCGAGAAGTACGGACGGACGAGGACACGGTCTTTTCGGAATCCAGAACATGGCGTGATGGTCATAGTCTGCCCTACGAGGAGCGCTCGAGTAGAGGTCGAGCTGGGCTGCAGGAAGTCGAGGATATCGTGGACAAGGCTGTAACTTCTGGGTAGGAGCGACCTTCTGCAGGGCCATTTGGATCTGGGCCTTCATCCTTGCTTTTGGGCCAGCGCGGCCCAGTCCAGAACAGGAGCCCCCCAAGTCGTGGTTCCTGGGGTGGAGCCATGACTTAATCTTAGTTCGCTTTTGTGACGGGGTCACGCTCCCGGACAAGAGATGCGGTTCCCCATGGTTGCTCGAGGAGTTTCCCCCTGTATCGCGCCCGTGAAGTAATCCTCTCGAGGAGTGCTCAGGGGACTCTTGACGAGGCGTTTCTTGAGCACACGAGGCATCTCTTGGGAACCGTGCTGCCACCCTATTGACGATAGGGTCATCATTGCCTAGGGGAGCTATGCGTCGAGGAGGGAAGTATGTGGTTCCCCGGGGTGACGTTTCGTATTCCACGTCATCACTATAAGTAGGGTCCTTGGGCCCCAGAACATGTTTTTCCTCTTCGCGCTTCTCCTCCTTCCTCTGCCTTTGCTGTTGTTGTTCTTTCCAGATATTCATAGGACCGCCGTGCCCTCCGTCGCTGATTCTCCTTTCCGCCGTCGCACTTCTTTTCAGATTTCAAGTAAGCGTCTTGTCCCCCATGCTTTTCCTCTGTGATGTATGATATTTTTCGTTGTTCTTTAGACGCTAGAGACTGTACGCATGGGATTAGCCCCGGTAGATTAGTGCTTGGTTCGGCAAATCCATGTTTATGCCCGACAAACGCATGTTTGCACCCGGTAAACGCATAGTTTAGGTATTTGACTCACGGTGCTGCCCGGGATCTTCATGATTCAGGGCGCCTAATTCGTGGTAGTGCCCGGTAAACGCGTAGCTCTAGTTTTGGGGTTTATGATATCGCTCGCCGTGTTCATAGCTTGGTCGACATATTCGTGAGTGGTCGAGATGTTGGTCCATTTAGGCGATCTGTAGGAAGATTTGTCGTGGTACCTGGGAGTCGGGGAGGTGACACCATCTTTTTTAGTCGTGCATGGAGTGACACGGTTTGTCGTTCCCTTCTTCCCGTCCGTTATGGCGAGCGTGTGGATTTGCTCCCCAATTGATCAGTTTCCTGTGCTTTGTAGGTAACAATGGTGGACGAACCGTGTTCCTTGGGGCGCACTGAGGCGGAAGACCAAAGTGCTGAGGAGAATGTGAATTTGGTTGATACCATAGAGGATCCTATGCTGGAATGGGTGGGCTCCGAGCCCAGAGGGATCACTTCGGCCTATAGTCGACACAGTCGAAGTACGTTCACCATCATCAAACAGGGCGGTAGTCAGCCCGGTTTTCAAAAGAACTTTGTCGTCACTAGGCCGACTCTTACTGCTCGGATTTGCTCGAAGTTCCCCGAGTATGGGTTCCCGATGTACGAGATTGCTTTCAAGGACTTAGGGTTAAAGCTCCCCTTCAGCGATTTTCAGGTCGGGGTCTTCAGTCATCTGGAGCTGGCGCCGTCGCAGCTTCACCCAAACTCGCTTGCTTTCATCCGCGCGTTCGAGATGACGTGTCGGTTTCTAAGGATTGGGGCGATCATACCCCTCTTCTTCAGAGTCTTCCACTTACAGCGCCAGTCCCGGGGAGGTAGGCATAGATGGGTTTCCCTAAAGCAGTCGAAGAGACTGTTCCGGATGTACATGGATTCTGTCTGGGGCTTCAAGGACAAGTAGTACATCGTGAGGCCGATTACCACAACGGGTTTAGAATCTGTATATGAGGAAGAAACGGCCGTGACCGACGATCACAGGGAAGCCCTTCTAGACGACGAGGGACGCCCAGTGTTAGGGCGCGTGGCCAAATTTCCCTTGCATTGGACCTCGCGGCACTACGAGCATGGCACCGGGTACTACCATACATCCGCGGGCGAGATGAGTACCGAAGATGAGAAGGCTTATGGTACTCTCTGCCGGTATGTCGACAGTTTCTTCCCCGCCCGGTGGGCCACGAGGGAGGGGAAGGATATTCTTGACGAAGAAGGTTATCCGACCTTCGAGGCCCGGCCGATCGATACGAAGGCACTTGTGGAGTGCCAGTCCTTCGGGCAGGCCGCGAACCTGCTAGGTCGTTATTGTTTTGTCTTGTTTGAATTTCTTCACTTGTTACTTGTTCGTCACTAACTCGGGGTCATTTTATGCAGGTCTCATGGCGGGACGAAAGGAGAGGCTCCTGAAGCTGACACAGGATAAGAAGGTTAACAAGAGGTTGGTGCGAGCTCCTCAGGCGACGAGGATGGGCCCGCCAACTAGCCCGAGAGCTGCTTCGGGAGGGACCCCAGACGCTCAGGATGTCGAGCCACACACCGATCTGATACCGAGGAAGAGGAATCGGGTGGAAAGCCAACCGGAGGTCGGCGAGGATTCTAGCGCGGTGAGGTCCTTCGGGTTGCCCCCTTGTTTTAAAGAGGAGGGTTTCTTCGAGGGATATCCCTTGTCCGTGAGCGCTGATGAAGTTGATACCATTAGGCGGATGAGCAAGGAGAGTCAGAGAAGGCATCTGGCCGCCAATATGGCCGGGCTGGTCAAGATGGCTGAGATGGCCGTCGTGCTGGTCGAGGAGGGGGCAGATTCTGATCGTATCAAGGAGCTGGAATAGGAGAAAGCTGCCCTTACTTCGAGTTCTCGAAAGTTGAAGGCTTCCCTGGAGCGCTCCGAAGAGATGTTCCGCGAGCAAGCCGAGCTGCTGGTGGCAGAGACATAGTTGCTGGTTGTGGAGAAAGAGAACTCGGGGAAGATTGCCGAGGAGAGGGACTATTTCCATGAAGACCGGGAACGTCTGGAAATTGACAACGGGCACCTCGCCAGAGAGGTTGAGGAATTAAAGGCCGCCATGCTCCCTGTCGAGGATGAGTCGGAGGAGACGGCTCCTTTGCAGAGTCGATCGGAATTAGTCGCTCGTATTCAACTCCTCGAGGTGGACTGTGTCGGTGCTATGGCGGATGGCTTTGAAGCCGCAGTCAGTCAACTCTCTCTGTTGAATCCCGGTCTGAATATTGAAGGAGTGGGTTATATGTCCCAGATCATTGATGGTCAAGTCGTGCCTCCGCCCGAGTCTCCTGTTGTCGGTGGTGATAGCTTCGGGGAAGCCTAGGTGTGAGATTCTGATAGGGCCTGCGCGCCTTTATTGATGTTCGTTTCGGGGCCTGCGTGCCCGATCATATTTACTTTTTGGGCCTGCGTGCCCGTTCTTTGTATTTCTTGAACATCGCCAGCCTTCTTGGTCGATTTATCTCTATTTGTTTTGTTGCCTACGGGCTTTTCAAATGAATGTTTGTTTCGATTTTTGATTGTTTGCCCGTGTTTGTGTTTTACGTTTTTGTGCTAAAATTGGCCTAAGTTACGGGCCCGAGTCTTGCCCGTATGTGGTTGTGACTTTGTTGGCAAATTTGCCTAAGTCTTTTGTTCGTGCCTATGCTCGGCTTTCTATTCGGTGGCCGAATTCGCCTAAGTGATGACCTCGAGGAGAGATTTCTTTTTCGACCCTTTTGGATGGCCCGACGTTCTTCGAGATTCATCGGGCGTGTGGAGCGAAGCCGCTTGTTCGGGTACATGACCCGGATCGGGGTTATTCACCCGTGGTGTGAACTGCCCATCGCGAGCTGGGTGTTCTGCCCTGCAGGTACTTCGACGATGGAGCTCGATTGAGGTGTCCACGTCGGGCACTATCGTTCATTCTCGTCTGTTGAACGATGTTATGTCGTTTGGGCGTAGGTCGGGCCTGTACCTTGGCCTTTCTACGGGATCGGACGTTTTTCCTCGTTGACCGGGCACAGGTGTCGACGGTCGAGGGTCCTCGGTGTTGATGGTTTTTAACTATAGTACTGCTTTAGTTTAGCAGCGTTCCAGGGTCGTGGTAGTGGTTCTCTGTCTAGTTGCTCGAGGTAGTATGCCCCGGTACCAGTGGTGCCGTGGACGCGATAAGGCCCTTTCCAGTTTGCAGCCAATTTCCCTTCGCGGGAGTCTTTCTGGTTCCTTCGTAATACCAGGCTGCCGATTTCGAACTCGCGCTTAATGACCTTGTCGTTGTGGCGCATAGCCACTCGTTGTTATAGGGTGGCTTCGCGCAGGGCCGCCCCAGATCGGATTTCCTCGACTAAGTCGAGCTCGTCCCTGAGTGCCTCGTCGTTCATTTCTTCGTCGAGGGGGTTCTCTGTCCGTCTGGATGGTTCCATAATTTCTATCGGGATAACAGCCTCGGTGTCGTATGTTAGTCGGAATGGGGTCTCGCCCGTTGTTGAGTGGGGCGTGGTGCGGTATGCCCACAAGACGCTATGCAGCTCCTCAACCCATCCCCTCTTCGCTTCGCCGAGTCGGCGTTTGAGTCCCCGGAGGATGACTCTGTTCGCGGCTTCGGCTTGCCCGTTGGTTTGAGGGTGCTCGACCGAAGTGAAGTGTTGTTTTGTTCCTAGTCTGGTGAGGAAGTCTTGGAACCCGTGGTCGGTGAATTGGGTGCCGTTGTCGGTCACCAGTGCCCTCGGAATTCCGAACCTGGCGAGGATGTTTCTCTTGTAGAAGCGAAGGATGTTGTGCGAGGTGATCTTCGCGAGGTCCTCGGCTTCTATCCATTTCGTGAAGTAATCCACGGCCACGATGAGGAATTTATTTTGGTAAGTCCCCTGTACGAAGGGCCCGAGGATGTCCATACCCCACCATGCGAATGGTCATGGGGACGATAGTATGCTCAGTTCGTGAGGGGGGCGAGGTGCATGTCACCGTGCCTCTGACACTCGTCACACTTCTTAACGTGTACCTTGGCGTCCTGCTGCATCGTCGTCCAGTAATACCCCGCTCGAAGAGCTTTCCTCGCCAAGGACTTACCGCCCATGTGCTGGGCGTTAATCCCTTCGTGTATCTCCCGCAGTACCTCGGGGACTGTGGATTTGTCGATGCATTTTAGGAGGGGGATGGAGAATCCCCTGTGGTACAATTTGTGTTCGAGCACCACGTAGGAGCATGCTCGTCGCTTTGTGATGGTCGCATCGGTCTGGTTCGAGGGGAGTTCTCCCTTCATCAAGAAATTATAAACCAGGGTCATCTAGGATGAGGCATCTCCTATGGTGTGGACTTCGACTAGCGTCGAGGATCTTTCGATGCTCGGGTGTGCTAGGGATTCTTGGATGACGGATTTGTTTCCGCCCTTCTTTCTCGTGCTCGCGAGTTTGGACAATATGTCTGCCCTTGTGTTTTGCTCGCGGGGGACATGTGAAATTTCCGCTCGTTCAAACTTTGTCATGTATTTTTTGACTAAGTTTAAGTATTCGACGAGGTAGTCGTTCTTGGCTTGGTAACTCCGCTGGACTTGGGAGGCGACGAGTTGGGAGTCCGTGTAGATTTGTATCTCGCGGGCTCCCAGGTCCTCGGCTAGCCTCAGTCCTGCGAGCAGGGCTTCGTACTCTGCTTGGTTGTTCAATGTCGGGAAGGAGAGAGCTAAGGAGTGTTCGATCACTACGCCTTCCTCCTTCTCCAAAAGGATTCCTGCGCCACTTCCGGAAGAGCTGGATGCCCCGTCGACGAAGATGGTCCACTTGTGTTCCTTCCCCGCGAGTGGGTCATGAGTGGTCATTTCCGCGACAAAGTCGGCCAGGGCCTGTGCTTTCAGGGCTTTCCTACTCTCGTATTGGATGTCGAATTCGGAGAGTTCCAAGGACCATTTCAACATTCTGCCTGCCATGTCAGGCCGGACCAGGAGCTGCCTCACTGGTTGGTCGGTTCGCACGATGATTGTGTGGGCCAGAAAATAGTGTCTGAGTCTCCTCGCTGCATTGACGAGGGCTAGATCTACCTTTTCTATCTGTTGGTACCTGCTTTTGGGTCCTTGTAGGGCTTTGCTCGTGAAGTAGACAGGTTTCTGTCTGTCGGTGGTCTCGCGGATGAGAGCCGCGCTGATGGCTTCGTTCGAGACGGCCAAGTATAAGAACAGTGGCTCCCCGTCGGCTGGTCGAGATAGTACGGGTGGTTGAGATAGACTTTGCTTTAGGTGGCGCAGCGCCCGTTCGCACTCCTCGTTCCATTCGAAGGCTGCTTCCTTACAAAGGAGTTTGAAGAAGGGGAGGGCGTGCTGGGCGGACCTCGCAACGAAGCGGGGCAATGATGTGAGCATGCCGTTCATGATTTGTATTGACTTCTTCGACGTCGGTGTCGGGAGGTCGGAGAACGCCCGACATTTGTCAGGGTTGGCTTCAATTCCTCGTTCTGTTAGGTAGAATCCGAGAAACTTTCCTGCCTTGACTCCGAACGTACATTTCTCGGGGTTGAACCTCATTTTACATTGTCTTGCTTGGGCAAAGACTGTCTTGAGGTGTGCTGCATGGTCGGTGTCTGCTCGGGATTTGACGATCATGTCGTCCCTATACACCTCGAGCATGTCCCCAATCTGTTTGTGGAAAACCTTATTCATCATGCGCTGGTAAGTTGCCCCGGCATTTTTCAGTCCAAAGGGCATTACGTTGTAGTAATAGTTGCCCGAGCAGGTCATGAAAGTCGTGCAGTGTTTGTCGCCCACGACCATCGGGATTTGGTTATAGCCCGAGTAGGCATCCATGAACGACAATGTTTTGTAGTCGGCCGAGTTGTCGACCAGCATGTCTATGTTCGGCAAAGGGAAAGCATCTTTCGGGCAGGCCCGGTTGAGATCAGTATAGTCAACACACATCCTCCATTTTCCATTATTCTTTTTAACAAGTACAACGTTTGACAGCCAGGTGGAATACCGGGCTTCAGAAATAAAATTTTCCTCTAGGAGGTCTTTTATAACTTTTTCAGCAGCCTCCGTTTTCTCTGGAGACTGCCTACATCTACGTTGTACTACGGCCCTAGCGGCAGGATCTATGGCGAGGTGGTGACAGGCGACCTCAGGGTCGAGTCCGGGCATCTCCGCGGCGCTCCAGGCGAACAGGTCAGCATTCTCGCGCAAGTAGGCCTTGATTTGCTTCCTTGCCAGGTCGGGGAGATCCTTGCCAATCTTCACTCCTTTGGTCGGGTCGGTGCCGAGGGGGACGAGCTCAAAATCCCCGTCCGGTATTGGTCGGAGTGGAACTTGCTCGCCGTTGGGAGGTTCGTCCTAGTCGAAACGAGTGTCCAGAGCTATAGAGTCGACCTTTGGTGGGGCTCTCTGGACTTCTTCCTTGGTGGACTCTTGCTTGTCGGGCTCTTGTCGCGACGTTGCTGGTCTTTTGGCGGGCCTTGTTCCTACATCGACAGTGTCGCGCCCCTTAGATGCAGCGTTGAAACACCTCCGAGCAGCGGCCAGGTCTCCTTGGATAGTGGCTACCCGTGCCCTTTTGGTGTAGAATTTCATCTTCAGGTGGACGGTCGAGGGCACCGCTGTCAGTTCTGCCAGTGTTGGTCTCCCCAGGATGCAGTTGTACAGAGACGGGCAGTCGATGACGAGGAAGCGTACTTTGACCTGTCTTGTCGCCGTTCCTTCGTCGAATGTAACCAGGAGCTCTACATACCCCCAAGGCTTAGAGGTCGAGCCGTTGAAACCTTGTAAGTCCGACCCTACATATGGCGAGAGATGTGAGTCGTCCAGCTGTAGAGTTCGGAACATTTGGCTGTACATTACGTCGACGGAACTTCCTTCGTCGACGAGGATGCGATGCACATGAAAGTTGGCCATTCTTGCCCTTATCAGTAAGGGGATGACCGCGTTTGGGGATCCATCGGGGAGCTCTTCTAGGTAAAAGGTGATGGGTTCTGACCTGCCCTTCACCCTTTCAAACGTCACTGTTTGCGAGGGCGCCGCGTTGACCAGCTCATCCAGCTTCCTCTTATCCGAATTAATGGTCAAGTCGTTGAATCCACCGCCGTTGATGACCATGGCGGAGGGGAAATATTCCCACCTGCTGTGCATTGTGAGCGGCTCCTGCAGGTGTTCGGGGACGTCGAAGTCCTCGGGTCTGGTCACGGAGAAGGCGGTCTGGATGGGGACCGACTCGTCAGATGGTCGGGCATCTTCCTCCGGCTCCCTTGTCTCCTGGGCGTCACGACGGGGAGCGTCGCTTCGCCGGTATTGTGCGAGCCTCCCTCCCTTGATGAGGGTTTCGATGGCGTCCTTGAGGTGGACGCAATCCTCAATCAGATGACCATGGCTTCTATGGTACTGAAAATATTTGTTCTTGTCTGCTCCGGGCTTGGCGGGAGCAGGTCGGGGACGTTTGACACCGCCGTCCTTGAAGTTAGTGCTGGCACACTCCGCCAGAATGCGCTTGCGGGAAGCTGTGAGCAGAGTGTACTCGGTAAAACGCCCCGAGGGTCCTCTTTGTTCTCGGACTTCCCAGGGTCTGTCTTCTTTTCTTTTCTCCCCGGTTCGTCGAGGAGGAGGAGCTTCCTGGCGCGAGTTGCTGTTGGACCCGCGAGTCCTGGGGTCTCGGGCTCTGTTGGCCGCTTCTCTCTCCTCGTAGTCCATGTATGCCCAGGCTTTTTCGAGGAGGGCGTCGAATGTCCTGGGTGGCTCGATGCCCACGACTTTTCTGAATTCTGTGCCGGGGAAGAGCCCCCTCTCCAGCAGATATCTCTTTATATGGTCCGCGCATGGGACCTGTATAGCTTCCCGGTTGAAGCGATTGATGAACTCCCTCAAGGTTTCATCCTGTCTCTGGATGATGGCCTCGAGAGCCGCCTCGGTCTTTGGATGCCGCCGAGATGCTGTGAATGAACTGATGAACTGGTTTTTCAGGTTTCGCCACGAGGTAATTGAGCCCGGGGCGAGTCCTTTGTACCAGTCCATTGCCGCCTTCCTGAGGGTAGTGGGGAATAGTCGGCATTTGATGGGCCCCCCGACATTGTGGTAATGCAGCATAGCCTCGAACCCGTCTATGTGGTCGACCGGGTCTGCGACTCCATCGTACTCCTTCAAGTGCGGGGGTTTCTCCATGCCCGGGGGAATGGGCGCTTCCATGATAGCTTGCGACAGGGGACCGCGGGGGTCGTCCTCGTCGCTCCTCTCTGGAGACAGAGATGGGGACCTGTAATACTATCGGGCACGACGGTCTTGGTCGTGCTGGGCCTCTCTCGAGCGTGGTGCTCGTTGGTTGATTCTTACACGCCTGTCTCTGGAGTGTCTTCTTTCCTGTCTCACCGGGTCGCGACCACGTCCCCCGGCTTGGATGACGGGCTGCCTTTCCAAAGGGGGCTGTTTCCCTGATGGTCGGGGTGACGGGCTTCGAGAGGTATCTCTGTAATGTCTCCGCGGGGGAGACGGGAGTTGGACTTCAGTCACTCGAGGAGGTGGAGTCTGGGGCCTCCGATGCCTCCTCGAGGGTCTTCGGTCGTCTTCAAGTGCCCTCAGTCTTTCCCCTTGGGCGAAGATGAGGTAATTTGTTTGATTGATCGCTGCGAACAACGCTCGAGTTGTAGCGTCCGCCCCGGCGGGGACGGGGACTTCCTGAAACTGGGCAGCCCGGTAGTTCGCGAGAGCTGCATCGTCCTCTTCGAGTGGCGGAGGGACCGAGGAAGACGATGCAGTAGCTCTGTCGCGGTAGGTTGAAGGTCTGGGGGCAGTTGACGCAGGGATGGTGTTGTGACCGGAGTTGCCGGCGTTGTCAAGGTGTCCGTTTTTGTCTGCGGGGCCATTGTTGGTGTTGACGACGCGAACGTTTTGTTCATCGCGAGCTTGGTCAGCCATGACAGTGGTAGTTGAGTTGAGCTTTGGTATTTGAGTTTTGCAAGACGGGGAAGCTAGTTTCCTACAGACGGTGCCACTGATCTTACCTGATCAGACTTGGACCGTCACGGCTGGCTCCGAGCTGAAGTTTGAACGAGATAGGGGGGGGTACCTGCAAGGCACTCTGATGCTGAAGTAAGTGAGAGTACGAGCAGGCAAAAGTATGAGTGTGGGTAAAAGAATGAATACCTGACCCTCTGGGAACAGAGGGTATTTATGGCCCCCAGCGCTGGGCCAAGGTCCCTTTATTGGGCCGGGCAGGTTTGGCCCAATGAAGGAACTGCCAGCTTCTACTTGTGTAGTGGGGACCCGCACGTGGTCTCCTTCCTGGGTGTCCTGCGAGAAGTACGGACGGACGAGGACGCGGTCTTTTCGGAATCCAAAACGTGGCATGATGGTCATAGTCTGCCCTACAAGGAGAGCTCGAGCAGAGGTCGAGCTGGGCTGCAGGAAGTCGAGGATGTCGTGGACAAGGTTGTAATTTCTAGGTAGAAGCGACCTTCTGCAGGGCCATTTAGATCTGGGCCTTCATCCTTGCTTTTGGGCCAGCGCGGCCCAGTCCAGAACAACTTCCAAGAATCATATCTTGCTTATTTTTTGATATTTTTGATTGACTCCAAATCCATGATTCTCTTTAAAGAGTACTTAAGAAGTTCTCTTCAAGGATCTAAGACAAATTTTGAATGAAAGATCACTAATGGTTGAGAAAGATTACAAGTCTCTTTGAAAAGCCTTTGAATCTTAGGGTTTGACTTCAAATTACCATAAATTGGTAAATTTTTATCTCCTTGAGCTTATTATTTTTCCACAATAATCTTTTGGATGTATACTTGTTGTACCCCAAAATTTGCCCTCCCATATTTCTCAATACATGTCAAGTAAGGTCCTCAAATTGCTCTAGGAAGTCCAAGGGTTGACCAGACAAACTCTCTCCTAAGGCAGTCTACCCCAAATTAGGGTTTCAGTTTGCATCAAGATGTTTGAGTCCAAAGGATCCAAAATGCTCACCATTGTCCTAATATGTTCTCAAGACTATCCATGTCAAGTTTTAAGCCTTGCAGAGGAAGTTTGCTCAGTGAATTGCTCAAAGGCTTGAAAATCGACTGTGCTAGGGCAAAAGTCAACTGTGGCCCCACATACAGTCAAACTTCAAGATTTTTGGTCAAAATTATCATTTTTAATTGTTATTCATCATTTGATCAAGGGTTGATCATGATTCCTCAAGGATTGCTCACAATTCATCAAAACCCAAAAGTTGCTAAATTAGGGTTTTGTAGGAAAAGTCAACTCAAATTTGACCAAGCATAACTTTCTCATACTTTATAAAAAATGATCCATCCAAAGATCATTTTTAATAGGATGCAATTCCCTACAATTCATATTCATCTCCCAAGTTCAAAATATGCACTCACAAGAAGATATGAATTTGGACATTATAAGTCATTTTGGAAAGTCAACAAAAACACCTTTTGGGTCAAAGCTTCATACATGAACATGGAAGACTCAATTGAGATGAGACCAAAATGGTTGCTTAGAGGACATCCCTAGATTTCTAAAAAGTCCAAGAACACCTCTCTAGGATCAAAATTGATGGAGTTATGTATTGGAAAAGTTGACCCTTTTTGCAAAATTGCCAAAAGTCAAAAGTGGCCAAAATTGCATTTTTTTGCTAAATGGGCCCAACTTCTTATGCTTGCATTGAGTTTGTAACACGACCCATGACCCATGATCCTTCCCATTTGTCATTCTTTCATTTTTGTCATTTATTTTGATTTTATTTCAATTAAATAAAATAAAATCAAAATAAAATCATGAAAATATCAAAAAACTAATCAAAGCTTGAGATTTTGTGCATGTTTAGGTCTATTATACAGCTGGAGATGGAATCAAATCGTGCAAGGATCATTTGGACACAAAAAGATTGAGTTTTGCTTGATTTAGAAAGATTTGGCACAATAATCAAATCATGAATCAACAATCATAATTAGAGAGATTTGATACAAGTTTGTAACCCTAATTCCTTCTAGGGTACGTAAGGGACAATTGTAGATCAGAAACAAAGGGAGAGAGGCGTGTAAAACACAAAGCAAGTTTCAAAAAAATCAAGAAAAGTGGCAATTTGATTTCCACGTTCCAGGCCAATTTAAAGTCTTCTAGACATCCCAAACGTTTGCTGAACATCCCAGGAACGTATTTCAACCATTAGCAAGCTCCCTCAAGCCTTGAAACACGCTGTAAGTACCACACGGTTTCTCACTTTTCTTGATTTCGAATCCATTAATTTTGGCATCTTTAGCATGAATAATTGACATATTCTTAATCCTTATGATGTTTGCAAGCTAATGGTTATGTTTAATTGCATTTTTTTACTGTATACCAAGATGCCATGGCTAGGGTTTATGCTTCGTTTTTAGGGATTCTTCATACAGGAACAATTGGCTATGGAGAGTGGTACCATGATTCTCGTGAGGTTGCAATGAGTTGATTGGTACCACTGGTATTGATTTATCATGCATGGACAAGATTTTGGAATAGACAAGGGTTATACCTACAACCATTTGTCCGTAGGTAAAGGTGTTTGATCTAAGACGACAAAAGCCATGAGGAAGATGATGTCGTGGCAGGTGGTAACTGGCCAATTCAAAATTCGCGTGCTTCAGAATTTGTTTTATTGTTTTATCATATAATATTTGTTTAGTGTTATTAGTACAACTAATACAACCAGCTCAGCTGGCAAGCGCGTGGTGGATGAAGGTTCAAGGACCTAGGTTCGATCCCCAGGTCCCTATATTGTTCCATATTATTTTGCTTTGCATGATCAGGTGTACAAGCGTCCCCTAAATCCACCATACGTCATCAGCTTTCAGCCATCAGATCTCCAGCATGCCAAGATCTAAGGCTTCTTACCTGAGGGTCCACTATGCACTGGAGTCAAGCATATACATGGGATCTGGAAAGGTCAAACAGGGCCAGGCGCTATTGGACCCATAATTGCAATTCAAACCCACCTTCTTGCTACAAAACCAGGCCCATTCTTATTTCTTTTCTAATTTTTCTTATTTAATTTCTTTTATTTAATCATTTTCTAACACAAATTAATTTCCATTTTTTACAAAAAAATCATAAAATCAACTTCACAAATTTAGAATTAGTTTTTTTTTTTATTTTACCAAATTTAATTTAATATTAGTCTATTTTAATTTAGGATTAATTCTAACTTTTTCATATATTTGAAATCAATTAGAAAAAATTAGGGTTAACATGTAATTTAAAATTTATTTTTTTCTCAATAAAACAAAAATACAAAAATAGGTTAAATTAACTATTTTTTCTTAATTTTAATTAATTAGTAATTAGGTTTTTATTTATTCAATTAAACCTTATTTTCTCAAATAATAAAAAACAACAAAAAAATGGTTTTTTCTTTTAATTAGGTTTAGATGGGGTCAAAGCCCTAATTCCTTTTTCATTTAATTCGTCGCGCGCGTTTTATTATTTTTACAATATTAATGTAACTGCTCATGGTATGTAATAGGTTAATTAGGATTTTCCTTTCTTTATCGTTTTACGGGTTTTTGGCTATGTAAATTAATCCCCTACCCCGAAGCCTTGTAATAGCGTAGGTTTTATTTCTCGCATTTTTATTCTCGCAAATATTAACTGTTAGATGTATGTTAATAGGATTGTATGACAAGATTGCATGTTAATTTAAAATGGCTAGCAAACCCTAATGTGCAAAGATAATAACTTGAAATCAAAACACTCGCATATGCGCACTCTTAGGGTATACTCTCAATTCAGTTGCCTTTGGTAAACGATCATTAAGTATAGGGTATTTTAGTGGTCGCCCTTCTGTCTAAACAAAGATCAAATGTCCCGTTCAGAAATGTTGCCTCAGAAAGGTTGCCTCGAAAATGTTGCCTCGAATATGATCTTAAGACATTAGGGCTATTACTAAGACGTCCTAACATTGCTTTAAGTGATCGTACGTCCCTTACGAATTGACCCTTATAACTCCAACGACGGTGCTACTTATTTCTCAATAGTAGGATAGCATTGTCTAAAGGAAACAAGAATAGAAACAATCCTTTTTCGAGTAGGTAGATGCTAGTAGGTACTTGCTCAAAACAAATTTTTTCACACCAAACACTTTTCAAACAAAGTTTTCAAAAAACACTTCGTAACACTCTTGAAGACTGATACAAGGGTTAAAACAAAGTAAAACAAAACTTTTCAAAACAAACACACACAAGCAATTTTAAAAGATGAGCAAGTACCTAAGAGCCCGTGGAAAACCACAGATAGGAAGGGTGCTAATACCTTCCCTTTCTATAATCTACCCCCGTACTCAAAATCTCGAAAAAGGAATTTTTCTGTGCTTTTTTCCTCTCTAGTTGGATAAAATAAAAGTTGGTGGCGACTCTTGCTTACCGCGATATTTTGCAAACAAAAAACTCAAAACGCAAAACGCAAACCAGTATTTAACAGTCAGTTTTGCCACCGTATCACACTACTACAACTTTATTTCAATGTGCAAGACTTGAAAATGCTTGGAAAGTTATTTAAGAATTGAAAAGATTATAGGTCTTTTGTGAATTTTCCCAAATTTGTTCATCATCTTCCAAAGACCGTAACTCTTTTAATTTTTATGATTTTTGAGTGATCTCAATTCCACAATTTAATTCAAGATGTCTACTTCATATCATCTTCAGATATCAAGATCAAATTTTAAGTGGAAGGTTATGTAATTTTGAAGAACATTATAGGTCATTTTGAGGTCCCATACTTATAAATATTTCTAAGTACAAAAATCAGTTTGTTTTTCACGATTTCAAGAGGACATAACTTCCAGCTCAATTATCTAAATGGAGTCTTTCTTGGAACATTGTAAATATTGTGACATTGTCTTTTAAATGCTTCAAGAATCATGTGATAAAGCCTCTTGAGTTGTGTACACCATGGATTCAAAGTTGGTACCATGAAACTGTTTTTTTCTCTTCAAAACAGTCAGATTGCAAATTGATTATTGTGGCCTCTAAACACAAATTGTCATGCGTTTGATGTTTAAACATGATTAACTAAGTTGTCTGAAGGGTTTAACACATCAAAATGCAAGTAATGGTTGAGTTTTGACAACTTTCAAGTTACACTTTTCTCATGATGCAAGTGCGCATGAATTCCTCTCATACTTGATCATTTCTCTCACTTTTTGTTTCCATCATGCTCAATTATAAATAAGGATCATCCCTCACTCATTTTGGCAAGCTTTAGAGAGCCAGAAAACCTATGCCAAACTTCCTTCATACCTCTCAATTCTGTTACTTTGAATTATGTTTTAAAGCATCTTTCAATTCAATTTCTTTGCTCATTATTCATCCTTGAACTTCACTGAAGCTAACAAAAGAAGAACCAAGCCTTGAAGTACCCTAAATTATGCTCGCCAAGTCAAGTTTCAGAGCTATGAAGTTGAGCTTCAACAAGTAGATTCCTCTATCAATTATCTCCAAACTTGTCACTATAATATAGCTCTCATCACTTTGATACTCATAGCATCGTTGGTTTTTAACTGGAAGTGAGTTTTGCTCATGAATTTTCAAATCCCTTTTCATTAGTTTCCTTCTGATTTTTTCCAAATCGACTAAGTTATATTAAATATAAATTTTTCACGAGTGTACCATTGGAATCTTCTTGAAGAGACGAAGCGAATGACACCGGTCTGAGCTTCTAATTTTACAGATTGAAGGAGCTGCAATTCGCGCATGGTCAGAGGTTGAAGACAATGACATGTCATCTCTCAACCAATTATATGATACCACATATTTTTTTTTAAATCTGTTTTAAATAATTGATCCTGTGTGTTATTCACTAATGTCCATGATATGCACAATGCACCAGATCTCTTGGATTTGATTACTAACGCATTTTGACATTGATCTAATGGTCTACATCTTTTTGGATTTATTTTTATTTTCTAACTTTATATTTTAATTGTTTTAAACTTTAAAAATCCAGTTCAACTTCTAAAATTCTCAAAAAATTCTCAAAAATACTTTTGATTTTTATCTTTCTTATTTCTATCTTTTCACAATTTTATTTCGTGATTTCGTACTTTTTATGATTTTTCACTTTATTTGACTTGTTTTAATTTTTTAAAAATACTTTTCTTGATTTTTAAATTCTGAAGAAAAAAAATATGGAAGGATCCAATGAGCTCTTGACAAATATTGGTAACCTCGTTTTATTTTTATTTTTGATTTTACTATTTTTCTCAAATTTTGGTCTATTTTGGTCTATTTTGCTTATTCCAAATTTTAAAAATAGTTTCTGACTTTAAAAAATTCTAAAATTTTTTGTTAACACTTGTTGACTCATGTTTAACCTCTGATGTTTTTCTAGGATTTTTATTTGGTGTTTTAACACATTTGGTGTATTTTACCAATTATTTTCCTTTTGTTAAATAATTAAATATTGTTTTATTAAATATATTTTATTATTTTTGTTTGGTCCTAATTTGAATATTATTTTTGCGACAAGTTCTTCAACCTCATTGGATCTTGGATGTTGATAGGTTGAAAAACCAAATCTACCAAAATGGATGAATGATGATGATATTTGAAACCTTAATTTCATCTGATACATCCCCCATCTCCATCTTATTCTTTTCTTGTTTTTACTTGTGCTACATGTTTTTGAAGAATAATCTACATATCATTTATCTAACATGTTGGTACATAGATTGCTATTGACCAGCCTCAAAATAAGTGTGACTTCTAGATAAGTCCACTTACGATTGTTTAACATATCGCTAAATTTTTCCTGATTCGAAAAATGACCATGTGTGACCCAAACCTATGTTTGCAAGCCCAAGTATGTTTAATTTGAAACCTTTGATCTAATAACTTTGAAGTTCGTTGTTAGGAGACTTGGATTCTATCAATCCTCTAATGAACTTCATGAACTTTGGTCTAAGTGAATCAGTTGAACATCGTTGATCATATGTGGTTGCTTTGAGCACTTGAAATGAATAATATACTTGGTAAAAAGCAAATGAAACTCGTTGTTGAGAAAGTTTGATTTTATCAATCTTCTAATGAATTTTCAAATGCAAACTTCAAGATGGTCATTCAACTAACCTTCTAACTTTTAATTTACTAACAATTAACTTTACTTTGTGCTTTTAATTTATGCCTTTATTTTACGCCTTTATTTTTATGTACAATTTACTTTAGCATTTACATTTCATGTTATTTCTCTTTTGCTCATTTGAGCATTTATCTTTATGTCATTTTTATCTTTGCTCGCTTGAGCTTTATTTTCTTTTGAAAACACTTAATAACCAACTTGAACATTAAAAGCCTTAAGGTTACTTAGACTATTTGGTTATTATCCTTGGTATTGTGGAATTGTGGACCTCTTGGACTTAGGATTAAAAGCCTTGTTACTCTGAGACCTTGTGACTCTGTTGTTATTTTGTCTAAAGTTCTTAGGGTTTACCCCAAGACATTGGTTTGTTTTTCTTTGTGTGCAGGTTATTCTGATTATATGCTTTATCTGTGATTAAGAATTCCTCTGTATACAACCGTTACTCTTCCCAACTTTTGTGAAGACTTAATTCATCTGAAGCTTGGTATTTCTCAGAGGTTTAGTATTTCTGCTTGCTTGGTTTCAATCCAAAGAATGGTGTGATACGGTGGGAGAACTGACTTGAGGGTTTTGCGTTTTATCGCAAATGTTGCGGTTAGCAAGAGTCGCCACCGACTTTTCTTTTATCCAAAAGGAAAGGTGAAAAAGCACAGGAAAGACCTTTGAGATTATTTCTTGAGTTTGGGGGTAGATTATGAAAAGGGAAGGTATTAGCACCCTTTTCATTCGTGGTTTTCCATGGGCTCTTAGTTATTTGCTAGATCACTTGCTTTTGTTGTTTGAAATTGTGCTTGGTATGGTTTTGAAAGTATTTTGTAAAAGAGGCCATTGTTTAGGCAACCTTTGTAATGATTCTCGTTCGTAAGAATGTATACAAAGATGTTTGTCTTTTTGAAAATGTTTTCAATGTTTGTAAAATGTGTGTGTTTGTTTTTAAAATAGCAAGGATAGTTGTTTTGAAATGAAGCAAGCAACTAGAAGTAATCTACCTACTCAAAATGTCTTTCTTGTTCATTTTCTTTTCTTTTGATATTGTTGTCTTACCATTGATTTGGTAAGCAACCCTATCTTTGGATGTAAACGGGACGGGCGTGGGTCATCGAATAACCATGTTTAGCAATATTGCAAAGTATCTTAGCATTTTTGAGGGACCGAGATCATTTTGTAAGGCAACTTTGAATAGCGTCATCGAGGGACTTATGATCTTATATTTGTTCGTTTTTGCCAAGATACTTCGCATGCGTAATATGACCATTTTTTGGGTAAGGCAACCAAGTGGAGTAACCCTAAGGATGCTTGTGTGCAAGTGTGTTATTGTCATGCTTGATTTTGTCTTGGATTAGGATTTTCTATTTGATTTGTTTTGATCTTGTCATTCAAACCCTAATTACTAGCATGGTATATAAAAGCAGTAAATTGCGTAATTTAAAGATTACTACGCTATTACAACATTTTATGGAAGGGGGAATACAAATTATGAATGGGGATTTGCAATAATGTAAATCTAATTAAGATACTACAACCAAATAGAATTTGTACAAGTTTTTTTGAATTAATAAAATACAATATAAATTATATATGCAATGTTTACGTATATGCAAGAAAAAGAAGTTTGCTTTGTTTTTCATATGCAAAAGAGTTTTGATCTAATCCTAATAATTTTGAGAAAAGGAAATTATTTTTATACATTGATTAACCCTAATTTCTAATTTGTAAAAGAAGATAAAGTTCTTTAAGTATTATTCTTTGTGTATTTTTTTGTTTTAAAATAATAGATAATATTTATGAAAATATTTAGTCTTTTTATATGACAAAATAAATATTTACAAGTATGAAGGAAAATAAATAAAAATTAACCTAAATCTATTTTTATTTTTACAAGTTTATTTAAGAAAGGATAGTTAATATATAACTTAATAAAAAAAATATTTTTTATGTGAAAATAAAATAAAATAAATCAAAATGCAATATTTATCATGTTTTATATTTTTTAATAATTTTTTTATGTTAAAGAAAATATTTAATAAATTGAAAATGAAAATAAAAATAAATAATAAAAAGATTGGGCCAGGGGTGCTGTAAGGAGAAAGGAAGGCGAGTGTTAGAAAAAAAAAGAGAGGCCCAATGGAACAAAGCTCAGCTGTTGTACCCCAAAATTTGCCCTTTCATTTATCAAGACTTTTCTCACAAGATCTCTTTAACTCAAGGCTGAATTAAGGTTTGATCAGCTCAAGACATCTCATCTTGCACTGATGACCCAAATTTCGGGTTTGGGATTGCATAAGGATTTTGGGACTATCAATGCCTCATATGACTTTCAAGCATCATTATGGACCCCTAAGATTACTCATGACAAGTTTCAAGCCTTGAACCACATTTTTGATCAGTCAATTGGACAGTTGACCTAAAAAATCAACTGTATTGGGGAAAAAGTCAACCATGGCCAATTAACAGTCAAACTTCATAATTTTTGATCCACGTCAATATTCTAGACTCATATGCATCATTTGATCAAGTTTGGATCACAATTCCTCAAGAAATTTGATCAAATCATCAAAAGGGCAAAATGGTCAAAATTAGGGTTTTGGCTGAGAAAGGGCAATTTCTGGTTTTTAACCTAGCAAATGGCCAATTGATTTGAAGCATGATTTCAAGGGTTCATTTGTATCATCTTGACCTAATTACATGATTCAAAACATTGCAATTTCATTGGGTTGACAGATGAAATTTGCAGTCAACTGATCAAAAGTCAACTGTATACTGAAAAGTCAAACTTTGACTTTTTGGTCAAAATCAAGTGTCAAGGATCAAAATTCATCAAAGCATGTCAAAATGTGAAACTTGTTCATCAAGGAATCAAAGATTGAAGATTTGATTTTGAAATTTGAATTTTTCTTAACTTAGAAATTTTTCTAAGTATAGAAAATTTCTTAATTTTTCTCAAATTTAGGCCAATTTTCCACCATGATACAAGATGATTCAAAGAAAGTTCTCAACATGAAAGTTGTAGACCTGCATGAAATATACAACTTTGATTCACACATTTTCCCTAAAGATGCTTGGATCTCAAGATATAATTTTATGAACACATGCCCATGAACTAAAATAACTTATTGAATTTTTGCCCTAATTTAGGCAGGTTTTGGACCCAACTTCATGGTAATTTTTCACCTAGTTCCAAGAGGAATCTTGAAATTCATTTCAAAGATAATTTATAGAGAACATTGCAAGCTTTACAAAATGTCCAATAACTCCTCAAGATCATTTTTGAGTATGGAGAATCGAAGAGATGAAGTTGGCAATTTCTCACTTTGAATTCAAGCCATTTCATGAAGAACAAAATTCAAATTTGAACCTATGCTGCCTAATTCATGCTTTACAGGTCCCTAACTTGTTTATCACTTTATAATTTAATGCTTAATCAGTTGACAAAGCTTTAATTCAAGCTCAAGAGCCTTTGTCCAAGTTGTAATTCCATAAATGGCATAAAGTGGCCATTGCCATTTTGAAAAAGCTTCACTTTTGCAATTTTCCAATTCTTGAGCATTGGACATGTCTTCTCTGCACACACAAGTCTTACAGGCCTAAAGAAAATTGTACAAAGCTTATACCAACCCCAAGCAGGCCAGTACAAGCATGTGAAGACTTGTCTCTTCACTTTGCTTCAAAAGCAAGAAAGTGTGCCAAAAGGCTAGAACTCACAAATCTGTTGGAGAGCTGACTTGAAACCTACCCCATACTAATACACAAACACATTACCACTAGAAACACGATTGCTAAGGTCCTGAAACACAAAAACACTCCATATCACCAAAAAACTGTCAAAACTTGCAGTTTTTTGCATAAGCATAACAATCTATCATTTGGCTCGTGCGTTTCAAGTTTTAACCATCAAAACACTTTACCTACTTGATATCTAAGTGATCTAGACCATCATCCCTGCACTGTAACTCCTTCTTCATCATCTTCCATTTTTGTTTTCCAAGCTTGTAGGTTGACTTGGATAGAGAGTTCCAGGCACTTCCAAAGCAAGGCAAGGATTGGAATACACTCATGGAGGTTCAAGCAAGCTCAAGCAATCATCAGGCCTTCATAAATCTCACTCAAACTCCATTCACGATTTCAACTGAAAGAGGTAAAAATCTCAACTTCTATCTCTTCATACAAGCATCCATTGGCCACGATTTGTGAATAAACAATGTAGACCTCATTGCTACGAAGCTGTACATATCTATAACTTGCATTTATTTGGCCTGAGTTAAGAGAATTTTAAACTTGAAGTTCCTGGAAAAATTAGGTTTAAATTTAGGGCTTTTAAAATTCGTTTTGATATTTGATTGTTAGCTTACATGATTTACATGGTTAGAATCGTGAGACAAAATGCTACAACATTCATGTTATCAGTTTCCATTTTTATTGAGAGATGAGAAAGTTACAGAGCTTTTGGCCAGCTTGAGGAAGAAGATGAAGTACAGAGCAAGGGCATTGTTTGTGTTATATTTTTGTTGTTTCATATAAATCAACGGATGTATAGCCACCCCAGTGGCAAGGTAGCGCGCTGGTGAGGCCCAAGTCATGGGTTCGAACCTTGGCGCTACCTTTTGTTTTTCCATATTTTTCCTTTTCCATTTTTTTGCTGTTTTGCAGGATGGGCTTGATTCTTTGGGCCTTAGTGTTTTTGCTAACACATTACTCCCTGTCTCCTTACCCCTTGGCCCAACTATTTTCACATATTTTGTTTATTTGCTTTATTTCCATTTTTGTTTATTAAATATTTTCTTAAATACATAAAATCATGAAAAATATCAAATATGACAATTTTTCATTTTGTTTATTTTATTTTTATTTTTAAATAAAAAATATTTTTACTAAACTATATATTAATTATTTCTTTCTTAAGTAAATTTGTAAATATAATAGATTTAGTTTAACTATTTTATATTTATATATATACTTGTACATATTTATTTTAACATATAAAAACTAAATACATTTTTTATAAAATATTATTTATTATTTTTAATACAAAAAAATACATAAAAAAATAGTACATAAGAACTTTATTTTCTTTTAAACTAGAAATTAGGGTTAACTTCTTTTTTTAAGAAATAATTTCTTTAATATATTTAGGATTAGGTTTAAACTTTTTTCACATAAAAAACCAAACAAAATATTCTTTGCATATATATATATATATATATATATATATATATATATATATATATATATATATATATATATATATATATATATATATATATATATATATATATATATATATATATATATATATATATATATATATATATATATATATATATATATATATATATATATATATATATATATATATATATATATATATATATATATATATATATATTGCATATTTTATTGCATATTTTATTTAAATATTGCATATTGCTTATTCCAATATTTGTACAAATTCGATTTGGTTGTAATAGCTTATTTAAATTTACATTCTTGCAAATCCCCATTCAAATTTGAATTCCCCCCTCCCATAAATGGTTGCAATAGCTTAGTAATCTTTACATTATACAATTTACCGCTTTCACATACCATGCTAGTAATTAGGGTTTGTATGGCAAGATAAAAACAAAACAAATAGAAAACCTAATCCAAGACAAAATCAAAGCATGAAAATAACACACTTGCACACAAGCATCCTTAGGGTTTCTCCACTTGGTTGCCTTATACAAAAATGGACATATTACGCTTGTGAAGTATCTTGGCAAAACAAACAAATATAAGATCATAGTACCTCGATGACGCTATTCAAAGTTGCCTTACAAAAGGATCTTGGTCCCTCAAAAATACTAAGATACATTTCAATTTTTCTAATCATGGTTATACGATGACCCACGCCCGTCTCGTTTACATCCAAAGATAAGGTTGCTTACCAAATCAATGGTAAGACAACAATGTCAAAGGAATAGAAAATGCACAAGAAAGACATTTGAGTAGGTAGATTACTTCTAGTTACTTGCTCTATTTCCAAACAACTATCCATGCTATTTTCAAAAACAAACACACACATTTCAAAAATATCTTACAAACATTGAAAACATTTTCAAAAAGACAAACATCTTTGTATACATTCTTACGAATGAGAATCATTATAAAGGTTGCCTAAACGAATGGCCTCTTTTACAAAATACTTTCAAAACCACACCAAACACAATTTAAAACAAAAAAGCAAGTGATCTAGCAAGTAACTAAGAGCCCATGGAAAACCATGGATGAAAAGGGTGTTAATACCTTCCCTTTTCATAATCTACCCCCCCCCCCCCCCCCGATCTCAAGAAACAATCTCAAAGGTCTTTCCTGTGCTTTCTCACCTTTCCTTTTTGGATAAAAGAAAAGTCGATGGCAAATCTTGCTAACCGTAACATTTGCGATAAAACGCAAAACCCTCAAGTTAGTTCTCCCACCGTATCATAGAACTGGCGACTCTGCTGGGGATTTTTATAAAAGTGGAGTTACCTTAGGGATAGATCACATTTATTTGCTACATTGTTTGACTTGTTTGCTTTAAATTATGGTTCTTTGTTTAGGTTTGAATCCTCCACCCGGATTTGGGAAACATTATAGGTAAATAGAAATACGTTGTGGAAACTGTGCAGGGTATACCGACATGGTCTAAGCAATAGTTATGTTAGTGTGACATATTTCTGGGTACCGGTAGGCTTTGAGTCAATCAAATAGAATACGGGGCCGCTGAGTGATGTCATGAAGCACTAATGAACTTCTAGAACCCTTTACTTGACCAACTTGGCCTTTAGGATGTAGTGAGATGACCGGCTTTGGTGCAGTCCGAAGTTGGTAGATACTCGATACTACACTCATTGAGGGTTGGTTTCTTGGGATATTTCGGTCTCCATTAAAGAGGCTTGAGCTGAAACAATGACCATGGAAACAATCCGGTGATATTGAGCTCCTTAGAACCCGGTTACTATTATTAGGACAGGTTTAAGCCAACTAAACTTCAAGAGGGTACTTACCTATAAAACCTTATGCAAGCCTAAACTAAGAACTTATTTGTTTTGCTTGTATATACATACTTGTGCATAACATCATGTACATCATTAACATCATATGCATCACTAACCATTTCAAGGATTTTGGAGATTCGTCTTTGTTCTTGTTTTGTAGGATATGGATTCACTTCGTAGGAAAACTATCCAAGTAAACCTTGTAAGAATTCCTCCACAACTCAAGGAGCTAGCTTCAAGGATCCCTGAGAACTCTCCATTCACCGAGAGGCATGGTCGTCTACTTAACTTGGTCACCTTCAACACAGATGAGGATATGATGAAGGTGCTCTTCCAGTTCTTTGATCCTTTGCACCATTGCTTCACATTTCCCGACTATCAGCTTGTGCCTACTTTGGAAGAATTCTCTCAACTCTTGAGGATTACCATTCTCAATCAACTACCTTTCAACGGTACAGAAAGAGACCCAAAGCCAGAAGAGATTGCTCAAGCTCTGCACTTGCACTCATCTGATGTTACAACTCATTGGGAAACTAGAAGTTGTGTCAAAGGCTTTTTAGCAAAGTTTCTGTTTGAGAAAGCCCAAAGTTGTTGGAATTCCTTAGACTTTCAAGCCTTTGAGGAAATTGTGGCTCTTCTTATCTATGGGATGGTCTTGTTCCCCAATCCTGACCAACTCATAGATGTGAGTGCCGTCAAAATCTTCATGTCATGCAATCCGGTGCCCACATTGCTAGGGGATATCCTACACTCTTTTCACACTCGCACAATGAGGAAAAGAGGTGCCATTATGTGCTGCACTCCTCTCCTGGCAAGATGGTTTATTTCTCATCTTCCCCAATCAGTCTTAAAGAATGAGCAAGGATTAAGGTGGTCACAAAGGTTAATGACGCTCAAGCATTCAGATATTCATTGGTGCTCTCGATCCAAAGAGAATTTTATCATTGTTGACCATTGTGGGGAATTCCCTAATGTCCCTTTACTTGGCATTAGGGTAGGCATCACCTACAACCCATGCTTAGCTCTAAGACAGTTTGGTTATGCCCGAAGGGATAGCCCGCATGAGATGATGATTCAAGGCTTGGTATTCGACTACGACAACGACAATCAAGGTCTTCGCCAGAGATTCATCTGAGCTTGGAGGATGCTAAACAAGGTGGATAGCAAGAATTTGGGACACAAGAATTCCATCCCTCTCGAGCCTTACCTCAAGTGGGTACGAACCCGCGCTCAAAGTCTTATGATGCCTTATCCTTCCATTCTCCCGGTGATCATTGAGCCTGTTAAGGAAGGGGAAGTTCCATACACTATCCTACATCATGACATGCCCACATCTCTTGAAGACATACAAAGGGACTGGATACAACTCAAAGGAGAGCGATATACTTTCGAAGCCCAATTCTACGCAAGCGAGAAGAAGATTTTAGAACTCACTAGGCTACTTCATGAGGAGCAGAATCTAAATGCCTACATTGCACCAAAGAGGATGCTCACTACTTTTTTTATCTTAAAGTGTTGTATTATTTTGCCCAAGGGGCATTGATGTACTCAAACTCTATCTTATTAATATAACGTGTGTTTATTTGTGTCTAAAACGAACTTGAATCTTTAAAAATCCTTGAAAATATTACATATGCACATATCATTCATCATAACATAAATAGGTCTTTTGTAACGAGTTTCCTCATCTCTCTACTATTTATTTCAGTGAGATGGATCTCGAATAGACAGTCAAAGATATCCAAGTTCAAAACACGCAGTTTCAACAGTTACTCGTGACCCTAGCCAAGGGGCAAGAGGAGTTGAAAACTCTGCTAGCTGAAGAAAGAAAGAAGAAAACAAAGAAGGTCACTGGGGTTTTGAACATGGGGAGAAGGTTTCAGGGACAGACTAGAAGAACCTTGAATTTTGCAACCACTTTCAGGTAAGAAGAAGGGAAAGGAAAAGAAACAGCGGTTTCGTCAGAATCTGAAGAGGAGGAAGAAGAGGAAGACTACTCCGAGGAACAGTATCCTCCAGCAGATGATAAGTACAGACATCTTGAAGAACGTTTAAGCGCTATGGAAATACAAAAGGTGCCAGGTCTAGACTTTGAAGAATTGGGACTGGTATCAGGAATTGTGATCCCACCGAAGTTCAAGGTGTCGTTGTTTGCAAAATATGATGAGGTGTCATATCCTAAGATGCACCTCCGATCATATGTGAGAAAGATTCAGCCGCACTCCGCCGATAAAGACCTGTGGGTGCATTTTTCCAAGATAGCTTATCTGGAACACAACTCGATTGGTTTTACCAATTGGAAAGGGCCAACGTCTACAACTGGGAAGACCTTGCCGCAGATTTCTATAAGCAATATCAATATAATGAAGATTTGGAGCCTACTCGTACTCAACTTTAGAGTATGGCTATGGCTTCAAATAAGGGTTTCAAAGATTACGCGCAGAAATGGAGAGATCTAGCTGGGAGAGTACAACCCCCTCTGTCTGAAAGGGAGTTTGTGGATATGTTCTTAGGCACTCTATCAGGACCTTTCTTCAACCATCTGATTGGAAGCTCGTCCGTAGGATTTACGGAGTTAATACTAACCGGAGAGAGGGTGGAAGCTGGCATAAAAAGTGGAAAGATTCAGAAGGATTCATTTGCCTCTACAGTTGTGAGAAAGCCTTTCACTGGGAAGAAGGAGGTATCTGCTGTTTATCCATAAAGGAACCAAGGGAGAGCTGAACGCCGACCAATGGTAGGGGCTGTTATGATCCCAAAGCCTACATCTGATCAACCAAGAAGTATTCAACCGAGGGTGGAAAGGCCAGTCCAACAATTCACCATAATTAATATGACTCTAGCCCAGGTTTTACCATATCTTCTGAAATCCAATTTTACAACTCTGAAGGAAGCACCAAAGAACCCCAACACGGCGTCCCCTCATTATCACCCAAATTCCAGATGCGCATATCATTCTCAAAGTCCGGGTCACGACACTAACAACTATTGGACCCTGAAAAACAAAATTCAAGACCTTATAGATGCAAAAGAGATTGAGTTTGATGCACCTGAGAAGCCAAACGTCATTTCTGCTCCTATGCCTAGGCATGGTCACAACACTAATGCAATAGAGGAAGATTTGTTTGTTACCGCAGTTGATGAACTCTTAACGCCACTCCCAATCATTAAGATAAACTTGTTGAAAGCTGGTGTATTCCCGGGTTGTAATGAAGACTGCCATCTTTGTTTATCCTCACAACTGCTTTCCCTTTGCTGAAAACAGGCGTTCAATGCTTGATGGACAACAAAGAGATTCTGTTTGAAAGTGCTCATGTTTCACCTATTCCTGTTGAAGACGTTTTAATCATAACCATCTCCGCCAATTCTTCCAGGGTCCCCAAAAGACCCGTTAGGATTACATCGGTTCCAAAAACTACTCCTCTTATAATCACAATGCCCGGGCCGGTCCCGTATGAATCAGACAAAACAGTGTCGTGGAATTAAGGTGGAGACATCTACTACCATGGTATCAAACAAGATGGGCTGGCCGCCGAAGAGATGAGCTCCGAAGAAGAAGACTCCGACATTAGCAATATTGTCAGAACCAGTAAGATTACCCATAGCGGTAGAATCTTCTCTCCAGAAATTGCCCCTCCAAAGGCAGTTTTTGGACCCGTGGCTGTTCCAAAGGTTACCTCCGTACCAATAATTATATATGCAAGTCCTCCTATTGACAAAGATGACACAACCCCTGCTTTTATCCCTACCAACACTTCTACTGCTGAAATTCGAGGAAAAAGTATTCAAGAAGAGTCTGTCCGGACGAAGGCTCAACCACTGACTATCCCAAAAACCTCCAAGAAGGAAATGGAGGAGATCCTGAGAATAATAAAGAAGAGTGACTACAACGTAGTTGAACAGTTGGGTCAAACTCCCTCCAAAATCTCCATGCTGGCATTGTTGTTGTGTTCTGAAGCACATGTGAAAGCCCTGGTGAAATTCCTAAAGACAACCCATGTGCCTCAAGAGACGTCTGCTGACCAATTTCAAGATTGTGTGGCCAGCTTGACAGCTGATAACGACCTTGGTTTCTCTGATGCTGATCTGACACAAAGGGGAAGAAAGCACAACGAGGCATTGCGTGTCTCTGTGGAATATAGAGGAACAACTCTGGCCCATGTCTTGGTGGACACTGGTTCATCTTTGAATGTTTTACCGAAGAAAGCTCTCGACAGACTAGACTGTGAAGGACTGACGTTGAAACCCAATAACATAGTCATAAGAGCATTTGATGGCTCAAAGAGGATGGTCCACAGGGAGGTGGACATCCCCATAAAGGTTGGGACTCAAATTTTCAACTCAACCTTGTATGTAATGGACATCCTCCCCTCTTACTCCTGTCTGCTAGGACGGTCGTGGATCCATAATGCCAGTGCTGTCACCTCCATGCTGCACCAGATGCTGAAATATCCGTTCCATGGAAAGATTATCACTGTCCACGGAGAGGAAGAGTATATGATTATCCACCTCAATTCTTTCCGGTATGTAGAATTGGACGACGAGTTCATTGAAACTCCTTTTCAACATTTCGAAGAAGTCTCTCAAGAGGTAACAGTGACCAAGACGGTGTCTCAGATCCCCAAAATCATAAGACCTCCGCTCCAGATGTCATCTCTGAAGGACGCCAAGGAAGTAGTAGATGAGGGTGGATGCACCATCTAGGGGAAACTTCCTGATATTCCGTATAAATCTGACAAGTTTGGCTTAGGGTTTACTTCAAGTGCTTAGAAGGCTGTGCGTCGTGCCCGTGCTGGAGGGCTACCCTTGAAGATTAGCAACCGAGAGGTCAATGTGGTGGAAGACGGTGAAGAGGATTGCAACTTAGAGGATTGGATATTTCCTACTGTCAATGGAGGACTCTGCAATTGGGAAGCCAGAGACTTTGTCCCAATAACTTTCATCCCTCAGTAATTTATCTTTTACATTTCTGTTGGACTTGTAATATTCACAAACAATTAACACATTTAAAACCTTGTGTCTTGCCCGAGGCACAATGGTCCATTTGTAAGGGTTTTTATTTCATCTTCATATGACATTTAATGAATCATGGACGTTTTTCACATACAAACTTTTTGTGCTCATTGTTTTTCTTTTACATTTTATTTTTAAAGATGGCTATACCCTTACACACACCCACACTCACAAATGCAGGTACCCCTCCATTCCGGATCCCATGGGTAACGATACTGCTATGGCCTTTTGTGACTATGAGGATCTAATCTACCAAGCCGAAGACGAAGGTGAGGAAGATTGTGAAGTACCAGGGGAATTGGCCAGACTACTACAACAAGAGGAAAGAGCTATTCAGCCTCATGAGGAACCAGTGGATACAATCAACTTGGGTACCAAGGAGGATAAAAAAGAAATTAAGGTGGGTGCCAATCTGGAACCTAGTATCAAGAAGCGTCTGATTCAGCTGTTGCATAATTATGTTGAGATCTTTGCCTGGTCTTATGAAGACATGCCAGGACTTGATACAGACATCATGGTACATCGTCTGCCAACAAGAGAAGAATGTTCACCAGTAAAACAAAAAGTTCTCCGCATGAGACTTGACATGTCAAAGAAGATCAAAGCGGAAGTCATGAAACAATTCAATGCCGGGTTCTTGGTTGTCACTTCCTATCCCCAATGGGTTGCCAAAATTGTTCCCGTGCCTAAAAAGGACGGCAAAGTACGAATGTGCATGGACTATAGATATTTGAATAGCGCCAGCCCTAAAGATGATTTTCCACTCCCCCATATAGATATCCTGGTTGATAATACGGCCCAGCACAAAGTGTTTTCCTTTATGGACAGATTCTCAGGTTACAACCAAATCAAAATGGCACCTGAGGACATGGAGAAAACAACATTTGTCACACAGTGGGGCACATTCTGCTACAAAGTGATGCCATTCAGACTGAAGAATGCTGGGGAAACCTATCAGCGCGCCATGGTAGCTTTGTTTCATGACATGATACATCATGAAATAAAGGTTTACGTAGACGATATGATAGCCCGATCACAAACAAACGAGGAGCACCTTGATCACTTTTAAAAGTTGTTTGAGAGGTTGAAGAAGTATAAACTAAGGTTGAACCCAAACAAGTACACATTCGGAGTACGGTCCGATAAACTCTTAGGTTTTGTCGTCAGTAACAAGGGTATTAAAGTCGATCCTGCCAAGGTTAAAGCAATACAAGAAATGCATGCTCCTCATACTGAGAAGGAAGTCATAGAATTCTTGGTGCGCCTAAACTATATTTCCAGATTCATTTCTCACCTAACAGCTACTTGTGAGCCAATCTTCAAACTATTGAAGAAAGATCAAGTAGTCAGATGGAATGATGAATATCAATCTGCTTTCAAAAAGATCAAAGAGTACTTATAAGAGCCTCCTGTTTTGATGCCACCAATTGAGGGAAGACCATTGATCATGTATATGACTGTTTTAGAGAACTCAATGGGGGGTGTATTGGGGCAGCATGACGAGTCTGGCCGAAAAGAGCATGCTATTTACTACCTGAGCAAAAAGTTTACTGACTGTGAAACCATATTGTTGTACCCCAAAATTTTCCCTCCCATATTCTTCAAAGTTTTGACAAACATCATCTCAAGTTGCTCAAGTCTACTCAAGGGCTACACAATCAAGCACCCTCCTAAGCCAGTCAAATTAGGGTTTTGGTTCTTGCAAGGAAGTTGAGGTTTTCAAGGGCTGAATCAAGTCCCATATGCTCATATACATTGTCAAGCACCTACATGTCAAGTTTCAAAGCTCACAAGGTCAAGTTGCACAGTCAAAAGCCCTATTTGGTTCACAATCAACTGTAGGGGTAAATTGGTCATTTGGCAGTCAAAAGTCAAAAATTTTGGTCAACATCTTATTTTGAAGCCACAATCATCATTTGATCAAGTCTTGATCATGATTCCACAAGAATGGCTCAAAAATCATCAAGATGCAAAAGTTTCCATTTTTGGACAGCTGAAAAGTCAACTGTAACTTGACCAAGGCATAACTTTTTCATGGTTCATCATAAAAATCCCATCCAATGCTCATATTGAAGGGGAGGACATTTCCTACAACTCATCTTCACATTCCAAGTCCAAGAAATGCTCTCACAAAAAGTTATCAATTTCAACATTATAGGTCATTTTCAAAAGTCAACACAAAGGCATTTTAAGTCAAAGACCATAACTTGAGATTGGTAAATCAAAATGACATGGGACCAAACGAATTGGTTAGAGGACTTCAAGACCTTTCCAAAATGTCCAAGAACATGTTCATATGATTAAAATTGAGCAAGATATGCATTGGAGAAGTTGGGAAATTTTTGTGAAATGGCAAAAGTCAACTATCCTTGAAACTTCAATTTTTGACAAAAGGACCCACTTTGTTTCACTTGATTCAGCCTTGTCATGCCACCCACGTGTCCCATGATCAATTTCAAGATTAAACATTAATTTTTCTATTTTTATTTAATTTTATATGATTTAATTCATTTTAAATCCATAAAATTCAAATAAAATTAAAAAAATTAATTAAATAACATCTTTTGACTTGAATGACTTTTATGTGTCATGAACAACCTACCAATTTCGTGCTAGGGCCATTTTATGCATAAAAATTCAAAATTTGAACAAACTTGGAATGTTTCTTTAATGGTGGTTATGAAGAATCCAAAAACTTAATTGCAAGGAATCATTAGCTCATAATGTGACCTATTCTCATTCATTACTACATATGCAAGTGTGACAAGCCTCATTCACGACCTGAACATTACACAAACATCCAGAGCAAAATCCAAAAAGTGTCAAAAAAAGTGTGAGATCAAAAGGAGTATTGCAAGCATTTTCAGGCCAAAAGGAGAACGTGACTCTCTTCTTTGCCATCCCCTGAAGCTAAAGAAACCCTTGCCACGTCCTAAGATCCATCATACCGCGCTGTAAGTTCTTCCAAGGTCCCCCAAAATTCCATATCATTTTTTATTATGTGTTTGTGTGCAGGATGCCCAGTGCGTTTCACCATGAACCTTCAGCGTTCCACATGCCAAGTGGCCATGATCATCAATCCGAGGGCCAAAAAGTGATGAACACTATATTCTCCAGTCAACGTGCTCCAGGCAATCTCCAAAAGTCAACAAGGCTGGTTAATAGGCCAGCAATTTCCAGGCTTCACACCTCCATTGGACCATCAACACCCCCATTGGTTTCTATTTCTTTTTTTTTCTTTCTATTTTCCTTTTCTTTTTATTTTCTTTTTTTAATTATTATCATTATTGTTAATTAACCTAACAAACTAATTTTCCCTATAAAATTCAATAAAACCAAAAAAAAAACATTTTATTATTTATTAACTTATTTTGTAAATAAATTTTAATATTAATTAATTAGTTGTGTAATTAGAACAATTTCAACATTTTTTTTAATAAGTAAAATTAATTTAGAATTAGAACTTTCAACTTTTAATTTCTTTTTTTTATTTGATTAAAAACATAAAAAACACAAAAATATTTTCCTTTTAATTAAATTAATTAATTAGTTATTAGTTTTAATTTCATTAATTACAAAAAAAAAGGACAAAAATTCAATTCTTTCTTAAAAAAGGGTCAAAACCCTCAGGACGTCCCGATTCATTCTTTCGCGCGTATTTTAGTTTTAATTCATTATATTTATGTAACTGCTTCCGGATATGTAATAGTTAATTAGGATTTTATCGCCTTATTTAAATTCTCGCACTTTATTTTCCAAAACGGGTTTTTGTTTTTGGCGATGTATAGACCCGCGCCTTGTAATAGCTAGATTTACATTTCTGCAATTTATTTTCCGCACTCCTAACTGATAAAATGCATGAAAGAATGTATGTAAATAAAATTAATCCGTAGCTCACAAATAACATGTACAAAGACAATTAACTGAAAAACAACACACAAAGCACACACCACCCCTAGGGTACGCCTCACTGGTTGCCTCGAACGTAGTCATCAAGTATAGGGTGTCTTAGAGGTCGCCCTCCTGTCCAAAGATCCAGTTGCCTCGGATAAAAAGGATCTAGGACGTTAGGGTTACCGCGAAGGTGTCCTACCATTGCTTTGGTGACCACACATGTCCCTAATAATCAGATTGACCCGAACAACTCCAACGATGGTGCTACCTACCTCTCAATGGTGGGATAGCACTATCTAAAGGACTCTTACACAACCTAATTCCTTAGAGTGGGTAGATTCTTCTGGGTACTTGCTCTCTTTCAAACAAACAAAAACATCTTTTCACACTACACTTTCAAAAGGTTTTCAAACAAATTTTTCATACACTCTTGAGGACAGATACAAGAGTTACTTAGAAATTTTCCAAACGAAACTTTTTCAAAACCCACACACACTTGAAAAGCAAACAAATTTTGAAAACATAAGAGCAAGTACCTAAGAGCCCTGTGGATAACCACGGATAGAAAGGGTGATAATACCTTCCCTTTCTATAAATCTACCTCCCGAATCGGAAAACATCTCGAATAAGGAATTTGTTGTGCTTTTGTCCTTTCCATATTGGAGAACATAAAAGACGATGGCGACTCTTGCTTACCGCGACATTTCGCGAACCAACTTAAAAAACAATCAGTTCTATTTCCACCGATCACACATATATTCACTGCTCAAGAAAACTTGCTGCGCTCTAGCATGGGCTGCTCACCGGCTAAGACATTATATGCTGACTCATACTACTTTGTTGATATCTAATATGGATCCAATAAAGTACATCTTCGAAAATCCTGCTATGTCTGGGAGGATAGCTAGATGGAAGATGATCCTAACAGAATATGACATACGGTATACTACTCAAAAAGCTATAAAGGGCAGTGTGTTAGCTGATTATCTTGCTCATCAAGCTGTAGAAGATTATCAGTCCATGAAGTTTGAATTCCCGGATGAAGACATCGTGACATTAGACAACTATGAAGGGATCATGCCATACGACGGACCTGAACAAGGATCCTGATGGACCCTGTTCTTTGATGGGGCATCCAATGCACTTGGTAATGGTATCGGCGTTGTACTCATATCTCCAGAAGGGTGTCATACTCCCTTTACTTCCAGACTTTGCTTCAACTGTACGAACAACATGGCGGAGTACGAAGCATGCATCTTTGGTCTCAGAGCTGCCATAGATTTGGGAATCAAGTCTTTAGACGTGTTTGGGGATTCAAATTTGGTCATCAGTCAGATCAAAGGGAAATAAGACACTAAACACCCAAATCTTATCCCTTACAAAGAACATGTTTTGACATTTCTACCACATTTTGAGGAGATTACCTTTGAGCATTTCCCGTGAGAAGAAAATCAGCTAGTGGACGCTCTAGCCACAATGTCATCTATGTTTAAACTTAATTGGGATAACGAGGCTCCCCAGATCACCATCGAACGAATGGATAAACCAGCACACTGTCACGAGATTAATACTGAAGAGGTAGTGGACCAACCTTGGTTTCATGAAGTCAAGAGGTATCTCGAGGCTCAAGAATATCAAGAAGGAGCTTCAATCAATGATAAAAAGTTCTTAAGGAGATTCTCTGTTAAGTTGTTCCTGAGTAATGGCATCTTGTACAAACGCAATCATGACTCTATTCTACTTCGGTGTATGGATAAAATTGAGGCGGAAAATATCATGGCTGAATTACATGAAGGTACTTTTGTCACTCACTCCAGTGGGCATACGATGGCAAAGAAAATCCTACGGGAAGGCTATTATTGGTCTACCATGGAAGCAAATTGCTATCAACATTCTCGGACCTGTCATAAGTGTCAAATTTATGCTGACAAGGTGCACGTACCTCCAGTTCCTCTGAATGTCTTGAAGGCTCCTTGGCCCTTCGCTATGTAGGGAATTGATATGATAGGAGAGATCAAGCCGACGGCCTCCAATGGACACCGCTTCATCCTAGTGGCCATTGACTATTTTACCAAATGGGTTGAAGCAGCTTCCTTCGCTTCGGTTACTAAGAATGTTGTTTCCCGCTTCATCAAGCAAAATCTCATTTTCCGGTACGGTATCCCAGAAAGGATCATCACTGACAATGGTACAAATCTTAACAACACTATGATCACCGCTTTGTACGAGCAATTCAAGATTCAGCATCACAATTCTTCCCCCTATCGGCCAAAGATGAATGATGTTGTTGAAGCTGCGTATAAAAGATGACAGTTACGTACAAAGACTGGCATGAGATGCTATCATTCGCTCTCCACGGGTATCGTACCACGACTCGCACGTCAAATGGGGCAACACCGTATTCTTTGGTATATGGCATGGAGGTTGTCTTGCCTATTGAGGTTCAGATCCCCTCCCTAAGGATTATGAAGGATGCAGGTTTGAGTGAAGACGATTGGATCCATATTCGACTTGATCAACTAAACTTAATTGATGAAAAGAGACTTACTGCTGTTTGCCATGGTCAAATGTATCAAAAGCGGATAATCAATGCTTTCAACAAGAAAGTCAGGCGCCAAGTATATCAAGTTGGGGATCTAGTGATCAAACGTATCATCTTGCCATAAAGTGATCCAGGGGCAAATGGACTCCTACCTATGAAGGACCATTTGTAATCAAGAACATATTCTCCGGTGGGGCAATGATCTTGACCACCATGGATGGTGACGACCTGCCACACCCTGTGAACACATACATAGTCAAAAGATACTACGCATAAGAGACCCGCTAGGTTGACACACCTAGGCAAAACAAGGGCATCCCGGCGAACCAAAAAGGTTTGGGAAAAAATTAGGGAAAAAATAAAAAAAATATGTACACCCGGCAAGTTGAAAACCCGAAAGGGCGACTTGGGCAAAAAAGGGTTTCCCGGTGGACTGAAAACCCGAAAGGGCGGTCCAGGAAAAAGTTAGGGAATTAAAGCGTATGACTATGTCCCGTCGGATCACTTGACAGACAACCTTTGACTTCCACTGACAAACTCGGAGTTTCTGATCGATTCAATCATCTTCGGACGAAGCAACAAATAGACAAGATATTCGGAGATATAAAGGCTATAGCAGAATGGGAACCCCATGGGATTATTACACATAACTATCTTTCTTTGTATAAATTTTTCTTGTTTTATGGCACCATTCTCCTACTAGAATGTTTATCTCCTTTGTACAAGATACTTATTCAAAGTCAATACAAAGATATCTCTTTGAAAGTGCAGAAACTATTTGTCTTTTCTTTACAATTGTGTTTTGTTTGCAAAAAGGTCCAACGATTCATTGATGAACATATGAATTTGAACATAATTACTGTTTACAAATAAACAAAATAGGAAAGATAATTACTGATAGGTTGAAAGAACAGGAAAACGTCTCTAGGATATTCCATAAAGCAATCCCCACAGTACGTCATTTAGATCCCCAGCGGAACTAAAACTTCAAATTATTAATCCCCAGTAGAAATCGTCAAATTTCTCAGGATTCCTCAAGCAGTATATGGCATTGCCATCACAACGAAATTTACTTCCCTCAATAAGAGTTTGTCAGTACTTCAACTTCAAGACATGAAAATTCAAATTATCCTTAGCAGCATTCAAGGATTTATTTTCCTCAATCAAACAGCAATACAACAAATCAGCTTACATGTGCATACATTACATCCACATATCATAAACATTGATAAAGCAAATACATTGCATCATGCATTTCATGCAATATAACTTTGTTTCAGCTAACATTTTACCCTTTTCAGGATAAGATTAGATAGCTACCATTAACAATATGTGTTGTACCCCAAAATTTGCCCTCCTCTTTTTCACAAGAAATCACAGCTTCGGGTTTCCTGAATTTTTCAGATTGGCTCAAGAATCGGTCAAACAGACTTTTCTTATCAGTCAAACAAAATTAGGATTTGCACACACATTCTAAAAAGGAATTGAGTCCACAGTTCTTTTCAATCGACTGTTACATTGTTTTGACGCTTGTTCAAGATTGCTGTTTGTTTCTCAAAGCCTAAAACATCTGGGATAGAAGCTGAGGCTTCTGATTGAAAGATTGAAGTGTTGGTTTAATCAGTAAGGTAAAAGGCGTATGGACGTTTGTTTGTTTAATTGTGCAATGCATTTGGTTATTTGGAACGCCGGACGTTTGTTGATTATTTATAATTTCTAAGTTAAAATAGTTGGAATGCATTCCCAATTATTATAATTCGAGAAATTTAAATGATTAAATAAACAAGTGCAGAAGAATTAAAGAACTATCTGACAAAAGATTTCATTTATTTTAATTATTATTACAAGTGTTATTTGAATACAGTAAATTTATTTACAGTGTTTATAATGATGTTTATTACAATGGTTAAAAATAAAATAAATCTATGTTCTAAATCTCTTGAAGTCTTCATCTTCTACTGCTGCTTCCCTTGCCCCAACTGGTATTTACCTGCAAAGACAGAAAAAAGAGAAGTCAATAACAGTTAAATTGGAAAAGCATTTTCAGACAGTTAATCAAAAACTCATCATTAAAGGTTGTTGGCCGGAATCAGATTGTTTTGATTTTCATCATATTTTGCTCATCCTCTTTGCAAATCATAAGAAGATTCTCTTCTTGGTTCACAAAGAGGAAAGTAAAATTATTTTGCAAACATACAAATCAATTAAACAAAATCCACAAAGCTGCATAAGCCCAAACTGAACAAACAAATTGCAATGTTAAAACTAGGCAAACCAAATTGTCAAAGAGGCAAACCAAACTGTCAAAGAGGCAAACCAAGCTGTCAACAAAACTGTCAAAGAGCTGTCAACTAAGCTATCAAACAAAAAAGCTGCACACAAGTACACAAAAGGGCAATGCAGGAAATCTGGAAGATAAGAAAATATGCAGAGGAAAACCAAATTGCAAGCAAGCATTTTTCATCATTTTCCCTAGGCCAACAACCTTTTCAGAAAAGAGATATTCTAAAGCAATAAAATATGCTTTCTGGAGAGAGAGAAAGAGAAAAGTGAAGCAGGCTTACAGTTTTTGGGCAGGCTTAGAGGACAAATAAATATAACAAGAGCTAAGAGTTAGAAAGGGGGGCAGAACACAAAGAGCAAAAAACCTACAAACTGCTTGTAAAACACAAGCAAGTCTGCCTCAAAACAAACTGCATCAACCTGCCTGTACCAGTTACCAAACCAGAAGCAAACCTTCAAGCCTGTCTGAACCAGTTACCAAACCAGAAACAAATACAAGCTTGCCTGCATAAACTTCAAACCAGTTCAAACTGTAAACACCCCAAGCTAACCTGCATAAAACCTCAGAACAAACTCAAACCAAACGAGCAAGCATAACAAGCCTGCTTCAAGCCTACCCGTTGAAAACCTGTTTCAAACCAGAGCCTGCATAAACAAACTCAAACCAAACGAGCAAGCATAACAAGCCTGCTTCAAGCCTGCCTGCTAAAAAACCTGTTCCAAACAAGCAAACAGAAAAACCTGCCTGCACGACAAGCCCTAAAGCTTGTTCAAAACCAAAACTCCAACAAATCCAAACCAGTTATCAGAACAACAATAACAACCATCTCAGAACTATATCATCATTGACAAAAAGAAAGAGGAAGACTGTAAACGCTAGCAGCAAACAACTTCAAGGTTCATCAGCATCAATACCAACAAAATCCAAAGGGAGGAGAAGATGCAGAAGTAATTAATACAGGGTTTTAGAAAAGATTCATCACTAAACATTTAAAACGAAGGAAAGATACAAATACCAGGAAGCTAGCATCATCACAGCCTCGCTCCTTCACCCGGCCACCTGAGAGCGCCGCCGTCCAACCCTCCGTCTCCTCTCCAACAACAAAACCTAAAGGTATTGTCTCCTCTTCCTACACCTCACACAAACACAAATAACACAAAAGATCAAAACATGTCAAAGATCAATAACATGCACAAATCCAAAACCCTAAAAATGTTTAGAAGGAAAATCAATACCCTTTTTTATCACCCTGTGTAACCGTGAAGAGAGGAGAATGGAGGCGGCGTCTGGTGGCCTAGGGCGAGAGGAAGGAGTTCATCAGTGGCTCTGTTGAGAGCGATGAAGAGGCGAAGAAGAAGATGGAGAGCGGCGCCGTTCCAAACCAAGCAAACCTAATTATGAGCCAAACAAACTGAAACCCTAACAAAAAAAACTTTGTCAAAATGCGTTTGGGCCTGCCCCTTGAACCAAAACTGCTAAGCCCAATTGAAACTGGCGCCATACCCCCTTTTTTTGTTTTAATCCGTTTTATTTTGCACTTGGGCCAAGAACATCCTTTAAGGCCCACTTACTTTTTCTTTATATTTTGAAAACACTCATTTTATAATTTCATAACTTATTTTGTTAAATAAAAAAAATGATATACTAACTTTTTTGTATAAAATTTTCTTAATACTTTTCATTGCTTTAAAAAACCAAAATATATAAATATTAGATTTTTTTAAGTTAAGTAATTCCTATTTATTTTAAAAAACCCTTTTGTTTATATATAATTAACAAAAACACAAAAAATAATTATAATACTTAATTTTCATTTGATCATTTGTAAATAATCATATGCATTTCACAATACTTTTGATTCTCTTTGATTCTTATACCTTGCTATATTTTTACATTGAGAATGCGACGATTCGATTTGGTTGTAAATAACATTTGGACACTACTATTCTGATAAGACTCATCCCCATTTGGAAACATTTGTACCCCCATCCCAGGATACTTATTTGTAATAATCTAGGACTTTAAATTCTCGCACATTTAAAAGTTTCCAAATTATACCATGCTTAGACTTAGGGTTTGTATGCAAAATCAATCAACAAATAGCTTGACCTAATTCAAGATAAACATGCATGAAAAACAAACACAATGCACACTTGCACCCCTAGGGTTTCATCCACTTGTTTCCTTCAAAAATGGGCCATGGTTGCATGTCAAGTACTTTGGAAAAACAAAAACAAAACAAAAACAAACAAATGATCATCGTCCCTCGATGACGCTATCGGAGTTGCCTAAACAAAATGATCATAGTCCCTCAAGAAAATTGCCAAAATACTTGACACTATTGCTTTCATGGTCTATACGATGACCCGCGCCCGTCCTGTTTACATCCTAACACAAGGTTGTTCACCAAATACAATGGTGAAACAACACTGTTAAAAGGGTTAAAAATATAAGGAAAGATCTTTGAGTAAAATATGGTAGACAAACTCTTAGTTACTTGATCAAAAAACTTGCAAAAAACTTGCAAAAAACATCCTTGCCATTTTTCAAAACACACTCCACAACACCACTTTCAAAACAACTTTCAAAAACATTGAAACATCTTTTCAAAAAGACAAACACCTTTGTAAAACATTCAAACAAGAATTGTTACAAAGGTTGCCTAGACAAGGCATCTTTTTCAAAACATTTTCAAAACCACACACACAAAGCACCATTTCAAACAATTGAAAAGTAAAGGCAAGTGATCTAAGCAAGTAACTAAGAGCCCATGGATAACCATGGATGAAAAGGGTGCTAGCACCTTCCCTTTTCATAATCTACCCCCTGAACCCGTGAAAACATCTCAAAGGTATTTCCTGTGCTTTTTGACCTTTCCTTAGGATAAATAAAAAGTCGGTGGCGACTCTTGCTAAACCAAAAAAGTGCGAAAACAAACGCAAAACCTCAAGTCAGTTCTCCCACCGTATCACAGAACTGGCGACTCTGCTGGGGATATTTCTAAAGTGGGGTTACCTTAGGGTTTTAGATCACTTATACATGCTTGCTTTGATTGCTTTACTTTTTGGGTTCCTTGTTTGGGTTTGTTGTAAATCCTACACCCGGATTTGGAGGCACCTTTTTAGGTAAATAGCAATAAACTGTGAGGGAACTGTGCGGGGTATACCGACATGGTTGAAGCAGTAGCTATGTTAGTGTGACATATTTGTGGGTACCGGTAGCCCTTGAGTAGTCAAGGAGAATATGGGGCCGCTGAGCAATGTCATGAAGCACTAACGAACTCTTAGAACCTTACTTGACCATCTTGGCCTTTTTAGGGGTAGTGAGATGACCGGCTTTGGTGCAGTCCGAAGTTGGTAGATACTCGATACTACACTCATTGAGGATTGTTTTCTTGGAATATTTTGGTCGCCAGTTAAGTGGCTAAACCAAAACAATGAACACAGAAAATAATCCAGTGATATTGAGCTCCTTAGAACCCGGTTTCTATTTTAGGACAGGATGAGCCAACTAACTTCAAGAGGGTACTTACCTATGAATCCCATGCAAGCCTAAACCTAAGGACTTGTTTGCTTTGTGTGAATATGATTACCTGTATATACACTTACTTGCTTTTGTATACATGTACATAACATGATGACATCATACCATAGCATTTACAATAACCATTTCAAGGATCTCGAGGGTCTTTTGATACAGGGGCGCGTTGAACTAGACGTCTACCAAAGGGCAAGAGGGTTCTCCTCTAAACGAATGCCGTCAAAGATCAAGTGCAACAACTTGAATCAGGGGCTATGACCCACTTGACATGGTGAGCTTGATTCTCGTGGAAAGACATCCACCATTACAAGGTTCTCCAATCAAAGATGTTGATCAAAATTCAACCTCTAACATTTTCTTGTGTTTATCCCACGAGATCCTTGAAAACATTGCATACATATATCATACATATCATTGCATAACAGGTTTCTCCTACAGGTCTCCTTATCTTCCTACTATTTATTTCAGTAAGATGGATATGGAACAAACAGTGAAAGATCTCCAAGCTCAAAACGCTCAATTCCAACAAATGCTTCTGGCTATGGGTAAAGGGAAAGAGGATCTGAAAGCTCTCCTTCTCAAAGACAAGAAGAAGAAGTCCAAGAAGGCAACAGGCATCCTGAACTTGAAAAGAAGACCTAAAACCCTAGATCTTTCAACTACATCCAACGTAGGGGATAGTCTTGAAGAAGACCACAATTTGGAGATTGATGAAGCTGACTACTCTGAGGAACAATATCCTCCCGCTGATGACAAGTACAAACAGTTGGAGGATCACCTCAGTGCTATGGAGATTCAACAAATACCTGGCTTGGATTTAGGAGACATGGGTTTAGTTTCTGGATTGGTCATCCCGCCAAAGTTCAAAATCCCTACCTTTGCCCTGTACGATGGAGTCTTTTGCCCTAAGATGCACTTAAAATTTTATGTCTGCAAGATTCAGCCATACACAACTGATCCAAAACTTTGGATCCATTTCTTCCAAGAAAGCCTGGTAGGGACTCAACTCGAGTGGTTCTATCAATTGGAGAGTTCTCGCATCCACACCTGGGAGGACTTAGCTGTTGCTTTTTATAAGCAGTATCAGCATAATGCTGATCTTGCACCAACTCGTGTGCAATTACAGAACATGACCATGGGTTCCAATGAGAGCTTCAAAGGATACGCTCAAAAGTGGAGAGATCTGGATGGTAGGGTGCAACCCCCTTTAACTGACAGAGAGCTGATTGACATCTTCATGGGAACTTTGACAGGGACTTTCTTCAATCACTTAATTGGAAGCTCCTCAGCCGGGTTCACCGAGCTAATACTGACCGGTGAAAGGGTCGAAGCTGGCATCAAAAGTGGAAAGATCCAAGGAGCTACACCCTCTGATGCTCAGAAAAAGCCCTACAATGGGAAGAAAGAGTCCAATGCTGTGTATGGCCAAAAGAGTCGTCATGACCAACACGTAGGAGCAATCTTGATCTCTAATCCTACGCCTGCTCAACAAAGACAGGGGAATCAACGTAAGGAGGTCGCGCCTAAAAGACAATATACTAAGATCAACATGTCACTAGCTCAAGCGCTACAACACATGTTGGAGAAAGAGCTGATTACATTAAAGGCTCCTCATCCGAACCCTAAGACTTCTTCTCCAAACTACAACCCGGATGCAAGACGTGCTTATCATTGTGGTAGCCCAGGGAATGACACAAACAACTGTTGGGCTTTGAAGAACAAGGTCCAAGACATGATTGATGCCAAAGAGATCAAGTTTGACCCTCCGGAGACTCTAGCATAATCACTGCTCCTTTGACGAATCATTGAGAGCATCTTTGTTTCATTTGAATTTTCAAGTTGTAATTTCTTTTGTTATTCAAACAATTAGCTATTAATGTCAAACTTTGTTTCATTAATGCATTGCATATGTTTGTCTTGAATTCATCCATTCGTTTTCACTATTCTTATGCTTTCTTTATGATATTTAACTCTTGATAAAAAGCTACAAGCCTTTAGAGGGAGGATGACGAAACAATACCGTAATCTCATACAGTATGCTTTTGAACAGACCTTGCTGACGATGTACATGCATTTCTTTCAAATCCTAAACACTGGAGTTATAAGGAAGATAATCCCTAGTCAACCCCTTAGAGCCAAAGAAGTAGGAGTTTTATGTTCTAATCAAATTGAAACCTTTGATTTAAACCTGGGGCAGGGTAGTCTCTCAGTTAATTCAAAAAAAGATGCGCATTGAAGTCGCAAACTCTCAGTTCGTAATACAACGAATGACATAAAAAACATTCCTTTGGAACCAAAAGACAGCGATGGTTCTTTATCTCATAGGCAGTCAATCTCTCAAAAGAGAAAAGCCCACTAAGCCAAAACCTACAAAGGAGGCTTAAGAAAGCTGGGGCATCCCGCTGACTGTAACCTCGAAAACAGGAACAGTCAGGCAAAAGTTAGGGATAATAAATCAAAAGAACGAGGTCATTACAAATCCCCAACAACATGAAAAATGTTACAAAAATGACTGCCTTCTAAAATTCAACTGGTGTGAACCATCACCAAAAAGTCGTTCCAAACTCGAATGGAGTTCAAACGCACAATTAACTGAGTTTAGGATTGAAGAACATCACGAAGAGCGGGTGGGTACAAATATACTTTGAGCCTTTATCCTTTGTTTCTTAAACCATGAACCAAGCCACGTTACAACCCTTCAAAAGTCCTAATTGAAGCATGGGTTAGTTCGAAAGCATACTGTTACAAAAGGTATCCTGACTCCTGTAAGGCTTTGCCCTAAATCTTGTGTTGAATTTGTCTTATAAAAGTTTACTTGCTAAAAATGCATTTTTTCAAAACTTCAAGACAAGCATAAACTTTGCATTACTTGAATATCACTGTTTGCATTTGGCTATTTGTTTGACAGCGGAGAAATTCACACAACGAATATCCGATGAACGAAAGCCCTCTCAGTGAGCAAAATCACTTCAAAAAGGATGACACTTCCACTGACAAATCTCCTATCAACAAGGGGGCATGACATGTCACTATCCAGCACACCTGGGGAAGTCCAGTCAAGATTTCAAGAAATCTCTCAATTGCAGAGTAACCTGGGGCAAGTCTCCATCTCCATCACTCGGGGCGTTGAACATCAATCTCAGTGAAGGGTTACATACAATGCCACCAACATTCGCTACTAGGGGCAATGACGAGTTTCCCCAAAGTCCTTCTCATGGGATGACTCCTCAGCAAGGGTTTAATCTTTGAAAACCTTTCCCCAGCTGAATCAACCTCAAGAATCCTCGAGGACTTCCCCCAACGAAGATGTCACCTCTATAGCGGACTGACGACATGGTTTATTTCCCCAACAACACCAGGATTCCCCAACTTGAGTTTGCCTCTCCGACTACTACAAATCAAAGGACCACAACTCCTTTTCTCCAGTAGACTACTCTACAATCCCCAGCAAGTTACTGCGAAACCTGGACCCGACCAGATATCAGTTCAACTTCGACTCCCCAGTAGAGCAACGAACGACTAAGACTCCTAAACTCTTTTCCCAAGCAGAATAAACATTCTCCCCACAGAGTTTTCAACTTCCCCAAGCAGAGTTCTCCTAAAACAACAAAACAGGAATCCATTGGAAACATTCTAGGCAAAGTTTGAAGACACACATACTCTTCAACAGCAGTCCAGGGTTTAACGACTCCCCAACACTTGTCAAGGATTTATTTTCCCAGACAAAAGTACATTCATTAAACATTTCACATTTCATACATCCTATTCTCATACATAATAAATGCATATAACACAAATCTCATTTATTTTGAGAACATTATTATGCATTTCATACATCATGACTTTTCATACAACTAACGTTCTACCTTTTTAGGAAAGATCGATCAACAGATGATTACCATCAACCTTTTCAAGTCCCAGTTTAATACCTGTAGCAAGCCAGGAAAATATCTGTGGACGACTGATCGTAGATTGATACCTGTAACAAGCCAGGAAATTATCTACATGAAGAGATTGAAGATGAATACCTGAAACAAGCCAGGAAGCCTTTCTTTCTTAGGTCAGAGATCAATACCTGATACCAGCCAGGACAATATCTCCTTGAACAACCTTTTCAGATCCCAGTTTAATACCTGTAGCAAGACAGGAAAATATCTGTGGACGACTGATCATAGATTAATACCTGAAATAAGCCAGGAAAATTATCTACATGAAGAGATTGAAGAGTAATACCTGTAACAAGCCAGGAAGAACTTTCTTTCTCAGGTCAGAGATCAATACCTGAAACCAGCCAGGACAGTATCTCCTTGACCAACCTTTTCAGGTCCCAGTTTAATACTTGTAGCAAGCCAGGAAAATATCTGTGGACGACTGATTGTGGATTGATACCTGTAACAAGCCAGGAAATTATCTACATGAAGAGATTGAAGATGAATACCTGAAACAAGCCAGGAAGCCTTTCTTTCTCAGGTCAGAGATCAATACCTGAAACCAGCCAGGACAGTATCTCCTTGACCAACCTTTTCAGGTCCCAGTTTAATACCTGTAGTAAGCCAGGAAAATATCTGTGGACGACTGATTGTGGATTAATACCTGTAACAAGCCAGGAAAATTATCTACATGAAGAGATTGAAGATTAACACCTGAAACTAGCCAGGAGAATTATCTTTCTTTCTCAGGTCAGAGATCAATACCTGAAACCAGCCAGGACAACTATCTCATCGACCAACCTTTTCAAGATCCAGATCAATACCTGTAGCAAGCCAGGAAAACCATCTGTGGACGAGGGATTGAAGATCAATACCTGAAACAAGCCAGGAAAACTATCTTTCTTTCTCAAGTCAGAGATTAATACCTGAAACCAGCCAGGACAACTATCTCATCGACCAACCTTTTCAAGTTCTAGATCAATACCTATAGCAAGCCAGGAAAACCATATGTGGACGAGAGATTGAAGAGTAATACCTGTAACAAGCCAGGAAGACCTTTCTTTCTCAGGTCAGAGATCAATACCTAAAACCAGCCAGGACAGTATCTCCTTGACCAACCTTTTCAGGTCCCAGTTTAATACCTGTAGCAAGCCAGGAAAATATCTGTGGACGACTGATCGTAGATTAATACCTGAAACAAGCCAGGAAAATTATCTACATGAAGAGATTGAAGAGTAATACCTGTAACAAGCCAGGAAGACCTTTCTTTCTCAGGTCAGAGATCAATACCTGAAACCAGCCAGGACAATATCTCCTTGACCAACCTTTTCAGGTCCCACTTTAATACCTGTAGCAAGCCAGGAAAATATCTGTGGATGACTGATTGTGGATTGATACCTGTAACAAGCCAGGAAATTATCTACATGAAGAGATTGAAGATGAATACCTGAAACAAGCCAAGAAGCCTTTCTTTCTCAGGTCAGAGATCAATACCTGAAACCAGCCAGGACAGTATCTCCTTGACCAACCTTTTCAAGTCCCAGTTTAATACCTGTAGCAAGCCAGGAAAATATCTGTGGATGATTGATTGTGGATTGATACCTGTAACAAGCCAAAAAATTCTCTACATGAAGATATTGAAGATGAATACCTGAAACAAGCCAGGAAGCCTTTCTTTCTCAGGTCAGAGATTAATACTTGAAACCAGACAGGACAAATATCTACTCGACCAACTCATTCTGATTCAAGACCTCTGAAAACAGTTTACGGGTTCTCCAGATATGGATGTTAATCTCTCGCTTGTTCAGATTCAAGACCTCTGAAAACAGTTTACGGGTTCTCCAGATATGGATGTTAATCTATCGCTTGTTCAGATTCAAGACTTCTGAAAACAGTTTACGGGTTCTCCAGATATGGATGTTAATCTATCGCTTATTCAGATTCAAGACTTCTGAAAACAGTTTACGGGTTCTCCAGACATGGATGTTAATCTATCGCTTGTTCAGATGCAAGACTTCTGAAAACAGTTTACGGATGCTTCCAAATACGGATGTCAATATATTGCTTATTCAGACCCCTAGCTCAGAGATGTTCCAAACATGGATAACTTTCTGATACTCGTCCACTCACCAACAATATAACAGTTCAACATACAATCCAGATGGCATCTTTAAGCCCATCCCCGACAAGATTCTGTCATTTCTCCAGAAGGCATCTCTAAGCCCATCCCCCGACAAGATTCTGTCACATCTCCAGATGGCATCTTTAAGCCCATTTCCAAATGGCATCTTTAAGCCCATTCCCTCAACTACGCTTTGACGAGTGCAAATTTTTTTGGGCACTCTAGTGTCCAATCTCCTTTTACCCTCGAGTCGCAAAAGGCAAACCTGCCAATCTAACTCTCCAGGTTCAATAAGATTGAACAGGGGCAACTGTTGTACCCCAAAATTTGCCCTCCTCTTTTTCATAAGAAATCACAGCTTCGGGTTTCCTGATTTTTTCAGATTGGCTCAAGAATCGGTCGAACAGACTTTTCTTATCAGTCAAACAAAATTAGGGTTTGCACACACATTCTCAAAAGGAATTGAGTCCACAGTTCTTTTCAATCGACTGTTACATTGTTTTGACGCTTGTTCAAGATTGTTGTTTGTTTCTCAAAGCCTAAAACATCTGGGATAGAAGTTGAGGCTTCTGATTGAAAGATTGAAGTGTTGGTTTAATCAATAAGGTAAAAGGCGTATGAACGTTTGTTTGTTTAACTGTGCAATGCATTTGGTTATTTGGAACGCCGGATGTTTGCTGATTATTTATAATTTCTAAGTTAAAATAGTTGGAATGCATTTCCAATTATTATAATTCGAGAAATTTAAATGATTAAATAAACAAGTGCAGAAGAATTAAAGAACTATTTGACAAAAGATTTCATTTATTTTAATTATTATTACAAGTGTTATTTGAATACAGTACATTTATTTACAGTGTTTATAATGATGTTTATTACAATGGTTAAAAATAAAATAAATCTATGTTCTAAATCTCTTGAAGTCTTCATCTTCTACTGCTGCTTCCCTTGCCCCAACTGGTATTTACCTGCAAAGACAGAAAAAAGAGAAGTCAATAACAGTTAAATTGGAAAAGCATTTTCAGACAGTTAATCAAAAACTCATCATTAAAGGTTGTTGGCCGGAATCAGATTGTTTTTGATTTTCATCATATTTTGCTCATCCTCTTTGCAAATCACAAGAAGATTCTCTTCTTGGTTCATAAAGAGGAAAGTAAAATTATTTTGCAAACATACAAATCAATTAAACAAAATGCACAAAGCTGCATAAGCCCAAACTGAACAAACAAATTGCAATGTCAAAACTAGGCAAACCAAACTGTCAAAAAGGCAAACCAAACTGTCAAAGAGGCAAACCAAGCTGTCAACTAAGCTATCAAACAGAAAAGCTGCACACAAGTACACAAAAGGGCAATGCAGGAAATCTGGAAGATAAGAAAATATGCAGAGGAAAACCAAATTGCAAGCAAGCATTTTTCATCATTTTCCCTAGGCCAACAACCTTTTCAAAAAAGAGATATTCTAAAGCAATAAAATATGCTTTCTGGAGAGAGAGAAAGAGAAAAGTGAAGCAGGCTTACAGTTTTTGGGCAGGCTTAGAGGACAAATAAATATAGAAAGGGGGGCATAACACAAAGAGCAAAAAACCTACAAACTGCTTGTAAAACACAAGCAAGCCTGCCTCAAAACAAACTGCATCAGCCTGCCTGTACCAGTTACCAAACCAGAAGCAAACCTTCAAGCATGTCTGAACCAGTTACCAAACCAGAAATAAATACAAGCTTGCCTGCATAAACTTCAAACCAGTTCAAACTGTAAACACCCCAAGCTAACCTGCATAAAACCTCAGAACAAACTCAAACCAAACGAGCAAGCATAACAAGCCTGCTTCAAGCCTACCTGTTGAAAACCTGTTTCAAACCAGAGCCTGCATAAACAAACTCAAACCAAACGAGCAAGCATAACAAGCCTTCTTCAAGCCTGCCTGCTAAAAAACCGGTTCCAAACAAGCAAACAGAAAAACCTGCCTGCACGACAAGCCCTAAAGCTTGTTCAAAACCAAAACTCCAACAAATCCAAACCAGTTATCAGAACAACAATAACAACCATCTCAGAACTATTATCATCATTGACAAAAAGAAAGAGGAAGAGTGTAAAAGCTAGCAGCAAACAACTTCAAGGTTCATCAGCATCAATACCAACAAAATCCAAAGGGAGGAGAAGATGCAGAAGTAATTAATACAGGGTTTTCAGAAAAGATTCATCACTAAACATTCAAAACGAAGGAAAGATACAAATACCAGGAAGCTAGCATCATCACAGCCTCGCTCCTTCACCCGGCCACCTGAGAGCGCCGCCGTCCAACCCTCCGTCTCCTCTCCAACAACAAAACCTAAAGGTATTGTCTCCTCTTCCTACACCTCACACAAACATAAATAACACATAAGATCAAAACATGTCAAAGATCAATAACATGCACAAATCCAAAACCCTAAAAACGTTTAGAAGGAAAATCAATACCCTTTTTTATCACCCTGTGTAACCGTGAAGAGAGGAGAATGGAGGTGGCGTCTTGTGGCCTAGGGCGAGAGGAAGGAGTTCATCAGTGGCTCTGTTGAGAGCGATGAAGAGGCGAAGAAGAAGATGGAGAGCGGCGCCGTTCCAAACCAAGCAAACCTAATTCTGAGCCAAACAAACTGAAACCCTAACAACAAAAACTTTGTTAAAATGCGTTTGGGCCTGCCCCTTGAACCAAAACTGCTAAGCCCAATTGAAACTGTCGCCATACCCTTTTTTTGTTTTAATCAATTTTATTTTGCACTTGGGCCAAGAACATCCTTTAAGGCCCACTTACTTTTTCTTTATATTTTGAAAACACTCATTTTATAATTTCATAACTTATTTTGTTAAATAAAAAATGATATACTAACTTTTTTGTATAAAATTTTCTTAATACTTTTCATTGCTTTAAAAAACCAAAATATATAAATATTAGATTTTTTTAAGTTAAGTAATTCCTCTTTCTTTTAAAAAACCCTTTTGTTTATATATAATTAACAAAAACACAAAAAATAATTATAATACTTAATTTTCATTTGATCATTTGTAAATAATCATATGCATTTCACAATACTTTTGATTCTCTTTGATTCTTATACCTTGCTATATTTTTACATTGAGAATGCGATGATTCGATTTGGTTGTAAATAACATTTAGACACTACTATTCTGATAAGACTCATCCCCATTTGTAAACATTTGTACCCCCATCCCCGGATACTTATTTGTAATAATCTAGGACTTTAAATTCTCTCACATTAAAAAGATTCCAAATTATGCCATGCTTAGACTTAGGGTTTGTATGCAAAATCAATCAACAAATAGCTTGACCTAATTAAAGATAAACATGCATGAAAAACAAACACAATGCACACTTGCACCCCTAGGGTTTCATCCACTTGTTGCCTTCAAAAATGGGCCATGGTTGCATGTCAAGTACTTTGGCAAAACAAAAACAAAACAAAAACAAACAAATGATCATAGTCCCTCGATGACGCTATCGGAGTTGCCTAAACAAAATGATCATAGTCCCTCAAGAAAATTGCCAAAATACTTGACAATATTGCTTTCATGGTCTATACGATGACCCGCGCCCGTCCCGTTTACATCCTAACACAAGGTTGTTCACCAAATACAATGGTGAAACAACACTGCTAAAAGGGTTAAAAACATAAGGAAATATCTTTGAGTAAAATAGGGTAGACAAACTCTTAGTTACTTGATCAAAAAACTTGCAAAAAACATCCTTGCCATTTTTCAAAACACACTCCACAACACCACTTTCAAAACAACTTTCAAAAACATTGAAACATCTTTTCAAAAAGACAAACACCTTTGTAAAACATTCAAACAAGAATTATTACAAAGGTTGCCTAGACAAGGCATCTTTTTCAAAACATTTTCAAAACCACACACACAAAGCACCATTTCAAACAATTGAAAAGCAAAGGCAAGTGATCTAAGCAAGTAACTAAGAGCCCATGGATAACCATGGATGAAAAGGGTGCTAGCACCTTCCCTTTTCATAATCTACCCCCCGAACCCGCGAAAACATCTCAAAGGTCTTTCCTGTGCTTTTTGACCTTTCCTTAGGATAAATAAAAAGTCGGTGGCGACTCTTGCTAAACCAAAAAAGTGCGAAAACAAACACAAAACCTTAAGTCAGTTCTCCCACCGTATCATAATATGCAATCAGGATACAAGTTCAGATACACTCCAGACACGGATGCCATTTTGATACTCATTCAAATTCAACTTTCAGATACAGTACGAGTACGCTCCAGACATGGATGCCATTTTGATACTCATTCAGATTCAACTTTCAGATATAATACGGATACGCTCCAGACACGGATGCCATTCTGTTACTCATTCAGATTTCAACTTTTAGATACAGTACATATATGCTCCAGACACAGACGCCATTCTAATACTCATTAAGATTTCAAATTCAGATACAGTTCAGATACGCTCCAGACACAGACTCTGTTCTGATACTCATTCTTTTGGCTTACAACTTACAACTCAACAAATAATCTTAGATGACATCTACAAGCCCATCTCCAACAAGAACCTATCACTTCTCCAAATGGCATCTTTAAGCCCATTCCCTCAACTACACATCGTCGAGTGCAAATTTATGGGCACTCTAATGTACAATCATTCTCTCACCTTCGAGTCACGAATGGAAAAACTCGCTAATCTAACTCTTCAGGTTTAAGAAGATTGAACAGGGGAATCTTTTGTACCCCAAAATTTGCCTCTCATTTATCAATACTTTTCTTATAAGATCTCTTTAACTCAAGGCTGGATTATGGTTTGATCAGCTCAAGACATCTCATCTTGCACTAATGACCCAAAATTAGGGTTTGGGATTGCATAAGGATTTTGGGACTATCAATGCCTCATATGAATTTCAAGCATCATTATGGACCCCTAAGATTACTCATGACAAGTTTCAAGCCTTGAACCATATTTTTGATCAGTCAATTGGACAATTGACCTAAAAAATCAGTTGTATTGGGGAAAAAGTCAACCATGGCCAATTAACAGTCAAAATTCATAATTTTTGATCCACATCAATATTCTAGACTCATATGTATAATTTGATCAAGTTTGGATCACAATTCCTCAAGAAATTTGATCAAATTATCAAAAGGGCAAAATGGTCAAAATTAGGGTTTTGATTGAGGAAGGGCAATTTCTGATTTTTAACCTAGCAAATGGCAAATTGATTTGAAGCATGATTTCAAGGGTTCATTTGTATCATCTTGAACTAATTACATGATTCAAAACATTGCAATTTCATTGGGTTGACAGATGAAATTTGCAGTCAACTGATCAAAAGTCAACTGTATACTAAAAAGTCAAACTTTGACTTTTTGGTCAAAATCAAGTGTCAAGGATCACAATTCATTAAAACGTGTCAAAATTTGAAACTTGTTCATCAAGGAATCAAAGATTTAAGATTTGATTTTAAAATTTGAATTTTTCTTAACTTGGAAATTTTTCTAAGTATAGAAAATTTCTTATTTTTTCTCAACTTTAGGCCAATTTTCCACCATGATACATGATGATTAAAATAAAGTTCCCAACATGAAAGTTGTAGATATCCATGAAATATACAACTTTGCTTCATAAATTTTTCCCTAAAGATGCTTGGATCTCAAGATATAATTTTATGAACACATGCCCATGAACTAAAATAACTTAGTGAATTTTTGCCCTAATTTAGGCACGTTTTGGACCCAACTTCATGGAAAATTTTCACCTAGTTACAAGAGGAATATTGAAATGCAATTCAAAGATAAGTTATAGAGAATATTGCAAGCTTTCCAAAATGTCCAAGAACTCCTCGAGATCAATTTTGAGTAGGGAGAATCGAAGAGTTGAAGTTGACAAATTTCTCACTTTGAATTCAAGCCATTTCATGAAGAACAAAATTCAAATTTGAACCTATGCTGCTTAATTCATGCTTTACATGTCCCTAACTTGTTTCTCACTTCATAATTTAATGCTTACTCAGTTGACAAAGCTTTAATTCAAGCTCAAGAGCCTTTGTCCAAGTTGTAATTCCATAAATGGCATAAAGTGGCCATTGTCATTTTGAAAAAGCTTCACTTTGGCAATTTTCCAATTCTTGAGCATTGGACCTGTCTTCTCTGCACACACAAGTCTTACAGGCCTAAAGAAAATTGTACAAAGCTTATACCAACCCCAAGCAGGCCAGTACAAGCATGTGAAGACTTGTCTCTTCACTTTGCTTCAAAAGCAAGAAAGTGTGCCAAAAGGCTAGAACTCACAAATCTGTTGGGGAGCTGACTTGAAACCTATCCCATACTAATACACAAACACATTACCACTAGAAACACGATTGCTAAGGGCTTGAAACACAAAAACACTCCATATCACCAAAAAATCGTCAAAACTTGCAGTTTTTTGCATAAGCATAGCAATCCATCATTTGGCTCATGTGTTTCAAGTTTTAACCATCAAAACACTTTACCTACTTGATATCTAAGTGATCCAGACCATCATCCCTGCACTGTAACTCCTTCTTCATCATCTGCCATTTTTGTTTTCCAAGCTTGCAGGTTGACTAGGATAGAGAGTTCCAGGTACTTCCAAAGCAAGGCAAGGATTGGAATACACTCAGGGAGGTTCAAGCAAGCTCAAGCAATCATCAGGCCTTCATAAATCCCACTCAAACTCCATTCACGATTTCAACTGAAAGAGGTAAAAATCTCAACTTCTATCTCTTCATACAGGCATCTATTGGCCGCGATTTGTGAATAAACAATGTAGACCTCATTGCTATGAAGCTGTACATATCTATAACTTACATTTATTTGGCCTCAGTTGAGAGAATTTTAAACTTGAAGTTCCTGGAAAAATTAGGTTTAAATTTAGAGCTTTTAAAATTCGTTTTGATCTTTGATTGTTAGCTTACATGATTTACATGGTTAGAATCGTGAGACAAAATGCTACAACATTCATGTTATCAGTTTCAATTTTTATTGAGAGATGAGAAAGTTACAGAGCTTTTGGCCAGCTTGAGGAAGAAGATGAAGTACAGGGCAAGGGCATTGTTTGTGTTATGTTTTTGTTGTTTCATATAAATCAACGGATGTATAGCCACCCCAGTGGCAAGGTAGTGCGCTGGTGAGGCCCAGGTCATGGGTTCGAACCTTGGCGCTACCTTTTGTTTCTCCATATTTTTCCTTTTCCATTTTTTGCTGTTTTGCAGGATGGGCTTGATTCTTTGGGCCTTAGTGTTTTTGCTAACATATTACTCCCCGTCTCCTTACAACACCCCTGACCCAACTATTTTCACATATTTTGTTTATTTGTTTTATTTCCATTTTTGTTTATTAAATATTTTCTTAAATACATAAAATCATGAAAAATATAAAATATGACAATTTTGCATTTTATTTTATTTTATTTTTATTTTTACATAAAAATATTTTTATTAAACTATATATTAATTATTTCTTTCTTAAGTAAATTTGTAAATATAATAGATTTAGTTTAACTATTTTATATTTATATATATACTTGTAAATATTTATTTTAACATATAAAAACTAAATATATTTTTTTATAAAATATTATTTATTATTTTTAATACAAAAAAATACATTAAAAAAATAGTACATAAGAACTTTATTTTCTTTTAAACTAGAAATTAGGGTTAACTTCTTTTTTTAAGAAATAATTTCTTTAATATTTTTAGGATTAGGTTAAACCTTTTTTCACATAAAAAACCATACAAAATATTCATATATATATATATATATATATATATATATATATATATATATATATATATATATATATATATATATATATATATATATATATATATATATATATATATATATATATATATATATATATATATATATATATATATATATATATATCATTGCATATTTTATTTAAATATTGTATATTGCGTATTCCAATATTCGTACAAATTCGATTTGGTTGTAATAACTTATTTAGATTTACATTCTTGAAAATGCCCATTCAAATTTGTATTCCCCCTTCCCATAAATGGTTGTAATAGCTTATTAATCTTTACATTACACAATTTACCGCTTTCACATACCATGCTAGTAATTAGGGTTTGTATGGCAAGATAAAAACAAAACAAATAGAAAACCCTAATCCAAGATAAAATCAAAGCATGAAAATAACACACTTGCACACAAGCATCCTTAGGGTTTCTCCACTTGGTTGCCTTATACAAAAATGACCATATTACGCATGTGAAGTATCTTGGCAAAACAAACAAATATAAGATCATAGTCCCTCGATGACGCTATTCAAAGTTGCCTTACAAAATGATCTTGGTCCCTCAAAAATGCTAAGATACTTTGTAATTTTGCTAATCATGGTTATACGATGACCCACGCCCGTCTCGTTTACATCCAAAGATAGGGTTGCTTACCAAATCAATGGTAAGACAACAATGTCAAAGGAATAGAAAATGCACAAGAAAGACATTTGAGTAGGTAGATTACTTTTAGTTACTTGCTCTATTTCCAAACAACTATCCTTGCTATTTTCAAAAACAAACACACACATTTCAAAAACATCTTGCAAACATTGAAAACATTTTCAAAAAGACAAACATCTTTGTATATATTCTTACGAACGAGAATCATTACAAAGATTGCCTAAACGAATGGCCTCTTTTACAAAATACTTTCAAAACCAAACGAAACACAATTTCAAACAACAAAAGCTAGTGATCTAGAAAGTAACTAAGAGCCCATGGAAAACCATGGATGAAAAGGGTGCTAATACCTTCCCTTTTCATAATCTACCCCCCCAAACTCAAGAAACAATCTCAAAGGTCTTTCCTGTGCTTTTTCACCTTTCCTTTTTGGATAAAAGAAAAGTCAGTGGCGACTCTTGCTAACCACAACATTTGCGATAAAACGCAAAACCCTCAAGTCAGTTCTCCCACCGTATCACACCAGCGTTGCAAAAAAAATTTTACAAAAATGAAGCTGAAAAATGCAAAAGGTAGCGCCAAGGTTCGAACCCATGACCTATGCACTTTCAGTGCGCTACCTTGCCACTGGGGTGGCTGTACACCTGTTAGTTCATATGAAACAAAAAATACATAACACATAATGCCTCCTTGCCCTGTACTTTATCTTCTTCCTTAAGCTGGCCAGAACCTCTATATATTTCTCATTTCTCCATGAAAATGGAAACTTCCAACATGAGAATGATAGTACTCTTTCCCACGATTTAAACAATGTAACTCATGTAAACTAACAATCAATGATTAAAACTAATTTCAAAGGCCCTAATTTTAAACCTAATTTTTACAGAAATTTGAACTCTAAAATTCTCTATACACAATGAATATAAATGAAATCTATGAACATGGTTGGTTTTAGCACATGGATATCTACATTTTATCTTCACAAATCGTGACCAATAGATGCCTGTATGAAGAGATAGAAGTTAGAGTTCTTACCTCTTTCAGCTGAGATCGTGAATGGAGTTTGAGTGAGTTTTATGAAGGCCTGAAGATCCCTTTATCTTGCCTGGACCTCCCTGAGTATGTTTCAATCTTTACCTTGTCTTGAAAGTGCCTGAATCTCCCTATCCAAGTCAACCTGCAAGCTTGAAAAACAAAAATGGAAGATGGAGAAAGAGGAGTTACAGTTAAGGGGTGATGGTCTGGAACACTTAGATATAAGGTAGGTTAAGTGTTTGAATGATTAGAACTTGAAACGCACGAGTAGATTTATAGATTGCTATGCTTGGTCTCAAACTGCAAGTTTTGACAAGTTTTTGGTGATAGGGATTTTTAGAGAGTTTCTGACCTTGAGCAATCATCCTCTTTGTTGTAATGTGTTTGTGTATAAGTATAAGGAAGGTTTCTAATCCACTCCACAACAGATTTATGAGTTATAGGCTTTTTTCACTTTTACTTGCTTTTGAAGCAAAGTGAGGAGACAAGTCTCTACATGCTTGTACAGGCATGCTTGGAGTTGGTACAAGTCCTAAACAACTTGCTTTTTGTTTATAGGACTTGTGTGTGCAGAAAAACAGATGCAAGGCTCAAGGAATGAAAAGTTGCTAAAGTTATGCTTTTCTAAAATGGCAATGGCAACTTTGTGCCATTTATGGAATTAAAGCTTGGACAAAGACTCTTGTGCTTGGATTAAGGCTTTATAATCTGTGTAAGCATTAAATTATGAAGTGAGAAACAAGTTTGAGACCTGTAAAGCAAGGATGAGGCAGCATAGGTTCAAATTTGAATTTTGTTCTTCATGAAATGGCTTGAAATCAAAGTGAGAAATTGCCAACTTCATCTCTTCGATTCTCCCTACTCAAAAATGATCTCAAGGAGTTCTTGGAAATTTTGGAAATCTTGAGATGTGATCTATAACTCATATTTGAAATGCATTTCAATATTCCTCTTAGAACTAGGTGAAAATTTCCATGAAGTTAGGTTAAAAACCTGCCTAAATTAGGGCAAAACTTCACTAAGTTATTTTAGTTCATGAGCATGTATTCACAAAATTATATCTTGAGATACAAGAATCTTTATGGAAAAATGTGTGAAGAAAAGTTGTAGATTTCATGGAGATCTACAACTTTCATGTTGGGAACTTCCTTTGAATCATCTTGCATCATGGTTGAAATTTGGCTTAAAGTTGAGAAAAAAATAAGAAATTTTCTATACTTCGAAAAATTTCTAAGTTAGGAAATTTTCAAATTTTAAAACAAAATCTTCAATCTTTGATTCCTTGATGAAAAAGTTTCACATTTTGACATGCTTTGATGAATTGTGATCCTTGGCATTTGATTTTGACCAAAAAGTCAAAGTTTGACTTTTCAGTATACAGTTGACTTTTGATCAGTTGACTGCAAATTTTATCTGTCAATCCAATGGATTTGCAATGTTTTGAACCATGTCATTAGGTCATGATGATGAAATTGAGCCCTTGGAATCATGTTTCAAACCAATTGGTCATTTTCTAGGTTAAAAACCAGAAATTGCCCTTTCTCAGCCAAAACCCTAATTTTGACCATTTTGCCCTTTTGATGATTTGATCAAATTTCTTGAGGAATTATGGTCCAAACTTGATCAAATGATACATATGAGTCTAAAATGTTGACGTGGATCAAAAATTATGAATTTTGACTGTAAATTGGCCATGGTTGACTTTCCCCCCAATACAATTGATTTTTAGGTCAATTGTCCAATTTACTGATCAAAAATGCGATTCAAGGCTTGGAACATGACATGAGTAAACTTAGGGGTCCATAATGATACTTGAAAGCCATATGAAACATTGATAGTCCAAAAATCCTTGTGCAAACTCAAACCCTAATTTTGGTCATCAGTGCATGAGGAGGTGTCTTGAGCTGATCAAACCCTAATGTAGTCTTGAGTTTAAGAGATCTTATGGGGAAATATTTGATAAGTGAGAGGGAAAATTTTGGGGTACAACAGCTGCCCCTGTTCAATCTTCTTGAACCTGAAGAGTTAGATTGGCGAGTCTTGCCATTCGTGACTCGAAGGTGGAAGATGATTGGACACTAGAGTGCCCATAAATTTGCACTCGATGATGTGATGATAGAAGGAATGGGCTTACAGATTCCATTTGGAGAAGTGATAGAATCTTGTCGGAGATGGGCTTGTAGATGCCATCCAAGAGTGATTGTTGAATTGTAAGTTGTAAGTATCAGAATGGTGTCCGTGTTTGGAGCGTATCTGAACTGTATCTGAAAGGTTATATCTGAATAAGTATCAGAATGACATCCGTGTCTGGAGCGTATCTGTATTGTATCTGAAAGTTGAATCTGAATGAGTATCAGAATGACATCCGTGTCTGGAGCGTATCAGTACTATATCTGAAAGTTGAATCTGAATGAGTATCAGAATGGCATCCGCGTCTGGAGCGTATCTGTACTGTATCTGAAAGTTGAATCTGAATGAGTATCAGAATGGCATCCGCGTTTGGAGCGTATCTGTAATGTATCTGAGAGTTGAATCTGAATGAGTATTAGAATGGAATCCGCGTATGGAATGTATCCGTACTGTATCTGAGAGTTGAATCTGAATGAGTATCAGAATGGAATCCGCGTTTGGAGCATATCCGTACTGTATCTGAGAGTTGAATCTGAATGAGTATCAGAATGGCATCCGCGTCTGGAGCGTATCCGTACTGTATCTGAGAGTTGAATCTGAATGAGTATCAGAATGGAACCCGCGTCTGGAGCGTATCCGTACTGTATCTGAGAGTTGAATCTGAATGAGTATCAGAATGGCATTCGCGTCTGGAGTGTATCCGTACTATATCATGATTGCATATTATTAATGGTAGCTGTTAACCTTATCCTTAAAAGGGTAAAATGTTAGCTGAAATACAAAGTTATGTTTGCATGAAATGTATGATGCAATGTATTTGCTTCATTAATGTTTATTGATATATGGATGTAATGTATGCGCATGTGAGCCGATTTGCTGTATTGCTGTTTGATTGAGGAAAATAAATCCCTGAATGCTGCTGAGGATAAGTAAATATAAGTCTTCATGTTGTGAAGTCTAAGTGTTGATGAATTTTTGTTGAGAGAAGTAAATTCTGTTGTGAGGGTAATGCCATGTACCGCTTGTAAGATCTATTTGGGGAATCCTGTGAAATCTGATGACTTCTACTGGGGATTAATAATTTGAAACTTTGTTCCGTTGGGGATTTAAATGATGTACTATAGGGGATCACTTATGGAATAGCCTAGATACATTTCCCTATCCTTTCAACCTATCAGTAATGGTCTTCCTAATTTTGTTTATTTGTAAACAATAATCATGTTCAAATGCATATGTTCATCAATGAATCATTGGACGTTTTTGCAAACAAAACACAAGCGTAAAGAAAAAGACAAATAGTTTTTGCACTTTTAAAGGGATATCTTTGTATTGACTTTGAATAAGTATTTTTGTACAAAGGGAACAAACATTCTAGTAAGAGAATGTTGTCGTAAAACAAGAAAATTTTGATACAAAGAAAGATAGCTATGTGTAATAATCCCATGGGGTTCCCATTCTGCTATAGCCTTCGCATATCTGAGTATCTTGTCTATTTGCCTTGTCCGAAGATGATTAAATTGATTAGAAACTGAGTTTGTCAGTGGAAGTCAAAGGTTATCCATCAAATGATCCGACGGGACATAGTCATACGCTTTAATTCCCTAACTTTTGCCTGGACCACCCTTTCGGGTTTTCAGTCCCCCGGGAAACTCTTTTTTGCCCAAGTGTCCCTTTCGAGTTTTCAACTTGCCGGGTGTACAGATTTTTTTATTTTGTCCCTAATTTTTGCCTGAACCTTTTGGTTCGCCGAGATGCCCCTTGTTTTTCCTAGGTGTGTCAACCTAGCGGGTCTCTTATGCGTAGTATCTTTTGACTATGTCCGCGTTCGCAGGGTGTGGATGGTCGTCGCCATCCATGGTGGTCAAGATCATTGCCCCACCGGAGAATATGTTCTTGATTACAAATGGTCCTTCATAGGTAGGAGTCCATTTGCCCCTGGGATCACTTTGTGGCAAAATGATATGTTTGATCACTAGATCCCCAACTTGATATACTTGGCGTCTGACTTTCTTGTTGAAAGCCTTGATCATCCGTTTTTGATATATCTGACCATGGAAAACAGAAGTAAGTCTCTTTTCATCAATTAAGTTCAGTTGATCAAGTCGAGTCTGGATCCAATCGTTTTCATTCAATCCTGCATCCTTCATAATTCTCAGAAAGGGGATCTGAACCTCAATAGGCAAGACAACCTCCATGCCGTAAACCAAAGAATAGGGTGTTTCCCCGGTTGATGTGCGAGCCGTGGTATGATAACCGTGGAGAGCTAATGGTAGCATCTCATGCCAATCCTTGTATATGACTGTCACTTTCTATATGATCTTCTTAATGTTTTTATTTGCAGCTTCGACAACACCATTCATCTTTGGCCGATAAGGAGAAGAATTATGATGATGAATCTTGAATTGCTCGCACAAGGCGGTGATCATATTGTTATTGAGATTTGTACCATTGTCAGTGATGATCCTTTCTGGGATACCGTACTGGCAAATGAGATTTTTCTTGATGAAGCGGGCAACAACATTCTTAGTAACGGAAGCGAAGGAAGCTACTTCAACCCACTTTGTAAAATACTCAATGGCCACTAGGATGAAGCGATGTCCATTGGAGGTTGTAGGCTTGATCTCTCCAATCATATCAATTCCCCACATATCAAAGGGCCAAGGAGCCGTCAAGACATTCAGAGGAACCAGAGGTACGTGCACCTTATCAGTATAAATTTGACACTTATGGCAAGTTCGAGAGTGTTGATAGCAATCTGCTTCCATGGTAGACCAGTAATAGCCTGCCCGTAGGATTTTCTTCGCCATCGTATGCCCACTGGAGTGGGTGCCAAAAGTACCTTCATGTAATTCAGCCATGATCTTTTCAGCTTCAACCTTATCCACACACCGAAGCAAAATGGAGTCATGATTGCGTTTGTACAAGATGCCATTACTAAGGAAGAATTTAGCAGAGAATCTCCTTAAGAACTTCTTATCATTGATTGAAGCCCCTTCTGGATATTCTTGAGCCTCGAGATACCTTTTGACCTCATGAAACCAAGGCTGGTCCACTACCTCTTCAGTATTAATCTCGTGACAATGCGCTGGTTCATCCATTCTTCCGATGGTGATCTGAGGAGCCTCATTATCCCAATTAAGTTTAAACATGGATGACATAGTGGCTAGAGCGTCTGCTAGCTGATTTTCTTCTCGCGAAAAATGCTCGAAGGTAATCTTCTCAAAATGTGGTAGCAATGTCAAAACATGTTCTTTGTAAGGGATGAGGTTTGGGTGCTTAGTATCCCATTCCCCTTTGATCTGACTGATGACCAAAGCTGAATCTCCAAACACGTCTTAGGATTTGATTCCCAAGTCTATGGAAGCTCTGAGACCAAAGATGCACGCTTCGTATTCTGCCATGTTGTTTGTACAATTGAAGCAAAGTCTGGCAGTAAAGGGAGTATGACACCCTTCCGAAGATATGAGTACAACACCAATACCATTACCAAGTGCATTGGATGCCCCATCAAAGAACAGGGTCCATCGGGATCCTTGTTCAGGTCCGTCATATGGTCTGATTTCTTTACAGTTGTCTAATGTCATGATGTCTTCATCCGAGAATTCAAACTTCATGGACTGATAGTCTTCTACAGCTTGGTGAGCAAGGTGATCAGCCAATACACTGCCCTTTATAGCATTTTGGGTAGTAAATTGTATGTCGTACTCCATTAGGATCATCTGCCATCTCGCTATTCTCCCAGAAAGAGCAGGTTTTTCGAAGATGTACTTTATCAGATCCATTTTAGATATCAACAAGGTAGTATGAGTCATCATATACTGTCTTAGCCGGCGAGCAGCCCATGCCAGAGCGCAACAAGTTTTCTCGAGAAGTGAATATTTGGTTTTACAGTCGGTAAACTTTTTGCTCAGGTAATAAATAGCGTGATCTTTTCGGCCAGACTCGTCATACTGTCCCAATACACACCCCATTGAGTTTTCTAAAATAATCAGATACATGATCAGTGGTCTTCCCTTGACTGGCGGCATCAACACAGGAGGCTCTTGTAATTACTCTTTGATTTTGTAAAAAGTAACTTGGAATTCATCATTCCATCTGACTACTTGATCTTTCTTCAATAGTTTGAAGATTGGCTCACAAGTAGCTGTTAGGTGAGAAATGAATCTGGCAATATAGTTCAAACGTCCCAAGAATCCTCTAACTTCCTTCTCAGTACGAGGAGCAGGCATCTCTTGTATTGCTTTAACTTTGGCAGGATCGACCTCAATGCCTTTATTACTAACGATAAAGCCTAGGAGTTTACCGGACCGTACTCCAAATGTGCACTTGTTTGGATTTAACCTCAGTTTGTACTTCTTCAGTCTCTCAAACAGCTTTTGTAAGTGATCAAGGTGTTCTTCTTCTGTTTGTGATCTAGCTATCATATCGTCTATGTAGACCTCTATTTCATTATGTATCATGTCGTGAAATAAAGCTACCATGGCGCGTTGATAGGTTGCCCCAACATTCTTCAATCTGAATGGCATCACTTTGTAGCAGAATGTGCCCCACAGTGTGACAAATGTTGTTTTCTCCATGTCCTCAGGTGCCATTTTGATTTGGTTGTAACCTGAGAATCCGTCCATGAAGGAAAACACTTTATGTTGGGCCGTATTGTCAACCAGGATATCGATGTGGGGGAGTGGAAAATCATCTTTAGGGCTTGCCCTATTCAAATCTCTATAGTCCATGCACATTCGTACTTTGCCATCTTTTTTAGGTACGGGACAATGTTGGCAACCCATTGAGGGTAGGAAGTTACAACCAAGAATCCAGCATTGAATTGCTTCATGACCTCTGCTTTGATCTTTTCTGACATATCAGATCTCATACGACGAACCTTTTGTTTTACTGGAGGACAATCTTCTCTTGTAGGCAGACGATGTACCACGATGTCTGTATCAAGTCCCGACATATCTTCATATGACCAAGCAAAGATCTCAACATAATCATGTAACAGCTGAATCAAACGTTCCTTGAAACTGGGCTCCATATTGGCACCCACCTTGACTTCTTTTTTATCCTCCTCGGTACCCAGGTTAATTATATCCACAGGTTCCTCGTGAGGCTGAATGGTTCTTTCCTCTTGTTGTAGTAGTCTGGCCAGTTCCCCTGGTACTTCACAATTTTCCTCACCTTCGTCTTTGGCTTGGTAGATTAGATCCTCAGAGTCACAAAAGGCCATAGAAGTATCGTTACCCATGGGATCCAGAATGGAAGGGTACCTGCATTTGTGAGTGTGGGTGTGTGTAAGGGTATAGCCATCCTTAAAAAGAAAATGTAAAAGAAAAACAATGAGCACAAAAGTTTGTATGCCAAAAAACGTCCATGATTCATTGAATGTCGTATGAAGATGAAATAATAACCCTTACAAATGGACCATTGTGCCTCGGGCAAGGCACAAGGTTTTAAGAGTGAGAATTGTTTTTGAATATTACAAGTCCAATCAAAATGTAGAGATAAATTACTGAGGGATGAAAGTTATTGGGACAAAGTCTCTGGCCTCCCAATTGCTGAGTCCTCCGTTGACAGTAGGAAAGATCCAATCCTCCAAGCTGTAGTCCTCTTCACCATCTTCTACCGCATTGACGTCCCGGTTGCTAATCTTCAAGGGTGGCCCTCCAGCACGGGCACGGCGTACAACCTTCTGAGTACTTGAAGTGAAACCTAAACCAAATTTGTCAGATTTATACGAAATATCTGGAAGTTGCCCCTAGATGGTGCATCCACCTCTTCCACTACTGCCTTGGCGTCCTTCAGAGATGACATCCGAAGTTGAGGTCTTGTAATCTTGGGAATCTGGGACACAACTTTGGTCACTGCTACCTCTTGGGGAACCTCTTCGAAGTGTTGAAAAGGAGTTTCAATGAACTCGCCGTCCAATTCCACATACCTGAAGGAATTAAGATGGCTAATCATGTATTCTTCCTCTCCATGGACAGTGATAATCTTTCCTTGGACCGAATATTTCAGCATCTGGTGCAGTGTAGAGGTGGCAAATCCAGCATTATGGATCCATGGCCATCCTAGCAGACAGGAATAAGAGGGGCGGATGTCCATTACATAAAAGGTTGAATTGAAAGTCTGAGTCCCAACCTTTATAGGGATATCCACCTCCCTATGTACCATCCTCTTTGAGCCATCAAACGCCCTTACGACTATGTTACTTGGCTTTAACACCAGTCCTTCGCAGTCCAGTCTGTCGAGAGCTTTCTTCGGTAAAACATTCAAAGATGAGCCAGTGTCCACCAAGACATGGGCCAGAGTTGTTCCCCTACATTCCACAGAGACATGTAATGCCTCATTGTGCTTTCTTCCTCTTGGTGTCAGATCAGCATCTGATAAGCCTAGGCCATTATCCACTGTCAAGCTGGCCAAGCAATCTTGAAATTGATCAGCAGACGTCTCTTGAGACACATGGGTTGTCTTTAGGAACTTCACCAAGGCTTTCACATGTGCCTCGAAACACAGTAGCAATGCCAGCATGGAGATTTTGGAGGGAGTTTGCCCCAACTGTTCAACTACATTGTAGTCGCTCCTTTTTATGATTCTCAGGATCTCCTCCATTTCTTTCTTGGAGGTCTCGGGGATAGTCAGGGATTGAGCCTTCGTCCGGACAGGCTCTATTTGAATATTTTTTCCTCGAGTTTCAGCAGTAGGAGTGTTGGTAGGAATGACAACAGGGGTTGTAATGGCTTCGTCAATAGGAGCACTTGCAGAGATGATTATCGGTACGAAAGTAACCTTTGGAGCAGCCACATGTCCAAAAACTGCCTTTGGGGGGGAATTTCTGGAGAAAAGATTCTTCCGCTTCGGGTAATCTTACTAGTTCCGGTAATATTGCTAATGTCGGAGTCTTCTTCTTCGGAGCTTATCTCTTCGGTGGCCAGCCCATTTTGTTTGATGCCATGGTAGTAAATGTCTCCACTGTAATTCCACGACACAGTTTTGTCTGATTCATATGAGACTGGCCCAGGCATTGTGATTATAAGAGGAGTAGTTTTTGGAACTGATGTAATTCTAACGGGTCTTTTGGGGACCCTGGAAGAATTGGTGGAGATGGTAATGATTGAAACGTCTTCAACAAGAACAGGTGAAACAAGAGTACTTTCAAACATGATCTCTTTGTTGTCTATCAAGGGTTGAATGCCTGTTTTCAACAAAGGGAAAACAGTTGGTGAGGATAAGCAGAGGTGGCAGTCTTCATTACAACCCGGGAATACACCGGCTTTTAACAAGTTTATCTTAATGATTGGGAGTGGAGTTACGAGTTCATCAACTATGGTAACAAACAAATCTTCTTCAATAGCATTAGTGTTGTGACCATGTCTGGGCATAGGAGCAGAAATGACGTTTGACTTCTCGGGCGCATCAAACTCAATTTCTTTAGCCTCTATAAGGTCTTGTATTTTGTTTTTCAAGGCCCAACAGTTGTTAGTGTCGTGACTCGAACTTTCGGAGTGATATGCGCAACGGGCATTTGGGTGATAATGAGGGGACGCTGTGTTGGGGTTTTTTGGAGCTTCTTTCAGAGTTGCCAAATTGGATTTCAGAAGATGCGGTAATACTTGGGACAAAGTCATATTGATTCTGGTGAATTTCCGGACTGGCCTTTCCACCCTCAGTTGATTACTTCTTGGTTGATCAGATGTAGGCTTTGGGATCATAACAACCCCTACCATTGGTCGGCGTTCGGCTTTCCCTTGGTTCCTTTATGGATATACAACAACTACTTCTTTCTTCCCAATAAAAGGCTTTCTCACAACTGTAGAAGAAGATGAATCCTTTTGAATCTTTCCATTTTTTATGCCAACTTCCACCCTCTCTTCGGTCAGTATTAACTCAGTAAATCCTGCCGATGAGCTTCCAATTAAATGGTTTAAGAAAGGGCCCGATAGAGTGCCTAAGAACATGTCCACCAATTCCCTTTCAAACAGAGGGGGTTGAACTCTTCCAGCTAGATCTCTCCATTTCTGCGTGTAATCCTTGAAACCCTCATTGGAAGCCATAGCCATACTCTGAAGTTGAGTACGGGTAGGCGCCAAATCAGCATTACATTGATATTTCTTGTAGAAAGTTGCGGCAAGATCTTCCCAATTATGGACGTTAGCCCTTTCTAGTTGGTAAAACCAATCGAGTTGTGTTCCAGATAGACTATCTTGGAAAAAATGCACCCACAAGTCTTTATCAGCGGAGTGTGGTTGGATCTTTCTCACATATGATCGGAGGTGCATCTTAGGACATGACACTCTATCATATTTTGCGAACAAAGGCACTTTGAATTTCGGAGGAATCACAACCCCCGAAACTAGTCCCAATTCTTCAAAGTCTAGACCTGGCACCTTTTGTATTTCCATAGCGCTCAAACGCTCTTCAAGATGTCTGTACTTATCATCAGCTGGAGGATACTGTTCCTCAGAGTAGTCTTCCTCTTCTTCCTCCTCTTCATATTCTGACGGAACCGCTGTTTCCTTTCCTTTCCCCTCTCCTTCACCGGATGTTGTTGCAAAAGTCAAGGTTCTTCTAGTCTGCCCCTGAAATCTTCTCCCCATGTTTAAAACCCCGATGACTTTCTTTGTTTTCTTTTTCCTTTCTTCAGCTAGCAGAGTCTTCAACTCTTCTTGCCCCTTGGCTAGGGTCATGATCAACTGTTGAAACTGCGTGTTCTGAGCTTGGAGATCTTTGACTGTCTGTTCGAGATCCATCTTACTGAAATAAACAGTAGAGAGATTAGGAAACTCGTTGCAAAAGACCTGTTTATGTTATGATGAATGATATGTGCATATGCAATGTTTTCAAGGATTTCAAAGATTCAAGTTCGTTTTAGACAAAAAAGAAACACACTTTATATTAATAAGATAAAGTTTGAGTACATCAATGCCCCTTGGGAAAAATAATACAAAACTCTAAGATAAAAATTAGTGCGCATCCTCTTTGGTGCTATGCAGGCATTTAGAGTCTGCTCCTCATGAAGTAGCCTAGTGAGTTCCAAAACCTTCTTCTCACTTGCATAGAATTGGGCTTCGAAAGTATCTCGCTCTCCTTTGAGTTGTATCCAATCCCTTTGTAGGTCTTCAAGAGATGTGGGCATGTCAGGATGTAGGATAGTGTATGGAACTTCTCCCTCATTAACAGGCTCAATGATCACCAGAAGGATGGAATGATAAGGCATCATGAGACTTTGAGCACGAGTTCGTACCCATTTGAGGTAAGGCTCAAGAGGGATGGAATTCTTGTGTCCCAAAGTCTTTCTATCCACCTTGTTTAGCATCCTCCAAGCTCAGATGAATCTCTGGCGAAGACCTTGATCGTCGTTGTCGTAGTCGAATACCAAACCTTGAATCAGCATCTCGTGCGGGCCATCCCTTCGGGCATAACCAAACTGTATTAAAGCTAAGCACGAGTTGTAGGTGATGCCTCCCCTAATTACAAGTAGAGGGACATTAGGGAATTCTCCACAACGGTCAACAATGATAACATTCTCTTTGGATCGGGAGCACCAATGAATATCTGAATGTTTGAGCGTCATTAACCTTTGTGACCACCTTGAACCTTGCTCATTTTTTAAGATTGATTGGGGAAGATGAGAAATAAACCATCTTACCAGGAGAGGAGTGCAACACATAAGGACACCTCTTTTCCTCATTGTGCGAGTGTGAAAAGAGTGTAGGATATCCCCTAGCAACGTAGGCACCGGATTACGTGACATGAAGATTTTGACGGTGTTCACGTCTATGAGTTGGTCAGGATTGGGAAATAAGACCATCACATAGATAAGAAGAGCCACAATTTCCTCAAAGGCTTGCAAGTCTAAGGAATTCCAACAACTTTGGGCTTCCTCAAACAGGAACTTTGCTAAGAAGCCTTTGACACCACTTCTAGTTTCCCAATGAGTTGTGACATCAGATGAGTGCAAGTGCAGAGCTTGAGCAATCTCTTCTAACTTTGGGTCTCTTTCCGTACTGTTGAAAGGTAGTTGATTGAGAATGGGAATCCTCAAGAGTTGAGATAATTCTTCCAAAGTAGGCACGAGCTGATAGTCGGAAAATGTGAAGCAATGGTGCAAAGAATCAAAGAATTGGAAGAGCACTTTCATCATATCCTTATCTGTGTTGGAGGTGACCAAGTTGAGTAGACGACCATGCCTCTCGGTGAATGGAGAGTTCTTAGGGATCCTTGAAGCTAGCTCCTTAAGTTGTGGAGGAATTCTTACAAGGTTGACTTGGATAGTTTTCCTGCGAAGTGAATCCATATCCTATAAAACAAGAACAAAGATGAATTTCCAAAATCCTTGAAATGGTTAGTAGATGTATATGATGTTCATGATGTTATGTACAATTATGCATATACAATCAAAGCAAACAAGTTCTTAGTTTTGGCTTGCATGGGGTTTTATAGGTAAGTACCCTCTTGAAGTTTAGTTGGCTTAAACCTGTCCTAATAATAGTAACCGGGTTCTAACGAGCTCAATATCACTGGATTATTTCCTTGGTCATTGTTTCAGCTCAAGCCTCTTTAATGGCAACCAAAATATCCCAAGAAACCAACCCTCAATGAGTGTAGTATCGATTATCTACCAACTTCGGACTGCACCAAATCCGGTCATCTCACTACATTCTAAAGGCCAAGTTGGTCAAGTAAAGGGTTCTAGAAGTTCATTAGTGCTTCATGACATCACTCAGCGGCCCCGTATTCTCTTTAATTAACTCAAAGGCTACCAGTACCCACAAATATGTCACACTAACATAGCTATTGCTTAGACCATGTCGGTATACCCCACATAGTTTCCATAACATATTGCTATTTACCTATAATGTATCCCAAATCCGGGTAGAGGATTTCAAACCCAAAAAAAGAACCATAATGTAAAGCATACAAGTCAAATAATGTAACCAAATAAATGTTATCTAACCCTAAGGCAACCCCACTTTTATAAAATCCCCAGCAGAGTCGCCAGTTCTCTGATACGGTGGGAGAACTGACTTGAGGGTTTTGCGTTTTATCGCAAATGTTGCGGTTAGCAAGAGTCGCCACCGACTTTTCTTTTATCCAAAAGGAAATGTGAAAAAGCACAGGAAAGACCTTTGAGATTATTTCTTGAGTTCGGGGGGTAGATTATGAAAAGGGAAGGTATTAGCACCCTTTTCACCCATGGTTTTCCATGGCTCTTAGTTATTTGCTAGATCACTTGCTTTTGTTGTTTGAAATTGTGCTTGGTGTGGTTTTGAAAGTATTTTGTAAAAGAGGCCATTGTTTAGGCAACCTTTGTAATGATTCTCGTTCGTAAGAATGTATACATAGATGTTTGTCTTTTTGAAAATGTTTTCAGTGTTTGTAAGATGTGTGTGTTTGCTTTGAAAATAGCAAGTATAGTTGTTTTGAAATGAAGCAAGCAACTAGAAGTAATCTACCTACTCAAAATGTCTTCTTGTTCATTTTCTTTTCTTTTGATATTGTTGTCTTACCATTGATTTGGTAAGTGTGATATGGTGGGAGAACTGACTTGGGTTTTGCGTTTGTATTCGCACTTGTTCGGTTTAGCAAGAGTCACCACCGACTTTTTATTTTATCCTAAAGGAAAGGTTAAAAAAGCACAGGAAAAACCTTTTGAGATACTTCGTGGGTTCGGGGGGTAGATTATGAAAAGGGAAGGTATTAGCACCCTTTTCATCCATGGTTATCCATGGGCTCTTAGTCACTTGGTTTTTAGATCACTTGCCTTGATTTTCGATTGCTTGAAATTGTGGTGTGTGTTTGTGTTTTGAAAATGTTTTTTGAAATAGACGCCTTTGTTTCGGCAACCATTGTAATGACTCGTGTTTGAGTATATACAACGGTGTGTATCTTTTCGAAAAGATGTTTCAAAATGTTTTTGGAAGTTTGTTTTGAAAGTGTTTTGTGAAGTGTGGTTTGAAAAATAGGCAAGGGTTTTTGCAAGATTGATTCCAAGTAACTAAGAGTTTTGTCTACCCCTATTGTACTCAAAGGTTTTCTCTATGTTTTCAACCCTTTTTAACAATTTTGTTCCACCATTGTATTTGGTGGACAATCTTGCGTTTAGGATGTTATCGGGACAGGCGCGGGTCATCGTATGGACCATGAATGCAATGGTGCCAAGTGTCTTTGGCAATTTGTTTGAAGGGACTATGATCATTCCATTTAGGCAACTTTCGAAGGCGTCATCGAGGGACTTATGATCATTTGAATTGTTTTTCCAAAGAAACTCGACGTGCAAGCATGGCCCATTTTGGAAGGCAACATGTGGGATTACCCTAGGGGGTGCAAGTGTGATTGTGTATTGATTTCATGTATTTGTCTTGTATTAGGTTATCTAGCGTTTGATTTTATGTACATGCAAACCCTAGGTCTAACCATGGTATATTTGAAAGCGGTAAATTGCGGGAATTTAAAGTCTACGCTATTACAAATAAGTGTCCGGGGGTGGGGGTACAAATTCACAAATGAGGATGAGACTTAAATGATTACAACCAAATCGAATCGATCGCAATGTAAAATATAATGTATAGCAATGTATAGCAAATGTATAATGTAACAATGTAAGTGTATTGTGTAAGTGTATATGCAATTTATTTACAAGTTAAGAAATGTGAGCTTAAATGTATTATTAAGTATGTGTGATTTAAATTTGTAGTTTTGTATTTTGTTTGATATGTACAAATTAATGTATTTAAAAAAAAAATAAAAATGTATTTACCTTAAAGAAAAAATTATGTATTGATGTAATTATGTTTAAATAAAAATTTTGATCTTAAGGAAAGGAAAGTATTACGTATCGATGTACAAAAATATTTAAGAAAAGAGAATATTCAAATTATATATATTAATGTCTTTAAAGAAAAGTAATCCTTATTAATGTATTTTACTTAATCTTTTTATGTACAAAGGAGAAAAATTAATTAAAAGAAAATGTTTTTAAGTTCTATTCTTTTATGTATTTTTTAATTAACTAAAAAAGTAATTAAACAGTTTTTTTTTATATAAAAGGAAATCAATGTATCATTTATAAACAAAATTATGATTATGTAAAAAAAGGGAAAAACAAAGAGTTAATGAAATTTGGAATGATAAAAAAAAATAGTATGTTAATTAATAAAAAGATTTAAATATTTTGTATAAAAAAAGTAGTTTAGAGATTGAATGGGCTTTAAGGGTTTATGCTGACCCAAAGTAGCAACGTGGTGGGGGGGGGGGGGGGGGGGGGGTGTAGGCCAGTTTACTTGGGCTTAAGGCGCTGAGGAGGGCAAGGCCCAGAGCTTGAGACAAAATGTTTTTTAGGGTTTGTCAAACTTTGTTTCATTTGGGATGCGCTAGGGTTTATTAACAACGCAGAGGCGCCGTCGTTCACTTTGCTTGGGTCGTTCTCTTCATCTTTCCGAACCATGCTCATCTGAACGAAAACTTCCGTCCAAGGCCACTGACGCCACCGTTCCCCCTTCTCCCTCAGTGTACTGCTCAGGCGATGCTTGCAAGGTTCGATCGCGTTAGGGCTTTCGTTATTTCTTTTGATTTTATGTTTTGATTGAGTTCTGATTTATGTGTTTTCGTTTGTCATTTTGAAATGCATACAAAGGGTATGAGAAGACTACCTCTTGGAGACAGAGGAGGAGGGAACTAGGAGGCGCGTAGGCGGCTTGACGGCGGAGGAAACAATGAAGATGTTGAGCTCGCTTGGATTCCTGGTATTCTGTATTGCTCTTCTTTGCTTGTTGGTTCGATGATGACACTTGAGAACTTTGTATATCTCTCTTCCTCTTCTTTTCTGGTTGCCTCGCCCTTTACGCTTCTTTATCCTCTTCTCTTTCACTTTCTTCGGTTGCCTCTGAGTTGCCTTGATATATTGACTTGAATCTTTCTCTTCCTCGTTTTTGTATGCTTGATAATGATTGATATGTTGCCTAGCTTATCTACCTCTATATGTTTACTTGATGCCTTGTATGTTTGCCCTATGATGAGGCTTCCTCTGAGGGTTTGTAGCCTTACCCTGTATTGCCTTGAATGCGTGATCTTGGGTATGCTTGCCCTGTTGCCTTGAAATACTTCTTTGTGTTTGGTTGTCTTGATGCCTCGTATGCTGGATATAGTTGCTTGTTGACTAACCCAATGATGAGCTCTTTGAGTTCTGAGGGTTCTTTGTGTTGGAAACTGGTTTAGGCTTGGATTTGCTGGTTAATGTTTTTTGTGTTTACTGAGTTTACACAGGTTGAGGATGGTTTGGATATTGGTCATGGCAGGTTTGATGGACTTTGAGTCTTTTGGGGGCTGTAGACCATTTTTGTGCGGTTGAGTTTGTATGCTTAAGGTTTGATGGACTTGGCTATCCTGGTTTTTGCAAGTGTTTGAATGTTTATGCAGGTTTTTTTGAAAGAGTAAGGCTTGACAGTTCAGGCTTGGGGTTTTTATGTTCTGAAGGCTATGGCTTTTTGAAATGTCTAGGCTTTTTGTGCTTTGGGCTTGTTGAATGCAGGGTCCTTTTGACAAGTGAAGGCTTTGGTGTTATATGCTCCAAAAAAGGTTCAGGATTTGAATCCGGTTTGAAGGTTTAAGTGTGGATAGATAATTCTGTTTCTTTTTCTTGACAATTTTGTTTGTATTCTGATTTCTTCATATCTCTGCCTTCTGCCTCACTGTTTTATTGCAGTTTTGTTTTTATATATCTTGTCCTCATGCCTAAACCTGTAAGCCTATTCTTTTCCTCTCTTCTTCTCTCTCCAGTACAGCTTTAAGCATTAAATAATGTTATGTTTGTACTTTATTCTGAAAAGGCAATGCTGGAAAGTGATGAAAATAGGAGGTTGCTTGCAATGTAGTTTAGTTCTGCATATTTTATCTCTTTTCCATACTGCCTGCTTCTTTGGGATAGTTTGAATGTGAACTCAGTTTGGACTCTTGACTTGGTTTAGGCCATTCAGTTTGGTCTTGGACTTTGTAGTTTGTTTGGTAATTTTGAAATTATGCAGTAGGTTTGACAAAATTTGAATTTGTGCATTTCAACTTTGTGCATTTCATGTTTAGCAAGCAATATTCATCCCTTTTTGTGAACCGGGAGAAATCCCGTGATTTGCAGAGAGGGCTAACTGATTCCAGTCAGTTGCCTTTAATGATGAATTCTGAATTAACTGTCTGCTCATAATTTCAATTTATCTGCTTCTGACTTTTTCTTCTTTTCTTTGTTTTGCAGATAAAAAGTCAAATGGAGCGAAAGAGGAGGCATTGGATAGAAGAATGAAGATTAGAAAATTTAGAACATAGTTTATTTCAATTTTAATTATTGTAACTATTATTATTATAAATACTTTGTAAATAAATACTTGTATTTAAATAATAATTGTAACAAATAAATTAAAGATTAATAAAATCTACTTTTTATCAATTAATTCTTTTCTTCTTTTCAAATGTTTATTTTATTATTTATAATTCCTTAAATTATAATAATTGAAATAAATTTCAATTATCTTAACTTAGAATAAATAAACAATTAAATAAACATTGGTTTCAGCATTGATCAATTAATAAACCCGGCGTTTCAAAAATCCAAAGCAAAGCACAGTCAATCACAACAACTGCCCAAATGTCTTCTCCTTTTACTGACTTTAATCAAACGCTGCAAACTCAATCCAAATGCCTCAGTCCATATCTCGGAATAACTTGAAAAGCACTGTGGGATTAATTATTTTTGAGAATGCGCGCACAAAAACCCTAGTTCCTGATCAAATGCCAAAGAAGCGTCCGCCTGATCAAAGTTGAGCCAAAATCAACCAAACCCTAAAAAAACTGTTTGAATTGTTCCAGAGCCATGAAAATCAATGAAAACCCTAATTTTGTATGACTGACGAGAAAAGTCTGTTTGCCCGATTCTTGAGCCAATCTGAAAAATCAGGAAAAGCCTGAAGATGTGATTTCTTATGAAAAAAATGCGAGGGCAAATTTTGGGGTACAACAGTTGCCCCTGTTCAATCTTCTTGAACCTGAAGAGTTAGATTGGCAAGTTTGCCTTTCGCGACTCGAAGGTAAAAGGAGATTGGACACTAGAGTGCCCAGAAAATTTGCACTCGGCGATGTGATGGTAGAGGGAATGGGCTTATAGATGCCATTTGGTGATGGGCTTAACGATGCCATCCAGGGATGTGATAGAATCTTGTCGGGGGATGGGCTTAGAGATGCCATCTGGAAATGGGCTTAAAGATGCCATTTGGTGACTGTTGATAGGAGGATGGGCTTATAGATGCCATCTGAAGGTGATTGTTGAACTGTATGTCACTGGTGAGTGGACGAGTATCAGAAAGGCATCCATGCTTTGGAACATCTCTGAACTGGTGATCTGAATAAGCAATAGATTGACGTCCGTGTTTGGAGAATCCGTAAACTGTTTTCAGAAGTTGGAGTTGAATAAGCAATAGAACAACATCCGTTGTTGGGAAGCGTCCATAAACTGTTTTCAAAAGTTGAGAAGAATCTGAACAAGCGATAGATTAACATCCGGTGTTGGGAAGAATCCGTAAACTGTTTTCAGAAGTCTTAAAGTGGAGAAGGAACCGGTGTAGGGTTTCCTGATGATGAGTCCGTGTAAAACTGCATCTGGGTGAATCTGGAATAAGTATCAGAATGTCGCCGTGTCTGGGTCACATCTGAACTATTTCTGGGTGAATCTCGGAAGATAATGGTCTTCGTCTGTTGACTGTTCTTTCCTGAAAAGGTAAAGAGTTAGCTGTATGTAATGTCATGATGCATGATGCAATGTATGTTATATCAATGTTTATGATATGAATGTGATGAATGCGCATGTAAGCTGATGAGCTATCTTGCTGAGGATAGATGAATCCTGGACGGCTGAAGATAAAAGAATCTTGACTGCTGCCGAGGAACATAATTCCTTGATTGCTGCTGGGTAGGGCAAGAATCTTTTGATCATTGAAGATGAGAAGTCCTGGGACCACTGTTGGGGGATCAGGAGTTTAGATTGCATGCCAATCTACTGGGGATTCCTGTCTTGGGGAGATCTTCACTGGAGAATATTCGAATATTCTCTGAGGAACTGAGAATGGTTCTTCATTCTGCTAATGCTTAACTGTTATCTGGTCGATCTCCAGGCTTTCACAGAAGTTTGTACTGTCATCTGGTCGTAATCCAGGCTTCACAATAGCTTGCTAAGCTGCTATCCGGTCAAATCCGGGCTTCACGGCTTTGGTTAAAGGTATACTACTATCTGGTCGATTCTAGGCTTCGTAGTATTCTTGACTGCTGTCTGGTCGAAATCCAGGCTTTACAGAGGTTTGTATTGTTAACTGGTCGCAATCCAGACTTCACAATAGCTGATAAGCTGCTATCCGGTCAAATCCGGGCTTTACGACTTGTGTTGAAGATATACCACTATCTGGTCGATTCCAGGCTTCGTAGTGTTCTTGACTTTTGTCTGGTCGTAATCCAGGCTTGGCGATTGTCTGACACTATTATCCGGTCGCAGTCCGGCCTTCACAATGTGCTGTAGAGATTAAGATATTATCCGGTCAAATCCGGGCTTCATAACTTGAATTCAGGAGATCCCATTATCTGGTCGTAATCCAGGCTTTGCGGTAATATGACATTGTTATCCGGTCGTAGTCCGGTCTTCACAATGACTTGTAGGGATTAAGATGTTATCCGGTCGAATCCGAGTTTCATAGCGTGCTCTGAGGGGATACCACTGTCTGGTCGCAATCCAGGCTTTGCGGTAGCTTGATACTGTTATCCGGTCGTAGTCCGGTCTTCACAATGTACTATAGCGATCAAGATACTATCCGGTCAAATCCGGGTTTCATAACTTGAATTTTGTGAGAATTTGATCTTCGACGACTGTAGCTTCCAACAGATGATGAAGGAGTTTGTGAACGAATGATCAATCTGAGATGAAACTTGTTCTGGAGAATAAATCCTGGACAAATGTTGGGGAAATAAACCCATAATGGAAGAACTCTGGGGTTACTGAGGATGAGAAATCCTTGTTGTCTGCTAACTGCTTGGGGAACAAGATCTTCACTGGTTGAGGGATCTTGGGACCACTGCCGGGGCTCGGGGCTTCTTGATGACTTGCGGGGTGAGAGAATTCTGATGATCTCTACTGGAGAGTTCAGAACCTGGTAGACTTACGCTGGAGAGGTATGACTGTGAATCTTCGGTCTGATGGGAAATGTCTCTGTGGGGAGAATGTTTACTGGTCTAATTCCACTAGGGATTGATAGTTGGAAATTTTAGCTCCGCTGGGGATCTGGAACTTATCTCTGAGAGGAACTAAGTTCTGGAAGGCTCTCTGGCTGGGGAGATCAGCTTTGAGAAAGCTCTTGTTCTGCTGAGGGTCCTGGAGTTTAACTCTGTTCGGGGAATCCTTGTGAAAGGGCATTGAGATATCTATCTGTACCTTCTACCTATCAATAATCATCTTTTCCTGATTTGTAAGGAAATGATTATGTTCAAGTGCATATGCCTACTTAACAAAACATTGGACGTTTCTCGAGTAAACATAAGTGCAAAAGGAAAAAGGGAAAACAAAGCAAATTTATGCATTTGGAAAAGTATTTGTATTAACTTTTTATGGGCATCTTTGTACAAAGGAGACAGGCATCCTAGTAAGAGGATGTTGCCGTAAAAATTGAAAATTTTATACAAAAGAAGGATGGCTATGTGAAATGACTCCATGGGATTCCATTCTGCTATAGCCTTTACAACTCTGAATATCTTCCCGTTCAATGCTTCGTCTGCCAGTGACTGAATTAACCAGAAGCTTGGAGCTGGTTGATGAAGAGATTGTCCTTAAAGTGATCCGACGAGACATAGTCATACGCTTTAATTCCCTAACTTTTGCCTGAATTGCCCTTTCGGGTTTTCGATCCACCGGGAAACCCCTTTTTGCCCAAGCCGCCCTTTCGGGTTTTCGACTTGCCGGGTGTACAGATTTTTTGTTTTATCCCTAATTTTTGCCTGAACCGCCCTTTCGGGTTTTCGGTTCACCGGGATGCCCATTTTTGCCCAAGTCGCCCTTTCGGGTTTTCGACTTGTCGGGTTATTTCATGCGTAGTATTTTTTGACTATATCTGCGTTTGTAGGGTGCGGCAGATCGTCGCCGTCCATGGTGGTCAGAATCATTGCACCACTAGAAAATATGTTCTTGATTACAAATGGTCCTTCGTAAGTAGGAGTCCATTTGCCCCTGGGATCACTTTGCGGCAAGATAATCCGCTTGATCACGAGATCTCCGACTTGATATACTTGACGTCTGACTTTCTTGTTGAAAGCCTTGATCATCCGTTTTTGGTATATCTGACCATGGCAAACAGCAGCGAGTCGCTTCTCGTCGATCAAATTGAGTTGATCAAGTCGGGTCTGAATCCAATCGTCTTCATTCAAACCTGCGTCTTTCATAATTCTTAAGGAAGGAATCTGAACTTCCATGGGCAGGACAGCTTCCATGCCGTATACCAGAGAAAATGGGGTTGCCCCGGTTGAAGTACGTGCTGTGGTACGATATCCGTGCAGAGAAAACGGTAGCATCTCATGCCAGTCCTTGTAAGTGACCGTCATTTTCTGAATGATCTTCTTAATGTTTTTGTTCGCAACTTCAACAGCACCGTTCATCTTCGGTCGATAGGGAGATGAATTGTGATGATAAATCTTGAACTGTTCGCATAGAGCGGTGATCATAGTATTATTCATATTGGTTCCGTTGTCTGTAATGATCCTGTCAGGGACACCGTACCGGCATATGAGGTTTTGCTTGATGAAGCGGGCAACCACATTCTTGGGAACAGAAGCGAAGGAAGCCGCTTCGACCCATTTGGTGAAATAGTCAATGGCGACCAGGATGAAGCGATGTCCATTGGATGCAGTGGGCTTGATCTCTCCAATCATGTCAATGCCCCACATTGCGAATGGCCACGGAGCTGTCAGCACGTTGAGAGGAACCGGACGAATGTGCACCTTATCGGCGTAAATTTGGCATTTATGGCAGGTACGGGAGTGTTGATGGCAATCAGCTTCCATGGTTGACCAGTAGTAGCCTGCCCTTAGGATCTTCTTAGCCATCGTGTGTCCACTCAAGTGGGTGCCGAACGCACCGCTGTGTATCTCAGTCATTATCAGTTCCGCCTCAGCTTTGTCCACACATCGGAGTAAAACACAATCATGGTTGTGTTTGTAGAGGATGCCATTGCTCAGGAAGAACTTGGAAGCAAACTTCCTTAGGAACTTCTTGTCATTTACTGAAGCTCCTTCAGGATATTCTCTAGTCTGGAGATACTTTTTGATTTCATGAAACCAGGGTTGTTCCACTACTTCTTCGGTATTAATCTCGTGACAATGCGCAGGTTCATCCATTCGCTCGATGGTTATTTGGGGAGCCTCGTTATCCCAATTGAGTTTAAACATGGAAGACATTGTAGCCAGAGCATCTGCTAGCTGATTCTCTTCTCGCGGGAAATGCTCGAAGGTGATTTTCTCGAAATGAGGCAACAATGTCAAGACATGTTCTTTGTATGGGATAAGATTGGGATGTTTGGTATCCCACTCTCCTTTGATTTGACTGAAGACCAAAGCCGAGTCCCCAAATACGATCAAAGATTTGATTCCCAAGTCTATAGCAGCCTTGAGACCAAAAATGCAAGCTTCATATTCAGCCATGTTGTTGGTGCAGCTGAAGCAGAGTCGGGCCGTAAAAGGCGTGTGGCAACCTTCCGGGGAAATGAGTACCGCACCGATACCGTTTCCGAGTGCATTCGAAGCACCATCAAAGTACAGGGTCCATCGGGATCCCTTTTCAGATCCGTCATACGGTCCATTACCTTCAATGTTGTCCAAATTCATGATGTCCTCGTCTGGGAAGTCAAATCTCATGGATTGGTAATCTTCGATAGCTTGATGAGCTAGATGGTCAGCTAGTACACTCCCCTTTATGGCTTTCTGAGTGGTGTACTGGATGTCATACTCAGTTAAAATCATTTGCCATCTAGCTATTCTTCCAGATAAAGCAGGCTTTTCGAAGATATACTTGATAGGATCCATTTTGGAAATCAACAGAGTGGTATGAGTCAACATATACTGTCTTAGTCGGCGAGCAGCCCATACCAAAGCGCAACAAGTTTTCTCGAGCAGTGAGTAGCGAGTCTCACAGTCGGTAAACTTTTTCCTAAGGTAATAAATAGCATGCTCTTTTCGACCAGACTCGTCATGCTGGCCCAAAACACACCCCATTGAGTTATCCAGGACGGTCAGATACATGATCAATGGTCTTCCTTCGACGGGTGGCATCAGAATAGGAGGTTCTAGCAAATACTCCTTGATCTTATCAAAAGCATCTTGGCAATCGTCGTTCCATTCAACTACCTGATCTTTCTTTAATAGTTTGAAGATTGGATCACATGTAGAAGTCAGATGAGAGATGAATCTGGCAATATATTTCAGGCGCCCCAAGAATCCTCTAACCTCCTTTTCAGTGCAGGGAGCAGGCATCTCTTGTATTGCTTTCACTTTTGCTGGATCGACCTCAATGCCTTTGTTGCTGACAATAAACCCTAGAAGTTTACCAGACCTAACTCCAAAAGTGCATTTACTTGGATTCATCCTGAGTTTGTATTCTTTCAACCTGGCAAACAGCTTCTGCAAATGCTCCAGGTGTTCCCCCTCTGTTTGTGATCGAGCTATCATGTCGTCTACGTAAAATTCGATCTCATGATGTATCATATCATGAAATAAAGCTACCATGGCGCGTTGATAAGTTGCCCCTGCGTTCTTCAATACGAACGGCATCACCTTGTAACAGAAGGTACCCCATTGTGTAACAAAGGTTGTTTTCTCCATGTCCTCGGGGGCCATTTTAATCTGGTTGTAGCCCGAGAATCCATCCATGAAGGAAAACACTTTGTGCTGAGCTGTATTGTCAATCAAAATGTCGATGTGCGGTAGCGGAAAATCATCTTTAGGACTAGCCCTATTCAAGTCCCGGTAGTCCACACACATTCGAACCTTGCCGTCTTTTTTAGGCACTGGCACGATGTTAGCAACCCATTGTGGGTAGGATGTAACAGCCAGAAAACTAGCGTTGAATTGCTTCATCACTTCTGCTTTAATCTTCTCAGACATGTCAGGCCTCATTCGGCGGACTTTTTGTTTGATCGGTGGATAATCTTCTCTTGTAGGGAGACGGTGAACCACGATGTCTGTGTCTAAACCCGACATGTCTTCATAAGACCAGGCGAAGATTTCAACATACTCATTTAACAGCTGTATCAAGCGTTCCTTGACACTTGGCTCCAGATTGGCACCCACTTGTACTTCCTTCCGGTCTTCCTCTGTTCCTAAGTTGATGGTTTCCAACAACTCTTCGTGAGGCAAGATGGCCCTTTCTTCTTGCTGTAGAAGTCTGGCTAGCTCTCCCGGTACTTCACAATCTTCGTCATCTTCATACTCAGCCTGATTGACCAGATCTTCAGAGTTATTGAAGGACATAGCAAAATAGTCACCCATAGAATCCAGAGTGGATGGGTACCTGCATTTGTGAGTGTGGGTGTGTGTAAGGGATAGCCATCCTTAAACAAACAAAAATGCAAAAAGGAAAGAAAATGAACACATCAGTTTATCAATGAAAAACTTCCAATGAATCATTAAACATGGCATATGGATATGAAGATAATCAAAACCCTTACAAATGGACCTACATGCCCCGGGCAAGGCATGAGGTGAAAAAGTAGTGTACGGATTGTTCAAGAGTAAATATTACAAATCAACAGGAAATGTTCGACAGATAATTACTGATTAATAAAAGTAATGGGGACAAAGTATTTTGCCTCCCAGTTGCGTAGTCCTCCATCGACAGTCGGGTAGATCCAATCTTCAATGTTGGCTTCTTCGTCTTCACCTTCCAGAGCATTGATTCCATAAGGAGAAATCTTGATGGGCGCTCTTTCAACGTTTGAACGACACATAGCTTTCTGTCCCGCAGCAGTGAAACCTAATCCAAACTTGTCCGTTTTATGAGGAATATCTGGCAACTGACCCCATATTGAGCTCTTCCCTTCCTTCAATTCAGCTTTCGCGTCTTTTAGAGATGCCATCCTGGCCATCTGCTTTGGTGCCTCAGCTACCACTTTTGCTACTGCCACTTCAGGAGAGACTTCCTCGAAGTGCTGGAATGGTGTTTCAATGAATTCTCCTTCCACCTCTACATACCGAAAGGAGTTCAAGTGGCTGATCATATATTCCTCTTCGCTGTGCACGGTTATGATCTTTCCTTTGATAGGGTACTTCAACATTTGATGTAAGGAGGAGGTAACTGCCCCAGCGTTATGTATCCACGGCCTTCCCAGTAAACAAGAGTATGACGGACGAATGTCCATCACATAGAATGTTGAGGGGAATACTTCTGTGCCAACCTTAATGGGAATGTCTACCTCTCCGTGTACAATTCTCTTCGACCCATCAAATGCCCTTACAATGATATTACTTGGCCTCAATTCCAAGCCTTCACAATCTAAACGGTCGAGAGCCTTCTTGGGCAGCACGTTCAGAGAAGAACCTGTGTCGACCAGAACATGGGCCAGAGTAGTTCCTTGGCATTCCACTGACACATGTAATGCATCGTTGTGTTTCCTTCCTTTTGAGGCCAGGTCCGCATCAAAGAAACCTAAACCGTTGTCTGCTGTAAGACTGGCTACACAGTCTTGGAATTGGTCAGCAGAGGTTTCCTGAGGGACATAGGCTATCTTTAGGAATTTGATCAATGCTTTGGCATGCGCCTCAGAACAAAGCAGTAATGCTAACATGGAGATCTTCGAGGGGGTTTTCCCCAGTTGCTCTACCACGTCATAATCACTCTTTTTAATTATCTTCAGGATCTCCTCCATCTCTTTCTTAGAGGTCTCCGGGATGACCAAGGGTTGAACCCTCGTCCGGACGAGCTCATCTTGGGTCCCTTTACCTTTATCAGCAGAAGTAGGAGGGACAATAAAAGTTTCTTCAATCAACAGAGTTTCGGCGGAAAGTCTTATTGGTGCAGGATTAACTTTGGCAGCAGCTGAGGGTCCAAAGGTTGCCTTTGGGGGGGCAATCTCTGGAGAAAATATTCTCCCGCTTCGGGTGATCTTGCTTGTACCAGCAATGTTTCCAATGCTGGCCTCTTCTTCATCAGAGCTTTCTTCGGTCACTTCGACTTGTTTAACACCATGGTAATAAATGTATCCACCGTAATTCCATGGTATTGACTTGTCAGAACTGTAGGGGACTGGCCCAGGCATAGTTATTTTCAATAGAACAATCTTTGTGGCTGATGTAATATTAACAGGCTTTCTGACGGCCTTGGAAAGATTGGCGTGAATGGTGATAATTGAGACATCTTCAGTAGGGGTTGGAATAGCAGGAACCTTTTCAAACATAATTTGTTGACTGTCCATCAGGCCTTGGATGCCTTTCTTCAGTGATGGGCAGTCAAACGGCAGAGAGTAACAACAGTAGCAGTCTTCTTCGCATCCCGGGAAAATCCCGGCTCTTTGCAGATTCAACTTGATGGTTAACAGCGGAGTTATCAGGTCATTGACATCAGAAACATACAAATCTTCCTCGATAGCATGGACATTTCGACCGTGCTTCGGCATCAGAGCAGATATCACGTTTGGCTTCTCTGGAGCGTCGAACTCAACCTCTTTTGCATCTATCAAGTCTTGGATTTTATTTTTTAGCGCCCAACAATCGTTTGTGTCATGTCCGACGCTATCGGAATGGTAGGCGCATTTGGCATTGGGATGATAGTGCGGTGAAGCAGTATTCACAGTCTTCAGTGCTTCCCTAATCTTGGTGAGATTCAAATTCAGCAGATGTGGGAGAACCTGCGCAGGTGTCATATTGATGCGGGTGAACTGCCGTGGTGGCCGTTCTCCCCATTGCTGTTTAGGCCTGGACTGGTTACTGCGAGGTTGATTGTTTGATGGATTCTGGATCATTACGGCCCCCACAGTCGACCGACGCTCACTCCTTCCTGCTCCTCTTTGAGAATACACAACAGCCGTTTCCTTCTTCATCGGAAATGATTTCTTAACCGTAGTAGATGCAGAGGCATCCTTCTGGATTTTCCCATTCTTGATACCGGCTTCTACCCGCTCGCCCGTCAGGATTAATTCGGTAAACCCTGCGGAGGAGCTACCGATCAGATGATTAAAGAATGGACCAGACAGGGTCCCTAGAAATATATCAACAAGCTCTCTATCAGACAGAGGGGGCTGCACTCTCCCGGCCAGATCGCGCCACTTCTGGGCATATTCCTTGAACCCTTCACCTGAGGCCATCCCCATACTCTGTAGCTGAGTACGGGTTGGTGCCAGGTCGGAGTTATACTGATATTGGCGATAAAAAGCAGCTGCAAGATCCTCCCAACTATGTACCTCTGATCTCTCAAGGTTGTAGAACCAATCTAGCTGTGTGCCAGACAGGCTATCCTGAAAGAAATGTACCCAAAGGTTTCGGTCAGATGTGTGAGGTTGGATTCTTCGGACGTATGACCTTAGATGCATCTTTGGGCAAGACAGCCCATCATATCTTGCAAAAACTGGCACTTTAAACTTCGGGGGGATCACAATTCCGGTGATTAATCCCAAATCTTCGAAATCTAAGCCTGGAACTCTCTGCAGCTCCATAGCTGCCAACCTGTCCTCCAAACTCTTGTACTTGTCATCGGCCGGCGGGTATTGTGGTTCTGAGTAGTCTTCGTCTTCTTCTGCCTCTTCCTCTTCAACCTCGGATTCAGACGGTATCACGGCCCCTTTTCCTTTACTAGTTCCCTCTTCAGATGTAGGGGGAAATTCAAGGACCCTTCTGGCTTCACCTTCAAACCTTCTTCCCAGGGTAGCCACCCCGACTCTCTTCTTCTTTTTCTTCACTTGCTCCTTGTTCCCGAGCATGGCTTTTAGATCTTCCTGACCCTTTGCCAAGGTCATCAGAATATGTTGAAATTGTGAGTTCTGAGACTGTAGATCTTTGACCATTTGTTCGAGATCCATCTTACTGAAATAAACAGCAGAAAGATAAGGAAACCTGGTGTGGAGACCTGCTTATGCACATGATGAATGATATGTTTATTTATACAATGCATTAAAGGATTTAGAAATTCATAATTGTTGCAGACAAAAAGAACACACGTCATATTAAGAAGAAATTTTGTTAGTACATAAATGCCCCATGGGCCAAATATTACAAAAACTTCTCATGGTAAAAAGACGTTGCGCATCCTTTTTGGCGCGATGTAGGTGTTAAGGGTCTCTTCCTCGTGGAGTCGGCGGGTAAGTTCCAAAACCTTCTTCTCGCTGGCGTAGAAGCTGGCTTCAAAAGTATACCTTTCTTCCCTGAGTTGGATCCAACTCTTCTGCATCTCCTCCCATGTCGTTGGCATGTCAGGATACAAGACGGTGTAGGGAACCTCTCCTTCCTTAACGAGCTCCTTAATCACAGGGAGAACATGAGGGTAAGGCATCATTAGACTCTGGGCTCGGGTTCGGACCCACTTGAGATAAGGCTCAAGAGGGATGGAATTTTTGTGCCCCAGTGTCTTGCTGTCTACCTTGTTAGGCATCCTCCAAGCTCTGATGAACCTTTGACGGAGTCCTTGCGCATCATTGTCGAAGTCAAAAACTATGTCAGGAATCAACATGTCATGAGGGCCATCCCTCCGTGCATATCCAAACTGCCTCAAAGCCAGACAAGGGTTGTAGGTAATGCCCCCTCTAATGCCAAGTAATGGAACATTAGGGAACTCTCCATAATGATCGACGATGATGACACTTTCTCTGGACCGAGAACACCAATGTACATAAGAGTGAGTGAGAGTCATCAACCGTTGTGACCACCTTAGGCCTTGGTCATTCTTCAAAACAGACTGTGGAAGGTGCAAAATAAACCATCTTGCAAGGAGAGGAGTACAACACATGAGAACACCTCTCTTTCTCATTGTTCGTGTGTAAAATGAGTGGAGGGGATGTCCCCAAGCAAAGTAGGTATGGGATTCTTAGATAAGAAGATCTTGACAACGTTGACATCTATAAGCTGGTCAGGATTTGGGAACAAGACCAACCCATAAATGAGGAGCGCCACAATTTCTTCAAAGGCTTGTAAGTCCAAGGAATTCCAACACTCTTGTGCCTTCTCAAACAAGAATTTTGCCAAGAAGCCTTTGATACCGCTTCTAGTTTCCCAATGCCCCTTGATGTCGGATGGTTGCAAGTGTAGTTCTTGAGCAACATCTTCAGGCTTTGGTTCCTTTTCTGTACAATTGAAAGGTAGTTGATTAAGGATAGGAATTCTCAGGAGTTGAGAAAATTCCTCCAAAGTGGGCACCAATTGGTAATCGGGGAATGTGAAACAGTGGTGAAGGGGGTCAAAGAACTGGAACAAAACCTTCATCATGTCTTCTTCAATGCTGGTGTTGACTAGGCTGAGTAGTCTACCATGTCTTTCACTGAAGGGAGAGCTTTCGGGAATTCTGGATGTGAGCTCCTTGAGTTGGGGAGGGATTCTCACAAGGTTGACTTGGATAGTTTTCCTGCGAGGAATTTCCATGACCTACAAAACAAAAACAAAGGTGAAGATCCAAACCCTTGAAATGGTTAGTGTATGCATATGATGCTTTATGATGTTCATGATGTATGCACAAACATATGTACAGGCAAATCACACAAAACCCTAGTTTCAGGCTTGCATGGGTTTCATAGGTAAGTACCCTCTTTAGTGTAGTTGGCTTAAAACCTGTCCTATAAATAGTAACCGGGTTCTAAGGAGCTCAATATCATTGGATTGTTTTCAATGTTCATTATTTTGGTTTAGCCACTTAACTAGCGACCAAAATATTCCAAGAAAACAACCCTCAATGAGTGTAGTATCGAGTATCTACCAACTTCAGACTGCACCAAAGCTGGTCATCTCACTACCCCTAACAAAAGGCCAAGATGGTCAAGTAAGGTTCTAGGTCATTAGTGCTTAGTGACATCACTCAGCGGCCTCGTACTCTCCTTGATTGAACTCAAGGGTTACCGGTACTCACAAATATGTCGCACTAATATAGCTATTGCTTCAATCGTGGCGGTATACCCCGCACAGTTTCCACAACGTATTGCTATCTATGAATGTTTCCCAAATCCGGGTGTAGGATTTCAAGCCCAAACAAGAGAACCACAAAGGTAAAGCAAACAAAGCAAACAATTAATCATGCAAGAGGGTGATCTAAAAACCCTAAGGTAACCCCACTTTTTTCAAATTTCCCCAGCAGAGTCGCCAGTTCTGTGATACGGTGGGAGAACTGACTTGGGTTTTGCGTTTGTATTCACACTTGTTCAGTTTAGCAAGAGTCGCCACCGAATTTTTATTTTATCCTAAAGGAAAGGTTAAAAAAGCACATGAAAAACCTTTTGAGATACTTCGTGGGTTCGGAGGGTAGATTATGAAAAGGGAAGTTATTAGCACCCTTTTCATCCATGGTTATCCATGGGCTCTTAGTTACTTGGTTTTTAGATCACTTGCCTTGATTTTCGATTGCTTGAAATTGTGGTGTGTGTTTGTGTTTTGAAAATGTTTTTTGAAATAGACGCCTTTGTTTCGGCAACCATTGTAATGACTCGTGTTTGAGTATATACAACGGTGTGTATCTTTTCGAAAAGATGTTTCAAAATGTTTTTGGAAGTTTGTTTTGAAAGTGTTTTGTGAAGTGTGGTTTGAAAAATAGGCAAGGGTTTTTGCAAGATTGATTCCAAGTAACTAAGAGTTTTGTCTACCCCTATTGTACTCAAAGGTTTTCTCTATGTTTTCAACCCTTTTTAACAATTTTGTTCCACCATTGTATTTGGTGGATAATCTTGCGTTTAGGATGTTATCGGGACAGGCGCGGGTCATCGTATGGACCATGAATGCAATGGTGCCAAGTGTCTTTGGCAATTTGTTTGAAGGGACTATGATCATTCCGTTTAGGCAACTTTCGAAGGCGTCATCGAGGGACTTATGATCATTTGAATTGTTTTGCCAAAGAAACTCGACGTGCAAGCATGGCCCATTTTGGAAGGCAACATGTGGGATTACCCTAGGGGGTGCAAGTATGATTGTGTATTGATTTCATGTATTTGTCTTGTATTAGGTTATCTAGCGTTTAATTTTATGTACATGCAAACCCTAGGTCTAACCATAGTATATTTGAAAGCGGTAAATTGCGGGAATTTAAAGTCTACGCTATTACAAATAAGTGTCCGGGGGTGGGGGTACAAATTCACAAATGGGGATGAGACTTAAATGATTACAACCAAATCGAATCGATCGCAATGTAAAATATAATGTATAGCAATGTATAGCAAATGTATAATGTAACAATGTAAGTGTATTGTGTAAGTGTATATGCAATTTATTTACAAGTTAAGAAATGTGAGCTTAAATGTATTATTAAGTATGTGTGATTTAAATTTGTAGTTTTGTATTTTGTTTGATATGTACAAATTAATGTATTTTAAAAAAAAAGAAAAATGTATTTACCTTAAAGAAGAAATTATGTATTGATGTAATTATGTTTAAATAAAAATTTTGATCTTAAGGAAAGGAAAGTATTACGTATCGATGTACAAAAATATTTAAGAAAAGAGAATATTCAAATTCTATATATTAATGTCTTTAAAGAAAAGTTATCCTTATTAATGTATTTTACTTAATCTTTTTATGTACAAAGGAGAAAAATTAATTAAAACAAAATGTTTTTAAGTTCTATTCTTTTATGTATTTTTTAATTAACTAAAAAAGTAATTAAACAGTTTTTTTTATATAAAAGGAAATCAATGTATCATTTATAAACAAAATTATGATTATGTAAAAAAAGGGAAAAACAAAGAGTTAATGAAATTTGGAATGATAAAAAAAAATTATGTTAATTAATAAAAAGATTTAAATATTTTGTATAAAAAAAGTAGTTTAGAGATTGAATGGGCTTTAAGGGTTTATGCTGACCCAAAGTAGCAACGTGGTGGTGGGGGGGGGGGGGGTGTAGGCCAGTTTACTTGGGCTTAAGGCGGTGAGGAGGGCAAGGCCCAGAGCTTGAGACAAAATGTTTTTTAGGGTTTGTCAAACTTTGTTTCATTTGGGATGCGCTAGGGTTTGTTAACAACGCAGAGGCGTCGTCGTTCACTTCGCTTGGGTCGTTCTCTTCATCTTTCCGAACCATGCTCATCTGAACGAAAACTTCCGTCCAAGGCCACTGACACCACCGTTCCCCCTTCTCCCTCAGTGTACTGCTCAAGCGATGCTTGCAAGGTTCGATCGCGTTAGGGCTTTCGTTATTTCTTTTGATTTTATGTTTTGATTGAGTTCTGATTTATGTGTTTTCGTTTGTCATTTTGAAATGCATACAAAGGGTATGAGAAGACTACCTCTTGGAGACAGAGGAGGAGGGAACTAGGAGGCGCGTAGGCGGCTTGACGGTGGAGGAAACAGTGAAGATGTTGAGCTCGCTTGGATTCCTGGTATTCTGTATTGCTCTTCTTTGCTTGTTGGTTCGATGATGACGCTTGAGAACTTTGTATATCTCTCTTCCTCTTCTTTTCTGGTTGCCTCGCCCTTTATGCTTCTTTATCCTCTTCTCTTTCACTTTCTTCGGTTTCCTCTGAGTTGCCTTGAGATATTGACTTGAATCTTTCTCTTCCTCGTTTCTGTATGCTTGATGATGATTGATATGTTTCCTAGCTTATCTACCTCTATATGTTTACTTGATGCCTTGTATGTTTGCCCTATGATGAGGCTTCCTCTGAGGGTTTGTAGCCTTACCCTGTATTGCCTTGAATGCGTGATCTTGGGTATGCTTGCCCTGTTGCCTTGAAATACTTCTTTGTGTTTGGTTGTCTTGATGCCTCGTATGCTGGATATAGTTGCTTGTTGACTAACCCAATGATGAGCTCTTTGAGTTCTGAGGGTTCTTTGTGTTGGAAACTGGTTTAGGCTTGGATTTGCTGGTTAATGTTTTTTGTGTTTACTGAGTTTACACAGGTTGAGGATGGTTTGGATATTGGTCATGGCAGATTTGATGGACTTTGAGTCTTTTGGGGGCTGTGGACCATTTTTGTGCGTTGAGTTTGTATGCTTAAGGTTTGATGGACTTGGCTATCCTGGTTTTTGCAAGTGTTTGAATGTTTATGCAGGTTTTTTTGAAAGAGTAAGGCTTGACAGTTCAGGCTTGGGGTTTTTATGTTCTGAAGGCTATGGCTTTTTGAAATGTCTAGGCTTTTTGTGCTTTGGGCTTGTTGAATGCAGGGTCCTTTTGACAAGTGAAGGCTTTGGTGTTATATGCTCCAAAAAAGGTTCAGGGTTTGAATCCGGTTTGAAGGTTTAAGTGTGGATAGATAATTCTGTTTCTTTTTCTTGACAGTTTTGTTTGTATTCTGATTTCTTCATATCTCTGCCTTCTGCCTCACTGTTTTATTGCAGTTTTGTTTTTATATATCTTGTCCTCATGCCTAAACCTGTAAGCCTATTCTTTTCCTCTCTTCTTCTCTCTACAGTACAGCTTTAAGCATTAAATAATGTTATGTTTGTACTTTATTCTGAAAAGGCAATGCTGGAAAGTGATGAAAATAGGAGGTTGCTTGCAATGTAGTTTAGTTCTGCATATTTTATCTCTTTTCCATACTGCCTGCTTCTTTGGGATAGTTTGAATGTGAACTCAGTTTGGACTCTTGACTTGGTTTAGGCCATTCAGTTTGGTCTTGGACTTTGTAGTTTGTTTGGTAATTTTGAAATTATGCAGTAGGTTTGACAAAATTTGAATTTGTGCATTTCAACTTTGTGCATTTCATGTTTAGCAAGCAATATTCATCCCTTTTTGTGAACCGGGAGAAATCCCGTGATTTGCAGAGAGGGCTAACTGATTCCAGTCAGTTGCCTTTAATGATGAATTCTGAATTAACTGTCTGCTCATAATTTCAATTTATCTGCTTCTGACTTTTTCTTCTTTTCTTTGTTTTGCAGATAAAAAGTCAAATGGAGCGAAAGAGGAGGCATTGGATAGAAGAATGAAGATTAGAAAATTTAGGACATAGTTTATTTCAATTTTAATTATTGTAACTATTATTATTATAAATACTTTGTAAATAAATACTTGTATTTAAATAATAATTGTAACAAATAATTAAAGATGAATAAAATCTACTTTTTATCAATTAATTCTTTTCTTCTTTTCAAATGTTTATTTTATTATTTATAATTCCTTAAATTATAATAATTAAAATAAATTTCAATTATCTTAACTTAGAATAAATAAACAATTAAATAAACATTGGTTTCAGCATTGATCAATTAATAAACCTGGCATTTCAAAAATCCAAAGCAAAGCACAGTCAATCACAACAACTGCCCAAATGTCTTCTCCTTTTACTGACTTTAATCAAACGCTGCAAACTCAATCCAAATGCCTCAGTCCATATCTCGGAATAACTTGAAAAGCACTGTGGGATTAATTCTTTCTGAGAATGCGCGCACAAAAACCCTAGTTCCTGATCAAATGCCAAAGAAGCGTTCGCCTGATCAAAGTTGAGCCAAAATCAACCAAACCCTAAACAAACTGTTTGAATTGTTCCAGAGCCATGAAAATCAATGAAAACCCTAATTTTGTTTGACTGACGAGAAAAGTCTATTTGCCCGATTCTTGAGCCAATCTGAAAAATCAGGAAAAGCCTGAAGATGTGATTTCTCATGAAAAAAATGCGAGGGAAAATTTTGGGGTACAACAGTAAGCAACCCTATCTTTGGATGTAAACGGGACGGGTGTGGGTCATCGTATAACCATGTTTAGCAATATTGAAAAGTATCTTAGCATTTTTTAGGGACCAGGATCATTTTGTAAGGCAACTTTGAATAGCGTCATCGAGGGACTTATGATCTTATATTTGTTTGTTTTTGTGAAGATACTTCGCATGCGTAATATGGCCATTTTTTGGGTAAGGCAACCAAGTGGAGTAACCCTAAGGATGCTTGCGTGCAAGTGTGTTATTTTCATGCTTGATTTTGTCTTGGATTAGGGTTTTCTATTTGATTTGTTTTGATCTTGTCATTAAACCCTAATTACTAACATGGTATATAAAAGCGGTAAATTGCGTAATTTAGAGATTACTACGCTATTACAACATTTAATGGGAGGGGGGAATACAAATTATGAATGGGGATTTGCAATAATGTAAATCTAATTAAGCTATTACAACCAAATCGAATTTGTACAAGTTTTTTTGAATAAATAAAATACAATATAAATTATATATGCAATGTTTACGTATACGTAAGAAAAAGAAGTTTGCTTTGTTTTTCACATGCAAAAGAGTTTTGACCTAATCCTAATAATTTTAAGAAAATGAAATTATTTTTATACATTGATTAACCCTAATTTCTAATTTGTATAAGAAGATAAAGTTCTTTAAGTATTATTCTTTGTGTATTTTTTTTGTCTTAAAATAATAAATAATATTTATGAAAATATTTAGTCTTTTTATATGTCAAAATAAATATTTACAAGTATGAAGGAAAAGAAATAAAAATTAACCTAAATCTATTTTTATTTTTATAAGTTTATTTAAGAAAGGATAGTTAATATATAATTTAATAATAAAAAAATATTTTTTATGTGAAAATAAAATAAAATAAATCAAAATGCAATATTTATCATGTTTTATATTTTTTTATGTTAAAGAAAATATTTAATAAAATGAAAATGAAAATAAAAATAAAAAATAAAAAGATTGGGCCATGGGTGCTGTAAGGAGAACGGAAGGTGAGTGTTAGAAAAAAATGAGAGGCCCAATGGAACAAAGCCCAGCGCTGCAAAATAAATGACTAAAATGAAGCTGAAAAATGAAAAAGGTAGCGCCAAGGTTCGAACCCATGACCTATGCACTTTCAGCGCGCTACCTTGCCACTGTGGTGGCTGTACATCCGTTAGTTCATATGAAACAAAAAATACATAACACATAATGCCTCCTTGCCCTGTACTTCGTCTTCTTCCTCAAGCTGGCCAGAACCTCTGTATCTTTCTCATTTCTCCAATGAAAATGGAAACTTCCAACATGAAAATGATAGTACTCTTTCCCACGATTTCAACCATGTAACTCATGTAAACTAACAGTCAATGATCAAAACTAATTTCAAAGGACCTAATTTTAAACCTAATTTTTGCAAAAATTTGAACTCTAAAATTCTCTATACACAAAGAATATAAATGAAATCTATGAACATGGTTGGTTTTAGCACAAGGATATCTACATTTTATCTTCACAAATCGTGACCAATAGATGCATGTATGAAGAGATAGAAGTTGGAGTTCTTACCTCTTTCAGCTGAGATCGTGAATGGAGTTTGAGTGAGTTTTATGAAGGCCTGAAGATCCCTTTAGCTTTCCTGGACCTCCCTGAGTATGTTTCAATCTTTACCTTGTCTTGAAAGTGCCTGAATCTCCCTATCCAAGTCAACCTACAAGCTAGAAAAACAAAAATGGAAGATGGAGAAGGAGGAGTTACAGTGAAGGGGTGATGGTCTGGAACACTTAGATATAAGGTAGGTTAAGTGTTTGAATGATTAGAACTTGAAACGCACGAGTATATTTATGGATTGCTATGCTTGGTCTCAAACTGCAAGTTTTGACAGGTTTTTGGTGATAGGGAGTTTTAGAGAGTTTCTGGCCTTGAGCAATCGTCCTCTTTGTTGTAATGTGTTTGTGTATAAGTATAAGGAAGGTTTCTAATCCACTCCACAACAGATTTCTGAGTTATATGCATTTTGCACATCTACTTGCTTTTGAAGCAAAGTGAGGAGACAAGTCTCTACATGCTTGTACATGCCTGCTTGGAGTTGGTACAAGTCCTAGACAACTTGATTTTGGTTTATAGGACTTGTGTGTGCAGAAAAACAGATGCAAGGCTCAAGGAATGAAAAGTTGCTAAAGTTATGCTTTTCTAAAATGGCAATGGCAACTTTATGCCATTTATGGAATTAAAGCTTGGACAAAGACTCTTGTGCTTAGATTAAGGATTTATCATCTGTGCAAGCATTAAATTATGAAGTGAGAAACAAGTTTGAGACCTGTAAAGCAAGGATTAGGTAGCATAGGTTCAGATTTGAATTTTGTTCTTCATGAAATGGCTTGAAATCAAAGTGAGAAATTGCCAACTTCATCACTTCGATTATCCCTACTCAAAAATGATCTCAAGGAGTTCTTGGACATTTTGGAAATCTTGCAATATGCTCTATAACTCATCTTTGAAATGCATTTCAAGATTCCTCTTGGAACTAGGTGAAAAATTGCCATGAAGTTAGGTCAAAAACCTGCCTAAATTAGGGCAAAACTTCACTAAGTTATTTTAGTTCATGAGCATGTATTCACAAAATTATATCTTGAGATCCAAGCATATTTATGGAAAAATGTGTGAAGAAAAGTTGTATATTTCATGGATATCTACAACTTTCATGTTGGGAACTTCCTTTGAATCATCTTGCATCATGGTGGAAATTTGGCTTAAAGTTGAGAAAAAATAAGAAATTTTCTATACTTAGGAAAAATTTCTAAGTTAAGAAATTTTCAAATTTTAAATCAAAATCTTCAATCTTTGATTCCTTGATGAACAAGTTTCAAATTTTGACATGTTTTGATGAATTGTGATCCTTGGCATTTGATTTTGACCAAAAAGTCAAAGTTTGACTTTTCAGTATACAGTTGACTTTTGATCAGTTGACTGCAAATTTCATCTGTCAATCCAATGGATTTGCAATGTTTTGAACCATGTCATTAGGTCATGATGATGCAATTGAGCCCTTGGAATCATTTTTCAAACCAATTGGTAATTTTCTAGGTCAAAAACCAGAAATTGCCCTTTCTCAGCCAAAACCCCAATTTTGACCATTTTGCCCTTTTGATGATTTGATCAAATTTCTCGAGGAATTGTGGTCCAAACTTGATCAAATGATACATATGAGTCTAAAATGTTGACGTGGATAAAAAATTATAAAGTTTGACTGTAAATTGGCCATGGTTGACTTTTCCCCCAATACAACTGATTTTTAGGTCAACTTACCAATTGACTGATCAAAAATGTGATTCAAGGCTTGAAACTTGACATGAGTAAACTTAGGGGTCCATAATGATACTTTAAAGCCATATGAAACATTGATATTCCAAAAATCCTTGTGCAAACTCAAACCCTAATTTTGGTCATCAGTGCCTGAGGAGGTGTCTTGAGCTGATCAAACTCTAATGCAGTCTTGAGTTTATAAGATCTTGTGGGGAAATCTTTGATAAGTGAGAGGGAAAATTTTGGGGTGCAACAAATGGGAATTATACATTGACTTCATATGTCAAGTGTTGGCTTGTTGTTGGTTAGACCTTTCTTTTCCTTAACTTTTACCTTATGCTTTAGGATAGTCCCTTCATCTCCTCATATCTTCTTTAATTTCAAAAATATTCTCCCTCCTTTTCAAAACTCTTCTTGTTTTCTAACTTGAACAGCTTTCATTATAAACTTGGACTTAGGTCCGTGCATTTTAAAAAAAAAACTTAAATAAAACATTAATCAATTTATCTATAGTTTGACATCTTTCTCAAGACTAAAAGTTAATTAACCTCATTCCACGGGGATTACGACTTCAGTGCCATAGGTTATTCAAAACAGAGTTTCACCGGTTGTTGTGTGTGGTGTCATTCAGTAAGCCCATAGGATCTGTGCAACTATTTGACTCACCCCTTTTTGGATTCGTCCAACCCGTGCTTGATTCCTTGCAAGATGACTCTATTTGCGGCCTCGGCTTGCCCGTTGATTTGAGGGTGTTCGATGGACATGAAGTGTTGTTTGGTGTCGAGCTTGGTGAAAAAGTCTTGGAAGCTTTGGTCAGTGTACTGCATCCCATTGTTGATGACGAGCGCTTGTGGTATACCGAATTAGGCAGTTTCATTTTTAGAAATGAAGGATATTATGTGATGTGATTCTGGCCAGGGCTTCGGCCTCTATCCAATTCGTGAAATAGTCGACGACCATGATCAAGAATTTATTTTGATATGATCCTTATAGAAATGGTCTGAGGATGTCCACCCCCACCAGGAAAATGGCCACGGGGACGATAATGTTTTGAGTTCGTGTGGAGGTGCAAGGTGTGTAATACGGCGGGGGAATTGACTTGGGTGTTTTGCGTTTGATCGCAATTATTGCGGATAGAAAGAGTCGCCGCCAACTTTTCTTTTATCCAATAAAGGAAAGGGTGAAAAGAACAGGAAAGACCTTTAGAGATGTTTTCTTGTGTTCGGGGGATAGGTTATGAAAAGGGAAAGTGTTAACACCCTTTTCATCCGTAGTTATCTACATGCTCTTAGTTTCTTGCTAGATCATTGAAAAATGCTTTGTTTGAAAATGGGTTTTGTGATCAGTGGATCTGGAACTAACTGTTTAACACTGGTTCGCGAAATGTCGCGAAAGCAAGAGTCGCCACCGTCTTTTATTTTCTCCAAATGGAAAGGACAAAAGCACAGAAAAATTCCTTAAAGAGATTGCTCTCGGTTCGGGAGGTAGGTTATAGAAAGGGAAGGTGTTAGCACCCTTTCTATCCATGGTTATCCATGGGCTCTTAGATACTTGCTCATTGTGTTTTCAAAAATGGTTTGTTTGCTTTTCAACTGTGGGTTTTAAAAAAGTTTCTTTGAAAATTTCAGTTCGACTCTTGTATCGGTCCTCTAGAGTGTTTGAAAAATTGCTTTCGAAAGCTTTTTGAAAAGTGTCGGTGTGAAAAGAGTTTTTGATTTGTTTTGAAATTAGAGCAAGTATCTACGAGTCATCCACCTACCCTAAGGAATTCGTCTGTGTAAATGTCCTTTAAAGTAATGCCATCCCACCATTGAGAGATAGGTAGCACCACCGTTGGAGGTGTTCGAGTCAATTCGAGGTTCGGGACATGGTGATCACCGGAGCAATAGGAAGATACCTTAGAAGCTACCCTCATGCCAGGTTCCCGGATCATGAGGACTTACTAAGACATCCTCTACTCGACGATCACCTTTCGAGGCAAGCAACAGTGAGGCGTACCCTAAGGGTGGTGTGTGCGATTCGTGTTTCGTTTTCATTTGCATTTATCTTATCATGTTTATTGGTGTTCTATGCTTGTTTTTATTTTGTCCATACATTCTTTCATGCCTTTGATTAACAGTTAGAAAAGTTGCGAGAAAAGTAAATTCTAAGCTATTACAAATGGCGCGGGTCCACATCGCCAAAATTAACCAGGACCCGATTTGACAGAAAAATAAAGAAAGTAAAGAATTAAAAGTGCGAGTAATTAAATACATGGCTTCGGGAGAGATACATGAATATTTAAACGGAATAAAATAATATGCGAATTAATAATTAAATCGAAACGAGGGCGTTGGACCCTTTTTGCAAAATTAAATTAAACGATGAATTAATTAAAATTAAAAGGAGGAAAGAACTTGTTTTTTTGGTATTTTTAGTATTTTAGGATTTAAATGAAAAGAGTGAGTTAATTAAAATTAAATAAGATGCTAACCCTAATTCTAATTATTTTTAATTTATTAAGAAAAATGTTGAAGTTTTTAACCTAAAATTAATCCTAATTTTTATATACAAGTTTAATTATAAAAATAAATAAAATAAATAATATTAAATATGAAAGAAAAATAAAAAGATGAAAAATTATTAATTAAACCCTATTTCTACATTTTTTAGATTTTTGTTAAAAAGAATTAAAATTAAAACTTAATTTAAAACTAAATTTAATTACATACAAATTTATTTATGAAAATACTTAAAATAAAATATTTATTATGTTTTTGCTCTTTTCTGATTTTTTTATGTGTTTTATGTTTTTATGGAAATAATTAATTGAAAGCAATAATTAAAAGGAAAAATAGAAAATAATAAAAACAAAGAAAATAGAGAGAATTACAAACCCAGGGGGTTCAGACCCCAAATTAGGAGGCATCTTTAGAAATTTTAAGCCCATTTATCCATTGGCCCATTTGACTTTTCCAGGCAGCATGCTGGCGCGTTGACTGGGACTACCATATGCCTTGGATATGGACCTTTGATTTGATGCAACTGGACAGGTGGACGTTGATTTTTTGAGGATGTACAATGGACCACAACATTATGCCTGCACATGATTGTTAGTTGGAAAATAATATTGAGAAAGTGAAAACCTGGGGCTCGAACCCAGGTCATTAACATTACCAGTCACTATGCTTGCCAGTGGAGCCAGATGCGCGCGTTTGATTAATAAGCAACTAACAAATATTATAAAAGAAAACAAAAATGTTAGTGGGTCTGCGCGCGAAAATTTGAATCAGCCTATCACCATTTGCCACGAATTCATCTCCTTCGTTGGTTCTTTATTTTCCTGAAACATAAACAACATAAGCAACGGTTTTCACGCGTTGCCTAAGATACCATACAAGAAAATAGCGATTAGGCATGGAATGCTCATAAATTGGGCGCGACACATGGATTCTCTTCGTCCAGACGCACTGATTCTAATGGTCAAGGTCCCAAGTCTCAATTTTTTCTTATTTAAAAAGCCCTAATCCAAGGTCCTGTAAACCCTAGAAATTGGCAATGGTAGAATCGTGCATAATGCATAATAATTCAATCAAACACCTGGGTTAGTTTCAAAACAAGCCAATTAGTATGAATGTATCAAGAAAACACAATGAAAATGCCTAGAATACGAAACACGATTATGCATTTTTCATGAAAAATTTCAAGTTCTGTATACCGATTCCTTGAGTTTTGATGAATGTTTTTGATTGGAATATGTCCTATGATCCTTCAGCAAGCTAATGACACAAAAATCGTGCCTTCAATCGCCCTAGAGAGTGGTTTTCAGAATTGAGTTTCTTTGCAAAATTTTCAAGTTTGTTTTTCAGGTTTTTGAGCAGCTGCGTGTGTAATGGCATTAGGGTTGTGATCCTTGCATATGTAGTAATGAATTAGGTTAAGAAAAATAGAGCAAATCAATTGCATTCATGGTTTTTGGAAATTTTATTTTTAAGATCTTTTTCAAATATTTTCCATGTGCTTTTTGATACAAATCAACTCCAATCTCTCCAAATCTTTCCCTATTTGAATATGCACGAAATCTTGAGGATAAAACATGTACAAAAAGATTGGAAAACTTAGGTTAGCATTTTTCATGTATTTAATTTGATTTAAATGAATTATTATTAATAAAAATTCAAATAAATAAATAAAAAATGAATAAAACTTCCCTTTGGGCCAAGTGGTCGTGCACATGTCATGGATGATGAATTATGGAAGAAAAATGGTCCCATTAGCAATTTTAGGTCATTTGAATCAATGTTGACTTTTCAAAATATCCAAAAATTTCCCAACTTCCACAAGGCATAACTTGCTCAATTTTTAAGCTTTTCTCATGTTCTTGGACATTTTGGAAAGGTATTTGAGTCCTCCAACCAATGTCTTTGGTCCCATGTCATTTTGAGTTACCAATCTCAAGTTATGGCTTTTGACTTAAGGTCCCTTTTTGTTGACTTTTGAAAATGACCTATAATGTTGAAATTGATAACTTTTTGTGAGAGCATTTCTTGGACTTGAAGTATGAAGATGAGTTGTAGTAAATGTCCTTCTCTTCAAAATGAGCTTTGGATGGAATTTTTCTGACAATCCATGTGAAAGTTATGCCCTGGTCAATTTATAGTTGACTTTTTCAACTGTCCAAATAAGGAAACTTTTGCATCTTGATGATTTTTGAGCCAAGCTTTGAGAATCATGATCAAGCATTGATCAAATGATGTTTGTGGCTTCAAAATGATATGTTGACCAAAAATTTGAACTTTTGACTGTCAAATGACCATTTTACCCCTACAGTTGACTGTAGTGCAATTTAGGGTTTTGACTGTGCAATTTTGAGCTGAATGCCTTGAAACTTGATATGAGGATACTTGACCATATTTATGGGCATGTGAGACTTGATTGGACCTTTGGAAACTTCATTTTCTTGATCAGAACAAAAACCCTAATTTTGATTGTTCAGGAGGCCTTTGCACTGTGCAACCCTTGGGGAATTTTGAAGCTTGACTTGGCAAATCTTTGAAGAATATGGGAGGGAAAATTTTGGGGTACAACAGTTGCCCCTGTTCAATCTTCTTAGACCTGAGGATGCAGATTGGCTGCCTTGCCTTTCGTAATCCGAGGGTAGAAGATGATTGAACACTAGAGTGCCCAGAAATTTGCGTTCACATAGTAGCAGTGTGATGATGGAATGGGCTTATAGATGCCATTTAGAGGTTGATGAATAGGATGATGGGCTTATAGATGCCATATGGATGTTGATTGCGTAAGAGATTCCTTAGCGAGAACCTGTATACCTGCAAAATAGAAAATGATTACCTGACACGTTGCAGGAGCTGATTTTCAGATGCTTTTGTGTAGATATGTCCTGACTGGTTACAGGAACTGAGTCTGGAGCTTCAAAAGGTGATGAATGAAACAGGGGTGGTTACTACCTCAGCATGAACAGTGAGAGAACCTTGGGTGACTTTAACTTCAACAACGCTCGTTGAGAAAATCTTGGTGGGAATTACCATCTTCGCAGTATCGGGAAGAGAACCAAAGGAAATTATAATCTGAAAGGGAATTACATCTCACGCACCGTCGGGGAGAGAACCATAGGAAATTATAACCTGAAAGGGAATTATCACCTCACGCACCATCGGAGAGGAAACCACAGGAAATTATAACCTAAAAGGGAATTATCACCTCACGCACCATCGGAGAGGGAACCATAGGAAATTATAACCTAAAAGGGAATTATCACCTCACGCACCATCGGAGAGGGAACCATAGGAAATTATAACCTAAAAGGGAATTATCACCTCACGCACTATCGGAGAGGGAACCATAGGAAATTATAATCTCAAAGAAAAACCTAAAATGGAATTATCACCTCACGCACCATCGGAGAGGGAACCATAGGAAATTATAATCTCAAAGAAAAACCTAAAATGGAATTATCATCTCATGCACCGTCGGAGAGAGAACCAATAGGAAATTATAATCTCAAAGAAAAACCTAAAATGGAATTATCATCTCATGCACCGTCGGAGAGAGAACCAATAGGAAATTATAATCTCGAAGAAAAACCTAAAATGGAATTATCATCTCATGCACCGTCGGAGAGAGAACCAATAGGAAATTATAACCTAAAAGGGAATTATCACCTCACGCACCATCGGAGAGGGAACCATAGGAAATTATAATCTGAAAGGGAATTACATCTCACGCACCGTCGGGGAGAGAACCATAGGAAATTATAACCTGAAAGGGAATTATCACCTCACGCACCATCGGAGAGGGAACCACAGGAAATTATAACCTAAAAGGGAATTATCACCTCACGCACCATCGGAGAGGGAACCATAGGAAATTATAACCTAAAAGGGAATTATCACCTCACGCACTATCGGAGAGGGAACCATAGGAAATTATAATCTCAAAGAAAAACCTAAAATGGAATTATCACCTCACGCACCATCGGAGAGGGAACCATAGGAAATTATAATCTCAAAGAAAAACCTAAAATGGAATTATCATCTCATGCACCGTCGGAGAGAGAACCAATAGGAAATTATAATCTCAAAGAAAAACCTAAAATGGAATTATCATCTCATGCACCGTCGAAGAGAGAACCAATAGGAAATTATAATCTCGAAGAAAAACCTAAAATGGAATTATCATCTCATGCACCGTCGGAGAGAGAACCATTATAATCTGAAAACTTCTACTGAGTCTTCATCAGAAAAATCTGTTGGGAGTCGATTTAGCTGGACTAGAGAAGGCCTTGGACTGGATAAGAAATCTTTTGAGTCGATTAACTGAACCGGTCTAGGTCTTGAAATATGATTGAGAATTTAACTGAATCTTTCCTGAAAGGTAGAGGTCAGTCATATGCAATGCATGATATGGATCAAGCAATGATGTTCTCAACATAAATGAGATTTGTATGATATGATGCGTCTATGCATGCTATAATGATGTATGTGATGTTTTATGAATGTATGTTTTCGTCTAGGAAAGTAAATCCTTGACGGGTGCCGGGAAGTCACTCCTGGGCTGATATTGAAGAGTAGATTTTGCTTCCGTTGGGGATGATAGTTGCAAGAATACCGGTAGGAGAAGGTAACTCCGTTGAGGAATAAACTTGGCAAATGGAAGATTCTGCGGGGAGAAAAATACTCTAGCGACCATGCCGGGGAGAAATACTCTGTGGGGAGAGAGATATTTTGCTGGAGTTGTTAGTAGTAACTTGCTGGGGATATCTTTGTTGTATTGGAAGTATTGATAGACTTCGCTGGGGATAAGAAAGAACTGTATTGACGACGACCTTTCCGTGGCTTTTGGCTGAGGATAACCCAGTTAAATCCTGTTAAGGAAATAACTCTTTAAATAAAGTCGGACGATGCGTTCGTGCTCTGCGAGGGATAAGCTTCCAGAATCTACTGGGGATAAGCTTACTGCTTGGGGAGATGAAGTCCAACTTTCGGGGAAACTGGATTGGACTTTCCTGGGGAAGTTTTGATATGCTGGGGAAGTGATTCCTTTGGATATTTGATATGCCGTCGGGGAAGTGATTCCTTTGAATATTTGATATGCCGCCGGGGAACAATCTTTAGACCAAGACTACCGGGGATGCTTGTTAAGGATACATATGCTGCTGGGGAATGTTGAGATCTGCTGGAGGATCCTTAACTTCCTTGAGATTTGATAACTCTGCTTGGAGAAGAATATACTGACTGCTGACTTACTCTCTGGGGAATTGAGATGTACTGGTCATATTCTTTAGCTGAACCTACCTTGGTACCTTGGAGGACAGAACAATTAGATTGCTTAGTCAACTCTTTTATTGCCCCTGTTTCCAATGTTACCTGTGGAGGTGCTTGGTGATTGCCGATTGACAAATCTTCTTTTGGTAGGCGAGTGACAAGATGCTGGGACATAGTCGTACACTTTTGATCCCTAACTTTTGCCTGGACCGCCCTTTCGGGTTTTCAGTCCATCGGGATACCCATTTTTGCCCAAGCCGCCTTTTCAGGTTTTCGACTTGCCGGGTGTACAGATTTTTTCATTTCATCCCTTCATTTTGCCCGAACCCTTTTGGTTCGCCGGGAAGCCCTTATTTTTGCCTAGGTATGTCAACCTAGCGGGTCTTTGATCGTGCGTAGTATTTTTCGACTATGTCCGTTTTCAGAAAGTAGGGAGTTGCCCCTGTTAGAAGTGTTTTGTCATGCCACCAGAAGGTGTTTAATCAGGCAAGATTCGTTGCTGGAGTGCCCCAAGTGACTCAGGCGGAGATTTGCCCCAGACTATTTAGCCTTTGAGAGATTCTCCGAATCTTGACTGGGCTGCCCCAGATGATGGACCATGGTCATGTCTGCCCCTTGATTGGAGGTACTTCTGTTCATTAGGCATTCGTCGTGCGAACTTCTGCTGTTCAAACAAAAAGTCATATGCAAACAATGTTATATCAAAAATGCAAAGCTTATGTCTGTCTTGAAGATTTTGAAAATGCATTTTTTTTCATAAAACAAATGAATGTTTGTAAAACGTGATGTCAACCCCGTATTTACCGTAGGCCTTCAGGAGTCAGGATACCTTTCGTAACAGCATGCTTTCGAACTAACCCATGCTTCAGCTAGGACTTTTAAGGGTTATAGCGTGGCCTGGTTCACGGTTTTAAGAAACAAAGGATAAAGGCTCAAATTATTTGTACCCACCCGCTCTTCGTGATGTTCTTCAATCCTAAACTCAGCTGATCGTGCGTTAGACCTTATTTGAGTCTTTGCTCTGATTTTCCGGTGATGATTCGGATGTTGATAACTTATTTTGAATAGGCAGTCATTCCTTTTTGTTGAGGGTTTGTAAGACCTCTTTCTTGTCTGATTTTTGTTATCCCTTTCTTTTTTTGCCTGAACTGTTTCCTTTTTTGGAATTACAGTCAGCGGGATGCCCCAGTTTTGTAAGTCTCCTTCATAGGTTTTGACTTAATGGGTTGTTATTTTTGAGATATAATGACTGCCTTTCTTCATTGATTATTCGGAACCATCACTGTCTTCTTTTTTTTCGTAAGGACCTCTTTGGTGCCATTTTTTATGCACTTGGATCAACTGAGAGACTACCCTGCCCCAGGTTATGATTAAGGGTTTTAAATTTCGAAAAGAAAAAACTCCCACTTCTTTGGCTCGGATGGGTTGACGAGGGATTATCATCCTTATAACTCCAGTGTTTAGGGATTGAAACAATGCCTGTACCTCATCAGCGGGGTCTGTTCAAAAGCATATTGTAAAGATTGCGGTATCGTTTTCGTCATCCTCCCTCAAGAGGCTTAGAGTTTTAGATCAAGAGTTGACATCAGAAAAAATATGGAAATAATTTGCATTTAGTGAATACGAATATATTGTTTCAGAACAGACATATGCGATGCATTAATGAAATAACAATGTTTTAACATGAGTAAATGCTTGAACAAAAGAAAATTGCAACTTGAACATTCGAATGAACAAAAGTCTTTTCAATCTCAGGGCTTGTTATTTCAACTGGTGCATCTTGTAGGGATGGCAGGAACATTCAGCCTGGCCCATCTGGGTAAAATCCACAGCTCTTTCATTGATCAGATCTTGAATCTTATTCTTCAAAGCCCAGCAGTCGTCGGTGTCATGTCCTGGACTGTTAGAATGGTACGCACATCTTTCCTCAGGATTGTACTTTAGGGAGGTTGTATTGAGACGCCTAGGAGGGCCCCTTACCGTTACCAGATTCAACCTCAACAATTGTTGTAAAGCTTGAGACGGTGACACGTTGAGTTTGGTGAACTGCCTTTTAGGCTTGTCTGGCTGAAGCTGGTGAGGTTGATACTGAATTGGTGACACTGAAGCCATCTGAGGAGCTTTTCCCTTGTCTGCTTGTCTCAAGGGTGGTTGAATGATGCCTGGCTCTTCAACCCTAGATGTTCGCCCCGGCTGGTTACCCCGAAGCAGCTGGTTGACGAGAACCCCGAGCTCTTCTTGTCTTTGAGCTAACCCTTGAATGGCAGTCCCCTGCCCCAGCATTTGGGCTTTCATTGCATCCATTTCAGCTTGCAAGTGTTTCATCCGTTCGTCCTCGGCGTTGTTCGTGACCAAAGTCTCCATGAGAAGTGTCCTTAGCTCCTCCTGCCCTTTGGATAGATTCAGGAGGATTTCCCCGAACCGAGTCTCTTGAGCAAGAAGGTCCGGGTTATCTTGTTGTGAAGTCATTGCTGAAATAAACAGCGACAAAGGTAAGTGACCTGCAACAAGGATACCTGTTATGCAATGATGTGTATGACATGCATGTAGTGTTTTCAAGGACCTCGCAGGGTAAACAAGAAAATTTGTTAGAATTTGGGTCCGGTAGCTTGATTGAAAGAACTGCATATTATTGAGAGTCCTTCTTCAAAGGGTCAAAGGCTCACCATATCTAGTGGGTCATAGCCCCTGACAGCCTTGGCTAGGGGAACCTTCATCAAGTGTCAAAGCTCACCATATCAAGTGGGTCATAGCCCCCGACAGCCTTGGCTAGAGGAAAATAAATCCTCTTTGCCCCTTGCTAGATGTTTGATTTATCATGACCTGCATCACAAGCCCTTGAGATCCTTGAAATGGGTTAGGATGTATGCAATGGTATGATGTCATGATGCATGGGGTAATATGGATAAACCCTGTTATGAGCCCTTATTAAGGACTATACACAAAACCTGCAAGCAAACTCAGTAAACCCTGTTATGAGTCCTAATTAAGGACTAAATAAAACCTGCAAAACACTCGGTAAACCCTGTTATGAGTCCCAGTTAAGGACTATAAACAAAACCTGCAAGAAACTCAAGTGTCAGATAACAAGCATGCATGTAGTCAAGTTGGAAGGCACACAAGTCACGCAAGAGAAACCCTTAGAGTTCAGGCCAACATGGGGTCTGGGTATTACCCTCTTGAAGTTGGTGGGCACAACCTGTCCTATCAAAGTAACCGGGTTCTTAGAGGATCCCAATATCATTGACTACCCTCAATCGGTCATAACTCCAGCATCGCAATCTTTTCTTGCGGCCAGAACCATCACGAGAGTTTAGCCTCAATGGGCGTAGCATACTGCTACTGTTCTAATGGCCAAGTCGGGTCATTTAAGGTTCTAAGGTCTGTTGGTGCTTAATGACTCCTCAGAAGACCCATATTCTCCTCGTTGCAACACAAGGGATATCGGTACAGACCAAGGTGCCACACCAACGTAGCCACTGTTTCACCCGTGTCGGTCTACGCCGGACAGGTCCCTCACAGCTTATGCTACCTAAACAGGGTATCCCCAGATCCGGGTTAGGATCTATGTAACTCCCATGCAACCCACAAATTTAAAGCAGACAAGTCAATACAATTGAAAACACAGTTATGAACTAACCCTAAGGTACACCTCACTTTATAAATATTTCCCCAGCAGAGTCGCCAGTTCTGTGATCGGTGGATCTGGAACTGACTGTTTTAAAGCTGGTTCGCGAAATGTCGCGGAAGCAAGAGTCGCCACCGTCTTTTATTTTCTCCAAATGGAAAGGACAAAAGCACAGAAAAATTCCTTAAAGAGATTGCTCTCGGTTCGGGAGGTAGGTTATAGAAAGGGAAGGTGTTAGCACCCTTTCTATCCATGGTTATCCATGGGCTCTTAGATACTTGCTCATTGTGTTTTCAAAAATGGTTTGTTTGCTTTTCAACTGTGGGTTTTAAAAAAGTTTCTTTGAAAATTTCAGTTCGACTCTTGTATCGGTCCTCAAGAGTGTTTGAAAAATTGCTTTCGAAAGCTTTTTGAAAAGTGTCGGTGTGAAAAGAGTTTTTGATTTGTTTTGAAATTAGAGCAAGTATCTACGAGTCATCCACCTACCCTAAGGAATTCGTCTGTGTAAATGTCCTTTAAAGTAATGCCATCCCACCATTGAGAGATAGGTAGCACCACCGTTGGAGGTGTTCGGGTCAATTCGAGGTTCGGGACATGTTGATCACCGGAGCAATAGGAAGATACCTTAGAAGCTACCCTCATGCCAGGTTCCCGGATCATGAGGACTTACTAAGACATCCTCTACTCGACGATCACCTTTCGAGGCAAGGCAACAGTGAGGCGTACCCTAAGGGTGGTGTGTGCGATTCGTGTTTCGTTTTCATTTGCATTTATCTTATCATGTTTATTGGTGTTCTATGCTTGTTTTTATTTTGTCCATACATTCTTTCATGCCTTTGATTAACAGTTAGAAAAGTTGCGAGAAAAGTAAATTCTAAGCTATTACAAATGGCGCGGGTCCACATCGCCAAAACTAACCAGGACCCGATTTGACAGAAAAATAAAGAAAGTAAAGAATTAAAAGTGCGAGTAATTAAATACATGGCTTCGGGAGAGATACATGAATATTTAAACGGAATAAAATAATATGCGAATTAATAATTAAATCGAAACGAGGGCGTTGGACCCTTTTTGCAAAATTAAATTAAACGATGAATTAATTAAAATTAAAAGGAGGAAAGAACTTGTTTTTTTGGTATTTTTAGTATTTTAGGATTTAAATGAAAAGAGTGAGTTAATTAAAATTAAATAAGATGCTAACCCTAATTCTAATTATTTTTAATTTATTAAGAAAAATGTTGAAGTTTTTAACCTAAAATTAATCCTAATTTTTATATACAAGTTTAATTATAAAAATAAATAAAATAAATAATATTAAATATGAAAGAAAAATAAAAAGATGAAAAATTATTAATTAAACCCTATTTCTACATTTTTTAGATTTTTGTTAAAAAGAATTAAAATTAAAACTTAATTTAAAACTAAATTTAATTACATACAAATTTATTTATGAAAATACTTAAAATAAAATATTTATTATGTTTTTGCTCTTTTCTGATTTTTTTATGTGTTTTATGTTTTTATGGAAATAATTAATTGAAAGCAATAATTAAAAGGAAAAATAGAAAATAATAAAAACAAAGAAAATAGAGAGAATTACAAACCCAGGGGGTTCAGACCCCAAATTAGGAGGCATCTTTAGAAATTTTAAGCCCATTTATCCATTGGCCCATTTGACTTTTCCAGGCAGCATGCTGGCGCGTTGACTGGGACTACTATATGCCTTGGATCTGGACCTTTGATTTGATGCAACTGGACAGGTGGACGTTGATTTTTTGAGGATGTACAATGGACCACAACATTATGCCTGCACATGATTGTTAGTTGGAAAATAATATTGAGAAAGTGAAAACCTGGGGCTCGAACCCAGGTCATTAACATTACCAGTCACTATGCTTGCCAGTGGAGCCAGATGCGCGCGTTTGATTAATAAGCAACTAACAAATATTATAAAAGAAAACAAAAATGTTAGTGGGTCTGCGCGCGAAAATTTGAATCAGCCTATCACCATTTGCCACGAATTCATCTCCTTCGTTGGTTCTTTATTTTCCTGAAACATAAACAACATAAGCAACGGTTTTCACGCGTTGCCTAAGATACCATACAAGAAAATAACGATTAGGCATGGAACGCTCATAAATTGGGCGCGACACATGGATTCTCTTCGTCCAGACGCACTGATTCTAATGGTCAAGGTCCCAAGTCTCAATTTTTTCTTATTTAAAAAGCCCTAATCCAAGGTCCTGTAAACCCTAGAAATTGGCAATGGTAGAATCGTGCACAATGCATAATAATTCAATCAAACACCTGGGTTAGTTTCAGAACAAGCCAATTAGTATGAATGTATCAAGAAAACACAATGAAAATGCCTAGAATACGAAACACGATTATGCATTTTTCATGAAAAATTTCAAGTTCTGTATACCGATTCCTTGAGTTTTGATGAATGTTTTTGATTGGAATATGTCCTATGATCCTTCAGCAAGCTAATGACACAAAAATCGTGCCTTCAATCGCCCTAGAGAGTGGTTTTCAGAATTGAGTTTCTTTGCAAAATTTTCAAGTTTGTTTTTCAGGTTTTTGAGCAGCTGCGTGTGTAATGGCATTAGGGTTGTGATCCTTGCATATGTAGTAATGAATTAGGTTAAGAAAAATAGAGCAAATCAATTGCATTCATGGTTTTTGGAAATTTTATTTTTAAGATCTTTTTCAAATATTTTCCATGTGCTTTTTGATACAAATCAACTCCAATCTCTCTAAATCTTTCCCTATTTGAATATGCACGAAATCTTGAGGATAAAACATGTACAAAAAGATTGGAAAACTTAGGTTAGCATTTTTCATGTATTTAATTTGATTTAAATGAATTATTATTAATAAAAATTCAAATAAATAAATAAAAAATGAATAAAACTTCCCTTTGGGCCAAGTGGTCGTGCACATGTCATGGATGATGAATTATGGAAGAAAAATGGTCCCATTAGCAATTTTAGGTCATTTGAATCAATGTTGACTTTTCAAAATATCCAAAAATTTCCCAACTTCCACAAGGCATAACTTGCTCAATTTTTAAGCTTTTCTCATGTTCTTGGACATTTTGGAAAGGTCTTTGAGTCCTCCAACCAATGTCTTTGGTCCCATGTCATTTTGATTTACCAATCTCAAGTTATGGCTTTTGACTTAAGGTCCCTTTTTATTGACTTTTGAAAATGACCTATAATGTTGAAATTGATAACTTTTTGTGAGAGCATTTCTTGGACTTGAAGTATGAAGATGAGTTGTAGGAAATGTCCTTCTCTTCAAAATGAACTTTGGATGGAATTTTTCTGACAATCCATGTGAAAGTTATGCCCTGGTCAATTTACAGTTGACTTTTTCAACTGTCCAAATAAGGAAACTTTTGCATCTTGATGATTTTTGAGCCAAGCTTTGAGAATCATGATCAAGCATTGATCAAATGATGTTTGTGGCTTCAAAATGATATGTTGACCAAAAATTTGAACTTTTGACTGTCAAATGACCATTTTACCCCTACAGTTGACTGTAGTGCAATTTAGGGTTTTGACTGTGCAATTTTGAGCTGAATGCCTTGAAACTTGATATGAGGATACTTGACCATATTTATGGGCATGTGAGACTTGATTGGACCTTTGGAAACTTCATTTTCTTGATCAGAACAAAAACCCTAATTTTGATTGTTCAGGAGGCCTTTGCACTGTGCAACCCTTGGGGAATTTTGAAGCTTGACTTGGCAAATCTTTGAAGAATATGGGAGGGAAAATTTTGGGGTACAACAGGTTTTATGGTGAGTGTAAGTTTGAAAATATTTTGCAAAATGCCTTTGTTGCGGCTAACTTTGTAGTAATTCTCGTCTCTATAAGAATGCGTACAAAGTGTTGGTATTGAAAATAGTTCAAAGAGATGTTTGTTTTTGAAGATGTTTTGAAAGTGTATGTGTGGAAATGGTTTTAGTTTAAGAGCAAGCAACTACGAGCGTCCTACCTACTCAAAAGGTCTATGTTCTTTTCCTCCTCCTTTAGATATTGCTATCTTACCATTGATTGATAAGAAGCCCCATCGTTGGATGTGAAGGGACGGGTGTGGGTCAATCGTATAGTTGTAACGCGGTGGGAGAACTGACTTGGTTATTTTGCGTTTGATCACAATTATTGCGGATAGAAAGAGTCACCACCGAATTTTCTTTTATCCAAAAGGAAAGGCTGAAAAGAACAGGAAAGACCTTTGAGATGTTTTCTTGAGTTCAGGGGGTAGATTATGAAAAGGGAAGGTATTAGCACCCTTTTCATCCATAGTTATCTATGGGCTCTTAGTTGCTTTCTAGATCACTTGCTTTTGTTTTAATGTGTGCTTGTGGTGTGGTTTTTGAAAGTATTTTGAAAATATCTATGTAATGGTTCTCGTTTCTATAAGAACACGTACAAAGTGTTGTTTCAAAAAAATAGCTCAAGAGGTGCTTGTGAAATGTGTTTTGAAAGAGATTTTGAAAAAGATGTCTTCTTTGTAATGGCTCTCGTTTCTATAAGAACGCGTATAAAGTGTTGTCTTTTGAAATGTTTCAAAGAGGTGTTGGTGTATAAAATGTTTTTGTTGTGAGCAAGCGAGCAACTAGGAGCGAATCTACCTACTCGAAAAGTCTTAGATGTTCTTTTCCTCCTCCTTTAGATGTTGCTATATTACCATTTTTTGGTAAGAAACCCCATCGTTGGATGTGAAGGGACAGGCGTGGGACATTTGTATAGTCATAGAAGGCAACCAATGGGACGTTTTAGCGAAGGCAACATTGAGGGTCATCGAGGGACTTACGATCTTTTATAGAGGGTCTTTGCTATAACGCCCATATTCGCGGGACATGACTTTTTTTCTGAGGCAATAAGTGAGATTACCCTAGAGGTGCATGTGTGCAAAGTGTGTTTTATTTCATGCATTCAGTCTTGATTAGGGTTATCTATTTGTCGATTTCATGTCTTGCCGTACAAATCCTAATTACTAGCATTTATATGAAAGCGATAAATTGCGGAAAGTAAATTTATTACGCTATTACATCATTGGGGGGATGGGGTATACAAATTTACAAATGAGGAGATGAAAGCAAATCAACCTAATTTACTATTACAAAGCTTTGACAATTACATAATTATAGTGCGAAATAATAAAATGTACAAAGAAATATAAAGAGAAAAGAACATTTTTTTTATGTTTTTTTTTATGAAAAAAAGTTCTAATTGATTTGAAAAGAAATTAATTAAAATCCTAATGTCTAAATCAATGTAATCAAAATAAACCAAATTGAAATGAAACCTAAGTCTAAATTTTAAATTAATTTTAAGAAAAGAAATTGATTTTAATAAGAAAATGTTTTTTGTCTTTTATTAGTTTAGACAAAAAGAATAAAACAAAAGTGTATGCATACATATTTAAATAAAATATATTTTTTTTAATTTTTATATGAAAATAACAATAATAAAAGTATAAAGAAAAAATAAAAATAAAATAAAGAAAAAGATTTAAAAAAAATTTATGAGCTGACACATGAGCTTATGTATCGGCTCATGTATTGGCTCATCCATATTTCGTATTGGCTCATGTGTCGGCTCATGTGTTGACTCATATATGTTTCTTTCTCCTAGAAGTCAAAACAACTCAATATGAGTCGACGCATACTGGTTTCGTGTTAGCATTTCGTGTCGATGCATAACTGTTGTTTTTTGTTTTTATCACTGTTTTGCTACATGTAAAAGTCAATTCTAAACACGTGGTTAGTGAAAATGAAAAGAAAGAGTATGGTTAGATTCAAGAAAATGATATCTACATTTTATCTTCACAAATGAACTATTAATGATGCTTGTATGAAGAGTTCAAAGTCAAGAAAACTTACCTTGAAACTGAAATTTGTGCTTTGAGTTTGACCTGCCGTATGGGTTGTTGTTGAGCTTGAGAAGTGATGATAGTGATGTTACCGAATTTTTTCTTGTGTTTGAACAACTTATATATAATGTATGTGGAGTGTTTGGATGGTTTGTTTGGATAAAACTTGCAAGGTATGAGATTCAAAGATTTGGACTTCAAAGCTCAAAAATAGAGGTTTTGTGGGCAATTCTGATTTTTGATAGAAAAAATGATTTTGAGTGTTAGTTTCCCCTTCTTTTTTCTGACCCCTTTCTCTTGAAATTGGCCTCTCTATTTATAGAGAAGGTTTGAGACTTCAAACAACTCAGATTTTGAATCACATGTTATGGCTATCTTGCTTGTTTTTGAAGCAAGCATGTAGAATATGTTTCCAATGCTTGTACCAAGCTATCTAAAGTGGTTGATCACTTTAAACAAGTTTGTTCCTACATGAAAAAGTTGAGTGTGATTATAACAACAAGTTAGAGGCTCAAGAAATTAACTTTATGATTAAAGTGAACTTTGCAAGAATGGCAATGGTGCCTTTGTGCCAAAAATGGAAAGATGCAATGGACAATACTTGAACTACTTGGATAATGATTCAATAAATTGTGTAAACATCTGATTATGGATAGATTTACAAGTCAAGAGGCCTGCAAAGTGAAGATTATGCAGCATGGCTAAGATTTTGGTTCCTTGTTCATCACAAATCTGCCTTGTAAATCAAGAATGAATGTCCAACTTCAGATCCTTGAATCTCCTAGCTCAAATATGATAAATTCATGCTCTTTGATATTTTGGAAAGTTTGAAACACCCTCTATAACTTTCATGTTGGCCATTTTGATTAAATCATCTTGTAACTATGTGAAAAAATGCCAAGAAGTTGGGATAAACTCCTAACCAAAACTGCTGAAAATTTCTCTAAGTGTTTATTCAAAAATGCCATGACTTCATGAATTTATAACTTCAAATCCAAGCATTTCTAGAAAAAGTCCCACCCTATAAAGATTTAGATCTCATTGAGATCTACAACTTTCATGTTTTAAGTTTTCCTTGAATCATCTCGCATCATGGTGAAAAGTTGGCATGAAGAAATGAAATTATCATGTATAAAAAACACTTAGAAATTTTTTTAAGTCTTGAAGAGTTTGAATTTTCAGATTAAACTTTGACTTTCTTGATTTCTTGATGATCAAGTTTCATATTTTCGAATGTCTTGATCAATTTTGATCTTTGAGACTTAATGTTGACCAAAAAGTCAAAGTTTGACTTTTGTTGCTACAATTGACTTTTTCACCAGTACAACTGATTTTTGGTCTCTTGGTCAATTGACTGAGAAGACTTGAAACTTGACATGAGAATTCTTGAAGGTCCATAATGATCCAAGAACGTCACTTGAATTATTAGAAGTCCAATTGCCCTTATGCAAATTCAAACCCTAATCTTGAGGTATCAGTGTTGAGGAGATGGCTTGACCTAGTCAATACTGGTGCAAGCTTGAGCTTTCGCAGATCTTTGTGAGAAATGTCTTGAGAAATGAGAGGGAAAATTTTGGGGTACAATAACTGCCCCTGTTCAATCTTCTTAAACCTGAAGAGTTAGATTGGCGGATCTGCCATTCGTGACTTGAAGGTGGAAGATGATTGAATACTAGAGTGCCCAAAAATTTGCACTCGAAGATGAATTGTGAATGGGCTTATAGATGCCATTTGGATGAATGATGGATATTTGTCGGAGATGGGATTGTAGATGCCATCCAAAGGTGATTGTTGACAAAAAATTAACTAAATCTTAACTTGATTTCAACTAGAAAAGAATCAGAACAAATCTTTGGAGTGATTTATCTTAAAATAGCAGAAGTCTTATACGTTACTTAATTGGAAAGAATCAGAATAAACCTTGGAGCGATTTATATGAACCAGAAATATTCATTTGGAAAGTATCAGGATAAACCGTTGAGAGGTTTAAACTGAAACAAAAGAGGTCTTGAATATTCTTTAATTGGAGAGAATCAGAGTAGATCTTTGAGCGATTTATTTGAACCAGGGAAAGTGCCTACTAGGAACGAATCAGAATAAATCGTTGAGAGATTTATCTGAACCAGCAGGGATTTGGAGAAGAATCAGAATGAATCGTTGAGAGATTTATCTGAACCAATAAAGGTCTTGGATGAGCAACAGAATAGTATTCATAAATGAATTGTATCTGACTCAAATCTGAGAGATGTACTGAATGAGAGTCAGAATGACATCCGTATCTGGACTATACTGGAAAGGTATGCTGAAAGAAATATCAGAATGATATCCGTATCTGGATCGTATCTGGACCGTATTTGAATGAGTGACATAATGACATCCGAATCTGGATCGTATCTGGACTGTATTTTGAATGAGTGACAGAATGACATCCGAATATGGATCATATTTGGACTGTATTTTGAATGAGTGACAGAATGACATCTGAATTTGGATCGTATCTGGACTGTATTTTGAATGAGTAACATAATGACATTCGAATCTGGATCGTATCTGTAATGTATTTTAAATGAGTGGCAGAATGACATCCGAATCTGGATCGTATCTGGACTGTATTTTGAATGAGTGACAGAATGACATCCGAATCTGGATCGTATCTGGACTGTATTTTAAAGAGAATCTGGAGTAAGTATCAGAATGTCAGCCATATTTGGACCACATCTGAACTATTTCTAGAAGAGGATCTGGAGTAAGTATCAGAATGTCAGCCATAATTGGATTGCATCTGAACTGTTTCTAGAAGAGAATCTGGAGTAAGTATCAGAATGTCAGCCATATCTGGATCGCATCTGAACTATTTCTAGAAGGAATCTGGAATAAGTGTCAGAATGTTAGCCGTATCTGGACTGCATCTGAACTGTTTCTAGAAGAGTGTATGGGAAGGAGTCCGTGTAGGATTGTTTCAGCTGGTCGTGTAGATAATTGCCCTGGCTTTTTACAAGTATTAATTTTTGACCTTTTGAAGATTATTGACAATAACCATCTATTGATTAACCTTTTCCTGAAAAAGGTAAAATGTTAGTTGTATGCAATGTCATGATGTATGAAGTGCATGGTGCAATGATGTTCTCAAAATAAATGAGATTGTGTCGTATGCATTTATCATGTACGTAATATGATGCATGAAGGGTGAAACATTATTTGAATGTATCTTTGTCTGGGAAAATAAATCCTTGACAAATGCTAGGGAGTTTATTAAATCCCGGACTGCTGTTAAAGAGTAGGTGAGTCTTCAAACTTTGCTTAGAATATTTCAACCAAGGATCTCTATTTTGTTGTTTGAGGAGAGCTCTACTAAGGAACATTGAAAACTCTATGGAGAGTGTTGATCCTTGCTTGGGGGAAAAAGAGTTCAGGAGTCTCAGTTGTTTGCTGCTCTACTGGGGAGTCGAAGTTGAACTGATATTTGGTCGGGTCCAGGCTTCATAGTAACTTGCTGGGGATTGTAGAATAGTCTATTGGGGAAGAGGATTTATGGTCCTTTGATTTGTATTAGTTAGAGAGGAAAACTCAAACCGGGGAATCTGTAGTTTGTTGGGGAAATAAACCTTGTTGTCGGTCTATTGGAGAGGTGCCTTCTTCATTGGGGAAAATCCTCGAGGGTTCTTGAGGTCAATTCAGCTAGTGAAAAGTTTTCAGAGATTGAAACTCTGGATGGGAGTCATCCTATGAGAAGGATCTTGGGGAGATTTGTCATTTCCCGTAGCAGTAAATGTTGTAGTAATGCCAGAAAATGTTTGCTTGGTCGCACATGACCTTTTATGTGGGAGCCTGTTTGCCCTCAGAGTTAATCTGGTGCACCTTGACGCTTGAGATTTTGATCACATTTCCGATAGCCCTGAACTTCCTAGAGATATTTTCTAAGATTGTTATGGAAGAAACCGAAGACCTGATGCTGAAACCATCTGATAATGACACCATCTGATACTATTGGTACAAACAAGAAATTTGATGGTACCAGAAGTCTTCATAGTGGATATTGTTTAAACCCATGATCAACATAACTTTGCCCCTTGAGTGACTCTAATGGAGCTTTGCCCATGGTTATTTAAGAATTCTTTGAGAGATTCTTTGAATCTTGACTTGACTGCCCCATATGTGTTGGACAAAAGTCATGTCGTGCCCCTTGATTATGAGAGATTTGTCATTGGAAATGTCTTTCCAGTCGGAGTGATTTTGTTTACTGAGGGAGCTTTCGTTCACTGGATATTCGTTGTGTGAATTTCTTCGCTGTTAAACAAATAGCCATATGAAAACAACGATATTCAAGTAATGCAAAGTTTATGTTTGTCTTGAAATTTTGAAAATGCGTTTTAGCAAGTAAAGAAATTTTGTAAGAAAAATTCAACTCAGGATTTAGAGTAAAGTCTTACAGGAGTCAGGATACCTTTTGTAACAGTATGCTTTCGACCTAACCCAAGCTTCAATTAGGACTTTTAAAAGGTTGTAGCGTGGCTTAGTTCACGGTTTAAGAAACAAAGGATAAAGGCTCAAAGTGTATTTGTACCCACCTGCTCTTCGTGATGTTCTTCAGTCCTAAACTCAATTAATTGTGCTTTTGAACTCCAATTGAGTATGGAATGATGTTTTGGTGATGGTTCAGACAAGTTTAGTTTGTCAGAAGGCAGTCATTTTTTGCAACGTTTTTTATGTTGTAGAGGATTTGTAGTGACCTTTTTCTTTTGATTTGTTATCCCTAATTTTTTTCCTGACTGTTCTTGTTTTAAGATTACAGTCAGCGGGATGCCCCAACATTTCTTAAGTCTCCTTTGTAGGTTTTGACTTAGTGGGATTTTATCTTGAGAGATAATGACTGCCTTTTAATTCCAGAGGAATGTTTTTGATGTCATTCGTTGTATTACGAGATGAGAGTTTGCGGCTAAACGCGCGTTTGAATTAACTGAGAGACTACCCTACCCCAGGTTTTGATTACAGGTTTCAATTTGTGTTAAAACAAAAAACTTCTACTTCTTTGGCTCGAAGGGGTTGACTAGGGATTGTCTTCCTTATAACTCCAGTGTTTAGGATTTGAAAGAAACGCCTGTACATCGTCCACAAGGTCTGTCCAAAAGTAAACTGTATAAGATTATGGCATTGTTTTCGTCATCCTCCCTCTAAAGGCGTGCAACTTTTTGAAACAAGAGTTGAATATCATAAAGGGAGTAAAAAGCATAGTTTAAATATAATGAAAACGAATGGATTAAATCAAGACAAACATATGCAATGCGTTAATGAAACAAAGTTTAACATTAATAGATAAGTGTTTGAAAAATGAAAGAGATTACAACTTGAAAATTCAAATGAACCAAAGCTTTCAATGATTCGTCATAGGAGCAGTAATCATGTTTGGAGTCTCCATAGGGTCAAACTCGATCTCCTTGGCATCAATCATGTCTTGGACCTTGTTCTTCAGGGCCCAATAGTTGTTTGTGTCAGGTCCTGGACTATCAGAGTGGTATGCATACCTTTCATTGGGATGATAGGTAGGAGCAGAAGTATTTGGATTCCAGAGAGGAGCCTTTAACGTAATCAACTCTACCTTCAACATGTGTTGTAGCGCTTGAGCCAGTGACATGTTTATCTTAGTGAATTGCCTTTTATGCGCGATCTCCTTACACTGATGCCCCTGTCTTTGTTGAGCAGGTGTAGGATTAGAGATCAAGATTGCTCCTACGTGTTGATCGTGGCTTCCCTGGTTACGACCTCTTTAACCGTAAACATCATTTGACTCTTTCTTCCCATTATATGGCTTTTTATGAGCATCAGAAGGTGTAGCTCCTTGGATCTTTCCACTTTTGATTCCAGCTTCGATTCTTTCGCCAGTTAGTATTAGCTCGGTGAACCCGACCGAGGAACTTCCGATTAGGTGTTTGAAGAAAGGTCCTATCAAAGTTCCCATGAAGATGTCAATCAGCTCCCTGTCAGTTAAAGGGGGCTGCACCCTACCAGCCAGATCTCTCCACTTTTGGGCGTATCCTTTGAAGCTCTCGTTGGAACCCATGGTCATGTTCTGCAATTACACACGAGTTGGTGCAAGATTAGAATTGTACCGGTACTGCTTATAGAAAGTAGCAACTAGATCCTCCCAGGTGTGGATGCGAGAACTCTCTAATTGATAGAACCATTCAAGTTGAGGCCCTACCAGGCTTTCTTGGAAGAAATGGATCCAAAACTTAGGATCAGTTGTGTATGGTTGAATCTTGAGGACATAAGACTTTAAGTGCATCTTAGGGCAAGAGACTCCATCGTATAGGGCAAAGGTAGGGATTTTGAACTTTGGAGGGATGACCACTCCAGAAACCAAACCCATGTCTCCTAAATCCAAGCCAGGTATCTGTTGAATTTCCATATCAATGAGGCGATCCTCTAACTGTTTGTACTTGTCATCAGCGGGAGGATATTGTTCCTCAGAGTAGTCAGCTTTGACTTCATCAATCTCCATACCGTTGTATTCTTCATGACTATCCCCCATGTTGGATGGAGTTGGAAGATCTAGAGCTCCCTTGACTGGTCCTCTAAGTCTTCTTCCCAAGTTCAGGATGCCTACTGACTTCTTGGATTTTTTATTCTTGTCTTTGAGAAGAAGAGTCTTCAGGTCCTCTTACCCCTTAGCCAAAGCCAAGAACATTTGTTGGAATTGAGCGTTTTGAGCTTGGAGATCTTCCACCGTTTGTTCCATATCCATCTTACTGAAATAAACAGTAGGAATATAAGGAGGCCTTTATGGGAGAAACTTGTTATGATATGATGCATGATATGTGGATTCATGTTTTCAAGGATCTCGCGGGGTAAATGTTAGTAGTCACTTACAACTTTGATTGTAGAACTTTGTATCGATGGATGTCTTTCCACGAGAATTAAGCTCACCATATCAAGTGGGTTGTATCCCTTGACTAAGTTGTTGCACTTGATCTTTGACAGTGTTTGGTTAGAGGAAAATAAATCCTCTTGTCACTTGATAGACGTCTGGTTCAACGTGACCCTGCATCATATGCCCTTGAGATCCTTGAAACGGTTATTGAAAATTTTATGGTATGATGTCATGTATAAGTATGCAAAGTAAGCAAGTTTATATACAAATAAACATATACACATAAAGCAGACAAATCCTTAGGTTTAGGCTTGCATGGAGTTTGTAGGTAAGTAGCCTCTTGAAGTTTAGTTGGCTCAACCTGTCCTAGTTAATAATAATTGGGTTCTAAGGGATCTCAATATCACTGACCTTTCCCACAAGCTTCGTTCGATAGGCGATTGAATCGCAACCAAACAAAACTCAGGAGTCAAGTCTCAACGAGTGTAGCATCGAGTATCAACCAATTTTCAGCTTTACACCGAAACCAGCTATCTCACTACTTCCTAATGGCCAAGTTGGTCAAGTAAGGTTCTAAGGTCAGTTAATGCTTCATGACGCTGCTCAGCGGCCCTGTTTTCTCCTCGTTTCAACACAAGGGATACCTGTACCAACAAATGCGTCACACTAACGTAGCTATTGCTTAGACCATGTCGGTATACCCTGCACAATTTCCACAATCTATTGCTACTTACCTAAAAGGTTACCCAGATCCGGATAGAGGATCAAAATAAGCCCAAACAAGGAACCATAATGTAAAGCATGCAAGTCAAACAAGCAAGTAAATGTGATCTAGCCCTAAGGTAACCCCACTTTTAAATACATTCCCCAGCAGAGTCGCTAGTTCTATAACTCGGTGGGAGAATTGACTTGGTTGTTTTGCGTTTGATCGCAATTGTTGCGGATAGCAAGAGTCGTCATCGACTTTTCTTTTACCCAAAAGGAAAGGCTGAAAAGAACAAGAAAGACCTTTGAGATGTTTTCTTGAGTTCGGGGGTAGATTATGAAAAGGAAGGGTATCAGCACCCTTTTCATCCATAGTTATCTATGGGATCTTAGTTGCTTGCTAGATCACTTGCTTTTGTTTGAATGTGTACTTGTGGTGTGGTTTTTGAAAGTATTTTGAAAATATCTTTGTAACGGTTCTCGTTTCTATAAGAACGCGTACAAAGTGTTGTTTCGAAAAAATAGCTCAAAGAGGTGCTTGTTAAATGTGTTTTTGAAAAATGTGTCTTCTTTGTAATGGCTCCCGTTTCTATAAGAACGCGTACAAAGTGTTGTCTTTTGAAAATGTTTCAAAGAGGTGTTGGTGTATAAAATGTTTTTGTTTTGAGCAAGCGAGCAACTAGGAGTGAATCTACCTACTCGAAAATTCATAGATGTTCTTTTCCTCCTCCTTTAGATGTTGCTATCTTACTATTGTTTTGGTAAGAAACCCCATCATTGGATGTGAAGGGACAGGCATGGGACATTTGTATAGTCATAGAAGGAAACCTATGAGACGTTTTAGCAATGTCGTTTAGGGACTAGATCGTTTACCGAAGGCAACATTGAGGGTCATCGAGGGACTTACGATCTTTTGTCGAGGGTCTTTGCTATAACACCCATATTCGAGGGACATGACTATTTTTCCGAGGCAATAAATGAGATTACCCTAGAGGTGCATGTGTGCAAATTGTGTTTTATTGCATGCATTCAGTCTTGATTAGGGTTATCTATTTGTCGATTTCATGTCTTGCCATACAAATCCTAATTACTAGCATTTATATGAAAGCGATAAATTGCGGAAAGTAAATTTACTACGCTATTACATCATTAGGGGGATGGGGTATACAAATTTACAAATGGGGAGATGAAAGAAAATAAACCTAATTTACTATTACAAAGCTTTGATAATTACATAATTATAATGCGAAATAATAAAATGTACAAAGAAATATAAAGAGAAGAGAAATCATTTTTTATGTTTTTTTTTTATAAAAAAAAGTTCTAATTGATTTGAAAAGAAATTAATTAAAATCATAATGTCTAAATCAATTTAATCAAAATAAACCAAATTGAAATAAAACCTAAGTCTAAATTTTAAATTAATTTTAAGAAAAGAAATTGATTTTAATAAGAAAATATTTTTTGTCTTTTTTTAGTTTAGAAAAAAAGAATAAAACAAAAGTGTATGCATACATATTTAAATAAAATATTTTTTTTTTGAATTTTTATATGAAAATAATAATAATAAAAGTATAAAGAAAATTTTTTTTAAAAAAAAAGATTAAAAAAAGTTTTATGAGCTGACACATTAGCTTATGTATTGGCTCATGTATTGACTCATCCAGATTTCGTATTGGCTCATCCAGATTTCGTATTGGCTCATGTGTCGGCTCATGTGTTAACTCATGTATGTTTCTTGCTCCTGGAAGTCAAAATAACTCAGTATGAGTCGATGCATACTGGTTTCGTGTCGACTCATTACCATTTCGTATCGACACATATGTGTTTCATGTCGACTCATAACCTGTTTTAAATATAGTATGTGTCGACTCATAGTATTTCGTGTCGACGCATAACTGCTGTTTTTTGTTTTTATCACTATTTTGCTACATGTAAAAGTCAATTCTCAACACATGGTTACTAAAAATGAAAAGCAAGCATATGGTTAGCTTCAAGGCAATGATATCTATATTTTATCTTCACAAATGAACCATTAATAATGCTTGTATGAAGAGTTCAAAGTCAAGAAAACTTACCTTGAAACTGAAATTTATGCTTTGAGTTTAAGCTGCTGTATGGGCTATTGTTGAGCTTGAGAAGTGATGATAGTGATGTTACATAAGTTTTTCTTGTGTTTGAACAACTTCTATATGATGTATGTGGAATGTTTGGATGGTTTGTTTGGAGAAAACATGCAAGGTATGAGATTCAAAGATTTGGACTTCAAAGCTCAAAAATAGAGGTTTTGTGGGTAATTCTGAGTTTTTACAGCAAAAATGATTTTGAGTGTTAGTTTCCCCTTCTTTTTTCTGACCCCTTTCTCTTGAAATTGGCCTATCTATTTATAGAGAAGGTTTGAGACTTCAAACAACTCAGATTTTGAATCACATGTTATGGCTATCTTGCTTGTTTTTTAAGCAAGCATGAAGAACATGTTTCTAATGCTTGTACCAAGCTATCTAAAGTGGTTGGTCACTTTAAACATGTTTGTTCTGACTTGTAGAAGTTGAGTGTGATTAGAACAACAAGTTAGAGGCTCAAGAAATTGACTTTATGATTAAAGTGAACTTTGCAAGAATGGCAATGGTGCCTTTGTTCCAAAAATGGAAAGATGCAATGGACAATACTTGAACCACTTGGATAATGGTTCAATAAATTGTGTAAGCATCTGATTATGGATAGATTTGCAAGTCAAGAGGCCTGCAAAGTGAAGATTATGTAGCATGGCTAAGATTTTGGTTCCTTGTTCATCACATATCTGCCTTGTAAATCATGAATGAATGTCCAACTTCAAATCCTTGAATCTCCTAGCTCAAATATGATAAATTCATGCTCTTGGATGTTTTGTAAAGCTTGAAACACCCTCTATAACTTTCATGTTGTCCATTTTGACAAAATCATCTTGTAACTATGTGAAAAAATGCCAAGAAGTTGGGATAAAATCCCGACCAAAACAACTGAAAATTTCTCTAAGTGTTTATTTAAAAATGCCATGACTTCATGAATTTATAACTCAAAATCCAAGCATTGATAGAAAAAGTCCTGCCCTATAAAGTTTTATATCTCATTGAGATCTACAACTTTCATGTTGGAAGTTTTCCTTGAATCATCTTGTATCATGATGAAAAGTTGGCATGAAGAAATGAAATTATCATGTATAGAAAACACTTAGAAAAATTTCTAAGTCTTGAAGAGTTTGAATTTTCAGATTGACTTTTGAATTTATTGATTTCTTGATGATCAAGTTTCATATTTTCGAATGTCTTGATGAATTTTTATCTTTGAGACTTAATGTTGACCAAAAAGTCAAAGTTTGACTTTTAGTGCTACAATTGACTTTTTCACCAGTACAACTGATTTTTGGTCTCTTGGTCAATTGACTGAGAAGACTTGAAATTTGACATGATCATTCTTGAAGGTCTATAGTGATCCAAGAACGTCACTTGAATTATTAGAAGTCCAATTGTCCTTATGCAAATTTAAACCCTAATCTTGAGGTATCAGTGTTGAGGAGATGGCTTGACCTAGTCAATACTGGTGCAAGCTTGAGCTTTCGTAGATCTTTGTGAGAAATGTCTTGAGAAATGAGAGGGAAAATTTTGGGGTACAACAATAGTCATAGAAGACAACTTATGAGACGTTTTAGCATTTTTTGTAAGGGACTAGATCGTTTACCAGAGGCAACATCGAGGGACATCGAGGGACTACGATCTTCTTTATCGAGGGTCTTTTCTAAAATGCCCATATTCGAGGGACATGACTATTTTCCGAGGCAACAAGTGGGATTACCCTAGAGGTGCACGTGTGAATAGTGTGTTTGATTACATGCATTTTTTTCTTGAATTAGGGTTATCCATGGGTTGATTTTATCTTTCCATACACACCCTAATTACTAACAATTTATATTAAAGCGGTAAATTGCGAAAATTAAAATCCTAAGCTATTACATCATTAGGAGATGGGGATACAAATGTACAAATAGGATGGGGAAAGCAATAAAAGTCCTAGTTATTACAACCATATTGAATAGCAATGAAATAAAATATATAGAAAATATAAAGACAAAAAATAGCGCAAAAGAGAGAAAGAACAAGTTTTTTGATTCAAACAGCACGTTCGAAGCATGTGACCTTCGATTCATACATCCCTTTTGTTTTCTTTCGTTTGGGCCTGCAAGTCAGTATGCATCGAAGCATACACCCTTCGATTTACACCTTTTTTTGTTTTCTTTCGTTTGGTCCTGTGAAGCAAAATGTTTGAAGTATGCATTCTTCGATTCACACACCCCTTTTGTTTTCTCTCGTTTTGGACTGTGAAGCAGTGTGTATCGAAGCCTGCATCCTTCGATTCACACAACCTCTTTTCCTTTCGTTTGGGCCTGTAAGGAAGTATGTTCGAAGCTTAAGTATTTGTGTCGAACCATGCTATTATTTTTTACTCCAACATTGTTTTATGGTCTATACAAGTTAGTTCTTAACATATAATTGACAAAAAGGAAGACAAACGAAAGGTTAGTTCTGAATGCAATGGTTATTTACATGTTATGGTTGAAATGAAGGGTTTAAAATCAGGAAGACTTACCTTAAATCTGGAGTTGGTGTTTTGAAATTTAAGTTATTGCCCTAGATACTCTTGAATTCGAAAGCAAAGAACAAGGGTATTGTGTTTCTTTGATTCTGGATTCAAAAGAAAAGAAAAGAAGTGTTGTGTTCCTTTGATTCTGGATTCGAAATAAAAAGAAACAAAGGTGTGGGTTTTTGGTTCTGGGTTTAAGAGTGTTTTAAATGTTTTCTCCTCTCTTTGCCTTGCCAACAAACCTCTCTCCACCCACTAAAAAAGCCCCCCTTAGATGTGTTGTGAAACATCTTATTTATAGAAGAGTTTTGCTGGGGTTTTGGGGAGAAAAACAAAATTAATTTGAACAGTTTGGGTATCTCCTTTTCATAGCTTTCGTGGTGCAGCTTTTATATGCTAATTTGGTGCAAATTAGGAGCAGCATAGCATGACTTCTTTGCAGCAGTTTTGGAGTGTTGTGGCAGCTTGGTGCAGAACTATTTCATAGCAGTGCAGCAGACTTGGACTTGGAAGCATATAGGACTTTGTTCATCAGCCTTCGACCAAACTCAACAACTGACGGAACAATGTTTGTTTCCATAAAATGTGTGTCTTTTGAATGGATCCATTGCATGTCCTTCGAATGGACCAGTTGTATGTTCTTAGAATGGACCATATTGTATGTCCTTCGAATGGACCATATTGTATGTTCTTCGAATCCATCAATATATGTTCTTCGAATGGGCCATCAAATATATGTTCTTCGAATCCACCAAATTCATGTTCTTCGAATGGGCCAAATGCATGTTCTTCAAATGGACCATATTATATGTCCTTCGAATGGGACAAATTCATGTTCTTTGAATGGACCATATTGTATATACTTCGAATGGCCTAAATGCATGTTCTTAGAATGGACCATATTGTATGTCCTTCGAATGGTCCAAATGCAAGTTCTTCGAATGGACCATATTGTATGTCCTTCGAATGGTCCCAATGCATGTCCTTCGAATGGTCCAAATGCATGTTCTTCAAATGGACCATATCGTATGTCCTTCGAATGATCCAAATGCATGTTCTTCGAATAGACCATATTCATCTGAATGTACCATTCGAAGAAGGTTGCTCGAAGGAAGCCAATGCCCAGTCGAAGCTTTGTGAAACGAAGCAAGCTTTAAGGAGGCCAAAGTCCAGTCGAAGCTTGGGAAATCTAAGCAAGCTTGAAGGAGGCCTAAGTCCAGTTGAAGCTTGGGAAATCTAAGCAAGCTTGATCTCCTTTGATTTGATGCTTGAAAGCCCAATGTGATCCATAGGGACTATATGGGGCATTTAAAAGTCCAATTGTACTTGTGCAAACTTGAACTTTTGAAAATCCTTGTGAGAAAATGTCTTGAGAAAAGATAGGGCAAATTTTGGGGTACAACAAGGTGCATGTCCGCTTGTCTTTGACATTTGTCGCATTTTTTGACGTGCTCCTTCGTGTCTTGCTGCATGGTGGGCTAGTAATACCCTGCTCGCAACGCCTTTCGTGCCAGAGATATTCCATCCAAGTTTTGGGCGTTAATTCCCTCATGGATTTCCTATAATATCTCTGGGATTTTGGATTCCTCGTTACATTTTAGGTGTGGGATGGAGAATCCTCGTCGATAGAGTTTATGCTCGACTACTACGTAAGAGCAGGCTCATTGTTTGGTCGCATTGGCCTCATTTTAGTTAGTGGGCATTTCTCCCTTTGTGAGATAAATAAATATCAGGGTCATCCAACACAAACCATCTCTGATGGCATTCACCTAGGGCGACACAATGAGTTTTTCAATACTCGGACGAGAAAGGGATTCTTGGATAACGGATTTGTTCCCACCTTTTTTCTTTGTGCTCGCAAGTTTTAAAAGCATGCCAGCCCGCGTGTTCTGATCGCGGGGTATGTGTTTGATTTCCACCCAGTCAAACTTCTTCATCCTTTCTTTGACTAGGTTCAGGTATTCGATGAGTCTATCGTTCTTGGCCTGATATTCTCCTCAAACTTGAGATGCGACAAGCTGGGAGTTCGTGAATACTTGTACTTTTCAGGCACCTAGGTCTTCAGCCAACCTTAATTTTGCGAGCAGAGCCTCGTACTCGGCTGGTTGTTTAACGTGGGAAATGATAGGGCGAGCGAATGTTCAATCACAATGCCCTATTCGTTTTCGAGGAGGATTCCTGCTCCGCTTGCGGTCGAGCTTGATGCTCCGTCCACGAAGATGGTCTACTTGTGTTTCTCATCCGTCGGGGGTTCGTGGGTGGTCATCTCTGCAACGAATTCGGCCAACACTTGGCCTTTAAGGGTTGTCCTGATTTCATACTGGATGTCAAACTCCAAAACTTCTAGGGACCATTTCAACATTCAATCGGCCATGTCTAATCGACCTATAAGTTATCTTATAGGCTGATCTGTTTGCACGACAACTATGTGGTACATGAAGTAATATCCGAGTCTCCTCATCACGATAATAAGCGTCAAGGCTACCCTTTCAATTTGTTGATATCTGACCTCGGGGCCCTGTAGTTCTTTGCTAGTAAAGTACACTGGTTTCTACTTTTCTGGTGTTTCGTAAATGAGGTCCGCACTCACGACCTCGATGGAGACGGCCAAATAAAGGAACAAAGTTTCCCTGCTTTCTGGCCGTGATAACACGAGCGGTTGTGAAAGGGCTTGCTTGAGGTGAAAAGGGCTTGCTTGCACTCCTTGGTCTACTCGAAAGCTGCCTCTTTATGCAAGAATCTAAAAAATAAGAGTGCATATTGTACAGACTTCACCACGAAGCGGGAGAGCGAGGTGAGCATGTCATTCAAGACTTGTATAGATTTTTCAAGTTTGGAGTGGGGAGCTCAGAGAACGCCCTGCATTTGTCGAGTTTGGCTTCGATTCCCCGTCCAGTTAGATGGAAACCTAGGAATTTTCCCCTTGACTCCGAAGGTGCATTTCTCCGAGTTGAATCACATTTTGCATTGTCTTGCTTGGGCGAAAACTCTTTTGAGGTGGGCAGCATAATCGGTTTCCATTCGAGATTTGATGATAATATCGTCCATATATACCTCAAGCATGTCATTGATCTCCACCGAAGACTTTGTTCATCATCCCCTGGTATGTTGCCCCTGCATTTTTTAGGCCGAAGGGCATTACGTTGTAATAGAAATTGTCTGACCCAGTCATGAAGGTGGTGTAATGTTTGCCACTCATCGCCATGGGAATTTGATTATAGCCCAAGTAAGCGTCCGTAAATGATAAACTTTTATAGTCGGCCGAGTTGTCGACCAACATGTTGATGTTAGGTAAAGAAAAAGCATCTTTGGGACATGCCCTATTGAGATCAGTATAGTCAACACACATACGCTATTCTCCATTATTTTTCTTAACAACTACAACATTTGAGAGCCAGGTTGAATATCGGGCCTCAGAAATAAAATTTGCATCTAGGATATCTTTTATAACTTTTTAGGGAGACTACATACTCCTACATTGTACTACTGCCCTAGCGGTTTGATCCATAACAAGTTGGTGATAGGCGACCTCAGGGTCGAATCCGAGCATCTCCACAATGCTCCACACGAACAATTCAGCATTCTCCCTCAAGCAGGATTTAAGTTGCTTCTTCTCTAGGTCGGGGAGTCTGACACCGATCTTCAGGCCTTTGTTCGGGTCTTTGGTGAGGGGGACAAACTCGAAGTCTCCGTCTGAGATGTGTCAGAGAGGATCCTATTCGCTATTGGGGGCCTCGACTTCATCTTTGTCAAAGCGAGTGTCGAGTGCAAAGGAGTCGACCTTTGGTGGAGCCTGTTGTTCTTCGACTCGAGCAATTTTGTCCGACGAGATAGTCGTTGTTATCGAGGTGGTTTATCTTTTAGTAGGTAGTTTCCCAATGCTGACCATGTTTTTCCCTTTAGAAGCTGCGTTGAAACATCTCCTGGCAGCTGAGTTGTCTCTATGGATGGTGGCGAAGCAGGCTCTCTTGGTGTAGAACTTTATCTTTAAATGCACCGTGGAGGGTACAACGGTCAGCTCGACCAATGTTGGTCTCCCCGGGATGCAGTTGTTGAGAGACGGGCAATCGATCACCAGAAACTGCACTTTGACCTGTCGGGATGCAGTTTCTTCCCCGAATGTGACAAACAGCTCGACATAGCCCCATGGCTTAGAGGTCAAACCAAAATTCTTGCAGGTCAGACTCTACGTATGGTGACAGATGGGTATCGTCCAACTGCAAGGTGCATAACATGTGGGTGTACATGACATCAACGTGTAACACGGTGGGAGAACTGACTTGGGTGTTTTGCGTTTGATCGCATTTGTGCGGATAGCAAGAGTTGCCACCGACTTTTCTTTTATTCAATAAGGAAAAGCTGAAAAGAACAGGAAAGAATTTTCGAGATATTTTCTTGAGTTCAGGGGGTAGGTTATGAAAAGGGAAGGTGTTAGCACCCTTTTCATCCGTAGTTATCTATGGGCTCTTAGTTGCTTGCTAGATAACTTGCTTTTTGTTTGAAAATGTATTTGCGATGTGGGTTTTGAAAGTATTTGAAAAAGAATGTCTTTGTAATGGTTCTCGTCTCTATAAGAACGCGTACAAAGTGTTTTGTCTTTTGAAAAATGTTCAAAGTGAAGTGTTGGTGTATAAAATATTTTGTTGTGAGCAAACAAACAACTAGGAGTAACCTACCTACTCAAAAGGTCTTAAACGTTCTTTTTCTCCTCCTTTAGATGTTATTATCTTACCATTGTTTTGGTAAGAAACCCCATCTTTGGATGTGAAGGGACAGGCGTGGGACTTTTTGTATAGTCATAGAAGGCAACTTATGGGACATTTTAGCAATGTCGTTTAGGGACTAGACCTTTTACCGAAGGCAACATTAAGGGTCATCGAGGGACTACGATCTTTTATCAAGGGTCTTTGCTAAAAAGCCCATATTCGAGAGACATGACTATTTTCCGAAAGGCAACAAAGCGGGATTACCCTAAGGGTGCTAGTGTGCAAGTGTGTTTGATTTACATGTATTTAATCTTGATTAGGTTTATCTATTTGTTGATTTCATGTCTTGCCATACAAAACCTAATTATTAGCATTTATATTTGAAAGCGATAAATTGTGGAAAATGTAAAGTCCTACGCTATTACATCATTTTAGGGACGTGGGTACATAATTATAAATGGGGATTTGCAAGAATTTAAATCCTAATTATCTATTACAACCATATTGAATCGTACAATATAAGAAAAGGAAAGGACTTGTTTTGAAAATGGTTTTTTGTCTTAATAAATAAATAAAAAATTAATTAATAAAAAGAAAATATTTTTTATGTCTTGTTATATTAAAAAAGGTAATAATGCTGAAAATAATAAAAATAAGAAAAAAGGAAAAAACTAATGAAGGCAGGATAAGTGCATTGCTGAAAACGAAAAATGAAGGGGACCAGAAGTTCTAGCACTGTGTGCTGTAGCTCAGAAAAAAAAGTCAGAGGTGACCAGAAGTTCTGGGTTGATGCCATTGGAATCCTAAAAGAAATGTTAGGGGGAAAAACATAAGTTCTGGGTTGTGTTTAGACAGTGGGAAAGAATCAGAAGTTCTATGTTGTGTTAAACTGTAAGCAAAAATTATAAGTTTTGTGTTGTGTTAAACAATGAGTAAAAATCAGAAGTTTTGTGTGTGAAAATATCGAGAAAATCTTAGAAGTTCTGTGTGTGTTAAACAGTGAGTGAAAATCAGAAGTTCTATGTTGTGAAAACAGTGAGGAGAACTCAAAAGTTTTGTGTTGTGCTAAAGCAGTGGGAAAGACAGACCCAGAAGTTCTGTGTTACACTTTAACTCCTTTCTTACATTAATCAGCTCATCAACAACTTATTTAGTTCTTAACAAAGCAAAAATCAGAAAGATAAAAGCACCACAGTTCATAGAAGTTCTAATCCTAATTCTGAGCCTAGCGTTATTCAAGAAGTTCTGATCCACAGTTTCTTCTACTTATGAAATGATATGGACAACATCAATACTATGCTATTTACATATTTAATGATGTTCTGAATGAAAAGATTCAAATCCAGAAAGACTTACCTTGAATCTAGAACGTGTGCTTGGGGCTTGAGCTGCTGCCTTCAGATGTTTTGGAGTCAGCAAGAACAACGAAACAAAAAATGCTACGTTCTTTGATTCAAAGGGAATAACAAAGGTTTTGGTTTTGTTTAGGAATTCAGGGTTCACGAATGTTTTACTGTTTTCTTTTCTCTCTTTGATAATTCTCTCTTTCCAAAAGCTAGCCTCTTGGACGTGTGATGGAGCAACTTATTTATAGATGAGTTTGCTGTGGTTTTGGGGGGGAAAACCAAATGAGATTTAAACCCTTTTGGCATAATGTTCCATTGCTTTTTAATCACAACTTTTGTATGCTAATTTGGTGCAAATATGGGGTTTGAGAAAGTGTAGATGTGGACTGGATCAGCAGCTGGTTGCAGGACTGTGCTATAGCAGGCTGCTTAAACAAGGTTTTTGGATTTGGTGATGTTCTGATTGCAGAAGACCAGAAACGTAGCCTCCATATACTGAAGAGTCATGTTCTGACCGAAGAACATTGCTTCCAATTTTTTTGATTGAAGCATCATGTTCTGAATCGTGTTTGCAAATTTTGATTGCACTTGCGTGAAGGCTGGCCCGGAAGTTCTGAAGTATCATATTCTCTTAACACTTAGAAAATTTTCTAAATGTTTAGAAACTTGATTTTTTCAAAGTAATTTCTGACTTTTGATTTTTGATGAACCAAATTCATGTCCTGATGAAATATGATTGTTGAAACTTGATTTTGACCAAAAAGTCAGAGCTTGACTTTTCAGTGTGTTTTTAACCATTTTGCCCTTGTGAATGACTTTCTTAGCAAATTGTAATCTGAGACTTGAAACTTGATAGAAGCAAACCTGAGGGTCCAGGATGATCCTTTGAGAAATGAGAGGGAAAATTTTGGGGTACAACAACTGCCCCTGTTCAATCTTCTTAAACCTGAAGAGTTAGATTGGTGAATCTGCCATTCGTGACTTGAAGGTGGAAGATAATTGAACACTAGAGTGCCCATAAAGTAAGGAATGGGCTTAAAGATGCCATTTAGAGAAATGATGGAGAGTTGGCGGAGATGGGCTTATAGATGCCATCCAACGTTGACTGTTGTGAGAAAATTAGACTAAGCCTAAGCTTGACTTCAGCTAGGGAAAGGAAACAGAGTAAACATTAGGTCGATTTAAAACTGAACTTAGCAGGAGTCTTGAATAATTTTTAATTTGAAAGAATCATAATAAATCTTGGAGTGATTTATCTGAACCAGAGAAAGCGTCTACTGGGGAAGAATCGGGAAAAATCATTGAGAGATTTAAACTGAACTGACAGAGGTCTGGAAAAGAATCAGAGCAACTTTTGAAATGAATTATCTGAACCAGAGAAGATGTCTGCAGGAAAGAATCAGGATAAACCTTTGAGAGATTTAAGCTGAACCGGCAGGGGTCTTGAAAAGAATCAGAATAAATCTTGGAGCGGTTTATCTGAACCAGAGAAGATGTCTTCAGGAAAGAATCAGGATAAACCGTTGCGAGATTTAAACTGAACCAACAGGGGTCTGTTGTACCCCAATTTCCCCCCCTAAGATTCCTAATCACACTTTGTACATATTGCATATAGCATTGGTCTCATGGTTATAAGATTGAAGAGCTTTCGGCATTAGGGTTTCTCTCTCTGAATGGAGGTTGTCGTCTTGCTCAAGATTGATTCAACTGGCGCTCTCATTTTTCTTGGCACGAGATTAGGGCTTTGTCAATTGATTGAGGTGTATATGTTCAACAAAGCTTGATTTCTTCTGGTTATTCTTCAAGGCAGTGAAATTATGGAATTAGGGTTATGTTCTTGAACATTGTGGACTTCTTTCTTATTAAGATAAAAGGACACCTTCATCATGGACTTTTAAGCCATCAAAGTGAATCTCAAGGGATCTCAGGGTTTTGTGATCATCATCATTCATACGTTTCTGATTGTTCCTATCTACAAGGTTTTCTCCATGACATTTGCTTCAAGGTCATGGGTTGTCTACTAAGGTGCCTTGGCGGAATGAATCACAAGGATTAAATCGTGGTATAAAGATGATGTTGTGGACGTGTAATATGATCAAGGAATTGTTATTTTTTGTTGCTTCAATTACAAAAGGCGAATCTGAGATGGAATTTAGGAATTTTGGAAAGGAGGCGAGAATGATTCGGTGTGGTTCTTGTGAATTCATTTTTTTGAATAACTGAGAATATTATTCAAGTTCAAATGTTGATCGATTTCCCTTGGACTTTTAACCCAAATTTATATATATCATAATTCAAATATAGACAAGTTGAAACAAAAGCCAAGCATTATCATCCATCAAAATCAAATTACTTCATTCAAATTCCATCCATGTTGGCTATGATTCTATCCTAATTTGGATTTGTCCAATTATGTCATTCATGTTTCAGGTTTTGTCAAAAAAATCCATTCAAGATCATCCAAGTTCATTCATGTTTCAATTAATTCCATCAAAATAAAAGTTCATACATGCTATTACAAAATTCCATTACAACTTCAAGTGAAAGTTACAATACCATCCTAAATCCCATCCTACACCTATGTTCACAAAATTTTCAATAATGAACTGAATATGCCATGAATCACAACTCGAATCCTTCCCAAGAGTTACAAATACCATTACCATGCATAGAAAAGTATACAAATATGTTTAAGCCTATTATTGATGACCCACATTGCTAGGCCAAAGCACTATGATTTTCATGTCCTTCGAGCGTTGTCGCCATGGCCTTTCGTGACCACTTAACAATAGAGGCATGCTGCTACAAAAAGCAAGAACCTGCAACTGAGGAAGGTCTGCAATCATCCATATCTCATACCAGGAACTGAGCCTGATTCTGGATCTGTTGAGTTCCTTCATGAAATGAGAATAAAGGCTTCGACAAAGTTGAGTCTTTTGCATTCTATGCTAAAGATTTTGTATAGGGAAGGTCACAGAGTTCTTATATTCTCACAAATGACAAAGCTTCTTGACATCCTGGAGGAATATTTGAACATGGAATTTGGGCCTAGAACATTTGAGAGAGGTGATGGCTCGATGTCTATAGCAGATCGCCAGACAACAATTTCACGCTTCAACCAAGACAAATGTTTTCTTGTTATCCATTCGATCATGTGGACTTGGGATAAATTTGGCCACTACTGACACCGTCATCATCTATGATTCTAATTTCAACCCTCATGCAGATATTCAAGCAATGAATCAAGCACAAAGAATTGGGCAATCAAATAGACTTTTAGTATACTGACTTGTGGTTCGTGCCAGCATAAAAGAGCGTATCTTGCAGCTTGCTAAAAAGAAATTGATGCTGAGATTCACAGGAAGTATATCTTTGGTGGACATGTTACGGCCTATATGAAGACATTGATTGAAGATGAGCCTGAAAAGTACAAAACACACTTCAGTCAATATAGGGAGAACCTGATGAGAAAGGAGCAAGATCAAGTTGATGATGATAATTCTAACCAGTCAAAAGATGACAAACCTTCGGATTCTGGTGTGAGCATGCATGCATCTTTTCTTGAGTTTCTCAGAGAAAGGTTTCTGTCTATATCATCACCACTCAAAGACTCTATTACTATCTTATGCACGCATATGGCTAGAAGTTATATTATACACACATATAGCTAGAAGCTGCATTCTGTTTCCATGGAGCCACTTGACATTTTAGTGATTGATCAAACTGCCCAGTTCAGAATAAAATCCGGAAAAATAGAAAACTAGAAAATTATTAAATCAGAATGTACATTAACAATAATAGAGTTTCTTAACTACCAGCTCATCAATTTCATACCTATAACAGAATTCTATAACAGAGATAACAATTTCAACTACCTGGAACCAGCTAACTAACTTGCAACAGAATGGTATAACTAACTTCTATCAATTTCAATCTCCGGGGTGAATCTATAACAAAAAAAAAACTCTAATGAGCATCTAACCGAATTCCAGTTCAGCTCCACCCTTCTAACCAACTTGTAATAAACTCCTAACAGACTATAACAGAAAAGGAGAGGACTCACCAGAAAGAAGGGGTGAAGATGGCTCTCTTCAATCTCTCTCACCCCGAAGAACTACTCTCAATCCTCTCAACTCATTCCTCTGTCCTCAACTGATAAATTTGAGATCCCTCTCCCTCTCTAAAATTGCTCGCCATTATTCAGTTCTCTTCTTCATCATCATTTCCCTGCTTCTACAATAAAAGTCCTCTATACTCTCTGCCCCAATCGTGTTCTACTTCGACAATCTTCATCATCAAAAGGTGAAGCATAGCGATCCTGCAACAGATTCGCAGAACTGCAACGACAATTTCAACATTTTCTCTTCATCGCCAGCTTCAATGTTTCTCTGCAACATCCCAACCAGATCACACGCATCAGTAACAACAATAAATATCGTGTGCACAAAACAGCAAAAGGTAGTAAAACAGAATTAGAAGAAATGTGAAAAACAATCAAAGAAGTAATAGAATTCACGAAGAAGATTTCATACCGAATTTTCATTGAAGATCTTTTTCTTGTTCCTTCTCAGCACCGTCGATTGAAGGCGCACCAGAGTGTTTTCCGGCAGGTAATCTTCAGTACTCTCTTTTGTTGTATCGTATCTCTGTTTGTGTGAATCGAGGCCGAAGAAAGGAGGCGGATAACAAATCATTCACGGAGTATTGAATAGTGAATGAGACTGCGATAGATGAAGGCGAATGTTGTGATAGAGATAAGAAAATCTTGTTAATAGACCGAAATGTTTAAAGGGGAAATCAGAAGCGAACGACGGAAGTGTAGATTCGGCAGAGATCTGCGAAGAAGCTGATGGAGTAGTTCTCAATAAAAAGTAGAAGAGGTTGCAATGAAAATGTCTGAAGACAGAGGGAGGCGATCGAAACTGAATCAGAACGGTGGTGGATCAAAAAGAATAAGAGCTGTGCCATTGAGATTGAGAGAGGAAAGAGAGTATGTGTTCAAAGAATTGGAGCAGTCACATTCTAGACCTGATTTACAAAACGCAACGTTTCGGTCCATGATTTTAATTTAATTTATCTTTTTTTCAAATTCATTTAATTCATTTTTATTATTAAAATATGAAAATGTGGAAGTGAATTGGATTTGGGCTTAACATTCAGGATTTGTAACAACACTCCCATCAGCTCACACTGCACCTCCTAACTTCTTTTGATTTTTCACTTTGTTTCTTGAATTTTGGTGATTTAATTGTAGTATTTTCTTCCATGGTTTTTGGCTGAAATTTTGTGTGGGTATTAATATGTTACTCCTTGACTTAGTGATATTTTTTATCATGATTTTTTCTACTAGCTTAGGAATTAATTGAACTAATGTTTGGTGCATGATTAGAATTAAGATTTTAATACGTTCTTATTGATTCTGTATCCTTGATTCAATTCCCTTGGCATGATCAGTGGTTTAATAGAACTTCTGATTATGCGCTGCATTTGCAACATGCGTTTGCCTTTATCTTAATTGGATATTGTTTCTAACTTTGTTTGTTTCTTGGTAAAGCTTGCTCGACGCGTACTCCCTGATTTTTCAGTGCTTTCTTCTTCTCTTGACGACTTGCTTGCTTTGGCAGCCTCCACTACTACCCTTGTACTTCTTCGCACTTTATTGCATTTCGTTATCGCTTTCTAGATATCATGTGTAGTAGGAAATAAAGAGCGTGCACTCGAAGTCGCTGTTTAAAGACCTGTAGCAGGCATTCCACACTTCATTTGCTATATGTGTTGTGCTTGTGTTTGTTTACTTTCTTGTTGATTGATGAGTCACTCAATTTAGAAATTGAGATCACGACTTCGCTCTCAGTGCATGCTCCCTATAGGATTCTATCGCTTTCCTTTATTTCTTGCCGATCGATGAGTCACTCAATTTAGAAATTGAGATCACGACTTCGCTCTTATTGCATGCTCCCAATATAATAGTTTTTCTATACTTTCTTTGGCATGCTAACTTAGGTAGGATATCTTTAGGTGTGCTCTCTTAAGCTTATTATCTTGCTTGCTTTATCCTTGTACATACCATGTTCCCTTAGGATGTGCTTGCTCTGTTTGAACGCAAGTTAGACCTTAGGTTGTAAACCATGCAGGCTAATAGTAGGTAGGAACTTCCCCTTTCATCCTCGACATAGGACTACCATTGTATGATAACATTAGATTAGAGATAGGCTAGTCTCCCATAAACTCTTTTCTTTCCCTTTTTGCATCCTTGCATCTAAAACAAAACTTCTTTTCTTAGCAAATCAAAAACATGCTAATCATACTTAAACCCTTTTTCAAGGTAACAAAAATACAAACCAATTCAAACAATTTTGTGCACTCAGGCACCTTTTCTCTAAAACCCTTTTCAGGTAAGGGCATGATTAGTTTACTTATGTTCCAACTTATAAGTCTCCAAAGGTCGAGCTGCGGCAGAAGGCGGAATTAACTTTGTCCATAAAAAATACAAACAAACGAAATATATGAGCCTAACTATGGTAACTCTGATTCCTCAAAAGGGATACGTATGCATTGGGGTAGGGCCCGAGCGAGTACACCTTTATTTTCCCTACATTATTTCTCCTTTATTTGCATGCATTCCGTCTTAGTTGATAATCCTTAAGCATTAGATTAAACACACCCTTTGATTAGAATAACGAGAGTGGATCCCATAGAGTACTATGGACGTGTGGGGTGCTAATACCTTCCCCTCGCGTAATCGACTCCCTTACCCAATCTCTCGGTCGCAAGACCTTGATTTCCTCTTTAGGTTTTTCTTCGATGATTTTCCTTTCCCTTTCATATGGGATGAATAAATACTCGGTGGCAACTTCATTGATTTTACCACTACAGAAAAATGGCGACTTCACTGGGGAATCTCATGTCGACCTATTGCTGGTCCATCCCGTGAGTCACTCCTAGCTCCCGTTTTTCTTTTTAGGGGGGGTTATCATTATGCTTTTATGGATTATTCATTTATATATGTTTGAGCATATGTTTGCATTGCATCTTTATTGTTATTTGTTATATTGTTGTTGTGCTGGTTTCTCTGTTTCTTGATGGGTGGGATGTTACTATGAGGTAAAAGGCCCAATACCCAGGCCAAGTGGAAACCACAGGAACACTAGGAATAGAGTGGAACATGAACGACTAGTTGACTTAGGTTTCACTATGCCGCCATGTCGTCCACGCTCAGATGAGGTACAAATGAGGGGCTATCATTTTCATGTAGGTGATATGGTGATAGTTTTTCAGGAGTACCCTCGATTCTGAGTGACCATTGACCTTACCATGACCTAGTCATTACCCGTGAGTAGGGAGGGAATAGTCTTTACAGGTACATATGGTGACTATACATGTTCCGTTGGTGACTCTAATTATACTGATGACTTTGATCCTTGGTATTCTGAATTGGTCCGGACTATTGATCGTGTTACATATGACAGTGGTTCTATTATCAATTCAGCAATTATCTAGTATCGCATAAGCTTTGATCCAATATGTTTGCATACATAGCATGTTAATATAATTATCAACATACATGTTTTTGTTTCCAAACATTACTTCCTTGATTCCAATTGTTAGGACAAAAAATAAACATAAAAAATAATATATAATAAATACATGAAAAAATACATAATAATATTGTGGCTTAATAACTGGAATCAAAGTGTATGAACTTTTGGAAATAAGAATGTGGCATTTGTATTGCATGTCATGCATCATGTTACATTTGACTATGCATTTCATGAGTTTCCCAAAAGTCTTACTCAAGGTCCTTTGGTCTTTTGAATCAAGTTGTCTCATCAGTACTACACTCGTGCTAAGGGAAGATGGAAAGCATTAAGCAAGATATTTTTGAACTCTGCAAAGAGGTAACTACTTTGAAGGATGATATGGAATATCTAACTGCCTTGGTTAAAACTTTGGTTGCCGCCCAAGTCAATCCTTCTAGGAAGGAAGAAGAGATGGAAAAAGTCTTCACAGAAACTCTGAAATCATTCTTTCATGAGAAGGTGATAGTCAATGCACTCAGTGAATTCCCAGAAAAGGCGAATGTGGGAATGCTTCTAGAAGGGGATGTTCAAAAGGAATGTTTATCTGAAGACAATGGCACAACTAGTGGTGTGAAGAAGTTTGATAATAACTTTTCTAAGAAGAGAACCAGAAGAAGAAACAATCAGCATCATAATCAGCATGTTTCTTCTATCATCCGTGTTCAATTTACCTCCAACCGCTCCAGTTTGTCAACATAATCAACAAGTTCCTGATCAGAAGAAAGCTCAGTTTGGTCCAATTCTAATGACTTATACAAAGTTATTTCCTATCCTAATGCAGAGGAATTTGGTTCAGACTCGACCTCCACCGAAGATTCCTGAGAAGATACCTTGGTACTACAAAGTTGATTTGACTTGTGCTTTTCATCAGGGATCCCCTGGGCACAGTATTGAACAATATTATCCATTGAAAGCTGAAGTCCAAAAATTGGTCATAAGTGGCGTCTTGTCACTTAAAGATATTTGTCTTGAGGTTCAAGCCAAGTCTTTGTTGAAGAATAAACGTGATTGAAGAATGCCCTGAATTTTAAGGATGATTAGTCTTCTCATGTTTACTAGCAATTTTACTGATTTCTCATTTTTAATTCTTCTTGTTAATCATTGTACGGCTTGCATAAAAGAACTTATTTACATTTGAATGATTATCTTAATACAATAAATATGTTTGTCTTGAAGAAATCCATTCGTTTCACTCGTATTTATTTTTAATTTTAAATTTCTTTTTGCATTATGATACCAAATTGTTATCCATTCTCCTGCCTAGGCATGGTTTGGGGGGAGGATGATGAATTTAAAATGCAAAATTTCTGGTTGTATGATTTTGAATAAAACTCTGTTGACGATATACATGCATTGTTTCAAATTCCCAAACACCGAAGATATAAGGGAGTGAAACCCTCGTTAACCCCTTTGACCCTTGAAGCAGGAGTTTCTTTTCTATTTTAGAAAAAACCCTCATTTTTAACCTGGGGCATGGTAGTGTTCAGTTAATTTGATCAAGCGTTCAGAACTCATCAGAAATGCGCATCTAAGGATACAATAATGGTTATCCTTCAAAAGGATGATGAAACTCAAAATTGTAATGGCTAACCTTCACTTATCAAGAGTGGGCATCAATTGGCGATACCCCGACGATTATCCCTCGCACATCAGAAAGTCAGTAGACGATGATACAACAATGGTTATCCCTCATCTTCCAAGAAATAGGGCAGTCACAATTCTTCCAATAAGTCGAAAATGATTCAACATCACGCGACATGTTCAAAAAGAAAGAAAGGGTACTATAAAAATAAATGAAAAAATGAAATGAATAAGAATTGATTAAAGAAAAAGACAAAAATCCCCGCTAAGTCGTAACTTGGAAAAAGCTCGCTTAGGCAAAAGTCAGGATATCCCGCTGGGCTTCATAGTCAAATTCAAAAAGAATTTGTCCAAGCAAAAGTTAGGGAAAATGATGGAAATCCTGAAAGGAGAAAAAGGATTACAAAGTGGATATCCTTAGCAAAGAAATATTTTGCGTGATTAGACAATAAAAGAAAAAAATAAAGTGACTGTCGTGTCCAAAGAAAATCCTGGCTGGTTCCTCAATTGTCTCGAAATTTCTTTCGAGAGATGAATGTTTAGATCGAGTTAACTGAACTTAGGACTGGATAACATCACGAAGGGGGCGGGCACCAAATATTTTTGAGCCTTAAATCTTTTTTTTTTCTAAAACTGTGAACCAGGCCACATTACAACCCTCAAAAGTCCTAATTGAAACAAGGTTTATTTCGAAAGTATACTTCAACGAGATAGCATTTTCTGACTCTCATGAATTTTGCTAAAAAAATTTGTGTTGGTATCATATGCTTTTGTTATCTTTTTAAAAAAAATAAATTTTGTGTCCTGGCTAGTGATTCACTCATAAGGTTTTGCAGAATATTTTTCAATAAAATCTTCAAGACTTACATAATTATTGCATTAGAATTTTTATTCTTAGAATAAACATTTTTCTGATTGTAAAACAACTGATTGATATCATGAAAGTTTACATTTGAGTATCAGCAAAAGGCATGTTGCCAAGAAGAGTTGCGGAGTAAAAAGGATGTAACATTCAGCCAATCTAGGGCAGTTACGTTAAGATTCGACAAATGTCTATAAGCCATTTGTTCATAAAGGTTATCTTAAAAGAATGCAGCCAAAGGCAGGTTATGAAAGTTACCTTGATCAGCACGGTAAGCTTGGGACACCAGATTGGTTTCCAAGGGCATGTGCAGATTTCATCAAGATAGTTACTATGTCTACCCCAAGCCGAGAATCTTCCTCAAGCAGGATTGTTTCTTGTGACCTGTTTTGTAGACGTGTGTTTGGATTCCTCTAACAATTGTTGATCAATTAAAGGGTTTCCTACAGGATATGTTATGGTGTTGGGTTTAAAATCCCATTTTTCCAGTCTTGTTGCAGACTTCTCCAGCTGAGTGTGATTCTTTCCCCAGCCAGGTGGTGATCAAACAGAGATTAAAAAGAGCTATGAAGCCTTTGCTCATTTGATGGAGTTATTTCTCCCTTTTTATTGATATGGAATCTCTTGTAGAGTATTTCTCCCTCCAGTTACGACATTATTGTTGTTATGTGCTCCCTAAGTAGCTAGACAAGGGCAATATCTTTTCTAAGAAGTGTTGAAATGGTTATCAAATCTTTGGGTTTTTCTCTCACCAAGTGTTGAGTTTTGATTTAAAATCCCCATAGTTTTGTCCTCTTACTATAACGTGAACTTCTGGATTCCCCGGGAAGGTTTTCTCAAGTCATTTTCGCTGGTATGCACGTGATTTTTGTATATTGAAGACGATACCAATTGGCGTAAGGTGTGGTATTGGGTTTGTGATCCCGTTGTCCCCAGTCAAGTCTTGGTTCATTTTTATTTTAAGTTTGCATGGTCTGAGGCCTCCATCCCAGATTCCCCAACAGAGTCTTCCCTCATATGACGAAAGGTCTTGTTCCCTTGGTGTTGAGATGGAATTATTTGCAAAATGTCACTCTTTCTGCAGTATTGGCATTATTGTTGGTATTTACTTCCCAGGAAACTAAACCAGGGCAGTATATTTTCTAAGAAGTGTTGAGACGGTTATGAACTCTTTGGGTTTTCACCCGCCAAGTGTTGGGTTTGATTTAAAATTCCCATGGGTTTGACCTCTTTCTTTGATGTTGACTTCTCGATTCCCCAGGAAGGTTATCCCAGGGCATCTTTTTATTTGAAGAGGTTTGTCTGATATGGAGACTCAATATGAGATTCCCCAGTTAAGACTTTGCTATTTGATAAAAGTCCTTTCTCCCCGTGCATGCTGAGTTTGACTCATTTACGAAGCATCTCCCTCTCGGCAGTACTTGCATTTCCTTTGATTGCCCGATAATCAGGGAAGGGCGGTGTTTTATTTAAGAAGTGATGAATTGGTTATCAATTTTTTGGTTTTTCACTCTCTAAGTGTTGGGTTTGATTTAAAATCCCCATAAGATTGATTCCTTGCTATAATATTTGACTTTTTAACTCTTCAAGTTGTTGTCCCCATGAGATTTCATACTTTTTCCCCAAAGAAGTTGGTGCAATACTTACTCTCAATATTGAAGAACGTATTTCTAGTTTCCCCAGTGAAGAACATATCTTAGTTTCCCCTCTTCGATATGGTGTTGGCCTCCCCAATAAAGTCAACACGAGGTCCCCAATTGATATCTCGATGATGAGCCACTATCTCCTCTAGTGAAGTTTGTATGATATTTCTCCATTGAAGTCAGCTTGAAGTCCTCACTGGATGTTTTGATAATTTAGTTTCCATCTGCCTTATTTTAAATCAGTTTTGCAATCCCCAGTAGAAGCACAAACCGTGAAACATTTGTTTTCCCCGTTGAAGTCTATGTGCTATTCCCCGGTGAAGCCTGGAGAAGGATGTTATATCCATGTATCTCTACTATTTTGTCACTATGAGTTGATTACGTCCGGATTATGTTCCTTCCCAGTGAAATTAAGACGCATAATAGGGGTTTGTTTCCTCAGTTTGTGCTTATTTTCTTATAGAATGTTCATCTTGGATGTGATTTAGCCGAGTGTTGACTATACCCGAGTTGGTTATGCCTGGTTACTCCCAGTGTTATATGTCTGTTTTGTTAGCATATACATAATAACACTCATACATTCATACATACATCACACATAGTTGAATTTAGAAAATCATTGCTCATTCACATTCATTAATATTTTGTTGACATGTTACCCTGTTTTGCAGAGTTGTGTTGTCCTCTTTCCAATAGAGTGTCAACCTTAAGCAGAAAGTGTATATTCTTTCAATTTCCCCACTGAGTTATCCCTCGTGGAAGATCTTTGCTTTAGCCTTCCTGTACAACTCTTTGTCTGGATGATTTGGGTTTCCCTCTTGAATTTAATTCTCAAAGGATGTATTTTGGTTGACTAATTCATTCTGGTTTATTTCTGGTTTGAATCTTTGGTTCCCAACAATATTATTACTTTGGATTTTTGCATGCTCCGGGCCTTGGTTTGATAATGCACATTTATTTTGCACAAGAAGATTTTATCTCCTCAACAGGAATATGTTGGCATGTCCCCAGGAAGCTGTACTTCATTCCCCAGGAAGTCATATTGCTTTCCCCAGGAAGTCATGATTCATTCCCTAGGAAGTCATATTTCTTTCCCCAGAAATTCATTTTTACAATCCTTCCTATAATAGCAAGTAGCAGGTCTCTTTATTTGAGCAACTTGTACTTCCCCGTAAAAGTCGACGTTACTTTTTTTCTATCTTATCTATGAGTGGATAGTTTGCAGTTTATTGTCAAATTACTCCAGTGGATGGCAAGTCTTTCAATATCGCAGAGACAATTCTTTGAGAAATATTTATAAGTGGTAGTCTCTTTATTTGAGACAACTTATATATTACCCTTTCCAGGCGGAATGCCTTGGTTAAAGAAGAAGTTAAGATCCATTTTTGGTGAAAAGCCATGATTTTGGGAAACTTGTTATTATTAATCCTTCCTCTCTACCTTCAACCATTGAGTTGGTAGTTTACCGTCATATGTGAGTCAATATCTCTTTATCTTCTACCTTCAACTATTGAGTTGGTAGTTTACCGTCATTTGTGAGTCGGTATCTTTTTGATCTTCTACCTTTAACTGTTGAGTTGGTAGTTTACCATCATCTGTGAGTCAGTATCTTGATCTTCTACCTTCAACTATTGAGTTGGTAGTTTACCATCATCTGTGATTCAGTATCTTTTTTATCTTCAACCTCCAACTATTGAGCTGCTAGTTTACCGTCATCTGTGAGTCGGTATATTTTTTATCTTCTACCTTCAACCATTGAGTTGGTAGTTTACCGTCATCTATGAGTCGGTATCTTTTTGATCTTCTACCTTCAACTATTGAGTTGGTAGTTTACCGTCATCTGTGAGCCGGTATCTTATTACGTTTCTACCTTCGACTATTAAGTTGGTAGTTCACAGTTATCTGTCGATCATTGTTACCCACTTCCTTTTTCCTCATTTATTGAGTTGATGCTACCTTATATCTTCTTTGGGTTTTACCCCAATAGAGTCATATTTTTTGCTCACCAGTGATTTATTTTCCTGGTTGGGTTTCTTTTCAATTTCTGTTTCCTTTGCTACATCCCCAGTGGTGTCTTGCGTCTTTAGATTTGTCTATCTGCATCCATAATCATAAGCATCGCATGGTATCTTAGGGCCAAAAATAGGGCTTGTTTTATATTTAAGTATCTTAAATCACTTCGAAACGAAGATTTTAATCTTCGTTTCTCCAGACAGAAGACACTTAAATAAGGACAGCTGTTGTACCCCAATTTTTGCCACTAAGATCCCTCATCATACTTTGTACATTTCGCATATAGCATTGGTCTCATGGTTATAAGATCGAAGAGCTTTTGGCATTAGGGTTTCTCTTTCTGAATGGAGGTTGTCGTCTTGCTCAAGATTGATTCAACTAGAACTCTAATTTTTCTTGGCGCGGGATTAGGGATTTGTCAATTGATTGTGGTGTATATGCTCAACAAAGCTTGATTTCTTCTGGTTATTCTTCAAGGCAATGAAATTATGGAATTAGGGTTATGTTCATGGACATTGTGGACTTCTTTCTTATTAAGCTACAAGGACACCTTCATCATGGAATTTTAAGCCATCAAAGTGCATCTCAAGGGATCTCAGGGTTTTGTGATCATCATCATTCATATGCTTCTGATTGTTCCTATCTACAAGGTTTTCTCCATGACATTTGCTTCAAGGTCATGGGTTGTCTACTAAGGTGCCTTGGCGGAATGAATCACAAGGATTAAATCGTGGTATAAAGATGATGTTGTGGACGTGTAATATGATCAAGGCATTGTTATTGTTTATTGCTTCAATTACAAAAGGCAGATCTGAGATGGAATTTAGGAATTTTGGAAAGGAGGCGAGAATGATTCGGTGTGGTTCTTGTGAATTCATTTTTTTTGAATCACTGAGAATATTATTCAAGTTCAAATGTTGATCGATTTCCCTTGGACTTTTAACCCAAATTTATATAGCTCCTAATTCAAATATAGACAAGTTGAAACAAAAGCCAAGCGTTATCATCCATTAAAATCAAATTACTTCATTCAAATTCCATCCATGTTGGCTATGATTCTAGCCTAATTTGGCTTTGTCCAATTATGTCATTCATGTTTCAGGTTTCGTCAAAAAATTCATTCAAGATCATCCAAGTTCATTCATGTTTCAATTAATTCCATCAAAATAAAAGTTCATACATGCTATTACAAAATTCCATTACAACTTCAAGTGAAAGTTACAATACCATCCTAAATCCCATCCTACACCTATGTTCACTAAAATTTCAATAATGAACTGATTATGCCATGAATCACAACTCGCATCCTGCCCAAGAGTTACAAATACCATTACCATGCATAGAAAAGTATACAAATATGTTTAAGCCTATTATTGACGACCCACATTGCTAGGCCAAAGCACTATGATTTTCATGTCCTTCGAGCATTGTCGCCATGGCCTTTCGTGACCACTTCACAATAGAAGCATGCTGCTACAAAAAGAAAGAACCTGCAACTGAGGAAGGTCTGCAATCATCCATATCTCATACCAGGAACTGAGCCTGATTCTGGATCTGTTGAGTTCCTTCATGAAATGAGAATAAAGGCTTCAACAAAGTTGACTCTTTTACATTCTATGCTAAAGATTTTGTATAGGGAAGGTCATAGAGTTGTTATATTCTCATAAATGACAAAGCTTCTTGACATCCCGGAGGACTATTTGAACATGGAATTTGGGCCTAGAACATTTGAGAGAGGTGATGGCTCGGTGTCTGTAGCAGATCGTCAGGCAACAATTTCACGCTTCAACCAAGACAAATGTTTTCTTGTTATCCATTCGATCATGTGGACTTGGGATAAATTTGGCCACTGCTGACACCGTCATCATCTATGATTCTGATTTCAACCCTCATGCAGATATTCAAGGAATGAATCGAGCACACAGAATTAGGCAATCAAATAGACTTTTAGTATACTGACTTGTGGTTCATGCCAGCGTAGAAGAGCGTATCTTGCAGCTTGCTAAAAAGAAATTGATGCTGATATTCACATGAAGTATATCTTTGGTGGACATGTTACGGCCTATATGAAGACATTGATTGAAGATGAGTCTGAAAAGTACAAAACACACTTCAGTCAATATAGGGAGAACTTGATGAGAAAGGAGCAAGATCAAGTTGATGATGATAATTCTAACTAGTCAAAAGATGACAAACCTTCGGATTCTGGTGTGAGCATGCACGCATCTTTTCTTGAGTTTCTCAGAGAAAGGTTTCTGTCTATAGCATCACCACTCAAAGACTCTATTGCTATATTATGCACACATATGGCTAGAAGTTGTATTATGCACGTATATAGCTAGAAGCTGCATTCTGTTTCCATGGAGCCACTTGACATTTTAGTGATTGATGAAACTGCCCAGTTCAGAATAAAATTAGGAAAAAGAGAAAACCATAAAATCATTAAATTAGAATGTGCATTAACAATAATAGAGTTTCTTAACTGCCAGCTCATTAATTTCATACATATAACAGAATTCTCTAACAGAGATAACAGTTTCAACTACCTGGAACCAGCTAACTAACTTGCAACAAAACGGTATAACTAACTTCTGCCAATTTCAATCTCTGGGGTGAATCTATAACAAAAAATAAAAAAACTCTAATGAGCATCTAACCGAATTCCAGTTCAGCTCCGCCCTTCTAACCAACTTGTAATAAACTCCTAACAGACTATAACAGAAAATGAGAGGACTCACCAGAAAGAAGGGGTGAAGATGGCTCTCTTCAATCTCTCTCACCCAAAAGAACCACTCTCAATCATCTTAACTCATTCCTCTATCTGCAACTGATAAATTTGAGATCCCTCTCCCTCTCTAAAATTGCTCGCCATTCTTCAGTTCTCTTCTTTATCATCATTTCCCTGCTTCTGCAACAAAAGTCCTCTCTACTCTCTGCCCCAATCGTGTTCTACTTCGACAATCTTCATCATCAAAAGGTGAAGCATAACAATCCTCCAACAGATTCGCAGAACTGCAGCGACAATTTCAACATTTTCTCTTCATCGCCAGCTTCAATGTTTCTCTGCAACATCCCAACCAGATCACACGCATCAGTAACAACAATAAATATCGTGTGCGTAGAACACCAAAAGGTAGTAAAACGGAATTAGAAGAAACGTGAAAAGGAATCAAAGAAGTAATAGAATTCACAGAGAAGATTTCATACCAAATTTTCATTGAAGATCTTTTTCTTGTTCCTTCTCAGCACCTTCGATTGAAGGCGCGTCAAAGTGTTTTCCGGCAGGTAATCTTCAATACTCTCTTTTGTTGTATCGTATCTCTGTTTGTGTGAATAGAGGCCGAAGAAAGGAGGCGGATAACAAATCATTCATGGAGTATTGAATCACAAACGAGACTGCGATATATGAAGGCGAATATTGTGATAGAGATAAGGAAATCTTGTTAATAGACCGAATCGTTTAAAGGGGAAATCAGAAGCGGATGACAGAAGTGTAGATTCGGAGGAGATCTGCGAAGAAACTGATGGCGTAGTTCTCATGCGAAGTAGAAGAGGTTGCAACGAAAATGTCTGAAGTGGAAGTAGGATCTCTTTAGGTGTGCTCTCTTGAGCTTATTAGCTTTCTTGCTTTATCCTTGTACATACCATGTTCCCGTAGGATGTGCTTGCTCTGTTCGAACGCAAGTTAGACCTTAGGTTGTAAACCATGTAGGCTAACAGTAGGTAGGAACTTCCCATTTCATCCTCGACATAGGACTACCATTGTATGATAACATTAGGTTAGAGATAGGCTAGTCTCCCATAGACTCTTTTCTTTCCCTTTTTGCATCCTTGCATCTAAAACAAAACTTCTTTTCTTAGCAAATCAAAAACATGCTAATCATACTTAAACCATTTTTCAAGGTAACAAAAATACAAACCAATTCAAACAATTTTGGGCGCTCAAGAACCTTTTCTCTAAAACCCTTTTCAGGTAAGGGCATGATTAGTTTACTTATGTGCCAACGCATAAGTCTTCAAAGGTCGAGCTGCGGCAGAAGGAGGAACTAACATTGTCCATAAAAAATACAAACTAACGAAATATATGAGCCATACTACAGTAGCTCTGATTCCTCAAAAGGGATACGTAGGCATTGGGGTAGGGCCCGAGTGAGTACAACTTTATTTTCCCTACATTCTTTCTCCTTTCTTTGCATGCATTCCCTCTTAGTTTATAATCCTTAAGCATTATATTGAACACACCATTTGATTAGAATAACGAGAGTGGATCTCACAGAGTACTATGGACGTGTGGGATGCTAATACCTTCCCCTCGCGTAATCGACTCCCTTACCCAATATCTCGGTCGCAAGACCTTGATTTCCACTTTAGGTTTTTCTTCGATGATTTTCCTTTCCCTTTCATATGGGATGAATAAATACTCGGTGGCAACTTTATTGATTTTACCGCTACAGGGTCTAGAAAAGAATGAGAACAAATCTTGGAGCGATTTATCTGAACCAGAGAAGATGTCTGCAAGAAAGAATCAGGATAAATTGTTGAGAGGTTTAAACTGAACCAGCAGGGGTCTGGAGAAGAATCAGAATAAATCTTGGAGCGATTTATCTGAACCAGAGAAAGCGTCTACTGGGGAAGAATCAGGATAAGCTGTTGAGAGGTTTAAACTGAACTAGCAGGGGTCTGGAGTAGAATTAGACTAAATATTGGAGCGATTTATCTGAACCAGAGAAAGCGTCTACTAGGGAAGAATCAGGATACACCGTTTGATAGATTTAAACTGAACCAGCAAGGGTTGGGAAAAGAATCAGAATAAATCTTAGAGCGACTTATCTGAACCAGAGAACATGTCTGAAGGAACTAATTGTCATGTAGATAGTCACCCGTCCTGTTTTGGGAATTGATCTACAATTGATTTGTTCATAGATATTTGCCTTGTCTTGTTGAAAATTTGATGATAATGTTCTATTGATTGTTCTTTCCTGAAAAGGTAAAGAGTTAGCTGTATGTAATGTCATGATGTATGTAATGCATGGCGTAACGATGTTTCTCAAAATAATGGTGATTTGTGCATTCATGTTGTTGATGTTATGACGTATGAATGCAATGTAGGCACAAATTAAGTTGTTTTGTTGTAATGTTGTTGGGTTAGGGAAAATAAACCCCTGACTGCTGTTGGGAATGAGGAGTGTAAGTATTCATATTTTGTTGAAGTTGAAGTGTTGATGGATGGGTTCCCATGATCATAGAAATAAACTCTGTTGAGGAAGGGAAACACCGTGCATTTCCCGTGGGCTTTATGAAATCCTGATGGGAAATTCTGAAAAGTTGAGCGACCTTTGCTGGGGAATCTTTGAGGTGGTGACTGGAAGTTTTGCTCCGTCGGAGATATGAAGGCAAAAAGGCAACATTATGCTACCTGCTGGGGATATTACAATGATCCTGTAGAAAGGCGTTCTTGCTTCTGCTCCACTGGAGAAAGTACCTGCGGGGGTTTTTGTGGAATAACTCATAGATGTTGTCCTGTTTCTTAAAGCCATTAGTAATTTTCTTTTTGTTTAGTTTTCCCTTTTTATGCATTCATTTATAAACAGTAATTACATTCAAATGCATATGTTCAAAAATAAACACTGGACGTTTTTTGCAAACAAAACAGGAACAGTAAAAGAGAAACAGATGATTTTGCACTTTCAAAGGAATATCTTTGTATTAACTTGATAGCGTATTTTTGTACAAAGAGACAAACATCCTAGTAAGAGAATGTCGCTGTAAAAATTAAAACCGATACAAAGAAAATATAGCTATGTGAAATAATTCCATGGGGTTCCCACTCTGCTATAGCCTTCATGTCTCTGAGCGTCTCATTCACTTACTGCTTTGTCTGAAGCTGATTAGATTGATTAGAACCGTTTGAGTTTGTCAATTGATACTGAAGGTTGTCTGTAAGGTGATCCAACGGGACATAGTCATACGCTTTAAATCCCTAACTTTTTCCTGGACCGCCCTTTCGTGTTTTCAGTCCACCGGGATACCCTTTTTGCCCAAGCCGCCTTTTCAGGTTTTTAGCTTGCCGGGTGTACAATTTTTTTTTGTATTTCATCCCTAATTTTTTTCCCGGACCCTTTTGGTTCACCGGGATGCCCTAATTTTTGCCTAGGCCAGCCGACCTAGTAGATCTTTATTTATGTATAGTATCTTTTAACTATGTCTGCGTTTACAGGGTGCGGAAGATCGTCATCGTCCATAGTGGTTAAGATCATTGCCCCACCGGAAAATATGCTTTTAATCATACATGGTCCTACATATGTAGGAGTCTATTTGCCCCTGGGATCACCTTGTGGTAATAGGATACTCTTGATTACCAAATACCAACCCGATATACTCTACTTCTGACCTTCTTGTTAAAAGCTTTGATCATGTGTTTTTGGTACATTTGGCCATGGTAGACAGCCGTAAGCCTCTTCTCATCAATCAAGTTGAACTGGTTAAATCGAGTTTGGATCCATTCGTCTTCATCCAACCCCACGTCCTTTATGATTCTCAAATAAGGTATTTGGACTTTAATTGGTAGGACAACTTCCATGCTGTATACCAAAGAGAAAGGAGTATCCCTTATTGATGTGTGAGCCGTGGTGCGGTAACCGTGGAGAGAAAATGGTAACATCTCATTCCAATCCTTGTAGGTAACTATCATTTTTATATGATCTTCTTGATGTTTTTATTACCGGATTCTATAACGCCATTCATCTTCGGCCGGTAAGGGGAAAAGTTATGATGCTAGATCTTGAATTGCACATATAGTGCAGTGATCATAGTATTGTTGAGATTGATACCATTATCTGTAATGATTCTCTCCGGAATACCATACCGACAAATAAGATTCTATTTGATGAATTGGGCCACGACATTCTTGGTGACAGAAGCGAAGGAAGCTGCTTAAACCCACTTCGTGAAGTAATCAATGGAAACCAATATGAAGCGGTGTCCATTAGAAGTTGTGGGTTTGATCTCTCCAATCATGTGAATGCCCTACATCGCAAATGGCCAAGGAGCAGTTAGGAAATTTAGAGGAACTGGAGGCACATGTACTTTGTCAGCATAGATCTGACACTTGTGGCAGGTTCGTGAATGTTGATGACAATCTGCTTCCATGGTGGACCAATAGTATCCTGCCCGTAGGATCTTTTTAGCCATCATGTTCCCACTAGAATGGGTGCCAAAGGTGCCTTCATGTATATCAGTCATGATCTTTTCTACCTCACTCTTGTCTATGCACCGAAGTAAAGTAGATTCATGGTTGCGTTTGTAGAGAATCCCATTACTGAGGAAGAACTTAGCAGAGAACCTTCTTAGAAATTTCTTGTCATTGATGGAAGCTCCTTCCGGATACTCTTGAGCCTCGAGATATATCTTAATTTCGTGGAACCAAGGCTTCTCCACTACTTCTTCAGTATCAATCTCGTGACAGTAAGCTGGTTCATCCATTCTTTCGATGGTGATCTGAGGAGCCTCATTATCCCACTTGATTTTGAACATGGATGACATAGTGGCTATCACATCTGCTAGTTGATTCTCCTCTAGTTGAAAATGATCAAAGGTAATTTCCTCAAAATGTGGGATTAATGTCAACACATGTTCTTTGCATGGGATGAGATTAGGGTGCTTTGTGTCCCATTCTCCTTTGATCTGGCTGATGACTAAGTTTGAATCTCCAAATACATTTAAGGACTTAATTCCCAAATCTATGGAAGCTTTGAGACCCATAATACATGCTTCGTATTCCACCATATTATTGGTACAATTGAAACACTGTCTAGTAGTAAAGGTAGTATGACAACCTTCAGGGGATATTGTTGTACCCCAAAATTTGCCCTCCCATATTCTTCAAGATTTGTCAAAAGCATGCTTCAAAATTCCCCAAGGGTTGCACAGTTCAAGGGCCTCCTGACAGTCAAAATTAGGGTTTTGGTTCTGACAAAGTAAATGAAGTTTCCAAGGGTCCAATCAAGTCCCACATGCCTACAAACATGGCCAAGCATCCTTATACAAAGTTTCAAGACTTACAGCACAAAATTGCACAGTCAAAACCCTAATTGCACTACAGTCAACTGTAGGGGCAAAATGGTCATTTGACAGTCAAAAGTCCAAATTTTTGGTCAACATCTAATTTTGAAGCCACAAACATCATTTGATCAATGCTTGATCATGATTTTCAAAGCTTGGCTCAAAAATCATCAAGATGCAAAAGTTTCCATATTTGGACAGTTGAAAAAGTCAACTGTAACTTGACCAGGGCATAACTTTCACATGGATTATCAGAAAAATTCCATCCAAAGCTCATTTTGAAGAGAAAGACATTTCCTACAACTCCTCTTCATACTTCAAGTCCAATAAATGCTCTCACAAAAAGTTATCAATTTCAACATTATAGGTCATTTTCAAAAGTCAACAAAAAAGGACTTTAAGTCAAAGACCATAACTTGAGATTGGTAAATCCAAATGACATGGGACCAAAGACATTGGTTAGAGGACTCAAAGACCTTTCCAAAATGTCCACGAACATGAGAAAATCTTAAAAATTGAGCAAGTTATGCCTTGTGGAAGTTGGGAGATTTTTGGATATTTTGAAAAGTCAACATTGCTTCAAATGACCTAAAATTGCTAATGGGCCTCTTTTTCTTCCACAATTCATCATCCAAGGCATGTGCACGACCATTTGGCCCAAAGGGAAGTTTTTTATCATTTTTATTTATTTATTTGGATTTTTAATTATTAATAATTCATTTAATTAAATTAAATATGTGAAAAATACTAAACCTAATTTGTTGAATCTTTTTGTGCATGAAATAATTTCAAGATATTGTGTATAATCAGATTTGGAAAGAATCTTGCTAATTGGTCATGATTTGGTAGAAGTTTGCATGAAAAAGATTTGAAAATAATGGCATAAAAAATCAAATATCCTATTCATCAATTTATGGATTTTGGATCAATTTTCTTTGACCTAATCACTCACATACAAATACAAAACGCAACCCTAGTGATCAGAGACTCTAAGCTGCGCAAAAAAAACCATATGCAAACTTGAAATTTATCAAGAAAACTCAAATCTGAAAACCAATTTCTAGGCCGATTCAAGCCACAACACTGATTCCATCGTGTTCCTGAGGCTTCAAGGAACATATACAGATCAAAACCACAAGCTTCCACCCCCAGAAACGTGAGAACGATCTCACCCTGTACAGAAAATATTTGATACTCTTGCATCTCGATTCATACATTTTTCATAATTTTTGATGCTTGATTTGTGTTCATTATATGATTCTGATGCTAACTATATAATTTAATTATGTTTTTGTGCACTCTATGCGATTTCACCATTGTTGGACATTAGGGTTTTCCAAGCTGTGAATTGGGGTTTTTCATTTAAGGAAAAATTAGCACTCGAGACCTGGACCATTGAATCAAGCATGCTTGGACGAAGAGAAACCAACCCTCGCGCCTAATTTATGAGGCCATATGGCCTATTCGCTATTTTCTGGAATAATGCCTTTTAGAACGGTTCAAAACCGTTGCTTATGGTTTTGTGTTTCAGGGAAAAATAAACGAAGAAGAAGAAGATGATGCGTGGAAGAGTACCATTGGAGCATTCAAATTTTGCACGCTAATTTTCCACTAACCATTATTTTCTCTTATATTAATTGTTTACTATTATATATTCAAACGCGCTAGGTGGCTCAGTGGCAAGCAATTGTGTTGGTGACCTTCCGGACCTGGGTTCGATCCCAGGTCCCCACCCCCTTTCATATTATTTTTCATCCAATGCTTATGTGCAGTTTCAGCGTGAAGACGCATCATACATCCTCAACATCAATCCGTCCACGTGCCTATTGGGATGGATCACAGGGTTCTAATTGGAAGAACATGATGGATGTTGGTCAATGCATATGCATACTTCATGGAGGTCAACGAGGCCAGGGACAATTGGGCCTAAAATGCTAAGATCCAACCTCCACTTTGGGGACAGAAACCCCCCTAGGTTTGCTATCTCTTATATTATTTTTTCATTCTTTTTTATTTCAATCATTATCCTTTTTAATTAATTCTTTTAATTTAATTATTTTCACAACAATGTAAAAAACAATAAAAAAAATCAGAAAAGAGACAAAAATTAATATTTTTATTTAATGTTATATTTTTTGTAAATAAATATTATTCATTAATTTTAGTTATTAAATTAGGTCTAATTTTAATATTTTCCATAATCAATTTAAAATTTGGTAGAATTAGGGTTTGTAATAATTTTTTATCCTTTTTTCTTTTCTTTCATAATAATTAAATATTTCCTATTATTTTTATAAATTAAAGTTGCATGTAAATAATTAGGTTAACTTAGGTTTAAACTTTAATATTTTTTTAATAAACTAAAACAATTAGGATTAGGGTTAATATTTTATTTTAATTAATCTTTTTCATCAAAGTCATAAAATACAAAAATACCAAAAACAATTTCTTTTCTTTTTAATTTTAATTAATTTAATCATTTAATTTAATTTTGCAAAAAAGGTCCAACGCCCTCGTTTCAACTTTAATTCAATTCGCATATTTATTTCTTTTTCTTTTAATATTTATGTATCTCTCCCAAAGCTTTGTAAACTCGGCATTCTAAATTCCTTGCACTTTACTTTCTTTATTTTCTGTCAAATCGGGTTCTGGAAAATTTGGCGATGTGGACCCGCGCCTTTTGTAATAGCTTTAGAACTTTTATCTTTCTCGCAAATTTTTAACTGTTAACCAATGCATGCAAGAATGAATGACGAAAATAAAAACAAACGCGTAGCTCACTCATAACATGGACAAGATAAATGCAAATGAAAACAACACACAAATCACACACCACCCCTAGGGTACGCCTCACTGTTGCCTTGCCTCGAAAGGTGATCGTCGAGTAGAGGATGTCTTAGTAAGTCCTCATGATCCGGGAACCTGGCATGAGGGTAGCTTCTAAGGTGTCTTCCCATTACTCCGGTGATCACACTGTTGCCTTGTCCCTCGAAACGTGGCCGTCGACTATAGGACGTCTTAGTGAGTCCTTATGTTCCATTGATCTGGTTGCCTCAAAATAAGTTGCCTCAGAACAAGTTGCCTCAGAATAAAAGATCAATGGCATAAGGGTAGCTCCTAAGGTATCTTACCTTTGCTCGGTGACCACAATGTCCCTAAACCCCGAATTGACCCGAACACCTCCAACAGTGGTGCTACCTACCTCTCAATGGTGGGATGGCACTACTTTAAAGGACATTTACACAGACGAATTCCTTAGGGTAGGTAGACGACTCTAGATACTTGCTCTAATTCAAAACAAAACAAATTCAAAAATACTTTTCACACCAACACATTTTCAAAAGCTTTCGAAAGCAAAATTTCAAACACTCTTGAGGACCGATACAAGAGTCGAACTGAAATTTTCAAAGAAACTTTTTTAAAACCCACAGTTGAAAAGCAAACAAACCAATTTTGAAAACACAAATGAGCAAGTATCTAAGAGCCCATGGATAACCATGGATAGAAAGGGTGCTAACACCTTCCCTTTCTATAATCTACCTCCCGAACCGAGAGCAATCTCTTTAAGGAATTTTTCTGTGCTTTTGTCCTTTCCATTTGGAGAAAATAAAAGACGGTGGTGACTCTTGCTTCCGCGACATTTCACGAACCAGCATTAAACAGTCAGTTCCAGATCCACCGATCACAGAACTGGCGACTCTGCTGGGGAATTATTTTAAAGTGAGGTGTACCTTAGGGATAGTTCATAACTGTGTTTTCAATTGTTTTCTTTGCTTGCTTTAAATTGTGGGTTGCTTGGGAGTTCTATAGATCCTAACCCGGATCTGGGGGATACCTTCTTAGAAAGTAGCAACAAAGCTGTGAGGGAACTGTGCGGGGTATACCGACATGGTTGAAATAGTCTGCTACGTTGATGTGGCATTTTGGTGTGTACCGGTAACCCTTGAGTTCAGTCAAGGAGAGTACGGGGCCTCCGCGTGGTGTCGTGAAGCATCAACAGACCTTAGGAACCTTAATTGAACTATCTTGGCCTCTTTAGGGTAGTGAGATAACTGACTTTGGTGCAGTCCGAGGTTGGTTGATACTCGATACTACACTCAATTGAGGGTTGCTTTCCTGGAATATTTCGGTCACCAGTTCAGTGGCTAAATCGAAACGATGAACAATGAAAGCAATCCCGTGATATTGGGAACCTTAGAACCCGGTTACTTTGATAGGACAGGTTGAACCCACCAACTTCAAGAGGGTACTACCCAGACCCCATGCTGGCCTTAAACCCTAAGGGCTTGTCTTGTGTGCCTTGTGTGCCTTACATGTTTGTCTTTGTAAATATCTATGGTGTGTTTAATCATAGCATCATGACATCATCCAGCATCATATGCATTGACTAACCATTTCAGGGGTTCGAATCTTCATCTTTGTTCTTGTTTTGTAGGACATGGAAACTGTTCGTAGAAAAACAATTCAAATCAGTCTCGTAAGGATACCTCCTCAGCTTAAGGAACTTATATCCAGGATTCCCGAGAGCTCTTCATTCAGTGAGAGACATGGAAGTCTCATCAGCTTGGTCAATACCAACATTGAGGAAGATATGATAAAGGTCCTGTTCCGGTTCTTTGACCCTCTGCATCACTGTTTCACCTTCTTGGACTATCAGCTGGTACCTACATTGGAGGAGTTCTCCCGGCTCCTGAAGATCCCTATCCTTGATCAACTACCCTACAACGGTACGGAAAAGGAACCTAAGCTTGAAGAGATTGCTAAAGCCTTGCACCTACAGTCATCTGACCTCAAGGGACATTGGGAAGTTAGAAGTGGTGTCAAAGGGTTCTTAGCCAGGTTTCTGTTTGAAAAGGCCCATGAATGTTGGAACTCCCTTGACTTACAAGCTTTTGAAGAAGTTGTGGCCCTCCTTGTCTATGGTTTGGTGTTGTTCCCTAACCCAGATCAGCTTATTGATATCAGTGCTGTCCAGATCTTTATGTCCAGGAATCCTATACCTACGTTGCTGGGGGACATCCTTCACTCATGTTACACTTGAACCATGAGAAAAAGAGGTGTCCTTATGTGTTGCACTCCTCTCCTGGGAAGGTGGTTTATTTCGCACCTTCCACAATCAGTTTTGAAGAACGAGCGGGGTTTGAGATGGTCACAACGGTTGATGACTCTTACACATGCAGATATACATTGGTGCCCTCGGTCCAGAGAAGATGGCACTATCATTGATCGTTGCGGGGAGTACCCTAATGTTCCTTTACTTGGAATCAGAGGAGGTATTACTTACAACCCATGCCTGGCTTGGAGACAGTTTGGTTATGCTCGGAGGGATGGTCCTCATGACATGTTAATTCCTGACATAGTTTTTGACTTCGACAATGATACTCAAGGACTTCGCTAGAGATTTATCAGAGCCTGGAGGATGCCAAGTAGGATAGACAGCAAGACACTGGGGCACAAGAACTCCATCCCGTTGGAACCTTATCTCAAGTGGGTACGAGCCCGCTCCCAGAAGTTAGTGATGCCTTATCCCTATATGCTCCCTGTGATCAAAGAGCCAGTCTTGGAAGGAGAAGTGTCCCACACTATTCAGCACCCTGATATGCCCACATCCTGGGAAGAGATGCAGAAGAGCTGGATCCAGCTTAAGGAAGAACGGAATTCTCTCGAGACCAGTCTACATGCTAGTGAGAAGAAGGTCTTGGAGCTCACCCGCCTGTTGCATGAGGAGAGGAATCTCAACACTTACATAGCTCCAAAGAGGATGCGAAGTGTCTTTTGGGATTGATTTGCTTTTGTATTATTTTGCCCATGAGGCTTTGATATACTGAACAATTATTTCCTTAATGATAACGTGTGTTCCTTTTTGTCTACAACAAATTTGAACTTTCGAACCCTTGAATGCATTGCATAAACACATATTATTCATCATGTGCATAACAGGTTTTCCTCTTTTCAGGTTGCTTACAGTTCTTCGCTGTTTATTTCAGCATCATGAATCCTGACTCGTCATCAACTGAGATGTCCATCAAGGCTCTTCAGGCGCAGAATGCGCAATTTCAGGAATTAATCATGGGTTTGGCTCAGGGCCAAGAAGAGCTGAAGGCTCTGCTCCTGAAAAAGGAAAAGAAGAAGAAGAGAAGAACTGTTCTGTTCAACTCGGGCCGAAGGTTTGGCAATACTCTGCAAAATGAAGAGGCTGGTTCTTCCATTGGCAATGGTACTCCTCAAACGGAAAAAGGTCCTAGTCCGGTAGTCTCCGACAACGAGACTGATTTTGATGAAGAGCAATATCCTCCTGCAGAAGACAGATACAAGCAGTTGGAAGACAGGTTGAATGCTATGGAGATACAACAGGTACCTGGGCTGGATTTTTGAGATTTGGGTTTGTCTACTGGTGTGATCATTCCTCGGAAGTTCAAAGCACCATCTTTCACTAAGTACGACGGGGCGTCTTGTCCCAAGCTACACCTCAGGTCGTATGTTCGGAAGATTCAACCGTACTCTGTGGATAAGAATTTGTGGATCCACTTCTTCCAGGAGAGTCTTTCAGGGACTCATCTCGAATGGTTCTATCAGCTGGATGGGACCAAGGTTCGTAACTGGGAGGAGTTGGCTACTGCTTTCTATAAGCAGTATCAATATAATGCCGACCTTGCCCCTACACGTACCCAACTCCAGGGTATGTCGTTAGGTTCAAGTGAAGGTTTTAAAGAGTACGCTCAGAAGTGGAGGGATCTGGCTGGCAGGGTGCAGCCTCCATTGACTGATCGGGAGATGGTAGACATGTTCCTAGGGACCCTATCTGGGCCATTTTTCAACCATCTTATCGGGAATTCATCTGCAGGGTTCACTGATCTTATTCTGACTGGAGAGAGAATTGAGGATGGGTTGAAGTCTGGAAAGATTCCGAAGGGTGCATCGTCAAGTTCAGAGAAGAAACCCTTCAAGAAGGAGGCTAGTGCTGTATATGGCTCCCGGAGACAAGAGAAATCTGAGCGCCGCCAATCTGTCAGTGCGGTAATGATTGCCAAGCCTGCTGCCGCTCCTCGACCAACCAATCCTCAAAGGGCTGAAAGACCTCGGAGAGAGTTTACCCGTTTGAGCATGACCCTATCCCAAATCTTGCCGCAGTTACTATCCACCAACCTAGTGACTGTCAGAGAGGCCCCCAAAGGTGTAAACACTGCCTCCCCCAAATACAACCCAAATGCCCGTTGTGCTTACCATTCTGATAGCCCGGGGCATTCCACTGATGACTGTTGGGCATTAAGGAGCAAGCTGCAGGACCTTATTGACGCCAAGGAGGTACAGTTTGAGGCATCTGAGAAGCCTAATGTAGTGACAGCTCCCCTGCCTACTCATGGAGTGAATGCTATCGGGGACGAAGATGAAGTGGATGAAGCTGAGTTTGATAGCTGGATTTACCCGGCAACCGACAGTGGACTTAACAATTGGAGTGCAAAGGACAATCTTTCTGTTTCTCTTGTTACTGAGTAATGAATTTCTTTGTTTTTGTTATTTGTAATAAACAATAAATAAGACTTTATGGCCCAGTGTCTTACCCGGGGCACCGTTGGCTTCATTTGTGAGGGCATATAAATTGTCATTTCATATATCATAAATGAAATCTTGGACGTTTTCTCGCATTTCAAATCTTATGCTCCTTTTCTGTCTTTCCTTCCTTTATACATATTTCAAAACAGCTGTATTTACACACACTCACTCATACAGGTTTCAATCCACTCTGGATCTCACTGGTAACGACTCTGCTACTGCCAATTATGACTTCGAAAATCCGATCAACTTAGCCGAAGACGAAGGTGAAGATGATTGCGAAGTTCCTGGCGAGCTTGCAAGACTGTTGCTTCAGGAAGAGAGGGCAATTCAACCGCATGAGGAGCCGGTGGAAATAATAAACTTGGGGACTGAAGCAGACAGGAAAGAGGTAAAGATTGGTGCCAACCTAGAGCTCACCGTGAAGCAACGGTTGACTAAGATGCTACATGATTATATGGAGATCTTTGCCTGGTCCTACGAAGACATTCCCGGGTTGGATACCGATATTGTGGTCCATCACTTGCCAACTAAGGAAGACTGCCCTACAGTTAAGCAAAAGGTCCGCCGTATGCGTCCAGAGATGTCTGAGAAGATCAAAGCCGAGGTAATGAAACAGTTTGATGCTGGGTTCCTTGTAGTGACTTCTTACCCTCAGTGGGTTGCTAATGTGGTGCCGGTACCTAAGAAGGACGGTAAGGTCAGAATGTGTGTCGATTACAGGGATCTGAACAGGGCCAGCCCCAAGGATGACTTCCCTTTACCTCACATTGATGTCCTTGTTGATAATACAGCTCAGCACAAGGTGTTCTCTTTCATGGATGGTTTTTCAGGATACAATCAGATCAAGATGGCACCTGAAGACATGGAAAAGACTACATTTGTTACTCAGTGGGGCACCTTCTGTTACAAGGTCATGCCTTTTGGACTGAAGAACGCTGGGGCAACCTACCAACGTGCCATGGTTGCTTTATTTCATGACATGATCCATCATGAGATAGAAGTGTATGTTGACGACATGATCGCAAGGTCCCAGACTGAGGAAGAGCACCTAGATCATCTGCAGAAATTGTTTGACCGTTTGAAACTGTACAAGCTGAGGTTGAACCCGAACAAGTGCACCTTCGGGGTAAGATCTGGGAAGTTGCTAGGCTTCGTGGTAAGTGATAAGGGTATTCAAGTGGACCCTGCCAAGGTCAAAGCTATTCAAGAGATGCCAGTTCCTAAGACAGAGAAAGAGGTCAGAGGCTTTTTAGGACGCCTGAATTACATTGCTCGTTTCATCTCGCATCTGACTGCTACCTGTGAGCCAATCTTCAAGCTGCTGAAGAAAGATCAGGTAGTACGCTGGAATGATGAATGTCAGGCTGCTTTCGACAGAATCAAAGAGTATCTCCAAGAGCCACCCATCCTTATGCCACCGGTTGAAGGGAGACCTCTGATACTATATCTAACAGTACTTGACAACTCAATGGGGTGTGTGCTGGGGCAGCATGACGAGTCTGGCCGAAAAGAGCATGCCATTTATTACCTTAGCAAAAAGTTTACCGACTGTGAGACCCGATACTCACTGCTTGAGAAAACTTGCTGCGTTTTGGTATGGGCTGCTCGCCGGCTGAGACAGTATATGTTGACTCACACTACCTTGTTGATCTCAAAGACGGATCCTATAAAGTACATATTCGAAAAGCCTGCTCTGTCTGGGAGAATAGCAAGATGGCAAATGATCTTGACGGAATACGACATTCAGTACACAACCCAGAAAGCCATCAAGGGAAGTGTATTGGCAGACCACTTGGCACATCAGGCAGTAGATGACTATCAGTCAATGAACTTCGAGTTTCCAGATGAAAGCATCATGATAGTAACTGATTGTGAAGTACCTGGACCGGATGAAGGACCTGAGGAAGGATCCCGATGGTCTATGCACTTTGACGGAGCCTTCAACGCTTTGGGAAACAGTATCGGCGCTATAATCATATCACCGCAAGGCACTCATACTCCGCTCACTGCCCGACTATGTTTCAACTGTACCAACAACATGGCAGAGTATGAGGCATGCATCATGGGTCTTCAAGATGCGATCGACTTAAGGATCAAGTTTCTAAGTGTCTTCGGAGATTCCGCTCTTGTGATCAATCAGATCAAAGGAGAGTGGGATACGAAACATCCGAATCTTATTCCTTACAGAGAATGTGTGTTGACCTTGATCCCCCACTTCACGAAGATAACCTTTGAACACTTTCCAAGAGAAGAGAATCAGCTGGCGGACGCGTTAGCTACAATGTCTTCTATGTTCAAAGTTAAATGGGATAATGAGGCTCCCCGGATCTTCATCTGGAAACTGGACGAACCGGCATACTGTTGTGATCTCGAGACTGAGTTGGTGACTGAGAAACCTTGGTACCATGAGGTGAAGAGATACTTGGAAGCTCAGGAATACCCTGAAGGTGCATCTGCCAATGATAAAAAGTTTCTGAGAAGGTTCGCAGCAAAGTTCTTCCTTAGCAACGACATCTTGTACAAGCGAAACCATGATTCGACCTTACTGTGTTGTGTGGATAAGACTGAAGCAGAACGGATCATGGAAGAGCTACATGAAGGGACCTTTGGTACACATTCCAGTGGACATACTATGGCTAAAAAGATCCTTCGGGCAGGGTATTTCTGGTCCACAATGGAAGCTGACTGCTATCAACATTCCCGAACATGCCACAAGTGCCAGATATACGCAGACAAGGTGCATGTTCCTCTAGTTCCTCTGAATGTTCTGACTGCGCCTTGGCTGTTTGCAATGTGGGGCATAGACATGATCGGTGAGATTAAACCTACGGCATCTAATGGGCATCGCTTCATCCTAGTGGCAATTGATTATTTTACAAAGTGGGTCGAAGCAGCTTCATACGCTACGGTAACCAAGACTGTTGTGGCACGGTTCATCCGACATAATCTGATCTGCCGGTACGGCGTCCCAGAGAGGATCATTACAGACAACGGTACCAATCTGAATAATAAGATGATCACTGAGCTCTGCGAGCAGTTCAAAATACAGCACCACAATTCTTCTCCTTACAGACCGAAGATGAATGGGGCTGTAGAAGCAGCAAATAAGAACATCAAGAAAATCGTGCAGAAGATGACAGTGACTTATAAAGATTGGCACGAGATGTTACCGTTCGCTCTACATGGGTACCGTACCTCAGCCAGGATGTCAACCGGGGCAACGCCTTTCTCCTTGGTTTATGGTATGGAAGCAGTCTTACCGATCGAGGTGCAAATACCCTCTCTCCGGATAATGAAGGATGCAAATCTGAACGAAGATGATTGGATCCAGACACGACTTGATCAGCTAAACCTCATTGATAAAAAGAGACTTGCTGCTATCTTCCATGGTCAGACGTATCAGAAACGGATGATCAGGGCATTTAACAAAAAGGTCAGACCACAGGAATATCAAGTTGGGGATCTGGTAATCAAACGAATCATCCTTCCTCAGAGTGATCCAAGGGGCAAATGGACCCCTACGTACGAAGGGCCATTTGTGGTTAAGCATGTGTTCTCAGGAGGAGCCATGATTCTAACCAACATGGATGGTGACGACCTTCCTCACCCCGCCAATGCAGACATAGTAAAAAGATACTACGCATAAAAAAGACCCGCTAGGCTGACATGCCTAGGCAAAAATTAGGGCTTCCCGTCGAACCAAAAGGGTTCGGGCAAAATGAAGGGATGAAATGAAAAGAATCTGTACACCCGGCAAGTCGAAAACCTGAAAAGGCGGCTTGGGCAAAAATGGGTATCCCGGTGGACTGAAAACCCGAAAGGGCGGTCCAGACAAAAGTTAGGGATAAAGCGTAATACCATGTCTCATTGGATCACCTTGCATCCAGAATCCGGTATCTACATCAAGTTCAGACGGCATTGATCAGTCAGCTTCATCTTCAACCAAGGTCATCAAGTGATGAGACGCTCGGAGTTATAAAGGCAACAGCAGAGTTGAAACCCAGTGGTGTAGGTGTTTAGGTATTGGCTTGTATTTTTGGTAAATTCCAAGTGTATGTGTGAATGTCATGACTGATGTCATAACATTCTAGTTAAGGTTGTACTAACTCTTTAGGTACATATGCAGAAAAATATTGTAACTCAAATACTGATGTTCATAAGTGTGTATCTGAGCATGTTTGCAAAATGATCACATTTAGCTAATCAGTAGACAGGTTTTCTCAGATGTCATAACAGATGTTATGACATCCTGTTCTGAACTAGCAGGATTACAGGATTGGATAAGTCTGAGTTTTTTCAGGAAATAACTAAGTCCTTCCTAAACAGAATCCTGCGTTTTCTGAGGAGTAACCTCGCTCAATCCTAACCTGATCAACAAAGTACTGTGACCTGGACTTTAAGTCAAACGGAATCAACCCTAGGTTTTTGGAAACCCTAACTGAAGTTGCAGCTGCTATATATTCAACAGAGCTGCGGTTTTTGAAATCATCCCTGCTGATTAATTAGAAGATCGAGTTTGTAATCTGTATAGATTTGTTTAATTGTACTCCAAGCAATTATCATTGTGATAAGTGTCTTGGAATAGGTTTCAATTGTAAGGGTTGTGTAGCACTCAAAGCTTTGAAGCAAGAGTGTTTGAATGTTACTTGACTAAAGCTGTGAAGCAGAGTCAAGTTAGTTGTGTACATCACTCAAAGCTGTGAAGCACGAGTGATTGTGTTACTTGATTAAAAAGCTGTGAAGCATAATCAAGAGTGTGTTTTGAAGAGTGTCTTCATCAATTCTCAAGTCAAATTGGTTTATGTATCACTGCTGTGATTGAGGGGGAGTGAGTAGGAACTCAGGTTTAAGTTGTACTTAGATTAGAATTGCATTGGGTAGGTCTTAAGTGAAGGAGATAAACTGGTTGGTTTATTCCTGAATTAACATCTCTTATAGTGGATTCTCTCCCTGGCTTGGTAGCCCCCAGAGTAGGTGTTGTTGCACACTGAACTGGGTAAACAATTGACTGTGTTATTTACTGCTTTTGTATTTACTGTCATATAGTAAGTCAGATATAGTGTCATAACATTGGACGTGACATTGGGTATCTGAAGCCAGAATTTTCAATTGGCATCAGAGTAGGCACCCTGCCTGTATTACTGGGTGAGATCTAGGGATATCACTTTCTGGCACTATGGACAAAGAAGGAGTTTTTGGAAACAGACCACCCATTCTGGATGGAACTAATTATGACTATTGGAAACCTCGTATGATTGCCTTCCTAAAATCTCTGGACAAAAAGGCATGGAGAGCTGCTGACAAAGGATGGAGTCATCCCACCATAACTGAAAGAGATGGGACAATCAGTCTGAAGCCTGAGGAAGATTGGAGTAAAGAAGAAGATGAGTTAGCTCTGGGAAATTCAAAAGCCTTAAATGCCTTGTTCAATGGAATTGATAGAAACATCTTCAGATTAGTACATCAATATGAACTGGCCAAGGAAGTTTGGGACACCCTCAAAACTACTCATGAGGGCACTTCCAAAGTAAAGATGTCAAGGCTTCAGATGTTGACCACTAAGTTTGAGAATCTAAAAATGATGGAAGATGAAACCATCCATGAATTTCACATGAACATCTTGGAGATTGCCAACACCTCAGGAGCACTGGGAGAAAAAATGTCAGAAGAAAAACTGGTGAGGAAGATTCTCAGATCCTTGCCTAAAAGATTTGCAATGAAGGTAACTGCCATAGAGGAAGCCCAGGACATTAGCAAGTTAAAAGTGGATGAACTTATTGGGTCTCTTCAGACTTTTGAGATGGGGATCACTGATAATGGTGACAAGAAGAACAAAAGCATAGCACTTGTAACCAACACTGATGTTGAACACAAGGAGGATGAAGAAGAAAACATATCAGAAGCCATTGCCATGCTTGGAAGACAGTTCAACAGGCTCATCAAAAGAATGGACCCAAAGTCAAGGTCAAATGTTCACAACATTCCTTCTGACATTGACAGTTCCAGCAGAAGACCAAGATCAGAAGATAAGGAAAACCAAGGCAGAGGAATTCAATGCCATGGATGTGAAGGATATGGACATATTCGAGCTGAATGTCCTACCTTTCTTAAGAAGCAAAAGAAAGGAATGACTGTTACCTGGTCTGACTATGATTCAGAAAGCAATTCTGAAGAAGAATCTGCCAAACTAGTTACTGCCCTAACTAGTGTTTGTACTTCTGAAAGTGACACCAGTGATGAAGAAGTAACATTTGAAGAACTGGCTGATACCTACAAGAAATTGTGTATCAGAAGTGGTGAAGTCTGTGTGCAAAATGAGAAACAATCAAAACTCATTGTAAAGCTAGAGGCTGAAAAGAGAGCAAATCTTGAAACTATAAGTCATTTAGAAGGAGAAGTTCAACTGCTGAACTCACAACTGAATCAAATGACCAAATCAGTCAAGATGTTGACAAATGGGACAGACAAATTGGAAGAGATTCTTCAGGCTGGACAAAATATGGGAAATAAATCTGGCCTAGGATTTGTGGAAACAAAGAAAGTTGTTACCAGGAAGCTAATGTCAAACCAGATGTCTCAACATTACTCTCCACATCAAGGACAGAGACACATGAAGAAGAGGTACCAAAGATGGAGATGTCATCATTGTGGGAAATATGGTCACATAAAGCCCTTCTGTTACAGACTACATGGATATCCTAATCAGAAATCAGATGTCGAACCTAAGTCTAAAAGGGTACCACACGCTCCTCAATGGAAGAAAAAGGCTATTGCACTGATAGCACACACTTCCCTGAAGATCTCAACAAAGGAAGATTGGTACTTTGACAGTGGATGTTCCAGACACATGACTGGATTCAAAAATCTCCTCAATAATGTTATGCCTCACACCACCAGTTTTGTGACCTTTGGAGATGGTGCTAAAGGAGAAATCAAAGGAGTTGGCAATTTGGACTACCCTGGAGTTCCAAGTCTGAATAAGGTACTGCTGGTAAAAGGGTTGACTACTAATCTCATCAGCATCAGTCAATTATGTGATCTAGGATTCATGGTCAACTTCTCAAGATCTGAATGTCTAGTGTTTAATGATAAACTAGATATTGTAATGAGAGGAATAAAATCCAAAAATAACTGTTATGTGTGGCAGCCTGAGAACACTGATATCCACACCTTGAGTCAAAACTTCAAAGAAGAAAAAGATATGAAACAGTGGCAGCATAAACTTGAAGAAATGAAAAGAGATATTCCTATGGAAGATGTCAGAAGAACTCCTAAACTACAGGCTGATAATATATGTGATATGAACAAGTCTCATAAATTCTGTTCAAAAAAATTCTGGTCAACACAGATGCTACCTGAAGACAATGTTACACAAGATGTTGTGACATTGTGGTGTGATAATCTGAAAACATTCAACATTTCCTTAAACCCTATTGACTTTGGAGAGAAGAAATCATTTGAACTGAAACATAGGTTCTCTGAGCTTCAGCTAACTGATTCTTCTATCAAGGCGCTTGTTGGAAATCAACTTGAAAATTTGAAGGGCAGATTGGGTATTCACCAACATGAGAAATTATAGCAATTAGTTTTGCTGAAAACAAGGGTTGAAGGGATTAATTCTATTAAGTCTATATTTAGTGGGTTGATCATAGTCATTCACAATTCCTTCAAAAGCCTTCAGAAGTTGAAAAGACTCCCTTGTACTCCCTATCTCTCTCATTCTTGCAACCGGTTTTCTCCTCCCAATCAAAGAGCTTTCTCAAAGTGCTACTGCTACTCAACGTTAAACACAATGTCTCAAACATCATCTTCCACTATGGCGGCTTCGTCTCACTCATCATCATCGTCATCTGATCACGATTCTAGGGCAATCACGACATGCATAGAATCTGAAGTACTTGAGGTCACTCCTCTCAGGGAGATGGCAACTAATCCAGCCAAAATCAAGAAACTCAGGACCAGAAAAGCAGGAAGAGCTCAAGCTGCAGTCTCTGGTAATTCTTCTCTTCCTTCATCTAATATACCTAATAAAGAAGGAACAGTGCAAGTACACCAAGCCATTGCTAGACTGGTTACTAGCATTCTGAGTGGCAACCAATCTGTACCGGGGATTTCTATTCCTCTGAATCAATCTGAGAGTCCAAATGTAGAAGGTTCTGAAAATATAGATGTCACTGAGGATGTCGTGACACCAAAAGACAACATTCAGAATCCCTCTGAAAAGGCTGCTGATCCACCTATCATTGATGTGGATGAAGAGTACTCAGATAATGAACTGATTGCTAATGTGAACCCTAGCATTGCTAGAAGATTGATGAAAAGAAAAAGTTGTGAGACTGTTAAACCCAAGAAGTCCAAGGCTGAAGGGATGGCTGAAAAAATTCAGACTAAAGGGAAGAAGGCTCAGGTGCTGACTGCTAGACAACCAATCTCCAAGAAAAGAAAAGAACCTGAAACTTCTGACTCTGATGATGAATCAGAATTTGAGATTGACATTGACAATGCTCCCATCAGAAGGAAGCTCCCTTCCAGCAAGATTGCTAGAGTGCCTGAAGTGCCAACTGACAACATCTCCTTTCATCATCCTGATAATGCAAACAGGTGGAAGTATGTTTGCTTGAAGAGAATAGCCTTGGAGAGAGAACTCAACAATGATGCTTTGGAGTGCAAAGACATCATGGAGCTGATCAGGAATGCTGGACTAATAAAGACTGTGATGAAGTTTGGCAAATGTTATGAAAATCTGGTTAAAGAGTTTGTAGTGAACCTATCCAATGATTGTGCTGATGGGAGGTCAGCTGACTTTGAGAGTGTGTTTGTTAGAGGAAGAAGGGTCAAGTTCTCTCCATCAGAAATCAACAAGTTTCTTGGAAGAACGAATAAGGACTGTCCTGATCTAGAGGCAACTGACAATGAAGTATGCTTGACCATCACTGCCAGGCAAGTCAAGTGCTGGCCATTGAAAGGGAAGTTGAATGCTAGTAAACTCAGCATGAAATTTGCCATCCTGCATAAAATAGGTGCAGCAAACTGGGTGCCTACAAATCACAAATCAACCATCTCCACAGGATTGGGGAGATTCATCTATGCTGTAGGAACCAAGACTGCCTTTGATTATGGAAGGTACATTTTTGAACAAACCTTGAAGCATGCTGGCAGTTATGCTGTCAAAGGACCAATTGCATTTCCCTCCCTCCTTTGTGGAATCATCCTTGCACAATATCCTGACATACTTGTAGCAAGAGATACAGTCTGCAAAAGAGCCCCTGCCCTTGGCCTGCACTACAAACTGTTTCAGGGATCCCATGCTCCAGACATTGTCATAACATCAGCTGAGACATCGTCTGCAAAGAGCCAGTCCAAAACATCTGATGTCATAGCTGTCTTAAAAGAAACTTGCAAAGATCTGGATGCTAGGAAAAGGACCCTAGAAGCACTAATTGCCAAGCTAGAAAAGGAAGAAGCTGAAGCAAGCATGAGGGAAGAAGATGAAGGACAGTCCAACAGTGAAGAAAGTGGCTCCTCTGAGTCTGATGACAGTACTTGAAGGATGATTGCTGCGTGGTGGTGTTGCTGGTGGAGTTTGGAAGTATGTCCTGCTGTTGTCTGCTGCTGTTGTCTGGTGTTCTGCTGCTGATCTCATTATTTTGTCTTGGATAACTGTATTACCTTATAAACATGTAATCTTTGGCCCATTTGTGGCTAAAGAGGGGGAGAATATTTGGTACTGCTTAATTAGTACTTAACACTATATTTTTCTGCTGTCATCATTTATTTCTGCTGCTATCTCTGATTGTTTAGGGACTTTAGCCAAAAATCTGCCAAAGGGGGAGTTTGTAGGTGTTTAGGTATTGGCTTGTATTTTTGGTAAATTCCAAGTGTATGTGTGAATGTCATGACTGATGTCATAACATTCTAGTTAAGGTTGTACTAACTCTTTAGGTACATATGCAGAAAAATATTGTAACTCAAATACTGATGTTCATAAGTGTGTATCTGAGCATGTTTGCAAAATGATCACATTTAGCTAATCAGTAGACAGGTTTTCTCAGATGTCATAACAGATGTTATGACATCCTGTTCTGAACTAGCAGGATTACAGGATTGGATAAGTCTGAGTTTTTTCAGGAAATAACTAAGTCCTTCCTAAATAGAATCCTGCGTTTTCTGAGGAGTAACCTCGCTCAATCCTAACCTGATCAACAAAGTACTGTGACCTGGACTTTAAGTCAAACGGAATCAACCCTAGGTTTTTGGAAACCCTAACTGAAGTTGCAGCTGCTATATATTCAACAGAGCTGCGGTTTTTGAAATCATCCCTGCTGATTAATTAGAAGATCGAGTTTGTAATCTGTATAGATTTGTTTAATTGTACTCCAAGCAATTATCATTGTGATAAGTGTCTTGGAATAGGTTTCAATTGTAAGGGTTGTGTAGCACTCAAAGCTTTGAAGCAAGAGTGTTTGAATGTTACTTGACTAAAGCTGTGAAGCAGAGTCAAGTTAGTTGTGTACATCACTCAAAGCTGTGAAGCACGAGTGATTGTGTTACTTGATTAAAAAGCTGTGAAGCATAATCAAGAGTGTGTTTTGAAGAGTGTCTTCATCAATTCTCAAGTCAAATTGGTTTATGTATCACTGCTGTGATTGAGGGGGAGTGAGTAGGAACTCAGGTTTAAGTTGTACTTAGATTAGAATTGCATTGGGTAGGTCTTAAGTGAAGGAGATAAACTGGTTGGTTTATTCCTGAATTAACATCTCTTATAGTGGATTCTCTCCCTGGCTTGGTAGCCCCCAGAGTAGGTGTTGTTGCACACTGAACTGGGTAAACAATTGACTGTGTTATTTACTGCTTTTGTATTTACTGTCATATAGTAAGTCAGATATAGTGTCATAACATTGGACGTGACATTGGGTATCTGAAGCCAGAATTTTCAAGTGGGATCATTCATTTCACACAGCTGTTTTATTTTCTCTTGTACAAAATTTGTATAAACTCTTTTGTTCGGCGACATTCTCTTACTAGAACGTCAGCCTCTTGTATATAAACGCCTACTTACAGGCCATTCAAAATCAATACAAATATATTTTTCAGTTAAAAGTGCCAATTGTTTTTCTTTTTTGTTTTGTTTTGCGAAGAAAGTCCAAGGTTCAATTTGTGATATATGCATTGACAATAATTTGCTAACTCATAAATAGTTGCATACGAAACAAAGGATTAATTACAGGTAACATTAGAAACAGGGGCAATAAGGAGTTGACTAAGCAATCTAACTGTTCCGTCCACCAAGGTACCAAGGTAGGTTCAGCTAAAGAACATAACTAGATACCTTAATTCCCCAGAGAGTGAGCCAACAGTCAGTACACTCTCCTCAAGCAAAGTTACAATCAACCTCAAGGAAGTTGGGTATCCTCCGACAGTTCTCAACATTCCCCAACAATATGCACATCCGTAACAAACATCCCCGGCAGTCTTGGTCTAAGATTGTTCCCCGGCGGTATATCAAACATTCAATGGAGTCACTTCCCCGATACAGTTCAAGACTTCCCCAAGAGAGTCCAATCTAGTTCCACAGGAAATTTGGAATTCATCCCCCCAAGCAGTAAGCTTATCCCCAGTAGATTCTGGAAGCTTATCCTCGCAGAGCACGAACGCGTCGCCCGGCTTTATTCAAAGAGTTATTTCCTTACCAGGATATAACTGGGTTATCCTCAGCCAAAAGCCATGGAAAGAGCGTCCTCGACGAAGTCTTATTATCCCCAGCGAAGTCTATCAACACTTCCAACACAACAAGGGTATCCCCAGCAAGTTATTATCAGCGACTCAGCAAAGTATCTCTCTCCCCACAGAGTATTGCTTCCCAGCAAGATCACTAGAGTACTTTTCTCCCTACAGAGTAATCATTCGCCAAGTTTATTCCCCAACGGAGTTATCTTCTCCTACCGGTATTCTTGCAACTATCATCCCCGGCGGAAGCAAAATCTATTATTCAACATCAGCCCAGGAGTGACTTCCTGGCACCCGTCAAGGATTTACTTTCCTAGACGAAAACATACATTCGTAAACATCGCATACATCATTATAGCATGCATAGACGCATCATATCTTACAAATCTCATTTATGTTGAGGACATCATTGCTTGGTCCATATCACGCATTGCATATGACTGACCTTTACCTTTCAGGAAAGATTCAGTTAAATTCTCAATCATATTTCAAGACCTAGACCGGTTCAGTTATATCGACTCCAAAGATTTCTTATCCAGTCCAAGGCCTTCTCTGGTCCAGTTAAATCGACCCCAAACAGATTTTTCTGATAAAGACCCAGTTGAAGACATTCCAAGACCTAGACCGGTTCAGTTAATCGACCCTAAGATTCTCTGTTTCTTATCCAGTCCAAGGCCTTCTCTAGTCCAGTTAAATCGACCCCAAACAGATTTTTCTGATGAAGACTCAGTAGAAGTTATCCAAGGTTTTCCCAATAATTGCTATTGAGGTTGTAATCGCCTATGGTTCTCTCCCCGATACTGCGGAGATGATAATTCCATCCAAGGTTTTCTCAATGATTGCTATTGAGGTTGTAATCGCCTATGGTTCTCTCCCCGATACTGCGGAGATGATAATTCTATCCAAGGTTTTCTCAATGATTGCTATTGAGGTTGTAATCGCCTATGGTTCTCTCCTCGATACTGCGGAGATGATAATTCCATTCAAGGTTTTCCCAATAATTGCTATTGAGGTTGTAATCGCCTATGGTTCTCTCCCCGATATTGCGGAGATGATAATTCCATCCAAGGTTTTCCCAATAATTGCTATTGAGGTTGTAATCGCCTATGGTTCTCTCCCCGATACTGCGGAGATGATAATTCCATCCAAGGTTTTCTCAATGATTGCTATTGAGGTTGTAATCGCCTATGGTTCTCTCCCCGATACTGCGGAGATGATAATTCCATCCAAGGTTTTCCCAATGATTGCTATTGAGGTTGTAATCGCCTATGGTTCTCTCCCCGATACTGCGGAGATGGTAATTCCCACCAAGATTCTCTCAATGTTTGCTGTTGAGGTTGTAGTCGCCTATGGTTCTCTCCCCGATCCTGCGGAGGTGGTAATCCCAAGATTCGCTCAACGATTGCTGTTGAGGTTGAAGTATTCCAAGATTTTCTCAACGATTGCTGTTGAGGTTAAAGTCATCCAAGGTTCTCTCACCGTTCCTGTTGAGGTAGTAACCATCCCTGGTTCATTCATCACCATTTGAAGCTCCAGATTCAGCTCCTGTAACCAGTCAGGACACACCTGCACATCTATCTGAAGACCAGTTCCCGCAACATGTCAGGTACTCATCTTTCTTTTGCAGGTACGCAAGTTCTCGCTAAGGAATCTCTTACGCAATCAACATCCAGATGGCATCTATAAGCCCATCCACCTTCCATCATCTCTTAGCATGGCATCTATAAGCCCATCTTCCTATCCATCAATCTCTAAATGGCATCTGTAAGCCCATTCCCCATCACTGCTACTATGTGAGCGCAAATTTCTGGGCACTCTAGTGTTCAATCATCTTCCACCTTCGGATTACGAAAGGCACGCCAGCCAATCTGCATCCTCAGGTCTAAAAAGATTGAACAGGGGCAACTGTTGTACCCCAAAATTTTCCCTCCCATATTCTTCAAGATTTGTCAAAAGCATGCTTCAAAATTCCCCAAGGGTTGCACAGTTCAAGGGCCTCCTGACAGTCAAAATTAGGGTTTTGGTTCTGACAAAGTAAATGAAGTTTCCAAGGGTCCAATCAAGTCCCACATGCCTACAAACATGGCCAAGCATCCTTATACAAAGTTTCAAGACTTACAGCACAAAATTGCACAGTCAAAACCCTAATTGCACTACAGTCAACTGTAGGGGCAAAGTGGTCATTTGACAGTCAAAAGTCCAAATTTTTGGTCAACATCTCATTTTGAAGCCACAAACATCATTTGATCAGTGCTTGATCATGATTTTCAAAGCTTGGCTCAAAAATCATCAAGATGCAAAAGTTTCCATATTTGGACAGTTGAAAAAGTCAACTGTAACTTGACCAGGGCATAACTTTCACATGGATTATCAGAAAAATTCCATCCAAAGCTCATTTTGAAGAGAAAGACATTTCCTACAACTCCTCTTCATACTTCAAGTCCAAGAAATGCTCTCACAAAAAGTTATCAATTTCAACATTATAGGTCATTTTCAAAAGTCAACAAAAAAGGACTTTAAGTCAAAGATCATAACTTGAGATTGGTAAATCAAAATGACATGGGACAAAATACATTGGTTAGAGGACTCAAAGACCTTTCCAAAATGTCCACGAACATGAGCAAAGCTTAAAAATTGAGCAAGTTATGCCTTGTGGAAGTTGGGAAATTTTTGGATATTTTGAAAAGTCAACATTGCTTCAAATGACCTAAAATTGCTAATGGGCCTCTTTTTCTTCCACAATTCATCATCCAAGGCATGTGCACGACCATTTGGCCCAAAGGGAAGTTTTTTATCATTTTTATTTATTTATTTGGATTTTTAATTATTAATAATTCATTTAATTAAATTAAATATGTGAAAAATACTAAACCTAATTTGTTGAATCTTTTTGTGCATGAAATAATTTCAAGATATTGTGTATAATCAGATTTGGAAAGAATCTTGCTAATTGGTCATGATTTGGTAGAAGTTTGCATGAAAAAGATTTGAAAATAATGGCATAAAAAATCAAATATCCTATTCATTAATTCATGGATTTTGGATCAATTTTCTTTGACCTAATCACTCACATACAAATACAAAACGCAACCCTAGTGATCAGAGACTCTAAGTTGCGCATAAAAAACCATATGCAAACTTGAAATTTATCAAGAAAACTCAAATCTGAAAACCAATTTCTAGGTCGATTCAAGCCACAACACTGATTCCATCGTGTTCCTGAGGCTTCAAGGAACATATACAGATCAAAACCACAAGCTTCCACCCCCAGAAACGTGAGAACGATCTCACCCTGTACAGAAAATATTTGATACTCTTGCATCTCGATTCATACATTTTTCATAATTTTTGATGCTTGATTTGTGTTCATTATATGATTCTGATGCTAACTATATAATTTAATTATGTTTTTGTGCACTCTATGCGATTTCACCATTGTTGGACATTAGGGTTTTCCAAGCTGTGAATTGGGGTTTTTCATTTAAGGAAAAATTAGCACTCGAGACCTGGACTATTGAATCAAGCATGCTTGGACGAAGAGAAACCAACCCTCGCGCCTAATTTATGAGGCCATATGGCCTATTCGCTATTTTCTGGAATAATTCCTTTTAGAACGGTTCAAAACCGTTGCTTATGGTTTTGTGTTTCAGGGAAAAATAAACGAAGAAGAAGAAGATGATGCGTGGAAGAGTACCATTGGAGCATTCAAATTTTGCGCGCTAATTTTCCACTAACCATTATTTTCTCTTATATTAATTGTTTACTATTATATATTCAAACGCGCTAGGTGGCTCAGTGGCAAGCAATTGTGTTGGTGACCTTCCGGACCTGGGTTCGATCCCAGGTCCCCACCCCCTTTCATATTATTTTTCATCCAATGCTTATGTGCAGTTTCAGCGTGAAGACGCATCATACATCCTCAACATCAATCCGTCCACGTGCCTATTGGGATGGATCACAGGGTTCTAATTGGAAGAACATGATGGATGTTGGTTAACGCATATGCATACTTCATGGAGGTCAACGAGGCCAGGGACAATTGGGCCTAAAATGCTAAGATCCAACCTCCACTTTGGGGACAGAAACCCCCCTAGGTTTGCTATCTCTTATATTATATTTTCATTCTTTTTTATTTCAATCATTATCCTTTTTAATTAATTCTTTTAATTTAATTATTTTCACAACAATGTAAAAAACAATAAAAAAAATCAGAAAAGAGACAAAAATTAATATTTTTATTTAATGTTATATTTTTTGTAAATAAATATTATTCATTAATTTTAGTTATTAAATTAGGTCTAATTTTAATATTTTCCATAATCAATTTAAAATTTGGTAGAATTAGGGTTTGTAATAATTTTTTATCCTTTTTTCTTTTCTTTCATAATAATTAAATATTTCCTATTATTTTTATAAATTAAAGTTGCATGTAAATAATTAGGTTAACTTAGGTTTAAACTTTAATATTTTTTTAATAAACTAAAACAATTAGGATTAGGGTTAATATTTTATTTTAATTAATCTTTTTCATCAAAGTCATAAAATACAAAAATACCAAAAACAATTTCTTTTCTTTTTAATTTTAATTAATTTAATCATTTAATTTAATTTTGCAAAAAGGGTCCAACGCCCTCGTTTCAACTTTAATTCAATTCGCATATTTATTTCTTTTTCTTTTAATATTTATGTATCTCTCCCAAAGCTTTGTAAACTCGGCATTCTAAATTCCTCGCACTTTACTTTCTTTATTTTCTGTCAAATCGGGTTCTGGAAAATTTGGCGATGTGGACCCGCGCCTTTTGTAATAGCTTTAGAACTTTTATCTTTCTCGCAAATTTTTAACTGTTAACCAATGCATGCAAGAATGAATGACGAAAATAAAAACAAACGCGTAGCTCACTCATAACATGGACAAGATAAATGCAAATGAAAACAACACACAAATCACACACCACCCCTAGGGTACGCCTCACTGTTGCCTTGCCTCGAAAGGTGATCGTCGAGTAGAGGATGTCTTAGTAAGTCCTCATGATCCGGGAACCTGGCATGAGGGTAGCTTCTAAGGTGTCTTCCCATTACTCCGGTGATCACACTGTTGCCTTGTCCCTCGAAACGTGGTCGTCGATTATAGGACGTCTTAGTGAGTCCTTATGTTCCATTGATCTGGTTGCCTCAAAATAAGTTGCCTCGGAACAAGTTGCCTCGGAATAAAAGATCAATGGCATAAGGGTAGCTCCTAAGGTATCTTACCTTTGCTCGGTGACCACAATGTCCCTAAACCCCGAATTGACCCGAACACCTCCAACAGTGGTGCTACCTACCTCTCAATGGTGGGATGGCACTACTTTAAAGGACATTTACACAGACGAATTCCTTAGGGTAGGTAGACGACTCTAGATACTTGCTCTAATTCAAAACAAAACAAATTCAAAAATACTTTTCACACCAACACATTTTCAAAAGCTTTCGAAAGCAAATTTTCAAACACTCTTGAGGACCGATACAAGAGTCGAACTGAAATTTTCAAAGAAACTTTTTTAAAACCCACAGTTGAAAAGCAAACAAACCAATTTTGAAAACACAAATGAGCAAGTATCTAAGAGCCCATGGATAACCATGGATAGAAAGGGTGCTAACACCTTCCCTTTCTATAATCTACCTCCCGAACCGAGAGCAATCTCTTTAAGGAATTTTTCTGTGCTTTTGTCCTTTCCATTTGGAGAAAATAAAAGACGGTGGCGACTCTTGCTTCCGCGACATTTCGTGAACCAGCGTTAAACAGTCAGTTCCAGATCCACCGATCACAGATATGATCATAGCGCCTATGCCATTGCCGAGTGCGTTGGAAGCTCCATCAAAAACCAAGGTCCATCGGGATCCTTGTTCAGGTCCGTCATATGGTCTAAGTTCTTCACAATTGTTTACCAACATGATGTCTTTGTCCGGAAATTCGAAATTCATGGATTGATAGTCATCCATAGCCTGATGAGCAAGGTGGTCGACTAACACACTTCCCTTTATTGCTTTCTGGGTAGTGTATTGAATGTCGTATTCAGTCAGGACTATTTTCCATCTTGCTATTCTTCCAGAGAGGGTGGGCTTCTCGAATATGTATTTAATTGGATCCATCTTGGATATCAATAAGATAGTGTGAGTTAGCATATACTGTCTCAGCCGGCGAGCAGCCTATTCCAGAGCGCAACAAGTTTTCTCGAGCAGTGAATATCTGATTTCACAGTCAGTAAACTTTTTGCTCAGGTAGTATATTGTATGCTCTTTTCGGCCAGACTCGTCATGCTGCCCCAGCACACACCCCATTGAATTTTCCAAGACAGTTAGATAAATGATCAAAGGTCTTCTCTCTACTGGTGGCATCAAAATGGGAGGCTCTTAAAGGTACTCTTTGATCTTATCGAAAGCAACCTGACAATCGTCGTTCCATTCCACCACTTGATCTTTCTTCAGTAATTTGAAGATTGGTTCACAAGTAGCGGTTAGGTGGGAAATGAACCGGGAGATATAGTTTAACCGTCCAAAGAACCCCCTAACTTCCTTCTCAGTGTGAAGAGCAGGAATTTCTTGTATTGCTTTTACCTTTGCAGGGTCCACTTCGATACCTTTGTCGCTGACAATGAAACCTAAGAGTTTGCTGGACCTTACTCAAAAAGTGCATTTATTCGGGTTCAGCCTTAGTTTGTATCTCTTCAGTCTTTCAAACAGTTTCTGCAGGTGGTCCAAGTGTTCCTCTTCAGTTTGAGATCTGGCTATCATGTCATCCACGTAGACTTTTTCTAGTGATGGATCATGTCGTGAAACAGAGTTACCATGGCACACTGATAGGTTGCCCCAGCGTTCTTCAACCTGAATGGCATAACTTTATAACATAATGTACCCCACTGTGTGACGAAGGTCGTATTTTCGATGTCCTCATGTGCCATTTCGATCTGGTTGTATCCGAAGAAACCGTCCATGAAAGAAAATACTTTATGCTGTGCGGTGTTGTCAACCAGAATATCGATATGGGGAAGCGGCAAATCATCCTTGGGGCTTTCCCTATTCAAGTCTCTGTAATCCACACACATGTGTACTTTATCGTCCTTTTTAGGCACTGGAACAACATTGGCGATCCATTGTGGATAGGAGGTGACGGCTAAGAATCCGGCATTGAACATCTTCATGACTTCAGTCTTGATTTTCTCTGACACTTTTGGCCGCATGCGACGGACCTTCTGTTTTACCGGAGGACAGTCTTCTTTTATCGGCAGATGATGGACCACGATATCCGTGTTGAGTCCTGGTGTGATAGGGTGGATGAACTGACTTGGGTGTTTTGCGTTTGATCGCAAATGTTGCAGTTAGTAAGAGTCGCCACCGACTTTTCTTTTATCCAAAAGGAAATGTTGAAAAGAACAGGAAAGACCTTTGAGATTATTTCTTGAGTTCAAGAGGTAGATTATGAAAAGGGAAGGTATTAACACCCTTTTCATCCATAGTTATCTATGGGCTCTTGGTTGATTGTTAGATCCGTTGCTTTTGTTTGAAAACGTGATTTGTGGTGGTTTTTAAAAGTATTTTGAAAAGGGGCCTTCGTTTAGGAAAACTTTGTAATAGTTCTCGTTCGTAAGAACGTATACAAAGCTTTGGGCTTTTGAAAATATTTCATGTTTGGAAAGTGTTTTGAAAGTGTTTGGTGTTTGTTTTGAAAATAAACAAGGATGTTTGATTTGAAAGTGAGCATGCAACTAGGAACAATCTACCTACTCAAAAGTCTTTGTTCATTTCTTCCTCTCCTTTGATATTTCTATCTTACCATTGATTTGGTAAGAAGTCTTATCTTTGGATGTAAAGGGAAGGGTGTGGGTCATTGTATAGTCATGATAGCAATGTTGTGAGATATCTTAGCATTTCTCTTTGAGGGACTAAGATCATTTTAGAAGGCAACATTTTGTAGCGTCATCGAGGGACTATGATCTTGTATTTTTGATTGCTTTTGCTAAGATATCCCACATGCATAATATGACCATTTTTATAAGGCAACAAGTGGAATTACCCTTAGGGTGCAAGTGTGCAGATGTATTTGATTTACATGCATTGTTTATATCGAATTAGGGTTTGCTAATTGTTGATTTTAGTCTTGCCATACAAACCCTAATTACTAACATTTATATGAAAGTGATAAATTGCGGAAAGTAAAATTACTACGCTATTACATCATTAGGGGAGGGGGTATACAAATTTACAAATGGGGATTGCAAGAAAATCAAATCTAATTATCTATTACAACCATATTGAATAATATACAAGAATTGAAAATATAATGTACAAATGTAAATGGAAAAAGAAATGAGTTTTGTTTGGTTTTAATGAAAGGGTTTAGTCTTGACCTAATTAAAGAAAATAATTAATTAAAATTAAACAAAATTAAACTTAAACTAATTAAGAAAAAAAATTGAGTATGAAACATTTTTTAGGGTTTTTTATGAAAAGATTTTAAGTTAATGAAAATAATATAAAAATTAATTAATTAAAAGAAACCTAAATTCTAAATTAATTTTAAATGAAAAAATAAAAATAATTAAACCTAAATCTAATTATTAATTATTCAATAAAAAAAGAAATTAATTTGTTAAGAAAGTGTTTTTTGTCTTTTTTGTTTTATAAAGGAAATAAAATATTAATGTATAAATAATAAATAAAAATATTCTTGGATTTTTATTAATAAAAATAATAATAATAATAATAATAATAATAATAATAATAAATAAATAATAAGAAAACTGAAATAAGAAAAAGAAAAGGAAATAAATTAAAATAAAAAAAGTTTGGGCCAGGTGTGTGAAAGTGAAGACAGGGGGGGTAAAAAGTCAACAAAAATGACAAAGCCCAATGATGGAGGCCCAGGCGCTGCTTGTTGGAACAAAACAGAGAGAAAAATGTGAAAAATATGAAAAGTGGCAGCGCTGGAACTTGAACCCATGCCCTGAGCATGAAACGCGCGCTGCCTTACCACTGGGGTGGCTGTACATTCGTTAACTTAAATAAAACAACAAATGCATAACACAAGTCAAGTCCTGAAAATGACTTCATATTCAACCTCTAACCATGGTTCCTGTAACTTGCTCATTTCTCAACAAAAATGAAAGATGCAAACATGAAAGTTGCTCCATTTTTCCATACGAATCCAACCATATAAATATCATAATCTATAAATCAAAGATGAATGAGAATTTCTAAAAGTACTAAATTCTGACCTAACTTTTTTCAGAGATTCAAACCTAAAATTCTCTAAGCTTAATTAATATAAATAAAATCTATGGACATGTACAGTTTCATGGCAATGATGTCTACATTTTATCTTCACAAAGGCAAGCCTAACAATACCTAAATGAAAAGATAGAAGTTCAGAAATGATACCTCAAAACTCGAAATCGTGAAATGCAAAGGAGCTTGCTTGAAGGTGCTGCAATGATCAGGTTAGCTTCCTCAAGTTCCCAGGAAGCTAGTGGAATGGTTAGCTTGAGCAATGGATGGCTGGAATAGCCTAGAGAAGTCAACTTGCAGTGCTCTATTTTTGAGTTTGGAAGATGATGAAGATGGAGATACAGTTATGAAACAGGGATGGAGATGGATTATATTTGATGTATATAAGCATTGTGATTGATTAGGAAGGAAAACACGCTAGGGAATTGTGAGTTGCAAATTCAAAGTCAAAATATGTGCATCATTGGAGTTTTTGGATAATTTCTGGCTTACAAGTGTTTGAGAGAGTTCCAGAGTGCTTAAGTTTTCCCCTTAGCTCAGAAATAGTGCCTCTATTTATAAGCAACAAGTTTTGAGACTTTTACTTGATCAAAATTCAAAATCATATATTTAAGCTCAACATGTGATTTCCTTGAGAAATCAAGTTTCAATGCCCTTTGTACTTGTTATTGTAGAGTGGTTATGCTTTAAAAAAACTTGCTTCTGACTTTGTAGATGAAGTATGATCAGAGGGAACAAGTGAGAGGCTCAAGAATTGACTTTGTGTATAAAGCTTGCTTTTCAAGAATGACATTGTTAACTTTCTTCCCAAAATGGAAATTTAAATTGGACAATGCTTAAACCACTTGGATTATAGCTCAAAATTTTGTGTAATCCATTAATGATGGATAGATACACAAGTTAGAAGGCCTGCAAAGCAATATTATGCAGCCTAACATTGAGATTGGATTATGTGTTCAACAAGAAATGACCTGTAATTCAAGAATGAAACCCTAACTTCTTGCCTTCGATTATCCTAGCTAAAATATGGTCTCAATGAGTTCTTGGAGATTTTGGAAAGCTTGTAACATCCTCTACAACCTTCATGTTAGACATTTTTGAAAATTCAAATTGGAACTAGGTGAAAAATTTCCATGAAGTTAGGTCAAAATCCTGCCTAAACTAGGGCAAAATTTCACTAAGTCTTCAAGTTTCACGAACATGTCTTTACAAAATCATAACTTTAAATCCAAGAATTTCTATAAAAAGTTATGTTCTACAATGTTTTAGATCTCATTTATATCTACAACTTTCATGTTGTAAGTTTCCTTTGAATCATCTTGCATCATGGTGGAAGTTTGGCTCAAAGTTGTAAAAAAAACATGAATTTCCAACACTTAGAAAAAATTCTAAGTTTAGAAATTTTGATTTTTCAAAATTAAATCTTGACTTTTTGATTTCTTGATGAACAAGTTTCATATTTTGATTTGTCTTGATGAATTGCAATCTTTGAAACTTGATTTTGATCAAAAAGTCAAAGTTTGACTTTTCAGTATACAATTGACTTTTCATCAGTTGACTGAAATTCAACTATCAATCAATTGATCTTGAGAAATGTTTTAAGCCATGCTATTAGGTCAAAATGATGAATTTGAATCCTTGAGGTCATGTCTTAAAACAATAAGTCATTTGCTAGGTCAAAAATCAGAAATTACACCTTCTCAATCAAAACCCTAATTTTAACCATTTTGCCCTTTTGATGATCTGATCAAATTTCTTGAGGAATTGTGATCCAAACTTGATAAATTGACATATATGAGTTCATGATTTTTATATGGATAAAAAATTATGAATTTTGACTGTAAGTTGACCACAATTGACTTTTTCCCAAAAACAATTGATTTTAGGTCAACTGATCAATTGACTGAGCAAAAATGTGATCCAGGACTTGAAACTTTTCATGAGAAATATTGAGGGTACAAAATGATCCATGAAAGTCATATGGGGAATTAAAAGTCCATTTGTCCTTGTGCAAACTCAAACCCTAATATGAGTCATCAATGCTAGAGGAGGTATCTTGAGCTGATCAAACCTTGTGTAGTCTTGAATCAATGGATATCTTGTGATAGATTACTTGAGAAATGAGAGGGAAAATTTTGGGGTACAACAGCTTCCCTGTTTAATCTTCTTAAACCTGAAGAGTTAGATTGGCAGATTCACCATTCGTGACTTGAAGGTGGAAGATGATTGAACACTTGAGTGCCTAGAAATTTGCACTCAAAGATGTATTGGGAGTGGGATTATAGAATCCATTTGGAGGAATGATGGTAAATACTGGAAGAAGTAACAACACAAATCTTTGGTCGATTTATACTAAAACTTGATGTTTTACCTGTGGGAAAAAGGGTTAGTTAAATGCAGATGTATGCATGATGTTCACAAGATGTGGTATTATGCTAAATGCATTTTGTATGTATATGATATGATGTATGAACGTGGGATGCATGTTTGTCCGGGAAAATAAATCCCTGACTACTGCTGAGGAATTTTGGGAAGCTGAATCCCGAATTGCTGTTGGGGATGAAGAATATACGTATCTTTAAACTTTGTTGACATAATGTTTCTACCGGGGAATATCTCTTGAATGTCAGCTGTTATCTGGTCGGGTCCAAGCTTCACAACAACTTGCCGAGGATGAGGAAGTCAACTGCTATCTAGTCGGATTCCAGGCTTCACGGTAACTTACCAGGGAAGAATAAATTAACTGTTATCTGGTCGGATTCCAGGCTTCGCAGAAAATTTCTTGAAATTGAGCTGTTATCTGGTCGGATCCAGGCTTCGCAGATTTCTTGAAGTAGTAACTACTATCTGGTCGGGTCCAGGCTTCATGGTTTCTTCTTTGAAAAGTTATACTATTATCTGGTCGGGTCCAAGCTTCATAGTGTTTTGCTAGGGATTGTAGCTAGTTGTTATCTGGTCGGGCTCTAGGCTTCACAATAACTTGCTTGAATAGACAAAGTTGAAAACTGATATCTGGTCGGATCCAGGCTTTACAAATTTTGAGGTGGATGAAGTTAATTGTTATCTGGTCGAGTCCAGGATTCACAATAAACTTGTCTGAAAAATAGAGTTGAATTGATATCTGGTCGGGTCCAGACTTTACATTAACTTGTTTGGAACTTAGTTATTATCTGGTCGAATTCCAAGTTTCACAACAAACTTCTAAGGGGAATTGCTATCTGGTCGAATCCAGGCTTCACAATAACTTACTTGGAAAGATGAAGTTGAAAACTGATATCTGGTCGGATCTAGGCTTCACATTAACTTAATGGGGTAGAAGCAAATTCTACTGGGGAAAAGAAGTTAAACCCTGGTTTGGTTGAGTCCAGGTTCTTCGATATCTTGAAGAGTTAAATTATTATCTGGTCGGGTCCAGGTTTCATAGTATCTTGAGAAGTTAACTATTATCTGGTCGGGTCTAGGCTTCATAGTATTTGAAAGGTTTTCACTATTGTCTGGTCGGGTCTAGGATCTATAGTGACTTGAGAAGTTGACTATTATCTGGTCGGGTCCAGGCTTCATAGTATCTTTTGGAGATAGCAAAGGTTTTGTTTACGACTTTACTGGGGATTAGGGGTTGTAGCCCTCTGATTTGTAATAGTCTGAAAGGCAGACTCCAGCTGGAGAGTGTAGACTCAGTCGAGAAAGGCAGACTCAGTTGGGGAAGATAGACTATGCCAGGGGAATTTGCTGATTGTTGTATGTTGGGGAAATAAACCCTATTGGGGAAATAAACCTTGTTGATAAATACTTGATGAACTGCTGACGAGGTGAGTTTTTTCAGAAAGAGATCCACAAGGCTTCTTCTTGTAGGATCAACTTAGTTGGGGAGAGAGTTGCCAAGAGATTGAGACTCTGGTTGGAGATTAACCCATGCAAAGAGACTTTGTGGGTAACTTTGTTGAGGATTGGTTTATTGTAGCCGTCCTCGTGGGGATGATGCTAATGAAATAAATCTGGGGATATTCCATATACATTAAAGAGATGCTTGCTGCCGCTTAACAGGACATATGTTCCAAACAGGTTTAATTATGTTCAAATGCATATGTTCGTTCAATTTTAGTCATTGGACAACTTTGTATTCAAAACGAAAACAGAAAGTTTGCACCTTAATGTATATTTGTATTGATATTTTGCCCATGAATAAGCATTTTTGTACAAAGAGACGAAGATCCTAGTATGAGGAAATCGTCGAAAGGAAAACAGAAATTGAAAACAAAAACAAATAGCCATGTGTAAATGATCTCATTGCATTCCAACTCTACTATTGCCCCAATGTCTTCGAATGCCCCTTGTTGTTGACAGAAGTTGATTGGATTGATCTTGGACCATTTGAACTCGGACCTTGGTAATAAAGTTGATTGTGGTGATTCCACGGGACATAGTCATACGCTTTCAATCCTTAATTTTTTCCTGGACCACCCTTTCGTGTTTTCAGCCCACCAGGATACCCATTTTTTCCCAAGTCGCCTTTTTGGGTTTTCAACTTGCCGGGTGTATAATCTTTTGCATATAACCCTAATTTTTGCCCAAAACTTTTGGTTTGCCGGGATGCCCTTATTTTTGCCTAGGTGTGTCAACCTAGCGGGTCTCTTATGCATAGTATTTTTTAACTATGTCTGCATTCACAGGATGTGGGAAGTCTTCACCATCCATGGTAGTCAGCATCATGGCACCTCCAGAGAACACTCTCTTTACAATAAATGGCCCTTTGTAGGTGGGAGTCCATTTGCCTCTGGGGTCGCCTTGTGGCAGAATGATGCGCTTTATCACCAAGTCACCAGCTTGATATACTCGAGGCTTGATCTTTTTATTGAAAGCCTTGATCATACGTTTTTTGCACGTCTGACCATGACAAACAACAACCAATCATATTTCATCGATCAAGTTCAACTAATCCAATCTCGTATGAACCCACTCTTCTTCACCTAGGCCTTCCTCATTCATAATCCTTAATGAGAGAATCTGGACTTCTACTAGCAAAACAACTTCCATGCCATAGACTAAAGAAAAGAGATTTTCCCCAGTTGATGTTCTAGCTGAATGTGGTAGCCATGGAGAGCAAACAGTAACATCTCATGCCAATCCCTGTAGATCACTACCATCTTCTACACAATCTTCTTAATATTTTTGTTGCCGCTTCGACTGCACCATTCATCTTAGGTCTATAAGGAGAAAAATGTGATGCTTGATCTTGAACTGAGTGCAAAGTTCAGTAATCATAGCATTGTTAAGGTTAGTCCCATTGTCGGTGATGATCCCTTCGGGGATACCATAGCGGCAGATAAGGTTATGTTTAATGAATCTAGCTACCATATTCTTGGTGACTGAAGCAAATGAGGCGGCTTCGACCCATTTGGTGAAATAATCAATAGCGACCAGAATGAAGCGATATCCATTGGAAGCAGTGGGCTTGATTTCTCCAATCATGTCAATGTCCCACATTGCAAATTCCCATGAAGCGGTCATGACGTTCAGAGGGATAAGAGGCACATGGACTTTGTCAGCATAGATTTGGCATTTGTGACAAGTTCTCGAATGTCGATGGCAATCAGTCTCCATTGTTGACCAATAATAGCCAGCTCCCAGGATCTTCTTGGCCATGGTATGTCCGCTAGAGTGAGTCCCAAAGAGACCATCGTGCATGTCTTCCATAATTTCCTCTGCCTCATTCTTGTCCACACATCGGGGTAGAGTAGAATCATGGTTGCGCTTGTACAATATTCTGTTACTTAGGAAGAATTTGGCTGAAAATCTTCGTAAGAACTTTCTGTCATTGATGGATGCTCCTCCGGGATACTCTTGTGATTCAAGGTATCTCTTCACCTCATGATACCGTGGATTTTATGTATCAGTGTCAAGCTCACAGTAGTGTGTAGGTTCGTCAAATCACTCAATTGTAATCATAAGGGTTTCGTTGTCCCATCAGACCTTGAACATTGAAGACATGGTGGCCAAAGCATCGACTAACTGATTTTGTTCCCTAGGGAAGTGTTCAAATGTGATCTCTTTGAAGTAAGGAATCAGGGATAGTACAAGCTCCTTATAAGGGATGAGATTATGGTGCTTAGTGTCCCAATCTCCTTTTACTTGGCTAATCACTAGAGCGGAATCCCCAAACACATTCAATTGCTTGATCCTCAAATCAATAGCAGCCTTCAGACCCAAAATGCATGCTTCGTACTCAGCCATATTGTTCGTACAATCGAAGCATAGTCTGGTAGTGAAAGGAGTGTGGAAACCTTTAGGGGATATGATCACAATACCAATTTCATTACCCAGGGCGTTGGAAGCTCCGTCGAATACCATAGTCCATCGGGATCCTTGTTCAGGTCCGTCATACGGTCTAGGTTTCACATAGTCGGTTACTAGCATGATGTTCTCATCAGGGAAGTTGAAGTTCATAGACTGATAATCATCAACAGCTTGGTGGGCCAAATTATCTGCTAGTACGCTTCCTTTGATGACCTTTTGCATTGTGTATTAAATGTCATACTCAGTCAATATCATTTTCTATCTAGCTATCCATCCGGAAAGAGCAGGTTTCTCGAAGATGTACTTGATTGGGTCCATCTCAGAAATCAACAGAGACGTATGACTCAACATATACTGTCTTAGCCGGCAAGCAGCCCATGCCAGAGCGCAACAAGTTTTCTCGAGCAGTGAATATCTGGTTTCACAGTCGGTAAACTTTTTGCTCAGGTAATAAATAACATGCTCTTTTCAGATAGACTCGTCATGTTGGCCCAAAACACACCCCATAGAATTCTCTAGTACTGTCAAGTACATGATCAAGGGTCTTCCTTCAATCGGAGGCATGGGAATAGGAGGTTCTTATAGATATTCTTTGATTTTATCGAAGGCAGCTTGGCATTCATCATTCCATATGACTACTTGATCTTTCTTCAAGAGTTTGAAGATGGGTTCACAAGTAGCAGTCAAGTGAGATATGAAGCGGGCAATGTAATTGAGACGACCCAAGAATCCTATAACTTCCTTTTCAGAGTAGGGGACTGGCATTCCTTGGATGGCCTTTACCTTGGTAGGATCAACTTTAATGCCTTTACTGCTGACAACAAAACGTAGAAGCTTTCCAGATCGTACTCCGAATGTGCACTTGTTAGGGTTTAACCTCAACTTCTACTTTTTCAACCTCTCGAATAGCTTGTACAATTGATCGAGATATTCCTCTTCAGTTTGTGATCTGGCAATCATATCATCCACATATGCCTCTACTTCATGATGAATCATATCATGAAACAAAGCTACCACAGCCCTTTGATATGTTGCCCCTGCATTCTTCAATCCGAACGACATGACCTTGTAACAAAAGGTTCCCCATTGCGTAACGAAAGTTGTCTTCTCCATGTCTTCGGGAGTCATTCTAATTTGATTATAGCCTGAGAAGCCATCCATGAAAGATAAGACTTTATGCTGAGCTGTATTATCGACCAAGACGTCAATGTGTGGTAGAGGGAAATCATCCTTGGGGCTTGCCCTATTCAGATCCCTATAGTCTACGCACATATGAACTTTTCCGTCTTTCTTTGGCACTGGCACCATATTTGCAACCCATTGGGGATAAGATGTCACAACTATGAATCCTGTATCAAATTGTTTCATCACTTCAGCTTTTATCTTTTCAGACATGTCAGGCCTCATGCAACGAACCTTTTGTTTGACAGGAGGACAATCTTCTTTTGTCGGCAGACGATGAACTACAATGTCAGTATCCAACCCTAGCATATCTTCATACGACCAAGCAAACACTTCCACATATTCATGCAACATTTGAACCAACCTGCTCTTGACACTGTCTTCTAAGTTAGCACTGATCTTAACCTCTTTCTTGTCTGTTTCAGTACCCAGATTGATGACTTCAATTGACTCTTCATGCGGCTGAATAAATTTTTCCTCTTGTAATAGAAGTCTGGCTAGTTCTCCCGGTATTTAAAAATCTTCCTCGCCTTCGTCTTTGGCTTGGTTAATTGGATATTTGAAGTCATAGTCGACAATAGTAGAGTCATTGGCAATGAGATCTAGAGTGGATGTGGACCTGCAAGAGTATGTGTGTGTGCATGTAAGGTACATGGCTATTTTGAAAAATGTATTTGAAGAAAAAAGAAAGACAATGAGCACAAAGATTTGAATGTAAAAGAGTCCAATGATTTGTATTAAATGATCATATGATAAGATAAACATAAATAAAACCCTTGACAAATGTACCAAAGTGCCCCGGGCCAGGCACATGGCTTAAAAGTCATTGTTAAATATTATAGACAAAATGTTCTTGAATTAATAAGAAAGCAAAAAACAAGTGATTACTCCTCAATGAAGGAGATGGGGACAAAGTCCTTTGCTTGCCAATTATTGAGTTCCATTGTATTAGGATACACCCAATCTTCAAATGCACACTCATCATCAGAATCTCCTACAACGTTGACTTCCTTGGAATGCTTTGGCATAGGCGCAATGATTACGTTCAAAGTTGGAGGAGGATCAAATTCAACGGTCTTGTTATCGATCAAGTCATGAATTTTATTCTTCAGTGCCCATCATTGGTCAGTCTCATGCCCGAGACTACTTGAGTGATAAGCACATTTGGCGTTTGGATTATACTCTGGTGAAGAGGTATCTGGAGTAGCCAGAGGATCGCGCAATGTCACCAAATTATCCTTTAGCAAATGTTATAAGGATTGGGATAATGACATGCTTATCCTCGTGAATTGTCTTCTCGGAGTCTCAAACCGTTGGTGATTTGCAGATGGTCTTTGAGTAGGAGTTGGATTGGAGATTCGGACAGCATTAACAGACTGGAGGTCATCCTTCTTGGTATGGGACTTTTCCCCATACACAACATTTATTTCTTTCTTTTTGGCAAAAGGTTTCTTTATAGGATTGGAAGTGGAGGTAGATGCCATGGGAATCTTCCCGCTTTTGATGTCATTTTCAACGGTTAAGATCAGCTCGGTGAAACCGAAGAAGAACAGCCAACCAATAAGTTAAAGAATGGACCAGATAAAGTTCCCATAAACATGCCAATGTTCTCCCTATTAGTCAAATGTGGTTGAAACCTACTAGCAAGGTCTCTCCACTTTTGTGCATATTCCTTAAATCCTTCATTCTTTCCCATTGTCATATCTTGCAACTGAACTCTTGTCGGTGCCAAGTCGGTATTATACTGGTACTGTTGGTAGAAATTGGTGGCTAAGTCCTCCCATGTATTGATACGAGAACCATCCAACTGGTAGAACCACTCTAGTTGCGTTTCGATCAAGCTTTCTTGGAAAAAATGAACCCAAAGTTTCTTATCAGCGGTGTGTGGCGGTATCTTGCGCACATAAGATTTCAGGTGAAGTTTTGGACAAGAAACTCCATCGTACTTTGAAAAGACCGGTATCTTGAATTTGTGGGTAATAAAAACCCCAGAGATCAAACCCAAATCATCAAAATCTAAACCGGGGACGGCTTGGATCTCAACGGCCTTCAACCTGTCTTCTAGTTGTTTACACTTGACATCGAAGGGAGGATACTGCTCATCAAAATAATCATCATCATCATACGCTTGATCATTAATACAGTTAGCCTGGGTACTCCTAGCCTCTCCAATCTGATTCTCGTCTTCCTCAGATGAGTCTTCCACTACCAAGATCTGACGGACCGACTCTTTGAACCTTCTACCCATGTTGACCAGGGCTTTCTTCTTGGGTTTCTTCTTAACTGCCAGCAATGCCATCATATCTTGTTACCCCTTGGCTATGGCCAGTAGAGTCTCTTGGAATTGATAGTTTTGTGCCTGAAGGTCTTTCACAGTTTTCTCTAGATCCATCTCGCTGAAATAAACAACAGAAGGATAAGGAAACCTGTTGTGTGAAAACATGTTATGTTATGATGCATGGAAGATGTGTATGCAAATGATTTCAAGGATTTATGAAATTTAAATTTGTATAGACAAAGCATGAACAAACGTCAAATTTAATTAATTAGTTCAAAATGACTACAACATGCCTCCCAGGTTTACAAAATAACTCTCTAAGATAAAAAGACTGAACGCATCCTCTTCGGCCCGAGATATGCATTCACACTTTTCTCTTCTTGTAGTTGCTTTGTAATCTCCAAGACCCTCTTCTCTCTAGCGTAGAATTGAGCTTAGAAAGCATCTCGTTCTTCCTTTAGCTGAATCCAACCTTTTTGCAAGTCTTCAAGAGAAGTAGGCATGCCGGGATGGAGGACAGTGTACGAGACGTCTACTTCAACCACAGGTTCCACGAGCTCATACCCACCTAAGGTAAGGCTCAAGGGGAATGGAATTCTTGTGTCCCAACATCTTACTATCCACTTTGCTTACCAAGTTCGTATAAACCCCTGACAGTAGCTTTGATCGTCGTTCTCGTAGTCGAATACCACTCCTTGGATGAGCATCTCATAAGGACCATCCCTAGGGGAATAACCAAACTGTCGTAAGGCTAAGCAAGGGTTGTAAGTGATACCTCCCCTAATTCAAAGAAAAGGGACATTAGGGAATTCCCCACAACGGTCGATGATAGTAACATTCTCCAAGGATCGAGAACACCAATGAACATCCGAATGTTTGAGCATCATCAGCCTATGGGACCACCTCAAACCTTGCTTGTTCTTTAATACAGACCGGTGAAGATGTGAAAAAACCATTTATCAAGAGAGGAGTGCAACACATGATGATCCCTCTCTTCCTCATAGTGCGAGAGTGGAAAGAGTGTAGGATATCTCCCAATAAAGTAGGAACTGGATTACGAGACATGAAGATTTTGACAGCATTTACATCTATAAGTTGGTCAGGGTTTGGAAACAAAACCATCCCATAGACGAGAAGGGCCAAGGTTTCTTCAAAATATTGTAAGTCCAAATAGTTCGAACAATCTTGAGCTTTCTCAAACAAGAACTTGTCTAAGAAACCTTTGACACCACTCCTTATTTCCCAATTAGTCGTGACATCAGATTGTTGCAAGTGGAGTACTCGGGAAATCTCTTCAGGTTTTGGATCTCTTTCTGTACCGTTGAAGGGTAGTTGATTGAGAATGGGAATCCTTAAGAGTTGGGAGAATTCTTCCAAAGTAGGTACAAGCTGATAATCAGGAAAAGTGAAGCAATGGTGTAGAGGATCAAAGAATTGGAAAAGCACCTTCATCATATTCTCATTAATACTAGAGGTAACCAAGTTTAGGAGGCGACCATGTCTTTCGGTGAATGAAAAGTTATCAGGGACCCTTGATGCCAACTCTTTGAGTTGAGAAGGAATTCTTACGAGGTTGACTTGAATGGTTTTCCTACGGATAGAAGCCATGTTCCTAGTGAGAATGAGTATAATGTTATAATGTTTATGATGTTATGTAAAAATAAACATATACAAACAAGGCAAACAAGTCCTTAGTTTTAGGCTTGTATGGAGTCTTATAGGTAAGTACCCTGTTGAAGTTTAGTTGGCTTAAACTTGTCCTAGAAATAGTAACCGGGTTCTAAGGGATCTCAATACCACTGATCTTTCTTGTTGGGCATGGTTTCAGCGCAAGCCTCTTTCACGGCGACCGAAATATCCCAAGAAGTCCACTCTCAATGAGCGTGTCTCGAGTATCAACCAACTTCAGACTGCACCAAAGCCGACTATCTCACTACTTCCTAATGGCCAAGTTGGTCAAGTAATGGTTCTAAAGTCAGTTAGTGCTTCATGACACCACACAACGGCCCCGTATTCTCCTTGACTATTCAAGGGCTACCGGTACCCATAAATATGTCACACTAACGTAGCTATTGCTTAGACTATGTCGGTATACCCCGCACAGTTTCGACAAGGTATTGATACTTCCCTATAAGGTATCCCAAATTCGGGTAGAGGATTAGAGCAAGTCCAAACAAGGAACCAAAATGTAAAGCAAACAAATCAAACAATGAAAGCAAGTAAAGGTGATCTAGCCCTAAGGTAACCCTACTTTTAAGTTTTTCCCCAACAGAGTCGCCAGTTCTGTGATACGGTGAGAGAACTGACTTGGGTGTTTTGAGTTTGATCGCAAATGTTGTGGTTAGCAAGAGTCGCCACCGACTTTTCTTTTATCCAAAAGGAAATGCTGAAAAGAACAAGAAAGACCTTTGAGATTATTTCTTGAGTTCAAGAGGTAGATTATGAAAAGGGAAGGTATTAACACCCTTTTCATCCATAGTTATCTATGGGCTCTTGGTTGCTTGTTAGATCAGTTTCTTTTGTTTGAAAACGTGCTTTGTGGTGGTTTTTAAAAGTATTTTGAAAAGGGGCCTTCATTTAGGAAAACTTTGTAATAGTTCTCGTTCGTAAGAACGTATACAAAGCATTGGGCTTTTGAAAATATTTCATGTTTGGAAAGTGTTTTGAAAGTGTTTGGTGTTTGTTTTGAAAATAAGCAAGGATGTTTGATTTTAAAGTGAGCAAGCAACTAAGAACAATCTACCTACTCAAAAGTCTTTGTTCATTTCTTCCTTTCCTTTGATATTTCTATCTTACCATTTATTTGGTAAGAAGCCTTATCTTTGGATGTAAAGGGACGGGCGTGGGTCATCGTATAGTCATGATAGCAATGTTGTGAGATATCTTAGCATTTCTCTTTGAGGGACTAAGATCATTTTGGAAGGAAACATTTTGTAGCGTCATCGAGGGACTATGATCTTGTATTTTTGATTGCTTTTGCTAAGATATCCCACATGCATAACATGACCATTTTTATAAGACAACAAGTGGGATTACCCTAAGGGTGCAAGTGTGCAAATGTATTTGATTTACATGCATTGTTTATCTTGAATTAGGATTTGCTAATTGTTGATTTTAGTCTTGCCATACAAACCCTAATTACTAACATTTATATAAAAGCGATAAATTGCGGAAAGTAAAATTACTACGCTATTACATCATTAGGGGATGGGGTATACAAATTTACAAATGGGGATTGCAAGAAAATCAAATCTAATTATCTATTACAACCATATTGAATAATATACAAGAATTGAAAATATAATGTACAAATGTAAATGGAAAAAGAAATGAGTTTTGTTTGGTTTTAATGAAAGGGTTTAGTCTTGACCTAATTAAATAAAATGATTAATTAAAATTAAACAAAATTAAACAAAAACTAATTAAGAAAAAATTGAGTATGAAACATTTTTTAGGGTTTTTTATGAAAAGATTTTAAGTTAATGAAAATAATATGAAAATTAATTAATTAAAAGAAACCTAAATTCTAAATTAATTTTAAATGAAAAAATAAAAATAATTAAATCTAAATCTAATTATTAATTATTCAATAAAAAAAGAAATTAATTTGTTAAGAAAGTGTTTTTTGTCTTTTTTGTTTTATAAAGGAAATAAAATATTAATGTATAAATAATAAATAAAAATATTTTTGGATTTTTTATTAATAAAAATAATAATAATATTAATAATAATAATAAATAAATAATAATAAGAAAACTGAAATAAATGAAATAAGAAAAAGAAAAGAAAATAAATTAAAATAAAAAAAGTTTGGGCCAGGTGTGTGAAAGTGAAGACAGGGGGGGGGGGGGGGGGTAAAAAGTCAACAAAAATGACAAAGCCCAATGATGGAGGCCCAGGCGCTGCTTGTTGGAACAAAAAAGAGAGAAAAATATGAAAAGTGGCAGCGCTGGGACTTGAACCCATGCCTTGAGCATGAAACGTGCACTGCCTTACCACTGGGGTGGCTGTACATCCGTTAACTTAAATAAAACAACAAATGCATAACACAAGTCAAGTCCTGAAAATGACTTCATCTTCAACCTCCAACCATGGTTCCTGTAACTTGCTCATTTCTCAACAAAAATGAAAGATGCAAACATGAAAGTTGCTCCATTTTTCCATACGAATCCAACCATATAAATATCATAATCTATAAATCAAAGATGAATGAGAATTTCTAAAAGTACTAAATTCTGACCTAACTTTTTTCAGAGATTCAAACCTAAAATTCTCTAAGCTTAATCAATATAAATAAAATTTATGGACATGTACAGTTTCATGGCAATGATGTCTACATTTTATCTTCACAAATGCAAGCCTAACAATGCCTAAATGAAAAGATAGAAGTTCAGAAATGATACCTCAAAACTGGAAACCGTGAAATGCAAAGGAGCTTGATTCAAGGTGATGCAATGATCAGGTTAGGTTCCTCAAGTTCCCAGGAAGCTAATGCAATGGTTAGCTTGAGCAATGGATGGCTGGAATGGCCTGGAGAAGTCAACTTGCAGTGCTCTATTTTTGATTTGGAAGATGATGAAGATGGAGTTACAGTTATGAAATAGGGATGGAGTTGGACTATATTTGATGTATAGAAGCTTTGTGATTAATTAGGAAGGAAAATGCACGAGGGAATTGTGAGTTGTAAATTCAAAGTTAGAATATGTGCCTCAATGGAGTTTTTGGACAATTTCTGGCTTACAAGTGTTTGAGAGATTTTCAAGGTGCTTAAGCTAGTCCCTTAGCTCATAAATAGTGCCGATATTTATAAGCAACAAGTTTTGAGACTTGTACTTGATCAAAATTCAAAATCACATGTTTAAGCTCAACATGTGATTTTCTTGAGAAATCAAGTTTCAACACCCTTTGTACTTGTTATTATAGAGTGGTTATGCTTTAAACAAACTTTCTTCTGACTTTGTAGATGGAGTATGATCAGAGGGAACAAGTGGGAGGCTCAAGAATTGACTTTGTGTATAAAGCTTGCTTTTCAAAAATGGCATTGTTAACTTTCTTCCCAAAATGGCAATTTAAATTGGACAATGCTTAAACCACTTGGATTATAGCTCAAAAGTTTGTGTAATCCATTAATGATGGATATATATACAAGTTAGAAGGTCTGCAAAGCAATATTATGCAGCCTAACATTGAGATTGGATTATGTGTTCAACAAGAAATGGCTTGTAATTCAATAATGAAACCCTAACTTCTTGCTTTCGATTATCCTAGCTAAAATATAATCTTAATGAGTTCTTGGAGATTTTGGAAATCTTGTAACATCCTCTACAACCTTCATGTTGGACATTTTTGAAAATTCAAATTGGAACTAGGTGAAAAATTGCCATGAAGTTAGGTCAAAATCTTGCCTAAACTAGGACAAAATTTCACTAAGTCTTCAAGTTTCATGAACATGTCTTTACAAAATCATAACTTGAAATTAAAGCATTTATAGAAAAAGTTATGTTCTAAAATGTTTTAGATCTCATTGAGATCTACAAATTTCATGTTGGAAGTTTCCTTTGAATCATCTTGTATCATGGTGGAAATTTGGCTCAAAGTTGTGAAAAAACATGAATTTCCAACACTTAGAAAAAATTCTAAGTTTAGAAATTTTGACTTTTCAAAATGAAATCTTGACTTTTTGATTTCTTGATGAACAAGTTTCATATTTTGACATGTTTTGATGAATTTCAATCTTTGAAACTTGATTTTAATCAAAAAGTGAAAGTTTGACTTTTTAGTGTACAGTTGACTTTTCATTAGTTGACTGAAATTCAACTATCAATCAATTGATCTTGAGAAATGTTTTGAGCCATGCCATTAGGTAAAAATTATGCATTTGAATCCATGAGGTCATGTCTTAAACCAATAAGTCATTTGCTAGGTCAAAAATTAGAAATTGCACCTTCTAAGTCAAAACCCTAATTTTTACCATTTTGCCCTTTTGATGATCTGATCAAATTTCTTGAGGAATTATGATCCAAACTTGATCAATTTACATATATAAGTTCATGATGTTGATATGGATAAAAAATTATGAAGTTTGACTGTAAATTGACCACAATTGACTTTTTCCCCAATACAACTGATTTTAGGTCAACTGATCAATTGACTGAGCAAAAATGTGATCCAAGACTTGAAACTTGTCATGAGAAATATTGAGGGTCCAAAATGATCCATGAAAGTCATATGGGGTATTAAAATTCCATTTTTCCTTGTGCAAACCCAAACCCTAATTTGAGTCATCAGTGCTAGAAGATGTATCTTGAGCTGATCAATCCTTGTGTAGTCTTGAATCAATGGAGATCTTGTGAGAGATTACTTGAGAAATGAGAGGGAAAATTTTGGGGTACAACACCTGGAATGTCTTCATATGACCAGGAAAAGACCTCAACATAGTCATGTAGTAATTTAGTTAAGCACTTCTTGACACTAGGCTCAAAGTTAGCACCTACCTTGACTTCTTTCCTGTCCTCTTCAGTACCTAAGTTAACTGTTTCCACTGGATCTTCATTGGGTTGTATGGTCCTTTCTTCTTGTTGCAATAACCTGGCTAATTCTCCTAGTACCTCACAATCTTCCTCACCTTCATCTTCGGCTTGGTAGATCGGATTTTTAAAGTCATGATAGGCCACAGTAGAATCGTTACCCATGAGATCATGAGTGGATGTGGATCTGCATTTTGATATGTGAGTGTATGTAAGAGAATAACTATCTTTGAAACAATAAAAAGGTAGAAACAATAAGAACAAAGAGCATAAAAATTTGCATGCACAAATGTCCATGATTTATTGATGACATATAAAGATGAAGTAGCAACCCTCACAAATGGACCGTTGTGCCTCGGGTAAGACACAAGGTTTTAAAGTCTAATTTGTTTAATTATTACAAGTCCGACAAAAATTTAAAGAAAATTACTCTTGGATAAAAGTAATAGGGACAAATTCTTTGGCCTCTCAGTTGTTGAGTCCTCCGCTGACAGTTGGAAAAATCCACTCATCCAGGTTACAACTGTCGTCAGTGTCTTCCACTGTGTTGACTCCCTGATTGCTGATACGTAAAGGTGGTCTTCTGGCGCGAGTTTGTCAAATAGCTCTTTGTGCCTCTGAGGTAAAACCCAAGCCAAATTTGTTGGATTTGTAAGGAATATCTGGAAGTTGACCCCAAATAGTGCATCCACCTTCTTCAATCACCACTCTAGAATCCTTCAAAGAGGCCATTTTTAATGGCAGTATGGTAACTTTTGGAGTCTTGGTAGTAGTCTTGGCTGCCACAACTGTTTGTAGGACCTCCTTGAAATGCTAACACGGAGTTTTGATGAACTCACCATCCATTTCCACGTACCTGAAAGAGTTCAGGTGGCTGACCATATATTCCTCTTCCCCATGGACAGTGATAATTTTCCCCTTGATTGGGTACTTCAACATCTGATGTAATGTACAGGTGACGGCACCAGTGCCATGAATCTAAGGTCAGCCCAATAAACAGAAATAGGAAGGGTGGAGATCCATCACATAGAAAGTTGAATCAAAGGTCTGAGTTCCAACTTTTATAGGGATGTCAACCTCTCCGTGCACTCTCCTCTTAGAACCATCAAAGGCCCTCACTGAAATGTTGCTAGGATTTAAAGTGAGTCCCTCACAGTCTAGCCGGTCAAGGGAATTTTTAGGAAAGACGTTCAACGATGAGCCCGTATCCACCAGAACGTGGGCTAGAATGGTGCCCCTGCACTCAATGGAGACGTGCAAGGCATTGTTATGTTTCCTTCCTTTGGGAGTCAAGTCGGCGTCAGAAAATCCCAATCTGTTACCAGCAGTCAGATTGGCCACACAATTCTCAAATTGGTCAATAGAAGTCTCTTGGGGTACGTGGGAGGTCTTTAGAAATTTTACCAAGGCTTTGGCATAGGCCTTAGAACACGAGAGTAAAGCCAACATTGATATTTTCGAAGGGGTTTGCCTCAACTGTTGCACGACTTTGTAGTCACTTTTCTTGATTATTTTTAGCATCTCTTCTATCTCCTTTCTAGAAGCTTCAGGAATAACCTCTAGATGTGCCTTCGTCTGGACAGGCTCGGATAACACCTCCTTGCCCATTCTCTTGGTCGCATGGATAACAGTAGGATTGTCAACGGGAGTATCACTGGGAATGCTGGTAGGAGAGGTAGTGGGAATAATTATAGGAGTAGCAATGGTCTTTGGAGAGATCTCAGGTGAGAAGATCCTTCCACTTCTTGTCATCTTACTGGTCCCAACGATATTGACGACGTCGGGATCAGTTTCTTTCTCAACTTTGTCTTGGATAGTCAACAGATCTTGCTTGACGCCGTAGTAATAGACGTCAGCCCCGTAGTTCCAGGGAACATCTTTATTCGAAGAATATAGTATTGGCCTTGGCATGGTGATGATCAGGGGAGCAGACTTTAGAGCAAATGTAATCCTGATGAGTCTTTTGGTGGAGACCCTGGGAGGATTGTCGGAAATGGTGATTATTGAGATATCTTCACAAGTATTTCTGATAAGAGAAACTTTTTGAAACCGAATTTCTTTGCTAGCCATCAGACGTTGGATGCCCATCTTCAGTAACAAACAGCTGTTTGGTAGAGACATGCATAAGTGACAACTTTCATCACAACCCGGAAAAAGATCGGCTCGCAATAGATTCTGTTTAATGGTTAAAAGAGGAGAAGTTAAATCATTCACGGAGGAAACAAAACACTCATCATCAACAGTATTGACACCTTTACCGTGTTTGGCAATTGGCGCCGTTATCACATTAGGTGTTTCTGGGGGATCAAAATCAATCTCTTTCGCCTCGATAAGGTCTCCTATGTTATTCTTCAAGGCCCAACAGTCGTTTGTATCATGCCCCAGGATTTTAGAATGATAGGCACATCGAGCATTTGGGTTGTAGCGAGGAGAAGCTGTATTGAGGTTCTCGGAAGATTCCTTTAGGGTCACATGATTAGATTTCAAAAGATGTGACATAACTTAGAACAAGGTCATGTTGATTCAGGTGAATCGTCTCATGGGCGCCTCTGGCTTGCGTTGATAATTTCGCTACTGATTTGGTACAAGATTAGAAATTATAACAGCCCCTACCGTCGGGCGACGTTCAGTTTTGTTTTGATTTATATGGTCATATGCAACACTGACTTCCTTCTTTCCGGTAAAAAGTTTCTTCATTGTGCTCGAGGATGCATCACTTTGAATTTTGCCGCTTTTTATACCGGCTTCTACCCATTCACCAGTCTTGATTAGTTCAGTAAATCCAGCCGAAGAGCTTCCGATCAGGTGGTTGAAGAATGGACCAGATAACGTACCTAAGAACATATCCACCAATTCTCTGTCAAATATAGGGGGTTGGACTCTTCCCGCGAGATCTCTCCATTTTTAAGCATAGGTTTTGAAACTTTCACCTACACCCATAGACATGCCTTGCAACTGTGTCTAAGTTAGATCTAAGTCAGCATTATACTGGTATTGCTTGTAAAAGGCGGCAACCAAATCTTCCCAATTGCGAATATTGGTCCCTTCCAACTGATAGAACCAATCCAACTGCATCCCTGATAAGCTTTCTTGGAAAAAATGAACCCATAGGTTCCTATCTGTGGTATGGGGTTGAATTTTCCTGACGTAGGACCTTAAATGCATATTTAGACAAGAGACACTGTCATATTTAGCGAAAGTGGGGACCTTGAATTTTCGTGGGATGACAACCCCTGAGACAAGTCCTAACTCTTCAAAATCCAATCCGGGTACCCTCTGGATCTCCATAGCATTGAGGCGATCCTCCAACTATTTGTATTTATTGTTAGCTGGAGGATACTACTCTTCAGAGTAATCAACCTCTTCTTCTTCTTCAGACTCTAGATGGTCATTCACTTCCTTGTTTTTCCCTTCTTTATTATCTCATTCACCTGATGATGTCGCGAAATCTAGAGTTCGTCTGGCTGGTCCCTTGAACCTTCTTCCCAGATTCAAAACACCGGCCGATTTCTTTGCTTTCTTCTTCTTTTCTTTGATCAGTAGAGTTTTCAAATCTTCTTGTCCTTTTGCTAGATCCAAGAACATTTGTTGGAATTGAGCATTTTGCGCTTGGAGATCCTTTACTGCCTGTTCAATATCCATCTCACTAAAATAAACAATAGAAAGATAAGGAGACCTGCTGTAAGAACCTTGTTTGTGTTATGATGAATGAATAATGCCTATGCAAATGATTTCAAGGATATTAGAGATTTAAATTTGTTTTAGACAAAAGGAAACACATGTTATATTAATAAATCCAAGTTTGAGTACATCATGCCTTTTTGGGCTTACAATGAAAGAAATAAAATACAAAAACTCCTAAGACAGAAAGGTTGAATGCATCCTCTTTGGCATGATGTAGGCGTTCAGACTTCGCTCTTCATGAAGCTGCTTGGTGAGTTCTAAAACATTCTTCTCACTGGCGTATAATTGGGCTTCGAAAGTGTCTCGTTCTTCCTTTAGATGAATCCAATCCTTTTGCAAGTATTCGAGAGAGGTAGGCATGTTAGGATGAAGGATAGTATATAATACATCTCATTTAACAACATGCTCTATGATAACAGGGAGAATGGAGGGGTAGGGCATTGTGAGACTCTGAGCACGAGCTCGTACTGACCTAAGGTAAGGCTCAAGGGGAATGGAATTCTTGTGTCCCAACGTCATACTATCCACCTTGTTTACCATCCTCAAAGCTCGTATAAACCTCTGACGGTAGCCTTGATCATCGCTTTTGTAGTCGAACACCACACCTTGGATGAGCGCATCTTGAGGACCATCTCTTCAGGCATACCCGAACTATCGTAGAGCCAAGCAAGGATTGTAAGTGATACCTCCCCTAATGCCAAGAAGAGGTACATTAGGGAATTCTCCATAACGGTCGATGATAGTAATGTCCTCCAAGGATCGAGAACACCAGTGGATATCCGAATGTCTGAGTGACATCAGCCTATTGGACCATCTCAAGCCTTGCTCGTTCTTCACAATGGATCGGGGAAGATGTGAAACAAAACATTTAGCCAACAAAGGAGTACAACACATGAGGGTTCCTATTCTCTTCATGGTGCGAGAGTGAAGAGAGTGCAAGATATCTCCTAACAAAGTAGGCACTGAATTGTGAGATAAAAAGATTTTGACAACATTCACATCTATCAGTTGGTCAGGATTTGGAAATAGTACCAACCCATAGATGAGAAGAGCTAAAATTTCTTCGAAAGCTTGTAAATCCAGATTGTTCCAATAGTCTTGAGCTTTTTCCAATAATAATTTGTCTAAGAAACCTTTTACACCACTTCTTGTTTCCCAATTAGCCGTGACATCGGATTATTGCAAGTACAAAGCTCGGGAAACCTCTTCAGGGCTTGGATTCCTTTCAGTACCATTGAAAGGTAGTTGATCGAGAATAGGAATCCCGAAGAGTTGAGAGAACTCTTCAATAGTTGGTACAAGTTGGTAATCGGGGAAGGTAAAGCAATGGTGCAAAGGGTCAAAGAACTGGAAAAGCACCTTCATCATATCTTCATTAAATCTTGAGGTAACCAAGTTGAGAAGTCATCTATGCCTTTTGGTGAACAGAGAATTCTTAGGGACCCTTGATGCTAACTCTTTGAGCTAAAAAAGTACTCGTACAAGGTTGACTTGGATTGTGTTCCTGCGAGTGGGAGTCATATCCTACAAAACAGAACAAATATGAATCTCAAAATCCTTGAAATGGTTAGTCTAAAATGTTATGGCATGATGTCATGATGTTATGTACAAACATATGCACAAGTTAAATCAAACAAATCCTTAGGTTTAGGCTTGCATGGGGTTTTATAGGTAAGTACCCTCTTTGAGTTTAGTTGGTTCAACATGTCCTAGAAAGTAACGGGGTTCTAGGGAATCTAAATATCACTGATCTTTCTTCATCGAGCATTATTTCATTGCAAGCCTCTTTAATGGTGACTGAAATATCCCTAAAGTCCGATCTCAATGAGCGTAGTATCGAGTATCAACCAACTTCGGACTGCACTAAAGTCGGCTACCTCACTGCTTCCTAATGGCCAAGTTGGTCAAATAAGGTTCTAAAGTCAGTTAGTGCTTCATGACACCATACAGCGGCCCCGTGTTCTCCTTGACTACTCAAGGGCTACCAGTACCAACAAATGTGTCACACTAACGTAGCTATTTTTAGACCATGTCGGTATACCCTGTACAGTTTCCACAACTTATTGCTACTTACCTAAAAAAGGTGCCCCAGATCCGGGTAGAGGATCAAAACAAGCCCAAACAAAGAACCATAATGTAAATCAAGCAAGTCAAACAAATAAAAATCAATTAAAGGTGATCTAGCCCTAAGGTAACCCCACTTTTAAGAAAAATCCCCAGTAGAGTCGCCAGTTCTGTAACACGGTGGGAGAACTGACTTGGGTGTTTTGCATTTGATCGCATTTGTATGGATAGCAAGAGTCGCCACCAACTTTTCTTTTATCCAATAAGGAAAGGCTGAAAAGAACATGAAAGACCTTTTGAGATATTTTCTTGAGTTCGGGGGGTAGGTTATGAAAAGGGAAGGCGTTAGCACCCTTTTCATCCGTAGTTATCTACGGGCTCTTAGCTGCTTGCTAGATCACTCATCTCTATAAGAATGCGTACAAAGTGTTTTGTCTTTTGAAAATGTTTCAAAGTGAAGTGTTAGTGTGTAAAATATTTTGTTGTGAGCAAACAAGCAACTAGGAGTAACCTACCTACTCAAAAGGTATTAAATGTTCTTTTCCTCCTCCTTTAGATGTTATTATCTTACCACTGTTTTGGTAAGAAAACCTATCGTTGGATGTGAAGGGACGGGCGTGGGACGTTTTGTATAGTCATAGAAGGCAACTTATAGGACGTTTTAGCAATGTCGTTTAGGGATTAGATCGTTTACCGAAGGCAACATTAAGGGTCATCGAGGGACTACGATCTTTTATCGAGGGTCTTTGCTAAAATTCCCATATTCGAGGGACATGACTATTTTCCGAAGGGCAATAAAGCGGGATTACCCTAAGGGTTCTAGTGTGCAAGTGTGTTTGATTTACATGCATTTAGTCTTGATTAGGGTTATCTATTTGTTGATTTCATGTCTTGCCATACAAAACCTAATTACTAGCATTTATACTTGAAAGCGATAAATTGCAGAAAATGTAAAGTCCTACGCTATTACATCATTTCAGGGACGGGGGTACATAATTATAAATGGGGATTTACAAGAATTTAAATCCTAATTATCTATTACAACCATATTGAATTGTACAATATAAGAAAAGGAAAGGACTTGTTTTGAAAATGGTTTTTTGTCTTAATAAATAAAAAAAATTAATTAATAAAAAGAAAATATTTTTTATGTCTTGTTATATTTAAAAGGGTAATAATGCTGAAAATAATAAAAATAAGAAAAAAGGAAAAAACTAATGAAGGCAGAATCAGCGCATTGCTGAAAACGAAAAATGAAGGGGACCGGAAGTTCTGATGTTGTGTGCTATAGCTCAGAAGAAAAAAAGTCAAAGGTGACCATAAGTTCTGGGTTGATGACATTGTAATCCTGAAAGAAACATTAGGGAGAAAAAAACAGAAGTTCTGGGTTGTGTTTACACAGTGGGAAAGAATCAGAAGTTCGGTGTTGCGTTAAACAATGAGCAAAAATCCGAAGTTTTGTGTTGTGTTAAAAAGTGAGTAAAAATCAGAAGTTCTGTGTGTGCAAACAACGAGAAAATCTTAGAAGTTTTGTGTGTGTTAGCAGTGTGTGAAAATCAGAAGTTATGTGTTGTGAAAACAGTGAGGAGAACTCAGAAGTTCTGTGTTGTGCTAAAGCAGCGGGAAAGACAGACCCAGAAGTTCTGTGTTACACTTCAACTTCTTCCTTACATTAATCAGCTTATCAACAACTTATTCAGTTCTTAACAACAACAAAAATCAGAAAGATAAAAGCACAACAGTTCATAGAAGTTCTAATCCTAATTCTGAGCCTAGCGTTATTCAAGAAGTTCTGATCCACAGTTTCTTCTACTTATGCAATGATATGGACAACATTAATACTATGATATTTAAATATTTAATGATGTTCTGAATGAAAAGATTCAAAGTTAGAAGGACTTACCTTGAATATGGAACGTGTGTTTGGGGCTTGAGCTACTGCCTTCAGATGTTCTGGAGTCAACAAGAACAACGGAACAGAAAATGCTATGTTCTTTGATTCAAAGGGAATAACAAAGGTTTGGTTTTTGTTTAGGAATTCAGGGTTCACGAATGTTTTACTATTTTATTTTCTCTCTTTGATAATTCTCTCTTTCCAAAAGGCATCCTCTTGAACGTGTGATGGAGCAACTTATTTATAGATGAGTTTGCTATGGTTTGGGGGGGGGGGGACAAATGAGATTTAAACCCTTTTGGCATACTGTTCCATTGCTTTTTAATCACAACTTTTGTATGCTAATTGTTGCAAATATGGGGTTTGAGAAAGTGCAAGCATGGACTGGATGAGCAGCTGGTTGCAGGACTGTGCTTTAGCAGGGTAGCAGGTGGCTTAAATGAGGTTTTGGGATTTGGTGATGTTCTGATCGCAGAAGACCAGAAACGTAGCCTCCATATACTGAAGAGTCGAGTTCTGACCGAAGAACATTTCTTCCATATGTTTTGATTGAAGCAACATGTTCTGAACCGTGTTTGCAAATTCTAATTGCACTTGCATGAAGGCTGGCCCAGAAGTTCTGGAGTATCATATTCTCTTAACACTTAGAAAATTTTCTAAATGTTTAGAAACTTGATTTTTTCAAAGTAATTTCTGACTTCTGGTTTTTGACAAACCAATTTCATGTCCTGATGAAATATGATTGTTGAAACTTGATTTTGACCAAAAAGTCAGAGCTTGACTTTTCAGTATGTTTTTGACCATTTTGCCCTTGTGAATGACTTTCTTAGAAAATTGTAATCTGAGACTTGAAACTTGATAGAAGCAAACCTGAGGGTCCAATATGATCCTTTGAGAAATGAGAGGGAAACTTTTGGGGTACAACACAACAAAATTCCCTTCATCGACTAGGATGTGATGTACATCAAAGTTGGCCATCTTCGCCCTCACCAACAGGGGAATGTTGGAGTTGGGGGCTCCGCAGGGCAGCTCCTCGAGATAGAAGGTTATCGACTAAGATTTTCCCTTGAATCTTTTAAGGGTTATCACCTGGATCAGGGATGCATCCACTAGCTCATTGAGTTTCCTCTTTGTTGAATTCACCAAAATGTTAGTGAATCCCCCATCAGATATGACCATGGCAAAGTGGAACTTCTCCCATATGCCGTGGGTGAATAAAGGCTCGTCATCTTCAAGACTGTCGAGGACGTGGAAGTCCTCGGGCCTTGAGATGCATAAGGCTACCCGGAGGGGACCAAATTCATCAGATGGTCGAGTATCCTCCTCAATTTCTTTAACCTCGCGGGTATCTCGAAAAGGGGAATTGTTCTTCTTGTACTCCTCGAGTCTCCCTTCCTTAATGAGAGTCTCGATGGCATCCTTCAGGTGGACGTAGTCTTCAGTCAAGTGATCGTGGCTCCGGTGGTATTGGCAGTATTTTGTTCTATCAGCCCCAGACTTTGCAAGGGCAGGTCGAGGATGCCTGACCCCGCCGTCCATGAACTCAGTATTAGAGCACTCTGCAAGGATGCACTCGCGAGAAGCGGTCAACAGGGTGTACTCGGTGAACCGCCTGACTGGTCCTCTGTGCTCGCAGGGGTAGCGAGGTTTCTCCTCCATTCTTTTTTCTCTTATTCATCGAGAAGGGCCCGCGTCACTGTGTTGTGGAATGTTAGTTGGTCCGCGGTTCCTCGAATCACGGGCGTTGTTGGCGGCCTCTTTTTCCTCGTAGTCTATGTACTCTCAAGCTTTTTCGAGGAGTACATCAAAAGACCCAGGGGCTCAATGCCAATGACCTTTCTAAATTCAGTTCCCGAGAGGAGTCCCCTCTCGAGCAAGTATCTCTTCATGTGATTGGATCAGGGGACCTGAATAGCCTCATGATTAAACTGATCAATGTATTCTTTAAGGGTGTCCTTGCTTCTCTACACGATTGCCTCGAGGGTGGCCTCAGTCTTCAGGTGCCAACAAGATGCAGTGAAGCCGCTGATGAATTGGTTCTTTAAATACCTCCACGAGGTGATCGACCTGGGAGGTAGGTTCGTATACCAGTCCATGGCCATTTTCCTCAGCACCATGGGGAACATCCTGCCATTAATGCCCCCCCCCCTCGACATTATGATAGTGTAGCATGGCTTCGAAGCTGTCGATGTGGTCGACAGGGTCAACAATGTTACCGTATTCCTTTACAAGGGGAGGATTCTCCACCCCTTTAGGGATAAGGGCCTCCATGATGGCCTGGGACAACGGTTTGCGGGGGTCATCTTTGTCGCTTCTTTCTGAGGAGCAAGATGGGGACTAGTATTAGCGGTGATCTTTGTGTCGGTTTTGGTCCCAGGGAGGGTTCCTCGGTCGGGACTTCTTCTCTTCCTCACCCATATTTCTTTTACGTTCATGGGATCGTTGCTCTTTGCGCGGGGAGGGGGTGGTCGTGTTTCTTGACAGCTTCGGGCTAGGTCCTCTCCAATGCAGGACCTCACCTAGTTCGGCAGGGACAAGGGCTTCGAGAGTCGTCCCGTCTGTGTCTCTGCAGGGTAGATCAGGAGAGGTCCTGGTTCTGGGGAGGAGGAGTTCGAGAATCAGATCTTCGGTGCCTTCTGGGGGACCGACGAGTTTGTTCCAGCATCATCAGGCGCTCACTGTAATACGGTGGGAGAACTGACTTGGATGTTTTGTGTTTTATTGAAATTTTTGCAGATAGCAAGAGTAGCCACTGACTTTTCTTTTATCCAATAAGGAAAGGGTGAAAAGAACATGAAAGACCTTTGAGATATTTTCTTGAGTTTGGGGGGGTAGGTTATGAAAAAGAAAGGTGTTAGCACCCTTTTCATCCATAGTTATCTACGGGCTCTCAGTTGCTTGCTAGATCATTTTGAAAGTGCTTTATTTGAAAATATGTTTGTGATGGGTGTAAGTTTGAAAATATTTTGAAAAACGCCGTTGTTTCGGCAAACTTTGTAATGATTCTCGTCTCTATAAGAATGTATACAAAGTGCTGGTTTTGAAAATAGTTCAAAGAGATGTTTGTTTTTGAAAGATGTTTTGGAAGTGTAAGTGTGGAAATGGTTTTAGTTTATGAGTAAGCAACTACGAGCGTCCTACCTACTCAAAAGGTCTATATTCCTTTCCTCCTCCTTTAGATGTTACTATCATACCATTGATTTGGTAAGAAGCCCTATCGTTGGATGTGAAGGGACAAGCATGGGTCATCGTATAGTCAGGAATGGAAATATTGTGAGATATCTTAGCATTTCTATTAAGGGACTAAGATCATTTTTAAGGCAACATTCGTAGCATCATCGAGGGACTATGATCTTGTATTTTGATTATTTTTGCTAAGATGGTTCACATGCACACCATGACTATTTTTCTCAAGGCAACAAGTATAGTTAACCCTAGAGGTGTAAGTGTGAAAGTGTTTATTTTTCATGCATTGTCTTGTCTTGGATTAGTATTTTCTAAGGTTGATTTTTTACCTTGCCATACACACCCTAATTACTAACATTTATGAAAGCGATAAAATTGCAGAAAATAAATGTTCTACGCTATTATATCATTTTGGGGATGGGGGATGCAAATGTACAAATGGGGATTGCAAGAAATTAAACCTAATTATCTATTACAAACCATATTGAATAGCTATGAAGCAAATACATGAAATATGTAAAAAACAGCACAAAAGAGAGAGAAAAAAACAAATCTTTCGACATCATGTGTCGAAGCATGCTTATATGCATCGAACATATCCTTCTTTTGACCCTATAATTCCAAATCAACTCAGTATGATTCGAAGCATAATGTTATGTGTCGAATCACACACCCCTTTTCCCTTCTGTTTGGGCCTGTAAAGCAGTATGTGTCGAAGCCTAAGGCTTTATGTCGAATCATGCTGTAATTATACCACTCCAACATTGTTTTATGGTATGTGTAGGTTAGTTCTTAACATATAATTGACAAGAAAGGAAGACAAACAAAAGTGTAGTTGTTTAGTTATTGGCTTGCATTTTTGGTAAAACCCAAGTGTATGTGTGAATGTCATGACTGATGTCATAACATTCTAGTTTAGTTTGTACTGATTCATTAGGTACCTTTGCAGAAAAATATTGTCATTCAGGTAATGATGTTTATAAGTGTGTATCTGAGCATTTTGCAAAATGATCACATTTTCCTAAATCAGTAGACAGGTTTTTCAGATGTCATAATAGATGTTAAGACATCCTGTTCTGAACTAATAGGTTTGCAGTTTGGTTAATTCTGAGTTTTTTCAGGAAAATGACTCAGTCTTTCCAGAATAGAATCCTGCGTTTTCTTTGGGTTAACCTAGCTCAACCCTAACCTGGTTGGTAAAGTCCTATGACCTAGTCTTAAGGTCAAATGGAATTAACCCTAGCTTTTTGTGGAAACCCTAACTGAAGAGATGCAGCTGCTATATATTCAACAGAGCTGCTGTTTTGCAAGTAATCCCTTTTTTGGTCAGAAGATCATTTGTAAACTGTATAGGTTTAATTATTGTACTTCAAGCAATTATCATTGTGATAAGTGACTTGGAATAGGTTTTTAATTGTAAGGGTTGTGTAGCACTCAAAGCTTTGAAGCAAGAGTGTTTGTATGTTTCTTGACTAAAGCTTTGAAGCAGAGTCAAGTTAGGTGTGTGTATCACTCAAAGCTGTGAAGCAAGAGTGGTTGTGTTGCTTGATTAAAAAGCTGTGAAGCTTAATCAAGTGTATGTTTTTGAAGAGTGTCTTCATCAATTCATTAGTCAAATTGTTTTATGTATCACTGATGTGATTGAGGGGGAGTGAGTAGGAACTCAAGTTTAAGTTGTACTTAGATTGAAATTGCATTGGGTAGGTCTTAAGTGAAGGAGATAAACTGGTTGGTTTATTCCTGAATTAACATCTCTTATAGTGGATTTCCTCCCTGGCTTGGTAGCCCCCAGAGTAGGTGTTGTTGCACACTGAACTGGGTAAACAATTGACTGTGTTCTTTACTGTTTTTGTATTTACTGTCTTATAGAAAGTCAGATACGGTGTCATAACATTAAATGTGACATTGAGTATCTGCAGCCAGAATTTTCAATTGGCATCAGAGCAGGCACCCTGCCTGTATTACTGGGTGAGATCTAGGGATATCACTTTCTGGCACTATGGACAAAGAAGGAGTTTTTGGAAATAGACCACCCATTCTGGATGGAACTAATTATGACTACTGGAAACCTCGTATGATTGCCTTCTTAAAATCTCTGGACAAAAAGGCTTTGAGAGCTGCTGACAAAGGATGGATCCATCCCACCATAACTGAGAAAGATGGGACAATCAGTCTGAAGCCTGAGGAAGATTGGAGTAAAGAAGAAGATGAGTTAGCCCTGGGAAATTCCAAAGCTTTAAATGCCTTGTTCAATGGAATTTATAGAAACATTTTCAGACTAGTACATCAATATGAACTGGCCAAGAAAGTTTGGGACACTCTCAAAACTACTCATGAGGGCACTTCCAAAGTAAAAATGTCAAGGCTTCAGATGTTGACTACCAAGTTTGAGAATCTAAAAATGATGGAAGATGAAACCATTCATGAGTTTCACATGAACATCTTGGAGATTGCCAACACCTCAGGAGCACTGGGAGAAAAGATGTCAGAAGAAAAACTGGTGAGGAAGATTCTCAGATCCTTGCCTAAAAGATTTACAATGAAGGTAACTGCCATAGAGGAAGCCCAGGACATCAGCAAGTTGAAAGTGGATGAACTTATTGGGTCTCTTCAGACTTTTGAGATGGGGATCACTGATAATGGTGACAAGAAGAACAAGAGCATAGCACTTGTATCCAACACTGATGTTGAAAACAAAGAGGATGAAGAAGAAAATATTTCAGAAGCTATAGCCATGCTTGGAAGACAGTTCAACAAGCTCATCAAAAGAATGGATCCAAAGTCAAGGTCTAATGTTCATAACATTCCCTCTGACATTGACAGTTCCAGCAGAAGACCAAGGTCAGAAGAAAAGGGAAACCAAGGCAGAGGTATTCAATGCCATGGCTGTGAAGGATATGGACATATTCGAGCTGAATGTCCTACCTTTCTTAAGAAACAAAAGAAAGGAATGACTGTTACTTGGTCTGACTGTGATTCAGAAAGTAATTCTGAAGAAGAATTTGCCAAACTAGTTACTGCTCTAACTAGTGTTTGTACCTCTGAAAGTGACACTAGTGATGAAGAAGTGACATTTGAAGAACTGGCTGATACCTACAAGAAATTGTGTATCAGAAGTGCTGAAGTCTGTGTGCAGAATGAGAAACAATCAAAACTCATTATAAAGCTGGAGGCTGAAAAAAGGGCAGATCTTGAAACTATAAGTCACCTAGAAGGGGAAGTTCAATTACTGAACTCACAACTGAACCAAATGACAAAATCTGTCAAGATGCTGACCAATGGATCAGATAAATTGGAAGAGATTCTTCAAGTTGGACAAAATGTGGGAAACAAATCTGGTCTAGGATTTGTGGAAGCTAAGAAATCTGGTGCAGACAAGAAGATCAGGCATGTTAAACAATTGTCAAAGCAGATGTCTCAACACAACTCTCAACATCAGGAACAGAGACATATGAAGAAAAGGTACCAAAGATGGAGATGTCATCATTGTGGGAGATATGGCCACATAAAGCCCTTCTGCTTCAGATTGCATGGATACCCTAATCAGAACTCAGGTGTCAAACCTAAGTCTAAAAAGGTACCACATGCTCCTAAATGGAAGAAAAAGGCTACTGCCCTGATAGCCCACACTTCCCTGAGGGTCTCTGCAAAGGAAGACTGGTACTTTGACAGTGGATGTTCCAGACACATGACTGGAATCAAGAACCTCCTCAATAATGTTAAGCCTCACACCACCAGTTTTGTGACCTTTGGAGATGGTGCTAAAGGTGAAATCAAAGGAGTTGGTGATTTGGACTGCCCTGGAGTTCCAAGTCTGAATGAAGTACTGCTGGTAAAAGGGATGACTGCTAATCTCATTAGTATCAGTCAATTATGTGATCTAGGATTCAAGGTCAACTTCTCAAAATCTGAAGGTCTAGTAATTAATGAAAAACTAGAAGTTGTAATGAAAGGAATCAGATCCAAAGATAACTGCTACTTGTGGCAGCCTGAGAACACTAATAACTCCACTATGTGTCCAATTACCAAAGAAGAAAAAGAGATGAAACTGTGGCATCATAAGCTTGGTCATCTTCATCTAAGAAGAATGAAAAGAGCTATCTCTATGGAAGCAGTCAGAAGGACTCCAAAACTACAGGTTGATAATGTCTATGATGTGGTAAATAAACTTGAAGAAGGATGTGTTGTCAGAACCAGAAGTAATCATGACAAGGATGTTGGAAACAACAAGTCTAATAAATTCTGTTTCCTTGAAGAAATGAGGCGTGAAGTCTCCTCTCCTATAACTCTCCATCAAAATGGAGTGGACAAAAAGAAAATCATTCAAGAATCAACCAGAACTATGATTCATGTCAAAAGAATGCCTTCCCAACTCTGTGCGGAAATAGTTGCTGCTAGGAATAACTGTTCTCAAAATATCTGGTCAAAACAGATGCTCACTGAGTATAATGTCTCACAAGATGTTGTGACATTGTGTTGTGACAATCTGAATACAATCAATATTTCCATGAACCCTATTCAGCATAACAGGACCAAGCACATTGACTTTGTAGAGAAGAAGTCATTTAAACTGGAACATGGTATCTTTAAGCTTCAGCTGACTGATTCTTCTACCAAGGCTCTTGTTGGAAATAAACTTGAAAACTTGAGGGGCAGGTTGGGTATTTGCCAACATGAGAAATTATAGCAATTAATTTTGCTTAAAACAAGGGTTGAAGGAGTTAATTTTGTTAAGTCTATTTTTAGTGGGTTAATCATATGTTTTCCCAATTCTTTCAAAATCCTTAAGAAGTTGAAAAGACTCTCTTTTGCCTCCTACCTCTCTCGTCTTTGCAACCTGTTCCCTCCTCTCAATCAAAGTTTTTTCTCAAATTGCTACTGGTGTTCTAAGTCAATCAAAATGTCTCAGACATCATCTTCAACCAAGGCGACTTCATCATCCTCATCATCTTCATCATCTGACCAAGACTCTAGAGCAATCACCACATGCATAGAATCTGAAGTTCTTGAGGTCACTCCTCTCAGAGAGATGGCAACTGACCCCGCCAAAGTCAAAAAGCTAAGAACTAGACATGCAGGAAGAGCTCAAGCTGCAGCCTCTGGTAATCCTTCTCATCCTTCTTCTTCTGTACCAAATAGAGAAGGATCAGTTCAAGTTCATCAAGCTATTGCTAGGCTTGTTACTAGTATACTAAGCGGAAACCAACCTGTACCGGGGATTTCTGTCCCTTTAAATCAATCAGGAAGCCCAAATGTGGACCTCTCTGAGAATGTAGATGTCTCTGAGAATGTTGTGACACAAAATGACAACATTCATAACCCTTCAGAAAAGACTGCTGATCCACCTATCATTGATGTGGATGAGGATTACTCAGATAATGATCTGATTGCCAATGTAAACCCTAGCATAGCTAGGAGATTGATGAAAAGAAAGGGTAATCAGAATGATGCAAAATGTGTGTCCAAAGATAAACCCGCTGTTAAGAAATCCAAGGCTGAAGGCATGGCTGAGGTAGAATCTGTGAAAACTATTCAGACCAAAGGGAAGAAGGCCCAGGTGCATACTGCTAGACAACCAATTTCAAAGAAGAGAAAAGAACCTGAATCTTCTGATTCTAATGAGGAATCAGAATTTGAGATTGATGCTGAAGAAATTCCTATCAGAAGGAAGCTCCCCTCCAGCAAAATTGCTAGAGTTCCTGAAGTCCCAACAGACAACATCTCATTTCATCATCCTGACAATGCAAACAGATGGAAGTATGTTTGCTTAAAGAGAATAGCTTTAGAAAGAGAACTCAACAATGATGCCATGGAGTGCAAAGACATCATGGACCTGATCAAGAATGCTGGACTGATGAAGACAGTGATAAAATTTAACAAGTGTTATGAAAATCTGGTCAAGGAGTTTATAGTGAACTTGTCTAATGATTGTGCTGATGGAAGGTCAGCTGACTTTGAAAGTGTTTTTGTTAGAGGAAGAAGGGTCAAGTTCTCTCCATCAGAAATTAACAAATTTCTTGGAAGAACAAATGAGGATTGTCCTGATCTGGAGGTCACTGACAATGAAGTTTGTCAAACCATCACAGCAAGGCAAGTGAAGTGCTGGCCCTTGAAAGGCAAGCTGAATGCCAGCAAACTCAACATGAAATTTGCCATCCTGCACAAGATTGGTGCAACCAACTGAGTGCCTACAAACCATAAATCAACTATCTCCACAGGATTGGGGAGATTTATTTATGCTGTGGGAACCAAGACTGCTTTTGACTATGGCAGGTATATTTTTGAACAAACTTTAAAACATGCTGGTAGTTATGCTGTCAAAGGACCAATTGCCTTTCCATCCCTCCTTTGTGGAATTATCCTTGCACAATACCCTGATATCCTGGTGGCAAGAGATACAGCCTGCAAAAGAGCTCCTGCCCTTGGGTTGCACTACAAACTGTTTCAGGGATCTCATGCTCCAGATATTGTCATAACATCAGCTGAGACATCGTCTGTGAAGACCCAGTCCAAGACATCTGATGTCATAGCTGTTTTAAAAGAGACCTGCAAAGAGCTGGAAGCTAGGAAAAAGACCCTAGAAATCCTAATTGCCAGGTTAGAAAAGGAGGAAGCTGAAGGAAACAGAAGGGAAGAAGGTGTAGAAGCTGACGGTCATCTCAATACTGAAGAAACTAGCTCCTCTGAGTCTGATGACAGTGCTTAAAGGTTGGTTGCTGTTTGGTGGTGTTGCTGATTGGTGGTGGTGATACCTGGTGGAGTTTGGAAGTGTGTTCAGTTTTTAGCTGCTGCTCTTATTACTTTTTTCTGGATGACTCTATAATTTTTATGAACATGTTTCTTTTGCCCATTTGTGGCTAAAGAGGGGGAGAATATTTTGGTACTTACTTAATTATAAATTCTATTTTTCTGCAGTCATTTCTTTCTGCTGCTATCTATCTCTGATTACTTAGGGTCTTTAGCCAAAAATCTGCCAAAGGGGGGAGTTTGTAGTTGTTTAGTTATTGACTTGCATTTTTGGTAAAACCCAAGTGTATGTGTGAATGTCATGACTGATGTCATAACATTCTAGTTTAGTTTGTACTGATTCATTAGGTACCTTTGCAGAAAAATATTGTCATTCAGGTACTGATGTTTATAAGTGTGTATCTGAGCATTTTGCAAAATGATTACATTTTCCTAAATCAGTAGACAGGTGTTGTACACCAAAATTTTCCCTCCCATATTCTTCAAGAATTTGCCAAGTCCAAGCTTCAAAATCTCCCTAAGGGTTGCACAGTTCAAGGGCCTCCTAACAGTCAAAAATTAGGGTTTTGGTTCTGACAAAGAAAATGAAGTTTCCAAGGGTCCAATCAAGTCCCACATGCTTACAAACATGGTCAACCATCCTCATACCAAGTTCCAAGACTTACAGCACAAAATTGCACAGTCAAAAACCCTAATTGCACTGCAGTCAACTGTAGGGGCAAAATGGTCATTTGACAGTCAAAAGTTCAAAATTTTGGTCAACATCTCATTTTGAAGCCACAAACATCATTTGATCAATGCTTGATCATGATTCTCAAAGCTTGGCTCAAAAAGTCTCAAGATGCAAAAGTTTCCATATTTGGACAGTTGAAAAAGTCAACTGTAACTTGACCAAGGCATAACTTCCACATGGATTATCAGAAAAATTCCATCCAAAGCTCATTTTGAATATAAAGACATTTCCTACAACTCCTCTTCACACTTCAAGTCCAAGAAATGCTCTCACAAAAAGTTATCAATTTCAACATTATAGGTCATTTTCAAAAGTCAACAAAAAGGGACTTTAAGTCAAAGGACATAACTTGAGATTGGTAAATCAAAATGACATGAGACCAAAGGAATTGGTTAGAGGACTCAAAGACCTTTCCAAAATGTCCAAGAACATGAGCAAAGCTTAAAAATTGAGCAAGATATGCCTTGTGGAAGTTGGGAAATGTTTGGGTATTTTGAAAAGTCAACATTGCTTCAAATGTCCTAAAAATGCTAATGGGCCTCTTTTTCTTCCAAGAATCATTATCCAAGGCATGTGCACGACCATTTGGCCCAAAGGGAAGTTTTTTATCATTTTTATTTATTTATTTGGATTTTTAATTATTAATAATTCATTTAATTAAAATAAATATGTGGAAAATACTAAACCTAACTTTTTAAATCTTTTTGTGCATGGAATAGGCTTAAGATTTCGTGCATGATCAGATTTGGAAAGAATTATGGTGATTGGACATGATTTGAAGCAAATATGCATGAAAAGATTGGAAAATTATGGCATGGAAAATCAAATATCTTCTCATCAAATCATTGATTCCTTGGCTCAGATTTTTTACCCTAATCACTCATACATATATATACATGCTAACCCTAATGGCAAGAAGGTCCCAGCTGCGCCATACATCAAGAACCAAGGTTGAGTTTTTTTGTCAAAATTTGAAAACTGAAAGTGGTCTTAGAGGACGATTCAGAGGCCAAGATTAATCCCAATAGCTTGCAAAAGTGTTACTGAAGCTAACTGAATAGTTTTCCATATCCCTAACATCAAGAATTGGTAATTCAAAGTCAAACTGTATCACTCTTTTTGCATAATCGTGCTTTGTTATTTAGGCCATGTTCATGCATTTTTCTTCTTGATTTGTATTAATTGGATGATTCTGAAACTAACCACATGATTGAATTGAGTTTTTATGCATTATATGAAGAATTACCATGAACAATTATTAGGGTTCTTCAAGTTTTAATTTGGGCGTTTATGGATGCTGTAAAATTGGAACACCTCGATACCATGGTCAAAGTCAGGACACCCAGACGAATTCAATAATGGGGTCGCGCCCAATTTATATTCCAAGACGGCCTAATCGCTATTATGGAAATATGCATATTTTGGGGGGGTTTAAAACCCCCGCTAACCTTTGTTATGTTTCAGGAAAAAAACAAAACGAGGAGGAAGATGATGAAGTGTCAAGGCATGATTGGGTTGTTTAAATTTGCGCGCTAATTTTCCACTAACTTTTGTTTTATATTATATTGTTCATTGGCCAGATAATAATCAAAACGCGCGCTTGGTTCAACTGGTCAGGCATGTGTATGGTATTCCTTGGGACCTGGGTTCGAATCCCAGGTCCCCCTTTCTATTCCATAATATTTTTCATAATGACATCCTATGCAGCGCAAGTTCTAGAGTTCCACCATACTCTCCACGTCCAGGCCTTCCACGTGCTTGCTGAGATCAATCAAAGGGTCCAGATTGGGAGAACCCCTAGGCGTTAGTCAACGTGTGCACATGCTAGCCAAAAAGTCAAACAAGGCCAAAGGCTTAATGGGCCTGATTGCTGGAGTAAACCCTCCAATTTGGGGACAGACCCCCCATGGTTTGCTTTTTTTATTCTTTTTTATATTTTCCTATTTTTATTTGTTTTAATTGATTTCTCTTTAATTCTTTAAACTAATTTATTTTCACAAAATATAAAAATAGTAAAAAATCAGAAAAGACAAATTAAAATATGTTTTATTTAAATATTACCTTTTTGTAAATAAATCTCACTAAATAATTAGATTTAAATTTAGGTTTAATTCGAATATTTTCTTAATAAAATTAAAAAAGAGTAGAATTAGGGTTTTGAGTCTTTTTTTATTCTTTTTCTTTTTTTCCTCACCATGATTAATTAATTATTTATTTTCATAAATCAAAGTGCATTAATTAATTAGGTTTAATTTTAGGTTAAAGTTTAATACTTTCTTAATAAGTAAAAATTGTAGAATTAGGGTTAATTAGTTAATTTCATTTAATTCACATAAAAATCATAAATACAAAAAACCTCAAAAATAATTTCTTTTCATTTTTAATTTAATTAATTTGTTAATAATAATTTTATTTCATTAAAAAGGGTCCAACGCCCTCGCTTGCAATTTTAATTCCAATTCGCGCATTTTATTTATCTCTTTCTTTTAAATATTTATGTAATTCTCCCAAAGCCTTGTAAACTCGGACATTTATCTTTCGCACTTTATTTATTTTCTGTCAAATCGGGTCCTGGATTAAATTTGGCGATGTGGACCCGCGCCCTTTGTAATAGTTTAGAAACTTTTATTTCTCGCAACTTTTAACTGTTAATTAAATTGCATGCAAGAATGAATGATAAAATAAAAACAAACGCATAGATCACTTTGACATGACAAGATAAAAATAATTGAAAACGACACACAAATCACACACCACTCTTAGGGTACGCCTCACTGTTGCCTTGCCTCGAAAGGTGATCGTCGAGTAGAAGATGTCTTAGTAAGTCCTCATGATCCGGGAACCTGACATGAGGGTAGCTTCTAAGGTGTCTTCCCATTGCTCTGGTGATCACCACGTCCCGAACCTCGAATTGACCCGAACACCTCCAACGGTGGTGCTACCTACCTCTCAATGGTGGGATGGCACTACTTTAAAGGACATTTACACAGACGAATTCCTTAGGGTAGGTAGACGACTCTAGATACTTGCTCTAACTTCAAAACAAAATCAAAATACTTTTCACACCGACACTTTTCAAAAAGCTTTCGAAAGCAATTTTTCAAACACTCTTGAGGACCGATACAAGAGTCGAACTGGAATTTTCAAAGAAACTTTTTAAAACCCACAGTTGAAAAGCAAACAAACAATTTTGAAAACACAATGAGCAAGTATCTAAGAGCCCCTGGATAACCATGGATAGAAAGGGTGCTAACACCTTCCCTTTCTATAATCTACCTCCCGAACCGAGAGCAATCTCTATAAGGAATTTTTCTGTGCTTTTGTCCTTTCCATTTGGAGAAAATAAAAGACGGTGGCGACTCTTGCTTACCGCGGCATTTCGCGAACCAGCATTAAACAGTTAGTTCCAGATCCACCGATCACAGAACTGGCGACTCTGCTGGGGATACTTATAAAAGTGAGGTGTACCTTAGGACTAAGATCACTTGTGTTTTCAATTGTCTGAATTGCTTGCTTTATTATTGTGGGTACTGTCTTGGGAGTTCTATAGATCCTAACCCGGATCTGGGGATACCTTCTTAGAAAGTAGCAACAAGGCTGTGAGGGAACTGTGCGGGGTATACCGACATGGTTGAAACAGTCTGCTACGTTGATGTGGCACTTTGGTGCACCGGTAACCCTTGAGTTCAGTCAAGGAGAGTACGGGGCCTCCGCGTGGTGTCGTGAAGCATCAACAGACCTTAGGAACCTTAATTGAACTATCTTGGCCTCTTTAGGGTAGTGAGATAACTGACTTTGGTGCAGTCTGAGGTTGGTTGATACTCGATACTACACTCAATTGAGGGTTGCTTTCCTGGAATATTTAGGTCGCCAGTTCAGTGGCTAAATCGAAACGATGAACAATGAAAGCAATCCAGTGATATTGGGACCCTTAAAACCCGGTTACTTCTAATAGGACAGGTTGAGCCCACCAACTTCAAAAGGGTAATACCCAGACCCCATGCTGGCCTAAAATCTAAGGGCTTCTCTTGTGTGACTTGTGTGCCTTCCAACTTGACTACTTGCATGCTTGTTATCTGACACTTGAGTTCCTTGCAGGTTTTGTTTATAGTCCTTAACTAGGACTCATAACAGGGTTTACTGAGTGTTTTGCAGGTTTTATTTAGTCCTTAATTAGGACTCATAACAGGGTTTACTGAGTTTGCTTGCAGGTTTTGTTTATAGTCCGTAATTGGGACTCATAACAGGGTTACCTACATTACCCCATGCATCATAACATCATACCATTGCATACATCCTAACCCATTTCAAGGATCTCAAGGGTTTGTGATGTAGGTCAGGATAAATCAAAAATCCAGCAAGGGGCAAAGAGGATTTATTTTCCTCTAGCCAGAGTTGTCAGGGGCTATGACCCACTGGATATGGTGAGCCTTTGACCCTTGAAGAAGGACTCTCAACAACATGCAGTGCCTTCCATCAAACTACAAACTCAAATGCTAACAATTTTCTTGTTTACCCTGCGAGGTCCTTGAAAACATTGCATGCATATCATACATATCATTGCATTGCAGGTATCCTTGTTGCAGGTCACTTACCTTTGTCGCTGTTTATTTCAGCAATGGCTTCCCAACAAGATAACCAGGACCTCCTTGCTCAAGAGACTCGGTTCGGGGAAATCCTCCTGAATCTATCCAAGGGGCAGGAGGAGCTAAGGACACTTCTCATGGGGACCTTTGTCAGGAATAGTGCTAAGGATGAAAGGCTGAAACACCTACAAGCTGAGGTGGATGCATTGAAGGACCAGATGCTGGGGCAGGTGACTATCATCCAAGACTTAGCTCAAAGACAAGGTGAGCTCGGAGTTCTCGTCAACCAACTGCTTCGGGGTAACCAACCGGGGCAAACATCTAAGGGTAAAGAGCCATTCATCATTCAACCATCTTTGAGACAAGGAAATAAGAGGAGAGCTTCTCAAATGACTCCAGTGGCACAAATTCAGCATCAACCTCACCAGCTTCAGCCAGGCAAGCCCAGGAGGCAATTCACCCCGCTCAACATGTCGTTGTTTCAAGCTTTACAACGCCTGTTGAGATTGAATCTGATCACATTAAGGGACCATCCCCGGAACCCCAACACAGCACATCCTACTTATGATCCCAATAAAAGGTGTGCCTACCACTCTGCCAGTCCAGGACACGATACAAATGAGTGTTGGGCTCTGAAGAACAAGATCCAGGACCTGATTGATGAAGGGGCATTAGAGTTCACACAAGATGGTCAGGCATAATTTTTCTACCATCCCTCCAAGGCTCACCATTTGAAGTGACAAGCCCTGAGATGAAAAGACTTTTGTTCATTCGAATGTTCAAGTTGTAATTTTCTTTTGTTCAAACATTTACTCATGTTAAACATCGTTATTTCATTAATGCATCGCATACGTCTGTCTTGAAGCAATATATTCGTATTCACTATACCCAAATTATTTTCATATTTTTTTGTGATGATCAACGCTCGGTTAATAATTCTAAGCCTCTTGAGGGAGGATGACGAAAACGATACCACGACACTTACAGTATGCTTTTGAACGGACCCTGCTGATGAGGTACAGGACTTGTTTCAATCCCTAAACACTGGAGTTATAAGGATGATAATCCCTCGTCAACCCCTCTGAGCCAAAGAAGTAGGAGTTTTTCTTTTCGAAAATTAAAACCCTTTTATCATAACCTGGGGCAGGGTAGTCCTCTCAGTTGATCCAAGTGCATAACAAATGGCACCAAAGAGGTCCTTACAAAAAAAAAGAAGACAGTGATGGTTCCGAATAATCAATAAGGACAGACAGTCATTATATCTCTCAAAATAAAAAAGCCCAATAAGTCAAAAAACCTATGAAGGAGACTTACAAAACTGGGGCATCCCGCTGACTGTAATTCCAAAAAGGAAACAGCTCAGGCAAAATTTAGGGATAGCGAAATAAATAAAAAAAAGAGGTCTTACAAACCCTCAACAAAAAAAAGGGGAATGACTGCCTATTCAGAATAAGTTATCAACATCCGAATCATCACCGGAAAATCAGAGCAAAGACTCAAACAAGGTCTAACGTATGATCAACTGAGTTTAGGTTTGGAGAACATCACGAAGAGCGGGTGGGTACAAATAATTTGAGCCTTTATCCTTTGTTTCTTAAACCATGAACCAGGCCATGTTATAACCCTCAAAAGTCCTAGCTGAAGCATGGGTTAGTTCGAAAGCATACTGTTACGAAAGGTATCCTGACTCCTTAAGGCTCACGGTAAAATACGGAGTTGACATCACGTTTTACAAACATTCACTTGTTTTATGAAAAAGAATGCATTTTCAAAATCTTCAAGACAGACATAAGCTTTGCATTTTTAACATAACTTTGTTTACATATGACTTTTTGTTTGAACATCGTAGAAATTCGCACGACGAATACCTAATGAACAGAAGCACTTCCAATCAAGGGGCATGGCATGATCATGGTCCGTCATCTGGGGAAGTTCAGTCAAGATTCGGAGAATCTCTCAAAGGCCAAATAGCCTGGGGCAAACCTCCGCCTGAGTCACTTGGGGCACCCCAGCAACGAATCTTGCCTGATCAAACACCTTCTGGTGGCATGACAGAGCACTTCTAACAGGGGCAACTCCCTACCTCCTGAGAACATGGACATAGTCGGAAAAAATACTACGCAAAGTCAAAGACCCGCTAGGTTGACATACCTAGGCAAAAATAAGGGCTTCCCGGCGAACCAAAAGGGTTCGGGCAAAATGAAGGGATGAAATGAAAAATCTGTACACCCGGCAAGTCGAAAACCTGAAAAGGCGGCTTGGGCAAAAATGGGTATCCCGGTGGACTGAAAACCCGAAAGGGCGGTCCAGGCAAAAGTGAGGGATCAAAGCGTACGACTATGTCCTGTCATCTTGTCACCTGCCTACCAGAAGAAGGTTGGTCCATCAACAACTATCAGCACCTCACAGGTCTTCCTCTCCCACCTCAGAAACAGGGGCAATAAAGAGTTGTCTAAGCAATCTAATTTTTCTATCCTCCAAGGTATCAAGGTGAGTTCAGCTGAAGAACGTAACCAGTACATCCCAATTCCCCAGAGAGTGAGCCAGCAAGGCAGTTCACTCTCCCCAAGCAAAGCTATAATATCAGCCTTAAGGAAGTTGGGTATCCTCCAGCAGATCTCAACATTCCCCAGCAACACATATGCATTCTTAACAAGCATCCCCGGCAGTCTTGACCTAAAGATTGTTCCCCGGCGGTATATCAAACATTCAGTGGAGTTATCCCCGTTACAATTCAAAACTTCCCCAGGAGAGTCCAATCCAGTTCCCCCAGGAAAGTTGGAATCATCTCCCCAGCAGTAAGCTTATCCCCAGCAGTAAGCTTATCCCCAGTAGATTCTGGAAGCTTACCCTCGCAGAGCACGAACGCGTCTCCCGATTTTATTCAAAGAGTTATTTCCTTACCAGGATATAACTGGGTTATCCTCAGCCAAAAGCCACGGAAAGAGCGTCCTCGACAAAGTCTTCGTATCCCCAGCGAAGTCTATCAACACTTCCAATACAACAAGGGTATCCCTAGCAAGTTATTATCAATAGCTCAGCAAAGTACCTCTCCCCCCACAGAGTATTGCTTCCCAGCAAGATCGTTAAAGTACTTTTCTCCCCGCAGAGTAATCCATTCGCCAAGTTTATTTCCCAACGGAGTTATCTTCTCCTACCGGTATTCTTGAACCTATCATCCCCAGCGGAAACAAAGATCAATACTTCAAAATCAGCCCAGGATATGACTTCCCGGCACCCGTCAAGGATTTACTTTCCTAGACGAAAAACACATATTCATAAACATCACATTTCCATACATTATAGCCTGCATATACGCATCGTATCTTACGAATCTCATTTATGTTGAGAGTATCATTGCTTGATCATATCACGCATTGCATATGACTGACCTTTACCTTTCAGGAAAGATCCAGTTAAATTCTCAACTATATTTCAAGACCTAGACCGGTTCAGTTAATCGACCCTAAGATTTTCTGTTTCTTATCCAGTCAAAGGCCTTCTCTGGTTCAGTCAGATCGACCCTAAGATCTCCCTGTTTCTTATCCAGTTGAAGACATTTCAAGACCTAGATCGGTTCAGTTAATCGACCCTAAGATTTTCTGTTTCTTATCCAGTCAAAGGCCTTCTCTAGTCCAGCTAAATCGACCCCTAATAGATTTTCCTGATAAAGACTCAGTAGAAGTTATCCAAGATTCTCTAAATGATTACTGTTGAGGTTGTAGTCGCCTGTGGTTCTCTCCCCGATACTGCGGAGGTAGTAATCATCCCAAGTTTCTCTCAGCGTTACTGTTGAAGTAGAAGTTATCCAAGATTCTCTCAATGATTACTGTTGAGGTTGTAGTCGCCTGTGGTTCTCTCCCCGATATTGCGGAGGTAGTAATCATCCCAAGTTTCTCTCAGCGTTACTGTTGAAGTAGAAGTTATCCAAGATTCTCTCAATGATTACTGTTGAGGTTGAAGTCGCCTATGGTTCTCTCCCCGATACTGCGGAGGTAGTAATCATCCCAAGTTTCTCTCAGCGTTACTGTTGAAGTAGAAGTTATCCAAGATTCTCTTAATGATTACTGTTGAGGTTGAAGTCGCCTATGGTTCTCTCCCCGATACTGCGGAGGTAGTAATCATCCCAAGTTTCTCTCAGCGTTACTGTTGAAGTAGAAGTTATCCAAGATTCTCTCAATGATTACTATTGAGGTTGTAGTCGCCTGTGGTTCTCTCCCCGATACTGCGGAGGTAGTAATCATCCCAAGTTTCTCTCAGCGTTACTGTTGAAATAGAAGTTATCCAAGATTCTCTCAATGATTACTGTTGAGGTTGAAGTCGCCCAAGATTCTCTCAATGATTATTGTTGAGGTTAAAGTCGCCCAAGATTCTCTCAATGATTACTGTTGAGGTTGAAGTCGCCCAAGATTCTCTCAATGATTACTGTTGAGGTTGAAGTCACCCAAGATTCTCTCAATGATTACTGTTGAGGTTGAAGTCGCCCAAGATTCTCTCAATGATTACTGTTGAAGTTGAAGTCGTCCAAGATTCTCCCAATGATTACTGTTGAGGTTGAAGTCGCCTATGGTTCTCTCCCCGTTACTGCTGAGGTAGTAATCGTCCCCAGATTCTCTCAGCGTTACTGTTGAGGTAGTAATCGTCCAAGGTTCTCTCAGTGTTCATGTTGAGGTAGTAACCATCCCTGGTTCATTCATCACCGTTTGAAGCTCCAGATCCAGCTCCTGTAACCAGTCAGGACACACCTATACAAAGAGTCTGAAGACCAGATCCTGTAACAGGCCAGGTAATCATTTTTCTTTTGCAGGTACGCAAGCTCTCGCTAAGGAATCTCTTACGCGATCAACATCCAGATGGCATCGATAAGCCCATCCGCCTATCCATCTCTTAACATGGCACCTATAAGCCCATCATCCTATCCATCAATCTCCAAATGGCATCTATAAGCCCATTCCCATCATCACACTGCTACTATGTGAGCGCAAATTTCTGGGCACTCTAGTGTTCAATCATCTTCCACCTTCGGATTACGAAAGGCACGTCAGCCAATCTGCATCCTCAGGTCTAAGAAGATTGAACAGGGGCAACTGTTGTACCCAAAAATTTGCCCTCCCATATTCTTCAAGAATTTGCCAAGTCCAAGCTTCAAAATCTCCCCAAGGGTTGCACAGTTCAAGGGCCTCCTAACAGTCAAAAATTAGGGTTTTGGTTCTGACAAAGAAAATGAAGTTTCCAAGGGTCCAATCAAGTCCCACATGCTTACAAACATGGTCAACCATCCTCATACCAAGTTCCAAGACTTACAGCACAAAATTGCACAGTCAAAAACCCTAATTGCACTGCAGTCAACTGTAGGGGCAAAATGGTCATTTGACAGTCAAAAGTTCAAAATTTTGGTCAACATCTCATTTTGAAGCCACAAACATCATTTTATCAATGCTTGATCATGATTCTCAAAGCTTGGCTCAAAAAGTCTCAAGATGCAAAAGTTTCCATATTTGGACAGTTGAAAAAGTCAACTGTAACTTGACCAAGGCATAACTTCCACATGGATTATCAGAAAAATTCCATCCAAAGCTCATTTGGAATATAAAGACATTTCCTACAACTCCTCTTCACACTTCAAGTCCAAGAAATGCTCTCACAAAAAGTTATCAATTTCAACATTATAGGTCATTTTCAAAAGTCAACAAAAAGGGACTTTAAGTCAAAGGCTATAACTTGATATTGGTAAATCAAAATGACATGGGACCAAAGGAATTGGTTAGAGGACTCAAAGACCTTTCCAAAATGTCCAAGAACATGAGCAAAGCTTAAAAATTGAGCAAGATATGCCTTGTGGAAGTTGGGAAATTTTTGGGTATTTTGAAAAGTCAACATTGCTTCAAATGTCCTAAAAATGCTAATGGGCCTCTTTTTCTTCCAAGAATCATTATCCAAGGCATGTGCACGACCATTTGGCCCAAAGGGAAGTTTTTTATCATTTTTATTTATTTATTTGGATTTTTAATTATTAATAATTCATTTAATTAAAATAAATATGTGGAAAATACTAAACCTAACTTTTTAAATCTTTTTGTGCATGGAATAGGCTTAAGATTTCGTGCATGATCAGATTTGGAAAGAATTATGGTGATTGGACATGATTTGAAGCAAATATGCATGAAAAGATTGGAAAATTATGGCATGGAAAATCAAATATCTTCTCATCAAATCATTGATTCCTTGGCTCAGATTTTTTACCCTAATCACTCATACATATATATACATGCTAACCCTAATGCCAAGAAGGTCCCAGCTGCGCCATACATCAAGAACCAAGGTTGAGTTTTTTTGTCAAAATTTGAAAACTGAAAGTGGTCTTAGAGGACGATTCAGAGGCCAAGATTAATCCCAATAGCTTGCAAAAGTGTTACTGAAGCTAACTTAATAGTTTTCCATATCCCTAACATCAAGAATTGGTAATTCAAAGTCAAACTGTATCACTCTTTTTGCATAATCGTGCTTTGTTATTTAGGCCATATTCATGCATTTTTCTTCTTGATTTGTATTAATTGGATGATTCTGAAACTAACCACATGATTGAATTGAGTTTTTATGCATTATATGAAGAATTACCATGAACAATTATTAGGGTTCTTCAAGTTTTAATTTGGGCGTTTATGGATGTTGTAAAATTGGAACACCTCGATACCATGGTCAAAGTCAGGACACCCAGACGAATTCAATAATGGGGTCGCGCCCAATTTATATTCCAAGACGGCCTAATCGCTATTATGGAAATATGCATATTTTGGGGGGGTTTAAAACCCCCGCTAACCTTTGTTATGTTTCAGGAAAAAAACAAAACGAGGAGGAAGATGATGAAGTGTCAAGGCATGATTGGGTTGTTTAAATTTGCGCGCTAATTTTCCACTAACTTTTGTTTTATATTATATTGTTCATTGGCCAGATAATAATCAAAACGCGCGCTTGGTTCAACTGGTCAGGCATGTGTATGGTATTCCTTGGGACCTGGGTTCGAATCCCAGGTCCCCCTTTCTATTCCATAATATTTTTCATAATGACATCCTATGCAGCGCAAGTTCTAGAGTTCCACCATACTCTCCACGTCCAGGCCTTCCACGTGCTTGCTGAGATCAATCAAAGGGTCCAGATTGGGAGAACCCCTAGGCGTTAGTCAACGTGTGCACATGCTAGCCAAAAAGTCAAACAAGGCCAAAGGCTTAATGGGCCTGATTGCTGGACAAAACCCTCCAATTTGGGGATAGACCCCCCATGGTTTGCTTTTTTTATTCTTTTTTATATTTTCCTATTTTTATTTGTTTTAATTGATTTCTCTTTAATTCTTTAAACTAATTTATTTTCACAAAATATAAAAATAGTAAAAAATCAGAAAAGACAAAAATTAAAATATGTTTTATTTAAATATTACCTTTTTGTAAATAAATCTCACTAAATAATTAGATTTAAATTTAGGTTTAATTCGAATATTTTCTTAATAAAATTAAAAAAGAGTAGAATTAGGGTTTTGAGTCTTTTTTTATTCTTTTTCTTTTTTTCCTCACCATGATTAATTAATTATTTATTTTCATAAATCAAAGTGCATTAATTAATTAGGTTTAATTTTAGGTTAAAGTTTAATACTTTCTTAATAAGTAAATATTGTAGAATTAGGGTTAATTAGTTAATTTCATTTAATTCACATAAAAATCATAAATACAAAAAACCTCAAAAATAAATTCTTTTCATTTTTAATTTAATTAATTTGTTAATAATAATTTTATTTCATTAAAAAGGGTCCAACGCCCTCGCTTGCAATTTTAATTCCAATTCGCGCATTTTATTTATCTCTTTCTTTTAAATATTTATGTAATTCTCCCAAAGCCTTGTAAACTCGGACATTTATCTTTCGCACTTTATTTATTTTCTGTCAAATCGGGTCCTGGATTAAATTTGGCGATGTGGACCTGCGCCCTTTGTAATAGTTTAGAAACTTTTATTTCTCGCAACTTTTAACTGTTAATTAAATTGCATGCAAGAATGAATGATAAAATAAAAACAAACGCACAGATCACTTTGACATGACAAGATAAAAATAATTGAAAACGACACACAAATCACACACCACTCTTAGGGTACGCCTCACTGTTGCCTTGCCTCGAAAGGTGATCGTCGAGTAGAGGATGTCTTAGTAAGTCCTCATGATCCGGGAACCTGGCATGAGGGTAGCTTCTAAGGTGTCTTCCCATTGCTCTGGTGATCACCATGTCCCGAACCTCGAATTGACCCGAACACCTCCAACGGTGGTGCTACCTACCTCTCAATGGTGGGATGGCACTACTTTAAAGGACATTTACACAGACGAATTCCTTAGGGTAGGTAGACGACTCTAGATACTTGCTCTAACTTCAAAACAAAATCAAAATACTTTTCACACCGACACTTTTCAAAAAGCTTTCGAAAGCAATTTTTCAAACACTCTTGAGGACCGATACAAGAGTCGAACTGGAATTTTCAAAGAAACTTTTTAAAACCCACAGTTGAAAAGCAAACAAACAATTTTGAAAACACAATGAGCAAGTATCTAAGAGCCCATGGATAACCATGGATAGAAAGGGTGCTAACACCTTCCCTTTCTATAATCTACCTCCCGAACCGAGAGCAATCTCTATAAGGAATTTTTCTGTGCTTTTGTCCTTTCCATTTGGAGAAAATAAAAGACGGTGGCGACTCTTGCTTACCGCGACATTTCGCGAACCAGCGTTAAACAGTCAGTTCCAGATCCACCGATCACAACAGGTTTTTCAGATGTCATAACAGATGTTAAGACATCCTGTTCTGAACTAACAGGTTTGCAGTTTGGTTAATTCTGAGTTTTTTCAGGAAAATGACTCAGTCTTTCCAGAACAGAATCCTGCGTTTTCTTTGGGTTAACCTAGCTCAACCCTAACCTGGTTGGTAAAGTCCTGTGACCTAGTCTTCAGGTCAAATGGAATTAACCCTAGCTTTTTGTGGAAACCCTAACTGAAGAGATGCAGCTGCTATATATTCAACAGAGCTGCTGTTTTGCAAGTAATCCCTTTTTTGGTCAGAAGATCATTTGTAAACTGTATAGGTTTAATTATTGTACTTCAAGCAATTATCATTGTGATAAGTGACTTGGAATAGGTTTTTAATTGTAAGGGTTGTGTAGCACTTAAAGCTTTGAAGCAAGAGTGTTTGTATGTTTCTTGACTAAAGCTGTGAAGCAGAGTCAAGTTAGGTGTGTGTATCACTCAAAGCTGTGAAGCAAGAGTGGTTGTGTTGCTTGATTAAAAAGCTGTGAAGCTTAATCAAGTGTATGTTTTTGAAGAGTGTCTTCATCAATTCATTAGTCAAATTGTTTTATGTATCACTGCTGTGATTGAGGGGGAGTGAGTAGGAACTCAGGTTTAAGTTGTACTTAGATTGAAATTGCATTGGGTAGGTCTTAAGTGAAGGAGATAAACTGGTTGGTTTATTCCTGAATTAACATCTCTTATAGTGGATTTCCTCCCTGGCTTGGTAGCCCCCAGAGTAGGTGTTGTTGCACACTGAACTGGGTAAACAATTGACTGTGTTCTTTACTGTTTTTGTATTTACTGTCTTATAGAAAGTCAGATACGGTGTCATAACATTAAACGTGACATTGAGTATCTGCAGCCAGAATTTTCAAAAATGTTAGATTTGAAGGAAATGGTTATTACATGTTATCTTCTAGGATGAACCATCAATGATGCTTGAAATGAAGGGTTTAAAGTCAAGAAGACTTACCTTGATGCTGGAATTTGTGTTTCAAACTTGAGTTACTGCCTTGAATGTTCTTGAGTTCGAAAAAATAAAAACAGAGGTGTTATTTTTTTTGGTTTTGGGTTTAAGAGTGCTTTAAGGCTTCAGCATTCGTGTTCTCTCCTCTTTTTTCTTCTTCTTCGCCTTTTTCCTTGCCAAAAGCCAGCCTTTTGTGTGTTGTGAAACAACTTAAATATAGAAGAGTCTTGATGGGTGTGATCGGTGGATCTGGAACTGACTGTTTAACGCTGGTTCGCGAAATGTCGCGGTAAGCAAGAGTCGCCACCGTGTTTTATTTTCTCCAAATGGAAAGGACAAAAGCACAGAAAAATTCCTTAAAGAGATTGCTCTCGGTTCGGGAGGTAGGTTATAGAAAGGGAAGGTGTTAGCACCCTTTCTATCCATGGTTATCCATGGGCTCTTAGATACTTGCTCATTTGTGTTTTCAAAATTGGTTTGTTTGCTTTTCAACTGTGGGTTTTAAAAAGTTTCTTTGAAAATTCCAGTTCGACTCTTGTATCGGTCCTCAAGAGTGTTTGAAAAAATGCTTTCGAAAGCTTTTTGAAAATGTGTTGGTGTGAAAAGTATTTTTTTGAAATTAGAGCAAGTATCTATGAGAACCTACCTACCCTAAGGAATTCGTCTGTGTAGATGTCCTTTAAAGTAGTGCCATCCCACCATTGAGAGGTAGGTAGCACCACCGTTGGAGGTGTTCGGGTCAATTCGAGGTTCGGGACATGGTGATCACCAGAGCAATGGGAAGACACCTTAGAAGCTACCCTCATGCCAGGTTCCCAGATCATGAGGACTTACTAAGACATCCTCTACTCGACGATCACCTTTCGAGGCAAGGCAACAGTGAGGCGTACCCTAGGGGTGGTGTGTGATTTGTGTGTTATGTTCAGTTATTTTATCTTGTTCATGCATTGGTGGTCTACGCGTTGCTTTTATTTTGGCATTCATTCTTTCATGCGAGTTATTAACAGTTTAAAAGATGCGGAATTAAAAGTCCTACGCTATTACAAAGGCGCGGGTCTACATCGCCAAATTAATCCAAGACCCGTTTTTGATAAAAGATGCAAAAAGTAAATAAATGCGGTAAACCTAATTACTATTACATCCAGAAAGCAGTTACATAATGATCAATAAGAAAATAAAGCGCGGAAAGAATAAATTGGAACGTCAGAGGGTTTTGACCCTTTACTTGAAATTAAATTAAATTAAAGTCTAATTATTATTTAATTAAAGAAAGGTGTTTTTTTTGTGTTTTTTTGTATTTAATTATTATTAAACCTAAAACTAATTATTTAAATAAAAGAAAAAAGTATTTTTGGTTTTTTAATGTCTTTAATAAAAATAAAATAAAGTCAAAAGTTAGTAAAACCTAATTCTAATTTATTTTATTTATTATGAAAAGGCCAAAATTAAACCTAATTAAACTAAATTAATTTGTTAGAATTTATTTACAAAAAATAATTAATAGTGAAATTACTAAATAATAATAATACTAAAAATGTTAGTTTTCTGAATTTTATTATGAAAAAAATGTTAATTGGTTAGTGATTAATAAAAAGAATAACGATTAATTAATTAAAGGAAAATAATAAAAATAGAGAGAGAGTTTAGGAGTATACGAACCTGATTGGAGGGATGAAACAACTATTGGCGTCATGTGTAAACTGTTTTGTTTTGGCCATTTGTGTTTTGGCTTTTGGCAATTTGTGTTCTGGCCTCAACGTCCTTAACCTTCTTAGTATGTCTGTCTCGCCACGTATTGGTGTCATGTGTAAAATGTTCTGTTTTGCCCATTTGGCTTTTGGCCTCAACGTTCCTTAATGAACCTGCATGGGATCCTGTCTAAATCTGCAGTGTTGAATCTCACGAATACATTAAATAAAATCATAAAATGCAAATAAAGCCAATATATGAAGAAATTTAATGTTTAGGCACAATATGGCATGTATGAATGATTATACCCTTTTGATCATGGAGATCAAATCAATCTTACCCTTACTGGAAAATTAGTGACCTGAATGCTTTTATGCCCTTTGGATCATGGAGATCAAGCCAGCCTTATCCTTACTGAAGAAGTAGTGAGGTGTTGGTTTGTAACTGTGATGGCTTGTTTGTAGTGAGAGAGGGATTTGTAATAAGGATTTCAAGGTCTTAGGGTTCTTGAAAGAATTTGATATTCTAACAGTATTGTGACAAGGTTTTTTCTCTCTTTTCCTCCTCTCTGGTATGTGTGAAAAGAATGTGATTATATAATGGAAATTAGGGTAAAGAAAATGGGCTTTGAATGTGCAATTGGGCCTCCAATGTTTACTTGAGTTCGTCACTCTCCAGGCTAAATCGCAGGGACTTAAGTGCAATTTTTGAAGTTGAAATGTGAAAACAAAATGTAGCCGACATTAAGAACTAACTCCTGTCCGAAAATCGGCTCAATCGGATAAACGGTGAATTAGTTATGAATTTTTGAAGTTTCAGCTCAGACAAACTTATTTTGGGCTCCAGTGTCGACTCTGACACGTTCTTCAATAAAAAACTGGTATTGATCGGTGCATAATTTGGTCTCGACTTTTGAAGAAAAGTTGTAGATCTACGAGTCAGGGACCTTGTGTAAAAATATGAGCCCAATCCGATAAAAATTGACCGAGTTATGAATTTTCGAAGTTTCGGCCCAGATGAAATAATATTCAGCATTCAGGATTTTCGGTGTGTCACGCACTCTGAGCAAAAAACAGAGGCCTTTTGAATACCGTTTGAACTCAATAACTTCTGTGAAAATGTAGCCAACTCAATTTGTGAAATTTTGGCGCCGGAACCAGCTCGATACGATGAAAATCGACCAAGTTATGATTTTCTGAACATGACGCAAATAAACTTCTGTCACAAATTTTCTGTATGAAAATACTTGATAAATCCACATTTTTGAAGACCTTCTGATCGAAATTGGCTTCTAGCCGTGAGAGATGAAAATGTAGATAATGTCAAGACGGAATTTTGGCCACCAGAATGGGTTCAAAACGAGTCACAATCTTCAAGTTATGAATTTTTTAGCGCGTAAAAACTGCACTTTCAGCACACTTTTTCACCATATTTCTTCGAGAAAACTCACACATTCGGATACCTTCTTTAAAGAATTGACTCTTGAGCCAAACCTGAATTTGAGAATACGTTATCAGAGATATCTTGGTGAAAGAACACCTGAATATGACGCGCCGGGTTGGGCTTGTGAATTTTTCTTGAAATGTTTTGAGAAATATGGGAGGGCAAATTTTGGGGTACAACAGTTGCCCCTGTTCAATCTTCTTAGACCTGAGGATGTAGATTGGCTGACGTGCCTTTTGTAATCCGAAGGTGGAAGAGGATTGAACACTAGAGTGCCCAGAAATTTGTGCTCACATAGTAGTGTGATGGTGGGCATGGGCTTATAGATGCCATTTGGAGATTGATGGATAGGATGATGGGCTTATAGATGCCATGCTGAGAGGTGATGGATAGGTGGATGGACTTATAGATGCCATCTGGAGTTGTGACAGAGCCTTGTCAGGAATGGGCTTATAGATGCCATTTGGAGACTGTTGGTATGTGGATAGACTTATAGATGCCATCTAGGTGTCGATCGCGTAAGAGATTCCTTAGCGAGAACTTGCGTACCTGAGAAAAGAAAATAATTACCTGACCTGTTACAGGAGCTGGTCTTCAAACTCTTTGTGTAGATGTGCCCTGACTGGTTACAGGAATTGAATCTGGAGCTTCAAAAAGGTGATGAATGAACCAGGGATGGTTACTACCTCAACATGGACGGTGAGAGAACCTTGGATGATTACTACCTCAACAGGAACGCTGAGAGAACCTTGGGCGACTTCAACCTCAACAGTAACGCTGAGAGAATCTTGGGCGACTTCAACCTCAACAGTAACGCTGAGAGAATCTTGGGCGACTTCAACCTCAACAGTAACGCTGAGAGAATCTTGGGCGACTTCAACCTCAACAGTAACGTTGAGAGAATCTTGGGCGACTTCAACCTCAAGAGTAACGCTGAGAGAATCTTAGGATGATTACTACCTCCGCAGTATCGGGGAGAGAACCACAGGCGACTACAACCTCAACAATAATCATTGAGAGAATCTTGGATAACTTCTACTTCAACAGTAACGCTGAGAGAAACTTGGGATGATTACTACCTCCGCAGTATCGGGGAGAGAACCACAGGCGACTACAACCTCAACAGTAATCATTGAGAGAATCTTGGATAACTTCTACTTCAACAGTAACGCTGAGAGAAACTTGGGATGATTACTACCTCCGCAGTATCGGGGAGAGAACCACAGGCGACTACAACCTCAACAGTAATCATTGAGAGAATCTTGGATAACTTCTACTTCAACAGTAACGCTGAGAGAAACTTGGGATGATTACTACCTCCGCAGTATCGGGGAGAGAACCACAGGCGACTACAACCTCAACAGTAATCATTGAGAGAATCTTGGATAACTTCTACTTCAACAGTAACGCTGAGAGAAACTTGGGATGATTACTACCTCCGCAGTATCGGGGAGAGAACCACAGGCGACTACAACCTCAACAGTAATCATTGAGAGAATCTTGGATAACTTCTACTTCAACAGTAACGCTGAGAGAAACTTGGGATGATTACTACCTCCGCAGTATCGGGGAGAGAACCACAGGCGACTACAACCTCAACAGTAATCATTGAGAGAATCTTGGATATCTTTAACCTCAACAGTAACGCTGAGAGAAACTGGGGATGATTACTACCTCTGCAGTATCGGGGAGAGAACCATAGGCGACTACAACCTCAACAGCAATCATTGAGAGAATCTTGGATATCTTCTACTGAGTCTTTATCAGGAAAATCTGTTAGGGGTCGATTTAACTGGACTAGAGAAGGCCTTTGACTGGGTAAGAAACAGAAAAATCTTAGGGTCGATTTAACTGAACCGATCTAGGTCTTGAAATGTCTTCAACTGGATAAGAAACAGGGAGATCTTAGGGTCGATCTGACTGAATCAGAGAAGGCCTTGGACTGGATAAGAAACAGAAAAATCTTAGGGTTGATTTAACTGAACCGGTCTAGGTCTTGAAATATAGTTGAGAATTTAACTGAATCTTTCCTGAAAGGTAAAGGTCAGTTATATGCAATGCATGATATGGATCAAGCAATGATGTTCTCAATATAAATGAGGTTTGTAAGATATGATGCGTATATGCATGCTGTAATGAAAATGTGATGTTTATGAATGTATGTTTTCGTCTTGGGAAAATAAATCCTTGACGGGTGCCGGGAAGTCACTCCTGGGCTGATGTTGAAGTATTGATTTATTGCTTCCGCTGGGGATGATAGTTGCAAGAATACCGGTAGGAGAAGATGACTCCGTTGGGGAATAAACTTGGCGAATGGATTACTCTGCAGGGAGAAAAGTACTCTAGCGATCTTGCTGGGGAACCATACTCTGTGGGGAGAGAGGTACTTTGTTGAAATGTTGATAATAACTTGCTGGGGATACCCTTGTTGTGTTGGAAGCGTTAATAGACTTCGCTGGGGATAAGAGGACTTTGTCGAGGACGCTCTTTCCGTGGCTTTTGGCTGAGGATAACCCAGTTATATCCTGGTAAGGAAATAACTCTTTAAATAAAGCCGGGAGACGCGTTCGTGCTCTGCGAGGGATAAGCTTCCAGAATCTACTGGGGATAAGCTTACTACTGGGGAGATGATTCCAACTTTCCTAGGGAACTAGATTGGACTCTCTTGGGGAAGTTTTGAATTGTATCGGGGAAGTGATTCCACTGAATATTGGATATACCGCCGGGGAACAATCTTTAGGTCAAGACTGCCGGGGATGCTTGTTAAGAGTGCATATATACTGCTGGGGAATATTGAGATCTGCTGGAGGATGCTCAACTTCCTTAAGGTTGATAATATAGCTTTTCTTGGGGAGAGTGCACTGACTTGCTGGCTCACTCTCTGGGGAATTAAGATATCTGGTTATGTTCTTCAGCCGAACTTGCCTTGACACCTTGGTGGACAGAATCATTAGACCGTTTGGACGACTCATTACTGCCCCTGTTTCTGAGGTGAGAGAGGAAGACCTGTGAGGTGCTGATAGTTGTTGATGGACAAACCTCCTTCTGGTAGGCAGGTGACAAGATGATAGGACATAGTCGTACGCTTTGATCCCTAACTTTTGCCTGGACCGCCCCTTCGGGTTTTCAGTCCACCGGGATACCCATTTTTTGCCCAAGCCGCCTTTTCAGGTTTTCGACTTGCCGGGTGTACAGATTTTTCTTCATTTCATCCCTTATTTTGCCTGAACCCTTTTGGTTCGCCGGGAAGCCCTAATTTTTGCCTAGGTATGTCAACCTAGCGGGTCTTTGATTTTGCGTAGTATTTTTTCGACTATGTCCGTGCCTTCAGAATGTAGGGAGCTGCCCCTGTTAGAAGTGTTCTATCATGCCACCAGAAGGTGTTTGATCAGGCAGGATTCGTTGTTAGAATGCCCCAAGTGACTCAGGCGGAGATTTGCCCCAGGCTATTTGGCCTTTGAGAGATTCTCCGAATCTTGACTTAACTGCCCCAGATGATGGACAATAGTCATACCTGCCCCTTGATTGGAAGTGCTCTTGTTCACTAGGTATTCATCATGTGAATTTTCCTGCTGTTCAAACAAATAGTCATATGCAAACAATGTTATATCAAAAATGCAAAACTTATGTCTGTCTTGAGGATTTTGAAAATGCATTTTTTTTCATAAAACAAGTGAATGTTTGTAAAACGTGATGTCAACTCCATTTTTACCGTAGGCCTTAAGGAGTCAGGATACCTTTGGTGACAGTATGCTTTCGAACTAACCCATGCTTCAGCTAGGACTTTTAAGGGTTATAACGTGGCTTGGTTCACGGTTTAAGAAACAAAGGATAAAGGCTCAAATTTTATTTGTACCCACCCGCTCTTCGGGATGTTCTTCAAACCTAAACTCAGTTGATCATACGTTAGACCTTGTTTGAGTCTTTGCTCTGATTTTCCGGTGATGATTCGGATGTTGATGATTTATTCCGAGTAGGCAGTCATTTCTTTTGTCTTTGTTGAGGGTTTGTATGACCTCTTTCTTTTTGATTTTGTTATCCATATTTTTTTTTTTTGCCTGAACTGTTTCCTTTTTTGGAATTACAGTCAGCGGGATGCCCCAGTTTCGTAAGTCTCCTTCATAGGGTTTTTTTTTGACTTATTGGTTTTTTTATCTTGTGAAGTAATGTCTGCCTTTCTTTATTGGTTATTCGGAACCATCACCGTCTTCTCTTTTTTTTGTAAGGACCTCTTCGGTGCCATTTGTTATGCACTTGGATCAACTGAGAGAACTACCCTGCCCCAGGTTATGATTAAGGGTTTTAAATTTCGAAAAGAAAAACTCCTACTTCTTTGGCTCAGATGGGTTGACGAGGGATTATCTTCCTTATAACTCCAGTGTTTAGGGATTGAAACAATGCATGTACCTCATCAGCGGGGTCTGTTCAAAAGCATACTGTGGATTGTGGTATCGTTTTCGTCATCCTCCCTCAAGAGGCTTAGAACTATTGAGAGTAGATCATCAGAAAAAATATGAAAATAATTTGCATAGAGTGAATACGAATATATTGATTCAAAATAGACATAAGCGATGCATTAATGGAATAACAATGTTTAACATGAATAAATGTATAAACAATCAAAGAACAACACAACTTGAACATTCGAATGAACAAAAGTCTTTTCATCTCAGGGCTTGTCACTTCAAATGGTGAGCCTTGGAGGGATGGTAGAAAAACTCAGCCTGACCATCTTGTGTGAACTCCAGTGCTCCTTCATCAATCAGATCCTGGATCTTGTTCTTCAGAGCCCAACACTCATTGGTATCATGTCCTGGGCAGGCAGAATGGTAGGCACACCTTTTATTGGGATCATAAGTAGGATGTGCTGTGTTGGGATTCTGGGGATGAGCCCTTAATGTGATCAAATTCAATCTCAACAGGCGTTGTAAAGCTTGAAACAGCGACATGTTGAGCGGGGTGAATTGCCTCCTGGACTTGTCTGGCTGAAGCCGGTGAGGTTGATGCTGAATTTGTGACACTGGAGCCATTTGAGGAGCTCTCCTCTTATCTCCTTGTCTCAAAGGTGGTTGAACAACGACTGGCTTTTTACCCTTAGACATTTGCCCCAGTTGGTTACCCTGAAGCAGTTGGTTGACGAGAACTCCGAGCTCTTCTTGTCTTTGAGCTAACCCTTGAATGGCAGTCACCTGCCCCAGCATCTAGACCTTCAATGCATCCACCTCAGCTTGTAGGTGTTTCAGCCTTTCATCCTCAGCACTGTTCCTGACAAAGGTCCCCATGAGAAGTGTCCTTAGCTCCTCCTGCCCCTTGGATAGATTCAGGAGGATTTCCCCGAACCAAGTCTCTTGAGCAGGAAGGTCCTGGTTATCTTGTTGGGAAGTCATTACTGAAATAAACAGCGACAAAGGTAAGTGACCTGCAAAAGGGGTACCTGTTATGCAGTGATGTGTATGACATGCATGTAATATTTTCAAGGACCTCGCGGGATAAACAAGAAAATTAGTTAGAACTTGGGTCCGGTAGCTTGATTGAAGGAACTGCATGCTGTTGAGAGTCCTTCCTCAAGGGTCAAAGGCTCACCATATCCAGTGGGTCATAACCCCTGACTTTAGTCATCATGTCTGGTTTTGGTTTCCAAACAACCTTGGTTAGGGGAACCTTCTCCAGGAGTCAAAGCTCACCATATCAAGTGGGTCATAGCCTCTGACGACTTTGGCTAGAGGAAAATAAATCCTCTTTTCCCCTTGCTAGATGTTTGATTTATCATGACCTGCATCACAAGCCCTTGAGATCCTTGAAATGGGTTAGGATGTATGCAATGGTATGATGTTATGGTATGCATGGGGTAATGTGAGTAAACCCTGTCATGAGTCCCAATTAAGGACTGCAAACCAAAACCTGCAATAAACTCAAGTAAAACCTGTCATGAGTCCCAATTAAGGACTAAAAACAAAACCTGCAAGAAACTCAGTACACTCTGTTATGAGTCCTGATTAAGGACTATAAACAAAACCTGCGAGAAACTTAGTAAGCCCTGTCATGGGTCCCAATTAAGGACTAAAACAAAACCTGCAAGTAGTTCACGTGTCAGATAAAGCATGCAAGCAGTCAAGTACGAAGGCACACAAGTCACACAAGAGAAAACCCTTAGAGTTTAGGCCAGCATGGGGTCTGGGTATTACCCTTTTGAAGTTGGTGGGCTCAACCTGTCCTATTAGAAGTAACCGGGTTCTAAGGGTCCCAATATCACTGGATTGCTTTCATTGTTCATCGTTTCGATTTAGCCACTGGACTGGCGACCGAAATATTCCAGGAAAGCAACCCTCAATTGAGTGTAGTATCGAGTATCAACCAACCTCGGACTGCACCAAAGTCAGTTATCTCACTACCCTAAAGAGGCCAAGATAGTTCAATTAAGGTTCCTAAGGTCTGTTGATGCTTCATGACACCACGTGGAGGCCCCGTACTCTCCTTGACTGAACTCAAGGGTTACCGGTACACACCAAAGTGCCACATCAACGTAGCAGACTGTTTCAACCATGTCGGTATACCCCGCACAGTTCCCTCACAGCCTTGTTACTACTTTATAAGAAGGTATCCCCAGATCCGGGTTAGGATCTATAGAACTCCTGAGACAGCCCACAATAATAAAGCAAACACTTCATACAATTGAAAACACAAGTGATCTTAGTCCTAAGGTACACCTCACTTTATAAGTTTCCCCAGCAGAGTCGCCAGTTCTGTGATCGGTGGATCTGGAACTGACTGTTTAACGCTGGTTCGCGAAATGTCGCGGTAAGCAAGAGTCGCCACCGTCTTTTATTTTCTCCAAATGGAAAGGACAAAAGCACAGAAAAATTCCTTAAAGAGATTGCTCTCGGTTCGGGAGGTAGGTTATAGAAAGGGAAGGTGTTAGCACCCTTTCTATCCATGGTTATCCATGGGCTCTTAGTTACTTGCTCATTTGTGTTTTCAAAATTGGTTTGTTTGCTTTTCAACTGTGGGTTTTAAAAAGTTTCTTTGAAAATTCCAGTTCGACTCTTGTATCGGTCCTCAAGAGTGTTTGAAAAAATGCTTTCGAAAGCTTTTTGAAAATGTGTTGGTGTGAAAAGTATTTTTTTGAAATTAGAGCAAGTATCTATGAGAACCTACCTACCCTAAGGAATTCGTCTGTGTAGATGTCCTTTAAAGTAGTGCCATCCCACCATTGAGAGGTAGGTAGAACCACCGTTGGAGGTGTTCGGGTCAATTCGAGGTTCGGGACATGGTGATCACCAGAGCAATGGGAAGACACCTTAGAAGCTACCCTCATGCCAGGTTCCCAGATCATGAGGACTTACTAAGACATCCTCTACTCGACGATCACCTTTCGAGGCAAGGCAACAGTGAGGCGTACCCTAGGGGTGGTGTGTGATTTGTGTGTTATGTTCAGTTATTTTATCTTGTTCATGCATTGGTGGTCTACGCGTTGCTTTTATTTTGGCATTCATTCTTTCATGCGAGTTATTAACAGTTTAAAAGATGCGGAATTAAAAGTCCTACGCTATTACAAAGGCGCGGGTCTACATCGCCAAATTAATCCAAGACCCGTTTTTGATAAAAGATGTGAAAAGTAAATAAATGCGGTAAACCTAATTACTATTACATCCGGAAAGCAGTTACATAATGATCAATAAAAAAATAAAGCGCGGAAAGAATAAATTGGAACGTCAGAGGGTTTTGACCCTTTGCTTGAAATTAAATTAAATTAAAGTCTAATTATTATTTAATTAAAGAAAGGTGTTTTTTTTGTGTTTTTTTGTATTTAATTATTATTAAACCTAAAACTAATTATTTAAATAAAAGAAAAAAGTATTTTTGGTTTTTTAATGTCTTTAATAAAAATAAAATAAAGTCAAAAGTTAGTAAAACCTAATTCTAATTTATTTTATTTATTATGAAAAGGCCAAAATTAAACCTAATTAAACTAAATTAATTTGTTAGAATTTATTTACAAAAAATAATTAATAGTGAAATTACTAAATAATAATAATACTAAAAATGTTAGTTTTCTGAATTTTATTATGAAAAAAATGTTAATTGGTTAGTGATTAATAAAAAGAATAACGATTAATTAATTAAAGGAAAATAATAAAAATAGAGAGAGAGTTTAGGAGTATACGAACCTGATTGGAGGGGTGAAACAGCTATTGGCGTCATGTGTAAACTGTTTTGTTTTGGCCATTTGTGTTTTGGCTTTTGGCCATTTGTGTTCTGGCCTCAACGTCCTTAACCTTCTCAGTATGTCTGTCTCGCCACGTATTGGTGTCATGTGTAAAATGTTCTGTTTTGGCCATTTGGCTTTTGGCTTTTGACCATTTGGCTTTTGGCCTCAACGTTCCTTAATGAACCTGCATGAGATCCTGTCTAAATCTGCAGTGTTGAATCTCACGAATACATTAAATAAAATCATAAAATGCAAATAAAGCCAATATATGAAGAAATTTAATGTTTAGGCACAATATGGCATGTATGAATGATTATACCCTTTTGATCATGGAGATCAAATCAATCTTACCCTTACTGAAAATTTAGTGACCTGAATGCTTTTATGCCCTTTGGATCATGGAGATCAAGCCAGCCTTATCCTTAAGTAGTGAGGTGTTGGTTTGTAACTGTGATGGCTTGTTTGTAGTGAGAGAGGGATTTGTAATAAGGATTTCAAGGTCTCAGGGTTCTTGAAAGAATTTGATATTCTAACAGTATTGTGACAAGGTTTTTTCTCTCTTTTCCTCCTCTCTGGTATGTGTGAAAAGAATGTGATTATATAATGGAAATTAGGGTAAAGAAAATGGGCTTTGAATGTGCAATTGGGCCTCCAATGTTTACTTGAGTTCGTCACTCTCCAGGCTAAATCGCAGGGACTTAAGTGCAATTTTTGAAGTTGAAATGTGAAAACAAAATGTAGCCGACATTAAGAACTAACTCCTGTCCGAAAATAGGCTCAATCGGATAAACGGTGAATTAGTTATGAATTTTTGAAGTTTCAGCTCAGACAAACTTATTTTGGGCTCCAGTGTCGACTCTGACACGTTCTTCAATAAAAAACTGGTATTGATCGGTGCATAATTTGGTCTCGACTTTTGAAGAAAAGTTGTAGATCTACGAGTCAGGGACCTTGTGTAAAAATATGAGCCCAATCCGATAAAAATTGACCGAGTTATGAATTTTCGAAGTTTCGGCCCAGATGAAATAATATTCAGCATTCAGGATTTTCGGTGTGTCACGCACTCTGAGCAAAAAACGGAGGCCTTTTGAATACCGTTTGAACTCAATACCTTCTGTGAAAATGTAGCCAACTCAATTTGTGAAATTGTGGCGCCGGAACCAGCTCGATACGATGAAAATCGACCAAGTTATGATTTTCTGAACATGACGCAAATAAACTTCTGTCACAAATTTTCTGTATGAAAATACTTGATAAATCCACATTTTTGAAGACCTTCTGATCAAAATTGGCTTCTAGCCGTGAGAGATGGAAACGTAGATAATGTCAAGACGGAATTTTGGCCACCGGAACGGGTTCAAAACGAGTCACAATCTTCAAGTTATGAATTTTTTAGCGCGTAAAAACTGCACTTTCAACACACTTTTTCACCATATTTCTTCGAGAAAACTCACACATTCGGATACCTTCTTTAAAGAATTGACTCTTGAGCCGAACCTGAATTTGATAATACGTTATCAGAGATATCTTGGTGAAAGAACACCTGAATATGACGCGCCGGGTTGGGCTTGTGAATTTTTCTTGAAATGTTTTGAGAAATATGGGAGGACAAATTTTGGGGTACAACACTGGGGTTTTGGGGGGAAAACAAATAAACTTTGAACTGTTTGGGTATTCTCTTTTCATAGCATTTGAGGTGCATCTCTTATATGCTAATTTGGTGCAAATATGGGAGTGAGTTAATGCAGTTTGGACTAGTTTAGGAGCAATATAGCAGGATTGTTTCCAGCAATTTTGGAGTGTTGTAGTAGTACAACAGATTGTTTTTTGACATGGTTTTAGGCTGTTATGTGGACAGTACAACAAGCTTGGGCTTGGCATCATACATGACTTTGTTCAGCAGTAGTCTGGACAACATTGTTTGCAGCATGGAACTAGTTTGGTTTTGATCAATGTTCTTCAAAATTCTGCCTTCAACTTGATTCCTTCTACAAAGATCTTGAATCTCTGTAGAACTTTGATCTTTTTCTTACTCTGGTTTTTGACAAGCATCTTGAATCTCTTAAAGATGTCGAATACTTCATCCTTTCATTTTGATCACATAGATCTACAACCTTTGACCAAACTCATCAACAGACAAAACAATATTTGTTTCCACCAATTGTATGTTCTTCAAATGGACCACATTCATCTGAATGTACCACTTACTTCGTCCTTTCATTTTGATCACATAGATCCATAACCTTCGACCAAACTCATCAACAAACAAAACAATATTTGTTTCCACCAATTGTATGTTCTTCGAATGGACCACATTCATCTGAATGTACCACTTACTTTGTCCTTTCGTTTTTATCACATAGATCCATAACCTTCGACCAAACTCATCAACAAACAAAACAAAATTTGTTTCCACCAATTGTATGTTCTTCGAATGGACCACATTCATATGAATGTACCACTTTGAGTATACAAGATGATCTCATTGGCATAGTCGAAACAAAAGAATTTCCGGATTGCTTTCCTACTAGTAACCATATCTTGAATAATCAGTTGATTTAAGTGGTCGAAAGTTCAAATGCCCAAACCTCAAATGCCGCAACCAACTATCCTGGTGGTCGAACAATTTTCAAACATTGAACTTCTGTTGAATTGATCATTATCTTAAATGTCCTGCTTTTTCGACAACAGAGATTTTAAGACAAAAAACTTTCTTGGTGTCGAACAATCTCAAAACTCCATCTTTCATGACAACTGAGAAACTTCTTCGACTAGTTGTATAACACTTAGCAAGTTGCATTTTATTCCAGGTACATAGAGCACATCTTTAATCATAACTTTTCCCCCATTACTCATTTGAAAGACTATGTTGTCAGTACCTTCTTCTTGCAATGAACTATTATCAGCAAGGTTTTTTGTTATAGTTTCGAAACTATGTGTGTCGAAGGGTTTAGAGGTGGATCGAAGCAAGTTTCTCGAAGGAAGCCATTACCCAGTCGAAGCTTGTGGATTGAAGCAAGCATGAAGATAGACAACATGTCAGCTATCAACCTGGCAAAGAACCCAATACTACACGGTCGAAGAAAGAACATCAAAATGAGGTTCCATTATCTCCAAGAGCAGGTAGCAGACGGGAAGATGAATTTGGAACACTGCAGAACTGAGAATCAGATTGCAGACACCATGACGAAGGGAACGCAGGTCAAAATATTCAGAAGACTAAGAACCAATGAATATAGATTGTTTAGACACAATGATTTAGGTGGTGTGTCAAATTGTAATTCATAGTGTCAAAACTATGTGTGTCTAAGGGTTTAGAGGTGGATTGAAGCAGGTTGCTTGAAGGAAGCCATTTCCCAGTCGATGCTTGTGGATCGAAGCAAGCTTGCTCTTCTTCGACTTGTCAAAATCTGCCAACCCCTCCTTTCGATCAGTCATGTGGTTTGAACAACCTGAACCAGATTTTGAATTTGACGTGGTTATCTGTAACTGCACACCCTTTTTATCTGCTTTTCCCTTTATACAGTTTCTCCTTCCTCCTTTCGAAGATTTAGAAGCTCTATCTTCGACCCGATGCTTGAAAGTCCAATATGATCCATGGAAACTATATGAGGCATTAAAAGTCCAATTATAGTTGTGCAAACTTGAGATTTCCTTTGAAAATCTTTGTGAGAAATGAAAGGGAAAATTTTGGGGTACAACACTCACCATGCGCAAAGATCGTGTAGTTCATTTGGTTGATCATTGCGAATAAGGCTCTGGTCGTGGCATTAGCGTTTTCAGGAACGTGGATCTTCTTATACGCGGCTAGCTCATAATTCTTCTGAGGATGTTGGGTGTCATCGCGTGGTTGTGAACAGGTGGAGGAAGATGCATTCATCCCGTCTCGGGGGTCTTACTCAGGGGAGGCAATATTGTTGTTGTTACCCTTGTCGACAAAGTGAACGTTCTGGTCATTATTGAAAGTTTGGTCGGCCATGACAACCTGAAAGTTAAAGGTGTTGCTTTGGTCTTACGTGAATGAAAGACGGGGAAGCATTGTTCTCACAAACGGCACCATTGATCGTACCTGATCATAAGAGATCGTCAAGGCCCACAAGCTTCAAGTCGGGAAGTGGTTGAATGTGAAGTTGGGGGAGGGGGTACCGACAAGACACTCTGATGCCAAAGTAAGGTTCAAAGTAAGTGCAAGTAGAATGTGAAAGTATAGATGAATGAATAAATATTTGACTCTCTCAAGTGAAAGGGTATTTATAGCTCCCAACGTGGGACCAAAGTCCCCATATTGGACTAATAGAGCAGGCCCAATATGAAGCTTGTCAAGGTCTACGTGAGTAGTGGAGACCAGCACGTGGTATCCTTCCTGAGTGGTCTGGTCCGAATTATCAGGAGGATGTGGTTGCACTATTTTTGGGGTCAAGATGACTCCTGGATATTAAGATACGTGGGCATCTGCCCTACAAGGAGGGTTCCTGCCAAGACGTCGTAGGAGTCGTTAACACTGCTCGACAACCCTATGGCGAGGAAGGCTCAGGGGGCATGTCCTCGGGGAAAGGGTGGAGTCGCTGCCCGACATAGTCAAGGGAAGCCTCATTCTTGCTGGCCTTCGCCTGCAGCATAGTTAGATTGGGCCTTGTATGCTTTTGGGCCAAGCGCATGCCCAGTCCAGAACCGTTTCTAATCTCACACTAAATATATATTATATTAGAAAAAATTATAATAATAATAATTTTTTTATAAATATTATACATAAATAGGCCAGCTTATCAGGTTTGATAGACTTTTTAGATAGCCTAAGTCTGACCTATTTAATTAAATAGGCTTTTTAAAAAGCCCAAGCCTAATATTTTTGATAAACAGGTTAGACCAGACTTTAATATGTCAGGCCATAGGCCCCTGTTAGTAAGTATGGCCTATTCTCACCCCTAACTTCATATATTTGGTGAACCCAAATGATAAGGTTTATACTTTGGCATCACAGGCAACACACATAGCCCGTAGGAGACCTATTTAGACCTTATTGTTATTTTTTTATATTATTTATATATTATGTGTAGTATTACTCTGACATTTTCACAATACTATTTATTAGATAATATTTTGGCACTTCCATTGATGCATGATGAACACAACTTAACATTTGACAAACGGTTATCTAACATGGACAAATGATTACACTAAGGATGTCCAAAATATCCGATTATGGTATCCAAATTCATAATTAAATATAAAATTATTTTAAATATCTGAGTATTGTTAAGTGATTAGTAACTGATTTATTCATAAATAGTTTAGTTATCCATCCATATTTTATATATGGATCCGGTTTAAAATTAAAATAAAAGTGACTATGCTATACAAAACTCTCTAAAGATTTTATTTTGAGAAAACACCAGGTTTTGTTTATTTATAAATGAAATTCTGGTACATCAAACTCAGATGTCCTACAAGAATGTCGAGACATCTGATCTGACATAAACACACAAGCAAGATAAAACAATGTTGAAAAGATAACGAACACACCAGAATTGTTTACCCAGTTTAGTGTACAACAACACCTACTTTGGGGGCTACCAAGCCAAGAATGAAGTCCACTATCAATAGTACCAATTTACAGACCCTACAGTCAACACACCCGTTGACGATCTACGCACTTAATCACTACCCAATGACCCTTCTACCTAGGTCCTCCCTATATATGGAATATCCCCATACCACTTCCAATCATCACAATGATGTCTATCAGTCAACACCTCAGTCACTGTATTGACATCCCTTCACCAAAATTCTGTTCACACACGTAGACAGTTTGAAAGACACATTTCCATGACAACTTAGCTAAGTCTCCAAGCAAAACTCCAATATTTGTTAGCTCTACTCCTAACTAAGAACACATTCTGGAGTTGCTTCAAAGCTTCCTCTAAGAACAATACACCTCTTACCTACATGCTTTGAGGTGAACTTGGTAACCTTCCCACAACCCGGGAGGTTCACCTTGACAAACCCTAGACTTCTACATCTTGAGCCGTATCTTTTCTAGGTTACAAACCCTTTTATTTATAACCTGTTACCCAACTTGTTTTGGGCCTTCAATCACAGTAAATCAGCTGTAACAAACTGCAAAAACTTATGCCCCAAGAAAGGTCTTCAATCTTTACTTTCCTAAATAATCTCCTTATTTAGAAAGTCTTCATTCTCCTTTATTTCTGATTTAATTTTCTAGAACTTTAAATATGCACCACATAGGATGCATAATATTCTCCTAAATATTCTGCTTATGTTAAAAACAAACTGAATCTCATTAATCCAACTCAGCAGGTGCGATGTCAAGAGATCTTCTTTGACATGTTGTTCCAGTTCAGCACAACATGTTTTGACATTGTAATATGACTTCTTGTTGTACCTGTTCTTCTTATCAAGTTTATACATCCCATTCTACATTACATTATTGCTGTTATTATTTGTTTTACAAAAATTAAGCCAATCTTAAAACAAGAGAACTAACAATCTCCCCCTTTGGAAAATTTTGGCTAAAACAAATAATCTTAAAACAATTTCAATCTAGGAGATTACAGTAATTCAAAAGCTACTGCATACAACAATAGATCTTCAGTTGAAAATGATGTCTCAACATCTTGTTATACATCTTCTTTGCAGCACTCTGAAGAACTCAATTGCATCAGCACCAACGAACATCAGTTTCAGGATAAAAGGAAGGAAAGTCCTGAAGTTTGGTTGATGCACACAAGGAAGAAGATAACAGAAGAAACCTTATACTCTCCCTTAATGCAGGAAAATCTTCTAAACATAGAAGACCAATGGTGGAATAAGAGAACTCTCAATAACTCCTTAAGACCAAATCAACCACTGCCCCTGATAACTCAAAACACAGGTCATAACTGTGTTCATAACTCATATCACATGTCACAAACATATGCCACAGAAATAGGATCAAACATCTTATTTTGACCTCTGTGAACATTAATAATAACCACCACTTGTGGAATCAGCAACATCCCAGCAGCCACACCAATCTCCCCCTTTTTAGCCAAAACTTGGCAAAGGAGACCTTCACAATACCAAACCTAAGCACAACTTATTTTGACCCCTGTGAACATTAATAATAACCACCACTTGTGGAATCAGCGACATCCCAGCAGCCACACCAGCCACACCAATCTCCCCCTTTTTATCTGAAACTTGGCAAAGGAGACCTTCACAATACCAGGCCCAAGAAGCTCACGGGGTTACAGAGATACGGAGAACTCTCTATAAATAACTGGGATTTTTACTTGGAAAATAATGATCTTAGATTGTAGCACCAATCTTGGTCAAAAGGAAATGATATTTAAGGAGAAAACTTCAAGTAACAATATGCACCGTCCATAATGGCTTTGAATGCTATAGCTACTTTTTGTACATAAACATGCATAGTCAGATAAAATTTTCTCCCCATGTTTACAGCCACGTGTTTGAACACGTAGGTCACTCCATCCTATGTTGACCATGCAGGAAAATGTCCTGTATAATGTCCTGACACTTAGTCAGACATTGTCTTCTTATTTCAGTGATCAACACATCTTCTCCCACCAATCAGGGATGCTTCACAAGATTATCCACCTGTTCATACTGGATTCTAAGTGTTCTTATTTCACTTAGACTTAGTGACATATACTAAGATATCAAAATATCACACTTGTGACACCTCTTCATAATATAAACCCTCAAGGAGTCTTTTTGAAATCTATAGAAAAATAAATTCTCCCAAACTTCCCATTAAACTTCTAAGAGATATGTGAACTTTTGATCTTCACCAAGATTCTCATAGTTAGAAACAACCATGTCTTGTAAAGTTTATCCATAACTTCAAAATGTCACAACATGTTGTTTCGACATCATTTCCTCATAGAACCTTTACAAAAGTGAATAGTATTCTGGCTAATACTCCAGCTGAAGATGAAGACTAGATGAGAAACTTCAACACTTCCTGTATATGCTAAACCTTAACTCCCTCAGTAGAGTCAAACCAGAGTCAGATATTCTCACTCCTTGAGAATACTTCCAAGAACCCTGACTTCTTCACAACACAGGGATACATTTGATCATTGTCTTATCATAACCACACTCTGTATAATGACCTTTTGAATTGGCAAGATGTCATGCACACTAGGTGTGAAGTCACTCACAAACTCCAAAAACTCTTAGTTTGCTTAAAAGATTTACTAATATCCAGATCACCAAACCTTTTCTGGAGTGACTTGTAGCAAAAAAATACCACTTCAAGATGCTCTGCTAAGACCTCAATATCTGTCAGCAGCCTTCTGCCTTTATATCCACTAGTAGTTGCTGATACTAGTGGAGTCTTCAACAAGGTAGTAATGCATTCATCAAGCATGCTACACATAGTCAGAAATGCCACTTCTCACAATAATGCTTAAGCATCCAACTTCACATGAACAATCCCAAGCATTAAACAAAACAACCATCAATCAATCATGATGTTAATACATCATGTGTTACATCAACTCCATAGAACCTAATCAAACTGGTTCTTGATCAATCATTTAAAGGACTCGTTGTGCATAGAAATCCTTTAAGAAGCTCCCATTAGAATACAAATCCAGTGCGCAGGTTCCTGCATGCTTTACAATTTAGTTTGCAGTAATGGCTTTGCACACCTGATTAACAGTCACTTCCAACTTATAGTAATCATCTTCATACTTGCCCAGATAACTATTGATGACTGCAAGGGAAAATTCAACACAAACACCTTCCTATATTCCTTACTTCTATGACCAGCACAAGCCAGCAAAAGGAATCAGCCCCATAATTTCTTTGCACTCCATTGAACCTGCTCCCAATTCTCTTTCAAGGGTAATTCTTCTTTGAAACACATATTTCCATTTTTCAGCATTGCCAATAGAATGGAAGGAAGTGTTGTCAAGAGGAGCATCAAGCACCCTGACTGAAAGCTTCTTGCTTGTAGACTTATTCAAAGAAGAGATGTCCTGGACATTATCCTCGACATCATAACCAGAGTCAACATCTTCTAATAACCAGCAGAATAGTCTTCTTTATCCCATTCACTACTGCAGAGAAAAATAAATTCTCGCAGAACCAGCACATCCTCTTGGAGAAGGGTGGTATACTCTAGCAACATCTGGCTAGAGTCGTCAGAGACTCATAAGGACATAAATAGCTACATCTTGTAGCAACATGTTTCAGCATGTTATCCAATATCATCCTCATTGGAGGGTAATAACTCCATACGCTTGAACATCACAAGCTCCAAACAAACCAATTAGTCCACTGATTTCTCCTGTCATGGACAATCAAAAACTTCGTTATGGAGAAAACACAACACTAAACACCCACTAGTTCACTGGGAATAACTCCAAGTACCCTGAACTAGACACATAACAAGGACACCTCTGATTCATGCCCTTGCACCTTCACACATATTATCATGACTCTTTGGATGGCTAAGATGTCATGCAAACATAGTCAAAAACCAACTTCCAACCATTTCTTAGTATGCTTAAAAGCTTTACTAAGATTCAGACTCTCTAATAGAGGGAGTACCCCTTAGTTAATATGCTGGTTAAATCCTCCTTCTACACATTACTAGTATTTGCTGACACTAGTAAAGTCTTCAAACCAATATGGTAGTTATACATTACTTGAGCATACTTCTCCTTCAATCAGAATCTCCTTATTCAACACTATAGATAAAACTGCCACTAATGAGTGTGGAGTTTGAACATTGAGATTCATAGTTCCAAGTATATTTTATAGACTATCATAAAAAATGATGTTCCAACATCATTTGAGACATCAACAACATTACCACAGAGCTTATCTGCTTTGGTTCTAGAATCATCATCCAATGGACTTATTTCCATCCATGTCCTTTAACAAACTCCCCATTCTCACAAGAGGGTCTCACAACAGAAATATTCTCTCACTATATTCTATAGTAAGCTTCTCACACTAGGTAAAACTGGCAGCTTTCTTCTTCACACCTGTGATACTTATTGAATCTTCGACAAGACATCCAATCATGGCAGCCAAAACATTCCAGGTTAGGTCAGTGACTTACCTTAAGCTCAACCCTTGGAGAACATATAATATACTAGCTTCTCCTGACTATAACCACATAGACCCAACAAGGGCATAGATAATTACACCTAGTAGCCACAGGTCACAACATGTTTCCTGTAATCTTCAAAAGTGCAAGCTCTATAACTACTACAGCAATAACCATAGATAGGTTCTAAGCTCCCCCTATCATGGACAAACAAGGCTTCTTCTGAGGATGAACACTTGGACACCAGAAGACAAACAAGAGACTTCACGCACTCACTGAAACATATTCAAACTCTTGTGAAAATAACTCATCCTGAATCTGATATACCAACTCCAGGTCTTCAGATTTTTACAAGGTCATGTATGATACATGGCCCTACATAACCACATAAATATCCGTACCTCTTTGGATAGCCAAGATATCGTGAACACATACTTGGACAAACACAAGCCCTTAAATAGCTTATTTTAAGCACACCAGATTGACATACTTGCAATAGAGAAAAACTACCTTATTCAAATTCCTTTGCTCTAACCATTACTAGCAATTGTTAGTACTAGTGAAGTATTCCACATAGTAGTTATGCAGTCACCAAGCATACTACTAAAGACAGGATCAAGATCTTCATCTTCTAATCCACAAAGTTGGAACTCCTTCTTTTGATAACCATGTTGATCCTCAATCTTCCATAATCATAATCCCAAGCCTTCCTTTATAAAATGATGTTACAACATCATTTAGGACATCAACCTTTCTTCATAGATCCCAATATTTCAGTTCTTGATTTATCAACCAAAGAGATTATTATGCTTGATAGTCTTTTTAGGAGAAGATCACAAAAGATTACATCTTCTGCGACTCATTCAGGTTGATACAACCACTTGATCACCATAGAGAGAAATAAACTCTCAACAATATCTGAATCATCAGTTCAGATAATAAATTTGCATCCATACCTCAGATAAGTACTCAGCTCCCGACAAGGTCTTTATCATCAGTAACATGCACATCTTCACAAGATCAAACTTATACTTAGCTCCCTACAAGATATTTGTCATTAGAGGAAAAACTTTTCCACACACAACTGCAGATGAAACTCCTTTTCAACATATGTTAGAGCACTTATAATGACATCATTCTTATTCATACTCAAACATTCCAGCTTTGAAGTTCACCGGTGAACAACAATACTCACCTCATGATCTACATAAAAACTTCCTTTTTAGAGGAAGCACACACCTAGAGATGATGTCTCGACATCAGATATGACACCATCCATTCTTACTATGGTTATGGGGGAAACTTCTATAGTAACTTATAATCAACTCTTGTGGGGGTTAAAACAAGGAAACAAACCAACAATAACTGATCAATCTCCAGGATCAGACTACCAACATATACCGGGGATTGCATGAGCCACATCTCAATAAGCTTTTCTTTAGACCTTATGTATGACTTTGAGATGATGGATGCCATTGTCTGTACCTACAGAGGAAATTCCCTCTATTAGGTCTTTGGAACAGACTCTGCTAGGCATGACACTAAAAAATACAGACTTTTCAAAAGCATCTGTTTCCCTTGATTCTTCAAAAACAATGCCCTTCAAATTTTATCATCTTCAAATTTATCATGACATTCTGTCTGACATCATATCAACCCTTGACAAGGGGATCTTTTTCAACAACTTTTAAAGGTACATAAAGAGAATCACAAATTCTCTTCCTCAAGGGAAATAAAAACAATACTCAGGAGCATCAAACACTGTGGTTGGATCATAATACTCCTCTTCAAACATAATCTGTTCTATGGCCACAAACAGGATTCCATGAATCTGGTTCCTTTGATCAGAGGGATCTTCCAGATACGAGCTCATCTCATATACATAAATGGTTTGGTGGAGATTCCTTTATGAGTTCTTCTCAAGAGCATGGAGCTAACCTTCTATACTCCTATAAGCTTTAAACGGACACATAGAGTAGATGAATTATTGATCGTGTCCTAATTAACCTGCACAAACTAGATTCCTCCTCTTCCAGATCAGGAGTAGGTTTCAAACAAAAAGTATTCATAACATCTTTGTTCAACACCCAAAGCATCTATTCTTCAACTGGTAGTTGCATGCCAGCTGAAATAATGTTGTAACATCCCATAGAACATTAGTTCCTTCTTCTTGGAACACACCATCCTTGACAGTCTTCAAGGTCAATATACAAATGTATATGAGCATCATTGATCAATCAATCTTATTGATAAATGTCTTTATCGGTGGACTTGACGAAAATCTCAAGTATATTTGACACTTTTAATAAGGTTGAAAGTATCAGCATATATTTTGTTGAGGGTAACAACCCTAGTATCCTTCCAATACTTTCAGCGTTATATCAGAAACCATACAACAAAATATAACGAACTCCTCAACAATATTCAGACACAATTCTTTAAACCAATATCCAAGTACAAACATGACAACCTAAAATTGAAGAAATAAACCCTACATAGAGTAGCTTCTACTAAGATGCATGCCTGATGGAAACAGCCAGGAACAATACCTGTCACATATAACCAATGATCCTTTCCAAGAGATCATCCATACAGTAGTATGAATTGTCCAAGTTCATACTTCTTCTCAGTAAATACTTTATTCCTTGCCCATTGTTGCACCCTAAAATTTACCCTCTTGATTTAGGCTTATATTTCATCATAAACATCATATTGCATTGCATTCATACATGGTGATGGGATCAAGGTATTTTGTTTATCAAGCCTCCCTCAAGCTTTGGAAGATTAATTGTATTGACAAGTTTCTCAAGGAGAGCCTTATTATCTAAACCTATGGATATTTCAAGCCCAAAGGTACCACATGTCTCAAGATGTCTTATCCACCTCATTGGATCATCAGAAGATTGAGTATCGTGCTGTTATAAGGAGAATCACTTCCTTTTGATTCATCAGTCAAAACTAGGGTTTAAGTTTTAATCAGGGATTCTTTGGAATTTTTGAGTGGAAACTCATTCCATAGCCTCTATGTATTTGAAATATAATATGTTTGAAGTTTTGATCATCAATTTTGAAGAGAAGTGGTTCAATTGAATTAAAGGGGCAAAATGGTCATTTTACTCAAAGTCAACAAAGTCAAAGTTGACCAAGTGGACTTTTGGTAAACATGAAGCATTTGACATGTATTTTGATGTGGGATGATCATTGATGATTGATTTTGATGCGAATTGCAAGTTTGAGAGGTTACTTGGATTTGAAGTTGTCTTGGTGATTGAAATTTTCACCAAGTGTTTTTGATTTTGGCCTGACTTTGCAAGGGCATAACTTTCTCATTTTTCAGGGGATTTTGGTGGTTCTTTTTGCCAATTGAAGAGGGGGAAAAGATCTACAAGGCCCCACGAAGGACAAAAACACACTTTTTACTGAAAATTGAAAGTTATTAGCCTTAGAAGTTTTGGGCAAGTTGGTCAAATGTTGGGCATCATGGGCAAGCCACACGGCCATCCTGAGGCATCTTGCCCATGCATTTTATCGAGCAGGTGGCACACAAAATGTGCAATCCATTTTATTATAACTCAAGCTATGTTTTGATTTGATTCTGGGTTTAATTAGAAGTATTATATGTTGGCTTTCCATTGTGAGATGAATTATTGGAGATGGTTAGGTTTTGGTCAAGTTATGAATGCTGAAAGAGAGCATCCTCAGCTGATCAGGCATGGTACGCAAGATGCAAGGCATGGCCAAGCCAGCTGCAAATCAACACCAGATTTAACACAAAATGCATTTTTGTGATTTGATTTCATCACACACGAGTGTCTTACGTGTGCACTAATTTCCCACATCAATTCTTATCTCATTTGGCTAAACATTCTCACACACCATACCTCACCTCACTTCCCTCGTGCCTTGCCATTTTTGGCAACTTTATCTCAAAAATATCACATATTCCATGCGCATCAGTTGGAAACCTCAACATTCACACTTATTTCCTCTCATTTCCACACACTTTTTACTCATCAAAGCGCAAGTCATTAGGAGCTGCAAGGGATGAAACGCAATTTCCACTTTTTGGATTTTGGATGAAATCAGAGAAAAAAAACCAAAAATTCTCAAACTAACATCAAAGTTATTTCGATCCTCACCATCCATTTTCCAGCTGGATTTTCTAATTCAAAGGCCATGAGCACTTCAATTGTGACAAACTTTTAATGCTATATAACAAACTTTCTCTTTCAATCTCATTCATTCTTCATTCGTTGGAAGAATCACCAAAAAGAGCTCTCATATTCTGTCTGCTTTCTTCTTCAATCTTTAACCAAAAATTCTCCTTGCAACTGCTTCAACCTCCTCAAACCTTCATCATCCTTGCATCAATATTCAAAGACATTCTTTACACCACTACAACTTCTCCAATCTTCCGGAATCTTCATCATCATCGCAAGCAACAACAACATCACGGTTTTGTTCATCTTAGAACGCATCATCTATCTCACTGCTTCGTTCATCGCACTATAATCATCTTGTAGACAAAACTGGAATTGATTCACGTGCAACAACATCAAGAACTTGAAGCAAATCCTTTCCTCAATCCTACATCTTCAGCCGAAAGAGAGCAGCATTGGCCAAAGAATTTCAGATCTGAAGTTCAATTTTCTCTCAAATTCAGTTTTCGAATTCTCTCATTTCTCTGACTTTATTCTTCATTTTTTCTTATTGATTCATTTTCAGTGAAGTGAGTATATCATAGTGGAAACCTTGGTTTGCATATGGAGCAGAGGATTCGAATTTCCAGATTTTGCATCAATGTGAGTTGCTTGGACTTTGATTCAAGGTGAGTTTTCTTGGACTTTGATTGCATGAGTTTTCTTGGACTTCGATTTGGTTTGAGTTGTCTTGGACTTCGATTTGTGTGATTCAACTTGAATTAGTAATGTAGCTCTTGTGCATTGTGGTTTAGGTGTCCGGACTATAGGTCTGATGTATATATTTATCTTTGTTTGATGCTTGAATCGTTTTGTGGAGTTTCTCAAATTCTGTGTGTAGATGATTTTATTTGAGTATTCATGAGCTTTGTTCTTGATCGTGGATAATGATTTGAGATGATTAGAGTTGCATGATGTAGAGTTATTAGATAGCTTTCGATTGCACTTGATTTTACTAAATCTGATGGAGATTTGAGTTTTGTTTGAATGATCTGAACATGAGCCCTTCCACTGAATTTTCATGCAAGTTTCATTTGTGCTGGAGGTTAGAGTCTGTGAAGCTTCTAAGGATGAGTCAAAGCATTGAAATTCTAAGTCAATAACTCTTCATTCGAATAATGTTGAAGCTTAGTTTGAAGAATGAATTGAAGCCAATCGAAGAAGGCTGAAGTGAAGTCAATCGAAGAAGGCTGATTTGAAGTCAATCGAAGAAGGTTGATTTGAAGTCAATCGAAGAAGGCTGAAGTGAAGCTAATTGAAGATGGAAAGTTGAAGCCAATCGAAGGATGCTATCGCTGCAGGTTGAAGCCAATCGAAGGATGCTACTGCTGCGGGTTGAAGCCAGTCGAATGAGGTTACTGCTGCAAGTTCTAGGCAATCGAAGAAGGAGGGTTGAGGCAAATCGAAGAAGGCCGCTACTGCAAGGTTCATGCCAATTGAAGAAGGCAACATTAAAGCCAATCGAAGGAGGCAAAGCTTTGTCATTTATTTTCTCATTGAAATTTCTTTTTTATAGTTTGATGATAAAAATGATACAAAAATGATATAATATTTTAGAGTTTTTTTAGGACTTTAGAATTTAATTGAAGTTTCCAAATTATTCTTTCCATGCTAATAATCATTTTGTAATTATTTTATTTCCATGAGTTCGTGGTAAAAGTTTGGTTTGTGATATTGAGCGCTTGAGGATTAGTCCAATTGATTATTGGTGAAGCTTTTGCGAAGATCGTCGGGTTTCTTTGTTTAAAACGCTCTGCTATGGATTAATATCCGTTTGGTATTTTCTCTTGTTTATCTCATTTAGTACTTTATTGCTTTCTAGAAATCATGTGAAGTAGGAAGCATGAAATAAAGAGCGTGCACTCGAAGTCGTTGTTTAAAGTCCTATAGTAGGCACCGCTTTCTGTATGCTTTATGTGTTTGTTTAAAATCCTACCTTTGAAGTAGGTATTCTGCACATGTGTCTACATTTGTGCCCAAATTGTATTACAGGTGATAAGTCCTCAAAATAAGGAGAGCGGAAAGGGTTCGTAATCAACCCCTGCACATTCTAGTCCATGTCGTTCCTATGCTCACTTTTTACAAGTAGATGCTCCGAACATGTGCCCAAGATCTGAATGAATTTAAGTCCTTTAAAGGCAAGTGAAAAGGGTTCCCGCAATCGGATACCCACACTTTCTTTAGCTCGTGTTGACTAATACTGATGCTTAGTGTACGCATGCACTATGTCTTTTCCCCCAGATCTTTCTTGTCCTGGTAATTGATACCACAATTAAGGACCCTTTTGCATTCCTATACTTCTATTGCTTGTTGACTCGGGTGATACGCTACCCTTGGCTATGGCTTGACCCTTGGTTTGATGCTTGGTTGCTTGTCTATGGAGGGACCTCCCTTTATACTACTAGGCTTGCGCCTTGTAGGTGTTTGATATTCGAGTGATTCTCGAACTGTTGTTCGTCCAGATGTTTCACCATTTGCTGGCTTTTTGTCACTGACATTTTTACCATGCTCCCTTAGGATTTCTCGATTAGAGTAGCTTTCGAGATAGACCTTAGGATAGTAATCCATGCATGCTAACATAGGGTAGAAACTTCCATTTTTCATCCTCAACCTTAGGGCCAATCATTGTATGATAACATTAGAGCTAGATATTAGGATAGTCTCCTTTAGTTGTTTTCTTTTTCTTTACATATTGCATCTTAAAACTAAAACTTCTTCTTGGAAAATCATAAAATATTTCTAATAAACTTAAATCCTTTTTCAAGGTAAAAAATACAAACAAATCTTATTTGTTTGTGCGTCTCTTGGCTTTGTTTCACATCTTTGCCATGTTACCTTCCTATCTCTTAGCCGATATTTTGTCATCGCACATTCTTTTAGCTGATGTTTCTCCATCACACATGTTTGTTATCCTACCTTGATTCTCAATATCATTGTTATGTGTGTTGTTTTATTCTCTGGTTTATTGATGTTTCGCCATCTCTGCCTTGTTATCTTCCTATCTCTTAGCCGATGTTTCGCCATCGCACATTCTTTAGCTAGTGTTTGACCATCGCACATGTTTGTTATCCTACTTTAATTTACAATAACACTGTTAGGTGTAATGTTTCATTGTCTTGTGTGATATTTCGCTGTCATGCTGGCGTTTTACCGCCTTATCTGAGTTTGTGTTGCCATGCAATGTCTTGTCATCTCTTTTTTCTATTTTATCATCATTGTTGACATTTGTGTTGTTCTATCTGATGTTTTGCAATCTTGATTGTTGCTTTTATCTTCTTAACTTAAAAACACAAACCAACCAAAATATATGAGCCGAACTACGGCTGCTCTGATTCCTTAAAAGGGATACATAGGCATTGGGGTAGGACCCAATCGAGCATAACTTTTATTTTGCCTACATTTTTTCTCCTTTCTTTTGCATGCATTCCCTGTACAACTTAGATATATATTTTTACACACCCATTAGATTAGACAGCAAGAGTGGATACCATAGAGTACTACGGGCGTGTGGGGTGCTAATACCTTCCCCTCGCGTAACAGATTCCCTTACCCGATCTCTCGATGTTTACCTTTCCCTCTAGGTGGGATAAAAGACATTAAGTGGCGACTTCATTGATTAATATTTTCATAATGTCGGATGACGGTTCAGCCGGTTGTTTTACCCATGACTAGAAAGTACCTTCCCAGGATCTCACCCAGAGTAGAACAGGATGCTAGCTTTTATACCAGTTAAAATTCTGGTACAGCAGACTCATACGTCCTACAAGGATGTCGAGACATCTGATCTGACATAAACATACAAGCAAGATAAAAAAATACTTAAAAGATAATGAACACACCAGAATTGTTTACCCAGTTCAGTGTACAACAACACCTACTCTGGGGGCTACCAACCCAGGAATGAAGTCCACTATCAGTAGTATCAATTTGCAGAACCTACAGTCAATACACTCGTTGACAATCTACGCACTTAATCACTACCCAATGACCATTCTACCTAGGTCCTCCCTAGATATGGAATATCCCCATCCCATTTCTAATCATCGCAATGATGTCTAACAGTCAACACCTTAGTCACTGGATTGACAGTTGTAACACCGTGAGAGAACTAACTTGGGTATTTTGCATTTGATCGCAATTGTTGCAGATAGAAAGAGTCGCCACCGACTTTTCTTTTATCCAATAAGGAAAGGGTGAAAAGAACAGGAAAGACCTTTAGAGATGTTTTCTTGAGTTCGGGGGGTAGCTTATAAAAAGGGAAGGTGTTAGCACCCTTTTCATCCTTAGTTATCTACAAACTCTTTGTTGCTTACTAGATCACTTGCTTTTGTTTGAAAATATGCTTGTGGTGTGGGTTTTGAATTTATTTTGAAAAGTGTCTTTGTAATGGTTCTCGTCTCTATAAGAACACGTACAGTGTGTTAGTTTTGAAAATAGTTCAAAGAGATGTTTGTGGAATGTGTTAAGTGATTTTGAAAAGTATCTTTGTAATGGTTCTCATTTCTATAAGAATGCGTACAAAGTGTTTTAACTTTTGAAAATGTTTCAAATGAAAGTGTTGGTGTATAAAATGTTATTTTTATGAGCAAGCGAGCAACTAGGAGCATCTTACCTACTCAAAAGGTCTAATGTTCTTTTCCTCCTCCTTTAGATGTTGCTATCTTACCATTGATTTGGTAAGAAGCCCCATCATTGGATGTGAAGGGACGGGCGTGGGACGTTTTTCATAGTCATAGAAGGCAACCTATGGGACATTTTAGCAATGTCGTTTAGGGACTGGATCGAGGGACTATGATCTTTTATCCAGGGTCTTTGCTAAAACGCCCATATTCGAGAGACATGACTATTTTTCCCAGGCAACAAGTGGGATAACCCAAGGGTGCATGTGTGAATGATTTGCATGCATTTAGTCTTTGATTAAGGGTGGTCTACTTGTTGATTTTATCTTATCATACATACCCTATCTTACTAGCAATTATACAAAAGTAATAAAAATGCAGAAAAATAAATCCTATACTATTACAACCATATTGAATAGCAAGAAAATATAAAGGAAAAACTAAAATAAGAAGGAAAAAGGGGCTCTTTCGATTCAGGAAGCCACACTCTTCGATTCTGCTTCTCTGGCTCTTTTTGATTTGGCCTGGAAGTGGTGAAGACGTGACTTTCGACTGGGGCTTAGAAGCTGGTGTGGCAAGCCTTTTGACTGGGGCCTGGGAGTCAGCATGGTGTGCCTTTCGAATGGGGCCTGGGAGTTAGTACGACCATCCTCCTGGCCGCCTCTTTCGTTCAGCATGGAATGCCCTCTTCACCTTAAGTCCTTTGCTACATCCTTTGATTGGACCTGGAGTCAGTGAGGAAGCCTAAGGCTTCGTTTCATACTCTTGTCTCCTGTTTCTTTCGTTTGAGTTTTTTTAATAGCAACATGGCCTAAGGCTATGCTAGCATCACCTTGGGGCCAGGTTAGTTCTTAAAGAATGTTTAATAAAACAAAGAGCAAAGCTAAAAGGGTTAACCATAAAAACAAATTAAAAAGGTGGAAATGAAAAGAAAGAACAAATACTATGTACATGTTTGAAACGAAAAGGAAGTTTATTCACATGTCATGCTGGAAACAAAAGGTTCAAGGTTAAGAGTGACTTACCTTGCTTGAGGCTGGGACGTATGGGTTGGACCTTGAGTGGCTTCTCTGAGTGCTTCTGGATTCGAAGGGAAGAAACGAAGGTGACGTTTCTAATGCTGGATTCGAAGGAGAAGAACAAGTGTGATGTTCTTTCTACTGGATTCGAAGGGTAACAAGGTATGGGGATGTTTCAGATTTGAAGGGGACAAATGTTTAGATTCTGGGTTGGTATTTTGACAATGTGTTTAAGTGGTTGAGAGTGTTTGAGTTTGATGATTCGTTTCACCCACAAGTCTCTGGATGTGTTGTCCAGCCAAAAAAAGTCTCCTAAACATGTTGTGGAGCCTCTTACTTATAGGAAAAGTTGGCTGAAGCTTTTGGAGGGAAAACAAAATAGTTTGAACAATTTAAGTAAACTACTTTTGTAGACTTCGAGGGGTAGTGTTTATATTCCATTGCAAGGAATAAGGTAGTGTTGCAGGACTTCCATGCAACAGTTTTGGAATTTAATGGCCAGTGTATCAGGCCAGAAACTGGCAACGCATGAGACTTGGTCAACAAGTACCTTTGGGCATATCAACCTTTTGTCTTGACCCCCTAGCCCTATCTTTCAACCAGACTCTTCATCAATCATTTCTTTTTTCGAATTGAAGTGTCCTTCGAATGGCTCATGTGGGTATCATTTGAAGGGGCCCAAATAAGTATCTTTCAACCAGGCTCTTCATGGGTTCCTTCGAATGGTCCAAATACATGCTCCTGGGGTGGGTCAGTGAAACATGTCATTCAATTGGGACATTCAAACATGTCTGGTCAAGTCCTTCGAATGTGCCACCATGGTACTTCTTTCGCATGAGACAATGACATAGTGTAGAATTTGTGTGTTGAAGTAAGCCATTTCCAAGGGAGATACTACCCACTCAAACTTGCCTGCAAGGGGCCATATGGCCCAAACGAAAGGGTGTATGTAGGAGGTCCCTGCTTTGTGACTTCATGCAAACATGTGATAGATCCTTGCTTAAACGGAGGCTTGTATGAAGGGACCCATATGCCCAAATGAAAAGTGTGACCAAAAACTTGTACTGAAGGATTCACACACCCCAAATGAAGAATGCATGCAGAGGATGAAGGGCACAATTGAAGCTTGCAACACAGGGAAGGCCATATGCCCTAAACGAAGGAGGCCTACAGGAGGCAAGATATGTAATCGAAAGAGACCAGAAGAGAGGCTTTTTCCTCCTGAATCGAAGGACATCATCAGGAGGCTTTTTGCCTTGTGAATTGAAGCTAGTTGAAGATAAGTTTTGCCCTGTTGAAGCTTGTAACAAGTTGTTTCAAAGGGTGACTTTGGCCTTGTGTATGCTAGCATGGTAAGGAATTATGCCTTCTAAATCTTGTCTAACACGCAAGAAAGATGCTATATGGCCAAACAAAAGATTTTGCACGAAGATAATAAAACATTCAAACAAAGTCCAATGCCCCAACGAAGCAGGAAATAAACTTGCCCAAAAGGAGTCTAGCGCCCAAACAAAGGATGCAACCAAAACCTACATCGAAGGAGCCAAAGTGCCCAATCGAAGGATTTAAAATCAAAGAGAACATATTTTTCCTTCAATTTTGCCAGAAAGAGCATTTTCATCTGTTTTGTCCTTTTTAGAAATTTCCTCTTTAATCTTGATGCTGAAAAAATCCAAATATATTTGTGTAAGCTTGAATTTTTGGGAGCCCCTTGTGAGAAATGCCTTGAGAAACGAGAGGGAAAATTTTGGGGTACAACAGCTGCCCCTGTTCAATCTTCTTAAACCTGAAGAGTTAGATTGGCGAATCTGCCATTCGTGACTTGAAGGTGGAAGATGATTGAACACAAGAGTGCCCAGAAATTTGCACTTGATGATGTTGTGGTTGAGGTGTAGGGAGTGGGATTAAAGATGCCATTTGGAGAAATGGTGGATAGTTGTTGGAGATGGGCTTATAGATGCCATATAAAGGTGATTGTTGACAAAAATTAGACTAAGTCTACGCTTGACTTTGACTGGAAAAGAATCAGAATAAACTTTGGAGTGATTTATCTGAACTAGAGAAAATGTCTACTGGGAAGGAATCAGGATAAACCAATGATCGACTTAAACTGAACTAGTAGAGGTCTTGAATATTCTTTAAATTTATGATGGGCTTGTGTAGAGCTTCTTTAGGAGACATATGAGAGGGAAGCCTGGGTAAGGCTGCTTTCAAGATGAGTCCATGTGAAGCTTCATCTAGAATTTAAAAGAAGGAACCTGGGTAGGGTTGCTTCAGGACGAGTCCGTGTAAAACTGCATTTGGAAATGAGAAGGAACCTGGGTAGGGTTGTTTCATGATGAGCCAGTGTTAAACTTCATTTGGAAGTTAAGAGAAGGAACCTGGGTAGGGTTGCTTCAGGATGAGTCAGTGTAAAACTACATTTGGAAATGAGAAGGAACCTGGGTAGGGTTGTTTCATGATGAGTCTGTGTTAAACTTCATTTGGAAATGAGAAGGAACCTGTGTAGGGTTGCTTTATGATGAGTCCATGTTAAACTTCATCTGGTTTCTTTACGATGAGTCCGTGTTAAACTTCATCTGGAGATGTAGAGAAGGAACCTGGGTAGGGTTTCTTTATGATGAGTCTGTGTTAAACTTCATATGGAGTTGTAGAGAAGGAACCTGGGTAGGGTTGCTTCACGATGAGTCCATGTTAAACTTCATCTGGAGATGTAGAGAAGGAACCTGGGTAGGGTTGCTTCACAATGAGTCCGTGTTAAACTTCATCTGGAGATGTAGAAAAGGAAACTGGGTAGGATTGCTTCATGATGAGTCCGTGTTAAACTTCATCCGGAGATGTAGAGAAGGAACTTGAGTAGGGTTGCTTCATGATGAGTCCGTGTTAAACTTCATCTGGAGATGTAGAGAAGGAACCTGGGTAGGGTTTCTTCACGATGAGTCTGTGTTAAACTTCATCTGGAGATATAGAGAAGGAACCTAGGTAGGGTTGCTTCATAATGAGTTTGTGTTAAACTTCATCTGGAGATGTAGAGAAGGAAACTGGGTATGGTTACTTCAACTGGTTGTGTAGATAGTTGTCCTGGCTTGTTATAAGCATTAATCTGGAATTGTTGAAAAATGATAGTTATCCGCTATTTGATCTTTTCTGAAATGGTAAAGAGTTAGTTGTATGAGATGTCATGATGTATGAAATGCATGGTGTAATGATGTTCTTAAAATAAATAAGATTATGCTGTATGCATTTATCATGTATGTAAATATGATGCATGAAATGTTGTCGGAATGTAATTTTGTCTCGGAAAATAAATCCTTGGCAAGTGCTGGGGAGTTTTGGGAAGCTGAATCCCGGATGGACATTGGGGATGAAGAGTATGCACACCTTTCCAGACCTTGTTTTTAGAATGTTTCCGTTTGGGATTCTTGTTTTATTGTTTGAGGAGAACTCCGCCGGGGAATGTTGATTTTGTTTGAGAAGAAAATTCTGTGGAGAATGTTGATTCTTGCTTGGGGAAAAGAGTTTAGGAATCTTAGTTGTCCGTTTCTCTATTGGGGAATTATCTATTGATGGAAGAGAACAGGAATTAACAACTTGTTGGGGATAAAGAAGTTAACTGTTATCTGGTTTGGCTTCCAGGCTTTGCAGCAACTCACTAGGGATTGTAGAAAAATCTACTGAAGAAGAGGAGTTGTGGTCCCTTGATTTGTAGTAGTCGGAGAGGCAAACTCAAGCCGGGGAATCGATAGTTTGTTGGGGAAATAAACCCTGTTGCAAATCTACTGGAGAGGTATTTTCTTTTGGCAAAACTCTTCGAGGATTCTTGAGATCAACTCAGTTGGGGAGAAGTTTTCAGAGATTGAAACTCTGGCTGAGGATCACCCTATGAAAAGGACTTTGTGGGATATTTGTCACTGCCCCTGGTAGCAAGTTTTTGTAGCATTGCCAGGAAATGTTTGCCTGACCGTACATAATCCTTTGCTAGAATTCACGTTCAAAGCCCCAAGTGATTCAGATACAAATCTACCCCTGGTATATTCAGTGTTTCTTGAGAGATTTCTTGGAATCTCGACTTGGCTGCCCCCAGACGAGTTGTACAGTGATATGTCATGCCCCCTTTCTTATAAGAGATTTGTCATTGGAAGTGCCATCCAGTTTGAAATGATCTTGTTCATTGAGAGAGTTTTTGTTCATTGGATAATCGTCGTGTGAATTTCTCAGCTGTCAAACAAATAGCCATATGCAAACAACGATATTCAAATAATACAAAGTTCATGCTTGTCTTGAACTTTTGAGAATGCGTTTTAGAAAATAAAAGAATTTTGTAAGAATGTGAATTCAACTCAGGATTTAGAGTAAAGCCTTACAGAAGTCAGGATACCTTTTGAAACAATATGCTTTCGAACTAACCCATGCTTCAATTAGGACTTTTGAAGGGTTGTAGCGTGGCTTGGTTCACGGTTTAAGAAACAAAAGATAAGGATCAAAGTGTAATTGTACCCACCCGTTCTTCGTGATGTTCTTAAGCCCTAAACTCAGTTAATTGTGCGTTTGAACTCCAATTGATTCTGGAATGGCGTTTTGATGATGGTTCAGTCAAGTTAAGTTTGTTAGAAAGCAGTCATTTTTGCCATATTTTCCATGTTGTTAAGGATTTGTAGAGACCTCTTTTTGATTTATTATCCCTGAGTTTGCCTGACTATTCTCGTTTTTTAGATTACAACCAGCGGGATGCCCCATTTTTTCTTAAGTCTCCTTCATAGGTTTTGACTTAATGGGATTTTCTTTTGATAATGGGCTTTTATTTTGAGAGATAATGACTGCCTATTTGATAGGAAACAATCACCATATTTTGGTTCAGAAGGAATGTTTTTGATGTCATTCGTTGTGTACGAAGTGAAAGTTTGCGACTGAACGCACGTTTGAATTAACTGAGAGACTACCCTGCCCCAGGTTTTGATTAAAGGTTTCAATTTGTGTAAAAAAGAAAACTTCTACTTCTTTGGCTCGAAGGGGTTGACTAGGTATTATCCTGCTTATAACTCCGGTGTTTAGGAGTTGAAAGAAATGCTTGTACATCGTCAGCAAGGTCTGTTCAAAAGCATACTATATGGGAACATGGCATTGTTTTTGTCACCCCCCCCTCTAAAGGCTTGGAACTTTTGAAACAAGAGTTGAATATTATTAAAGGAGTAAAGACAACACAATTTAAATATAATGAAAACAAATGGATAAATTCAAGACAAACATATGCGATGCATTAATGAAACAAAGTTTAACATTAATAGATAAGTGTTTGAATAACAAAAGAAATTACAATTGAAAATTCAAAATGAACTGGAACGCTCAATGATTTTGCATGGAGTGGTGATCACGTTGGGAGTCTTTGGAGGTTTGAACTCGATCTCCTTGGCCTCAATCATGTTTTGAATCTTGTATTTTAGTGCCCAACAATCGTTAGTATCATGCCCAGGACTCCCAGAATGATATGCACATATTGCATCAGGTTTGTAGTTAGGAGAAGAAGTTTTGGGGTTTGGATGAGGTCCTATCAACATAATCAGATCCATCTTCAACAAGTGTTGCAGTGCTTGAGACAACAGCATGTTGATGTTGGTGAACTGTATTTTGGGCTCATCTTGCCTTCGCTGATTTCCCCTTTGTTGTTGTCGCGATACAAGACCGGAGATCAGGACTGCCCCTACATGTTGGTTGTGGTTGCTCTTGTTATGAACTTTTTGGCCGTACACAACATTAGACTCTTTCTTCCTATTGTATGGCCTTTTCCGAGTATCAGATGATGTAGCTCCTTGGATATTTCCGCTTTTGATGCCAACTTCGACTCTTTCACCAGTCAGTATTATCTTGGTGAACCCAACAGAGGAGCTTCTGATTAGGTGATTGAAGAAAGGTCTCGTCAAGTTTCCCATAAAGATGTCAATCAGCTCCCTGTCAGTTAAGGGTGGTTGCACTCTTCCTGCCAGGTCTCGCCACTTTTGGGCGTATTCTTTGAAGCCCTCATTAGAAAGCATGGTCATACTCTGCAATTGCACACGAGTTGGTGCAAGATCAGTATTGTATTGATACTACTTATAGAAAGCAGCAACCAAGTCCTCCCAGGTATGCATGTCGGTTCTTTCTAACTGATAGAACCACTCTAGTTGAGTGCCAGCGAAACTTTCTTGGAAGAAATGGACCCATAGCTTTCGGTCAGCAGTGTGAGGCTTAATCTTGCAGACATAAGATCTCAGATGCATCTTAGGACAAGAGACCCCATCACACTTGGAAAAGGTAGGGATTTTGAACTTTGGTGGGATGACCACTCCGGAAACCAAACCTAACTCTTCAAAGTCCAAGCCAGGTATCTGCTGAATCTCCATAGCATTGAGGCGATCCTCCAACTGTTTATATTTATCATTAGCGGGAGGATATTGTTCCTTAGAGTAGTCAGCTTCATCTTCATCAGTCCTCGGGTTGTCATCTTCTTCATGATTATTCCCCTCATTTGATGGAGTTGAGATATCTAGAGCTCTCTTGATTGTTCCTCTGTCTTCTTCCCAAATTTAGGACACCCTTTGACTTCTTTGTCTTTTTCTTCTTGTATTTGAGAAGAAGAGTCTTCAGGTCCTCTTGCCCATTAGACATAGCCAGAAACATTTGTTGGAATTGGCCATTTTGTGCTTGAAGATCCTTTACCGTCTGTTCCATATTTATCTTACTGAAATAAACAATATGAAGATAAGGAGACCTGTATCGAAGAAACCTGTCATGATATGATGCATGGTATGTGGATGCATGTTTTCAAGGATCTCGCGGGGTAAACACAAGAAGATGTTAGAAATTTAATTTTTCTTATGTCTTTGATTGGAGAACTTCGTATCGGTGGATGTCCTTTCACGGGAATCAAGCTCACCATGTCAAGTGGGTCATAGCCCTTGACTCAAGTTGTTGTGCTTTGATCTTTGACGGTGTTTGGTTAGAGGGAACTAAATCCTCTTTCCCCTTGATAGACGTCTGGTTCAATGTGACCCTGCATCATAGGCCCTCGAGATCCTTGAAATGGCTATTGAAAATGCTATGGTGTTATGATGTTTATGATGTTATGTAAAAGTATGCAAAGCAAGCAAATTATTATGTACACATAAAGCAGGCAAGTCCTTAGGTTTAGGCTTGCATGGAGTTTATAGGTAAGTACCCTCTTGAAGTTTAGTTGGCTCTGTAACATCCCAATTCTACCCAACGAGTTAAATAAAATCAGAGTTATAAAAATTTCCAACAAACAAATCGAATGCTACACTTTCAACTTAAAACTATGACATTCAATCAGTTGTAGTTCAGATACATAACACATGAACTTCGGATGAACCGATAACTGTTAGAACATAGTTTGATTCTACAACCCTTAGTTAGAGTTTTGATGATAACAAATACAAAGAACAAATATGCACCTAAAAATTATGTTTTTGTGTATGCAGAAGTTCTGACCAAAGCAACATCAGAAGTTAAGCCTTAAGAGCTACACGCTAAAGCAATCAGAACATACGCTGAGGATTGATGACCAAAACCTGCGCTTAAGTGAAGTAAACTCTGATTCTATACAAGAACATAATATTCCAAGTCATCAATATGCTGAAGCATCAGCAGCAAGCAAGGATGAAAGATTCTGAAGCGTTACTAATCATTCAATACAATATCAATTACAACGGCTTCTTTCAGACAGGATCTTCTCCAAATGGAAACTGAGTTAATGACATTTAACACGCTTGACGATCAACGTAAATCCATTGCCTATATAAATAAGCTCAGTGTTCAAATCGTTCACGATTTGCATAGACTATTCACGAGAATTCAAAAAGCTGCTAGCATTATTCATCATCTTTCCAAGCTATAATTTTGTGTAAATTATCACAGTTGTGATAATAGTTTTTGTAACGAAAAACAACAACACACATTCTTGTATCTTTTCTTTGAAACAATGTTCCTTGAGATTAACCGGATTGTGGTTGTACTCAAGAAGACTTTAACAGTTGTTAAAGTAGTGATTATAATCCTTTTGTGATTAGTGAATTAAGACCTCGTTGAAGAGAGGCAAAATCACCTTGACGGGTGGACTGGAGTAGTTTGATATCAAACGAAGCAGGATAAAAATACTGTGTCATTGCGCTTTTGATTTCAAGTTTTCAATTCAACCCCCCCCCCCCCCCCCCCCCCTCTTGTGTTTTTCACTTCTTCAATTGGCATCAGAGCGCCTAGTTCCGAGCTTAAACACTTAACCGTGTCAGTACAAGATCCAAGCTGCAAAAAAACACTATGGTGGGACCATGCCAAAACATCAGAAATGACTACCATGAAGACAAGGACAGATTCAGTGGCAAACCTCCAGTCTTTGATGGAGAAAACTTTGACTACTGGAAAGATAGAATTGAGAGTTTCTTTCTGGCCCATGATGCTGATCTGTGGGACATGGTAACTGATGGATACACACATCCAGTGGATGGAAGAGGTCAGAAGATAGACAGAAAAATGATGTCTGACCAGCAGAAACATGACTTCAGAAATCACCATAAGGCCAGAACTATACTCCTCAGCGCTATCTCATACTCAAAATATGAGAAAATCTCAAACAGAGAGACTGCCAAGAACAGGTTTGACTCTCTAAGAATGACGCATGAAGGCAACATTCAAGTTAAAGAAACCAATGCCCTTGCGCTCATTCAGAAGTATGAGGCATTCAAGATGGAAGACAGTGAATCCATAGAAGCTATGTTTTCAAGATTCCAAATCCTTGTTGTTGGACTGAAGGTTCTTGACAAAGGGTATTCTACTGATGATCACGTTAAGAAGATCATCAGAAGCTTACCCAAGCAATGGAGACCAATGGTCACAACACTTAAGCTAGCAAAAGATCTCAACAAAATATCTCTGGAGGAACTTGTCAGCTCCCTCAGAAGTTACAAGATAGAACTAGAATAAGATGAGCCTCAAAAGCAAGGTAAGCCACTAGCTTTAAAATCTAACAGAAAATCTGACTCTAAGGTTTTGCAGGCTGTGGAAGAAACTTCTGATGGATCCTCATCAGAAGAAGATGAACGGTCTCTTCTCTCCAGAAGGGTGAACCAACCGTGGAAGCAGAGACAAAGGATATTCAGAAATCCTAGAAGATCAGAGAATCAGAATGAGTCCTCCTCCAGATACAGAAAGTCTGAGTCTTCCTCTGGACACAAAAGATCTGAAGGTTCTTCAGGATATAGAAAGCCAAATAAAAAAGGACATCATCTGCTATGAATGTAACGAGCAAGGGCACTACAAAAGTGACTGCCCAAGGCTTCAGAAGGAGAAGCCCAAAAAGAAGTTCTTCAAGGAAAAGAAGAAAAGCCTCATGGAAACATGGGATGATTCAGACACCTCTGAAGCTGACTCAGAGTCAGATGATGAAAGAGCAAACATAGCTCTCATGGAAAACGTGTCAGAAGAAAGTGAAGCTTCTGGTTCAGACTCAGAATCAGACACTGAAGAGGTATTCCCTGACTTTACCATTAATTTTACTAAGGCTGAAATTGCAGAAAGTCTAAATGAAATTCTGGAAAGGTATCAGCATATCAGAGTCAAATTCAAGAACCTGAAAAGGGATCTTGCCATTGACTCAGAAAAGTCTGAGAGCCTCAGATTAGAAAATTCTGAGTTAAAAGAAAAAAAATTCAAAATTAGAAAATGATTTGCAAAATTCTCATAAGGAAACAATCTTAGAGACTCCCAATAATGCTGATGAGATCATCAAAGAGTATATCACAACTTTCAGAAGTTTCTAGCTAGAAACATAGATAGAAGCAAGATGGCTTCAACGATCTATGGAGTTAGCAGAAATGGCAGAAAAGGGATAAGATATCAAGGTAAGGTATCTACACCTAAACAGGACATGGACTTGGTCATAAAACGCACACCACTCAATTCACATTTCATATATGGGCACACACATGACATAAAATACACAAGTAGTGATTATTCTGTCAAACCAAAATTCAATCAGAATTTTGGTAAAACTAACAAACCAGGACCCAAGAAGATATGGGTACCTAAGGATAAAATTATATATGTAGCAGATATCTTTAGCGGCAAGGCTAAAACACCAGTCATGGTACCTGGACTCTGGCTGCTCTCGGCACATGACGGGAAGAAGGCATATGTTCCAAAGCCTGGAACTTAAGCCTGGAGGCTACGTGGGATTCGGAGGCAACTAAAGAGGAAAGATCATTGGCTCTGGAACAGTAGGTAATGGAAATCTTCCATCTATAAATAATGTATTATTAATTGATGGATTAATGCATAACCTGTTACCCATAAGTCAATTAAGTGATAACGGTTATGGTATAATCTTTAATCAAAACTCATGCAAGGCTGTTAGTCAGAAAGATGAGACTATCCTATTTAATGGAAAGAGGAAAAACAAAATTTATAAAATAAAAATTTCTGAACTAAAGAGTCAGAATGTAAAATGCCTACTTTCTGTTAACAACGAGCAATGGGTCTGGCACAAAAGATTGGGGCATGTTAGTATGAGAAGAATATCTCAGATTAACAAACTCAATCTGGTCAGGGGACTTCCAAATTTGAAGTTCAGCTCAGATGCTTTGTGTGAAGCATATCAGAATGGAAAATTTGCAAAACCTGGTTTCAAATCCAAAAATGTTGTTTCCACCTCTAAGTCATTAGAACTTCTACACATTGACTTATTTGGACCAGTAAAAACTGCGTCTGTCAGTGGCAAGAAGTATGAGTTAGTAATCGTAGATGACTATAGCAGATGGACATGGGTAAAGTTCTTATGACACAAGGATGAGTCACACTCTGTGTTCGTTACCTTCTGCAACCAAGTTCAGAATGAAAAAGATCTTAGAATTGTCAAAGTCAGAAGTGATCATGGTGGGGAATTTGAAAATAAAAATTTTGAATTATTTTTTAATGAAAAAGGCATCTTGCATGACTTTTCTTTTCCTAGAACTCCCCAACAAAATGGAGTTGTAGAATGAAAGAACAGAACATTGCAAGAAATGGCCAGAACCATGATCAATGAGACTAACATTGCTAAGATCTTCTGGGCAGAGGCAATCAACACAGCGTGTTACATTCAGAATAGAATCTCCATAAGACCTATTTTGGAAAAGACTCCATATGAATTGTGGAAGAACAGAAAGCCCAACATTTCTTATTTTCATCCATTTGGATGCACTTGCTTTATTTTAAATACAAAAAATTATCTGAACAAGTTTGACTCTAAAGCACAAAAGTGTATTATGTTTGGATACTCTGAACGCTCAAGAGGGTACTGAGTATACAATACAAAAACACAGATTGTTGAAGAGTCAATCAATGTTAGGTTTGATGATAAGCTTGACTCTCAAGAGTCAAAGAAGAATGAATTCCTTGCAGGTATGGAAGTTGAACTCATAGGTTCTGAAGACAACTTGTCAGAAGTTCTCAACAGAGACGCTACCACAACATCAAAAAGAGTTATTGCAAGCAATCCAGCACCTTTAGTTGATCAACTTCAGAAAAGGCTATCCAGAAGCAGCATAGCTCACCCAGAAGATAAAATACTGGGGAAGAAGGATGATCCAATCAGAACAAGATCAACATTCAGAAACTCTAAAGAATCCCTCATGGGACTGGTCTCTCTGATTGAACCAACAACAATTGATGAAGCGCTTCTGGACAATGACTGGATTCTGGCAATGCAGGAGGAATTGAATCAATTCACCAGAAATGACGTATGGGATCTGGTTCCCAAACCAAAAGGATTCAACGTTATTGGAACAAAGTGGGTGTTTAGAAATAAACTAAACGAGTAAGGAGAAGTCATCAGAAACAAAGCACGACTGGTAGCACAAGGTTATAGTCAGCAAGAGGGGATAAACTATACAGAAACCTTTGCTCCAGTCGCCAGGTTAGAATCTATCAGACTTTTAATATCATTTGCTGTAAACAATGGCATCACTCTGTATCAGATGGATGTCAAAAGTGCATTCTTAAATGGCTATATAGATGAAGAGGTATATGTGCACCAACCCCCTGGATTTGAGAATTCCAAACACCCAAAATATGTTTTCAAACTAAAGAAGTCACTCTATGGTCTGAAACAAGCTCCCAGAGCTTGGTATGAAAGACTATGTAACTTCCTGTTAGAAAAGAAATTCACTAGAGGGAAAGTGGACACAACCTTATTCTGTAAGACAGTTAAGAATTACATTTTAGTATGTCAGATTTATGTTGATGACATCATCTTTGGGTCTACTAAACCCTCTCTAGGAATAGAGTTTGCTAAATGCATGCATGCAGAGTTTGAGATGAGCTTAATGGGGGAACTCAAATTCTTTTTGGGCATTCAGATAAACCAAACTCCAGAAGGAACTTACATTTATCAGAGCAAATATGTCAGAGAACTTCTGAAGAAATTTTATCTCTCAGAATGTAAGCCCTCAAGGATTCCAATGCACCCCACGTGCATTTTGGAAAAGGAAGAGGTAAGTAAAAAGGTAGAATAGAAGGTCTACAGAGGTATGATTGGTTCTCTCCTCTATCTCACGGCTTCAAGGCCTGACATTTTATGTAGTGTTTGCTTATGTGCTAGATTCCAATCAGATCCTAGAGAATCTCACTTAACAGCAGTTAAGCGAATTTTCAAGTATCTAAAAGGTACCACTAATATGGGTCTGTTTTATAGAAAATTAAATGATTACAGCTTAGTAGGATATTGTGACGCTGACTTCGCTGGAGACAGAGTAGAGCGTAAAAGCACTTCTAGAAGCTGCCAGTTTCTGGGAGAAAATCTGATCTCATGGACCAGCAAGAGATAGTCCACAATAGCACTATCAACAAAAGAAGCTGAATACATAGCAGCTACTGGATGTAGCACACAAATGCTATGGATGAAAAGTCAACTTGAAGACTTCAACATATTTGAGAGTAACATTCCTATCCTCTGTGACAATACTTCTGCCATTTTTCTCAGTAAGAATCCAATATTGCATTCTAGGGCTAAGCATATAGAAATAAAACATCATTTTATTAGGGACTATATTCAGAAAGAGATTCTTAGCTTAAAATTTATTGACACAGACCATCAATGGGCTGATGTCTTTACAAAACCTCTTTCTGAAGATAGGTTCAACTTCATTCTGAAACATCTCAGCATGAAGTTATACCCAAAATAAAATGTTTTATTTACATATCTTAACCTTCAGAACTTTATTATTTTCTGTGAACAACTTATCAACTTGTCTTCAGAGTTTAGAAGTACATATTGCATCAGAATATATCCATGAAGATCTGAACGTTTCATTTCAAGGATAGAAGCATGCAGTTCACATCATCAAACAGTTGTCATCCTCTCATCAGCTACTTTCTGAGGTTGAACACGCATTCAATTTCTGAAAGATCAAAGACGCTGATTGGGTGCATTGAGACACTTGTCAAGGGTAACCGTTCAATATCTTTCTAAATCCCCTAATTTCAGGTGTCATTAATGCATATAATCATGACTAATTTTTTCTCTTTCTTACTGCTTACATTTTCAAGAAACCTATTTAAACTCAAAATTACTTTTTACATTCATTCACTTTTATTCTCTCAATATTTTCTCTCGTTTCAAGTTCTTGCTTTCAAAAACCCTTTCATATTCCTCAGAAAATCCCGTGTGAAAAATGACTTCTTCAAGTCTAAAAAATGTCAGTGCTCATGAATCTGCTTCAATGGAACAATATGAAGAACCCCACAGAACGCTCCTCACACCTATTGATAATCTGGAAGTTTTCTCTAAACTGATTATTGACTTTGAAAGCTTGCAAGAAAATGGCTTCAACCTGTATGAAGATGTTACAGCACAAGGATGGAACAGGTGCTTTGACCATCTATTGGGGCCAACATTTCCCATTCTTGTCAAAGAATTATAGATACACGCTTCTTCTTCAAATCACCAGGTTACTTCTTATGTCATGGGGAAGAAAATTGTGATTATAGAAGACCTTATTGTGAAGCTTCTTGGATACAACGGTGGTGGTGTCAGATGCATTGACATGGCTGAGAGATGCTCTGACCTAAGATCAATTGCAAAGGAAATTTTTACTCATGGACTACCCTCTAGTAAAATCAGAGATTTGAAGGATCACCACAGAATTTGGGCCAGAATCATTCTAGGGTGTATCAACCACAGGAAGCCCACAAGCTCTCCTGATTATATTAACATTGATCAGCAATTTCTGATCTATTTCATTGCTAAGAGGACAAAGGTAAATCTTCCACACTTGCTGTTTAACCACCTCAGAACAAGTGTGAAGGAAACAAGAGAAGACGAAATGACCAAGAGGGATTGGATTCCCTTAGGAAGGCTGATATCAAATATTCTAACAGAGAATAGGCTGATAGAAATCTGACGGAGGCTCAGGAAATCAACACATTGGAAGCAACTGCTGGGAAGCCTTTGAACGCTAAAAATATGAAGAAAATGAAGATCATTGAGAATATCAAGAAGGAACCAACTGTTACCCCTCATGAGACCATTACTTCAAGAAGGATACCTCTGGAGGATTTTCCTTTATTTTCTGAGATAGACTCCAAACCAGAAATAATAGTCAAATACCTTGAAGCGTGCAAGGCTGATGGAACTGCTCCAGAAATTAACATTCAGGATTTGCACAAGGCTGCTCCAGAGGTTGTTCTGAAGAAATCAAAGAAGAGGAAAGCAGCAAGAGAAGGACCCTCTCAGAGGACACCAAAAGCTGCCAAAAAGAAAGGTAATCCCTCCTCTGTTTCTGTTATAGAATCAACAAATGTATCAACATCTGAAACCATTCCGTCACAACCAGAAAATTCATCACCCCAAACCTTTGAAGACTTTGACATAAGGTTTGATCCATCTGAAACTCTAGGTCATTTTCTGAATGAACCTCACTCCACCTCTCAAAATCCAAATCTTGAACATGACCAACCAGAACTTGCCAAAGTTCTGTCTGATATTGATTTATTTGATCAAGATTTTTCCTCTCCCTTACCACAAAATCCAAACTCTCAACAACCAACAAAAATTCCGCAACCACACTCTCCACAAACAGAAATTCCTCAACCAGAAACTTCACAACTTCAATCACCTCAACAAGAAATTCCTCAACCAGAAATACCACAACCAGGAGATCTGAACTCCAACTCACCACAACTAGAAACTCAACCATCTGAAAATCCATCTTCTAATATTCCTGAATCAGAAACCCAACACATCTCCGCAAACCAATCCGAAGACTCTCATTCAGACTCTGATACCATAATCCCAATACCTGGAATTACAGAACCTCTTGCGGTTCACATGCCTCTCACCATCCATGACATTCTAGAAATTCCTTCATCCCTTGAATCCACACCTCCAAACACCCCTACCAGACCAATTATCATTCCTGACTCTCCCACTCCTTCACCCACTAACAGTCCAGCTAACAATGTAAGACTTGTCATTGATCCAATTGTGCTGGAAAGATTAGCTTCCATCTCACACAAAACTACCATTCCCAAACCTAAACCAACTGCAACCACATCAGATGTTGGTACAAGTTTGTTGATTTTTGAAACAGGAATGCAGGAATGGATAAATTATTTGAAGCATGAAAGTCAGGAGATATCTAATCATGCTGCTTCTGATTATATATAGGCAAGTTTCAGAAATTGGCTTAGTTCTGAAACGCTGAAGCTGAAGAAATTGTGTTATGAAAAGGCTCAGCAGAACTTTAGTGATAAGTTGAAGGCTTTTCAAGACCAAGTTCTGAGCCAACTGTTCAAGAAAGATATCCTCTCGCTGGATAATGCTCCATAGAAAGAGCATCATCCTTCAGATGTAGCTGAACTAGAATCAGAAATTCTCTCTCTGACTACTGCTCCAGAAGACTTGACTATTGCAGAAGAAAAGGTTCACTCAGAAGAAGCTGTAGAATGCTCTGAGCAACATCAAACTCCTGAAGAGACACCAGCTTCCTCCTTAGTCATGTAAACTCTGAAAGAGTTGAAGAAAGAAAATGCTTTAATCCATGCAAGGCTGGATAAGCAGAAAGATATGAACAAGGAAATTAAAAGTATTCGGGGTAAACAAGAAGACGCCACAAAGGAAATAAAAGGCATTTTGGGCAAGCAAGAAGAGTCAAATACTCAGATCAAGAGCTTGTTGGAAGCGTTGTTCACACGTCTTCCCCCTCCTTCTTAGATTTTCTTTTAAAAATTGTTTATCTGTAACTTTTAATTTTACCTCTTTGTTTCTGGAACTTGTCATTGCATTATGTTTTAAATATAATTCATCTATTTTGGGTCTGATTATATTTCCTTTTTGATAAATGACAAAAAGGGGGAGAAAGTAAGATATTTTCAATAATGGTTTACCAAGACAAAAGTCTCAAACATTCTGAATTACTTAACCTTTACTTTGTGAAAAGTTTGGATAGGTACAAATTCTGATAGAAGATACAGCTAAAACTCTGATGAGAAGGAACTTAAGGGAAGTAATCAACTCAGGGGGAGTTTCTCTTAAACCTTTTGTTCTTTATTTTTCATTGAAAATTCAAGTTTTTTTCATCATCAAAAAGGAGGACATTGTTAGAACATAGTTTGATTCTACAATCCTTAGTTAGAGTTTTGATGATAACAAATACAAAGAACAAATATGCACCTAAAAATTATGTTTTTGTGTATGCTGAAGTTCTGACCAAAGCAACATCAGAAGTTAAGCCTTAAGAGCTACACGCTGAAGCAATCAGAACATACGCTGAAGATTGATGACCAGAACCTGTGCTTAAGTGAAGTAAACTCTGATTCTGTACAAGAACATAATAATGCAAGTCACCAATATGCTGAAGCATCAACAACAAGCAAAGATGAAAGATTCTGAAGCATTACTAATCATTCAATACATCATCAATTACAACGGCTTATTTCAGACAGGATCTTCTCCAAATGGAAATTGAGTTAATGACATTTAACGCGCTTGATGATCAATGTAAATCCATTACCTATAAAAAAAGGTCAGTGTTCAAATCGTTCATGATTTGCATAGACTATTCACGAGAATTGAAAAAGCTGCTAGCATTATTCATCATCTTTCCAAGCTCTAATTTTGTGTAAATTATCACAGTTGTGATAACCGTTTTTGTAACGAAAAACAACAACACACATTCTTGTATCTTTGCTTTGAAACAGTGTTCCTTGAGATTATCCGGATTGTGGTTGTACTCAAGAAGACTTTAACAGTTGTAAAATTAGTGATTGTAATACTTTTGTGATTAGTGAATTAAGACCTCGTTGGAGAGAGGCGAAATCACCTTGACGGGTGGACTGGAGTAGTTTGAGATCTAACGAACCAGGATAAAAATACTGTGTCATTGCACTTTTGATTTCAAGTTTTCAATTCAACCCCCCCTTCTTGTGTTTTTCACTTCTTCAGTATCAAGTATCTACCAACTTTAGACTGTACCAAAGTCGGTCATCTCACTATGTCCTAATGACCAAGTTGGTCAAGTAAAGGTTCTAAAGTCAGTTAGTTCTTGATGACATCACTCAGCGGCCCCGTGTTCTCCTTGACTACTCAAGGGCTACCGGTACCCACAAATATGTCACACTAACGTAGCTATTGCTTAGACCATATCGGTATACCTCACACAGTTTCCATAACGTATTGCTACTTACCTATAAGGTATCCCAAATCTGGGTAGAGGATTTAAGCCCAAACAAAAAACCCAAATATAAAGCATACAAGTCAAACAATGAAAGTAAGTAAAGGTGATCTAGCCCTAAGGTAACCTAACTTTTAAGTTTTCCCCAGCAGAGTCGCCAGTTTTGTGATACGGTGGGAGAACTGACTTGGTATGTTTTACGTTTTATCGCAAATGTTGCGGTTAGCAAGAGTCGCCACCGACTTTTCTTTTATCCAAAAGGAAAGGCTGAAAAGAACAAGAAAGACCTTTGAGATTGTTTCTTGAGTTCAGAGGGTAGATTATGAAAAGAGAAGGTATTAGCACCCTTTTCATCCATAGTTATCTATGGGATCTTAGTTGCTTGCTAGATCACTTGCTTTTGTTTGAAAATATGCTTTGTGTCGTTTTTTGAAAGTATTTTGAAAAGGAGCCATCGTTTAGGAAAACTTTGTAATAGTTCTCTTTCGTAAGAACGTATACAAAGTGTTGATCTTATGAAAATGTTCCAAGTTTGGAAAATGTTTTGAAAGTGTTTTTTGAAAGTGTTGGTGTTTGTTTTAAAAATAAGCAAGAGTATTTGATTTGAAATTGAGCAAGCAACTAGGAACAATCTACCAACTCAAAAGTCTTAGTTCATTTCTTCCTTTCCTTTGATGTTTCTATCTTACCATTGATTGGTAAGAAGCCCTATCTTTGGATGTAAAGGGACGGGCGTAGGTCATCGTATAGCCATGATAGCAATGTTGTAAAACATCTTAGTAATTATCTTTGAGGGACTAAGATCATTTTGAAAGGCAACATTTGATAGTGTCGTCGAGGGACTATGATCTTGTATTTTTTTATTGCTTTTGCTAAGATACCCCACATGCATAACATGGCCATTTTTATAAGGCAACAAGGTGGATTTACCCTAAGGGTGTAAGTATGCAAGTGTGTTGATTTACATACATTGTTTGGTCTTGAATTAGGGTTTTCTAACTTGTTGATTTTAATATTTATCTATGGGATCTTAGTTGCTTGCTAGATCACTTGCTTTTGTTTGAAAATATGCTTTGTGTGGTTTTTTGAAAGTATTTTGAAAAGGAGCCATCGTTTAGGAAAACTTTGTAATAGTTCTCTTTCGTAAGAACGTATACAAAGTGTTGATCTTTTGAAAATGTTCCAAGTTTGGAAAATGTTTTGAAAGTGTTTTTTGAAAGTGTTAGTGTTTATTTTAAAAATAAGCAAGAGTATTTGATTTGAAATTGAGCAAGCAACTAGGAACAATCTACCAACTCAAAAGTCTTAGTTCATTTCTTCCTTTCCTTTGATGTTGCTATCTTACCATTGATTGGTAAGAAGCCCTATCTTTGGATGTAAAGGGACGGGCGTAGGTCATCGTATAGCCATGATAGCAATGTTGTGAAACATCTTAGTAATTATCTTTGAGGGACTAAGATCATTTTGAAAGGTAACATTTGATAGTGTCGTCGAGGGACTATGATCTTGTATTTTTTATTGCTTTTGCTAAGATACCCAACATGCATAACATGGCCATTTTTATAAGGCAACAAGGTGGATTTACCCTAAGGGTGTAAGTATGCAAGTGTGTTGATTTACATACATTGTTTGGTCTTGAATTAGGGTTTGCTAACTTGTTGATTTTAATATTTCCATACACCTTAATTTACTAGCATATATATATATATATATATATATATATATATATATATATATATATATATATATATATATATATATATATATATATATATATATATATATATATATATATATATATATATATATATATATATATATATATATATATCATTAAATTGAAAAAAATAAAAATACTAAGCTATTACATCATTGGGGGAGGGGGTACACAAATTTACAAATGGGGGGAACTGCAAGAAAATTAAATCTAATTAATTATTACATCCATATTGAATATTGTACAAAATTGAAGATAAAATGCAAGAATTCAAAATGGAAAAAGAAATATATTTTTTTATTGATTTTATGAAAGGTTTTAATCTTGACCTAATTTAGAAAATGATTAATGAAAAATTAACTAAAATTAACTTAAACTAATTAAGAAAAGAAATTAACTAAAAAAGATTTTTTAGTGTTTTTTATGAAAAGGTTTTAAGAATAATATAAAAATCATTTAATTAAAATAAACCTAAATTCTAAATTAATTTTAATTTACAAGAAAATAATATAATATAATAATTAAACCTAATTATCTAAATATTAATTAAAAAAACAAATTAATTTGTTAAGAAAATTGTTTTTGTTCTTTTTAGTTTTTATAAAGAAAAATAAAATATGAGTGTAAAAATAATAAAATAAATAATTTTTTGGATTTTTCTATTAATAATAAAAAAACAATATTAGTAATAAAAATAATAAAATGAAAATATGAAAGTAAAATAAACTAAAATAAAAATAAAATGAAATAAAGAAATAATGGGCCAGGGGGTGCTGAAGCAAGGCAGGGGGTTAGAAGCTAGCAAAAAATCAAGGCCTATTGTATTGAGGCCCAGGCGTGTGTGTTTGTGACAAAAAAAGAGCAGAAATTGAAAAATAACACCAAAAGATAGCGCTGGGTGTTGAACCCTTGACCTTATGCATACACGCGTTCTACCTTTGCCACTGGGGTGGCTGTATATCTGTTAACATTGGCACAACAATAAATATATAACACAAGTTATGTCCTGAATACAACTTCATCTTCAACCTCCAGCCATGGATCTTGTAACTTCACCATTTCTCAACAAAAATGAAAGATGCAAACATGAAAGTTGCTCCATTTTTCCATACGGATCCAACCATATAAATATCATAAGCTATAAATCAAAGATGAATGAGAATTTCTAAAAGTACCAAATTTTGACCTAACTTTTTCAGAGATTCAAACCTAAAATTCTCTAATCTTAATCAATATAAATGAAATCTAAGGACATGTACAGTTTTAGGGCAATGATATCTACATCTTATCTTCACAAATTATAATCAAATGATGCTTGTATGAAGAGATAAAAGTTTGAAAATTTACCTCTTGCAGCTGGAGTCGTGTATGGAGTTTGAGCAACCTTTGAGATGGCCTGATGATTTCTGTAGCTTGCCTGGACCTCCTTGAATGTGTTTCAACTCTTACTTTGCTTTGAGGATGGCTGAAATTCCCAACTTAAGTCAAGTTGCACGCTTCAGTTTTGGAAATGGTGGATAGTGATGGAGGAGTTACAGTCTTGAAACAAGGTCTTGGATCACTTGTGTATGGTGTATGTAAGGTGTCTGGATGATTAAGAATCAAAACGCACGAGTGGAAATGGAGATGGAGAGTTTTGGCTCAAAACTGTCAAGTTGAGCAGTTCTGTGCAGCAAGGGTGTTTGGGAAAGTTTTAGGAGGCTTGAAATCGGGTGTTAGCTTGCAATAAACTTGTATAGTTATATGAAAAAGATCATAACACTTGAGGTGGTCATAAGTGTGAGATATAGAGTTATGGCTATGTTACTTGATTTTGAAAAAAAGTGAAAAACATAGTTTCAAGGCATAGCACATGCATGGTATGAGATGTTATAGGCTTTATACAAGTTTCTTATGGCTTTTAGATTGTGTGTGATCAGAAGAAAACAAGTGCAAAGCTCAAGAATTGACTTTGTGCATAAAAGCCACTTTCCAAAATGGCAATGTTGCCTTTCTTCCTAAAATGGTCTTAAGCATGGGCTTTGAATTGAATGCTTGGATTAAAGCTTCTAATAGCTGTGTAAACATTTAATTATGGAGTTCCAAACAAGTTTTAGGCCTGCAAAGCAAAGATTATGCAGCCTAATCTTGGATTTGAATTCTCGTTATCATGGAAATGACCTATAATTCAAGAATGAATGTCCAACTTCTTGTCTTCGATTCTCTTTGGTCAAGCATGATCTCAATGAGTTGTTTGACATTTTGGAAATCTTTTAACATCCTATACAACCTCTATGTTGATCACGTTTAAAAATTCCCCTTGGAACTATGTAAAAATTTCCATGAAGTTAGGTCAAAATCCTGCCTAAACTAGGGCAAAATTTCACTAAGTTTCCAAGTTTCATGAACATGTATTCAAAAAATCATAACTTGAAATTCATGCATTTATAGGATAATTTTTGTTCTACAATGTTTTATATCTCATTGAGATCTACAACTTTCATGTTGAAAGTTTCCTTTGAATCATCTTACATCATGGTGAAAATTTTGCTCAAAATAGTGAAAATATATGAAATTTCCAACACTTAGAAAAAATTTCTAAGTTTAGAAATTTTGACTTTTCAAAATGAAATCTTGACTTTTTGATTTCTTGATGAATAAGTTTCATGTTTTGAAAATTTTTGATGAATTGTGATCTTTGAAACTTGATTTTGACCAAAAAGTCAAAGTTTGACTTTTGAGTGTGCAATTGACTTTTGATCAGTTGACTAGAAATCAACTACCAATCAATTGACCTTGAGCAATGTTTTGAGTAATTCCATTAGGTCAAAAATGATGCAATTGAATCCTTGATATCATGTCTCTAACCAATCAACCGTTTGCTAGGTCAAAAATTAGAAATTGCACTTCCTCAGTCAAAATCCTAATTTTGACCATTTTGCCCTTTTGATGATCTGATCAAATTTCTTGAGAAATTATGGTCCAAACTTGATCAAATGACATATATGAGTTCATAATGTTGACATGGATAGAAAATCATGAATTTTTACTATAAATTGACCACAATTGACTTTTTTCCAATACAATTGATTTTTAGGTCAACTAATCAATTGACTGAGCAAAAATGTGATCCAAGACTTGAAACTTGACATGAGCAATCTTGAGATTCCATAATGATCCATGAAAGTCATATGAGGCATTAAAAGTTCAATCATACTTGTGCAATCTCAAACCATAATTTTCAGTCATTAGTGCTTGAGGAGGTGTCTTGAGCTGATCAACCCTAGTGCATTCTTGAATCAAAGAAGATCTTGTGAGAGATTACTTGATAATTGAGAGGGAAATTTTGGGGTACAACAGCTGGTTCGTCCAATCTTTCAATAGTGATCTGAGGAGCTTCATTATCCCACCAGACCTTAAACATGGATGACATAGTAGCTAGCGCGTCCGCTAATTGGTTTTACTCTCGTGGAAAATGCTCAAAGGTAACTTCTTCAAAGTGTGGAATAAGTGTCAACACATGATCTTAGTAAGGGATGAGATTGGTGTGATTCATGTCACAATCTCATTTGATTTGACTGACTACCAGGGTTGAATCTCCAAATACACTAAAGAATTTTATTCTCAAGTCAATAGCAGCTTTAGGGCCCATAATGCATGCTTCATATTCAGCAATATTGTTGGTACAATTGAAACATAGCCTGGCAGTGAAAGGAGTAAACCATAGTCCATCGGGATCCTCTTTCAGGTCCTTCATCCGGTCCAAGTTCTTCACAATCAGTCACTAACATGATGTTCTCGTCCGAGAACTCAAAATTCATGGATTGGTAGTCGTCCACAGCCTGATGAGCCAAATGATCAGCTAATACACTTCCTTTGATTGCTTTCTGGGTTGTGTACTGAATATGATATTAGGCCAGGACCATCTGCCATCTTGCTATTCTTCCAGAGAGAGCGGGCTTCTCAAAGATGTATTTGATAGGATCTAATTTAGATATCAAAATGGTAGTGTGAGTCAACATATACTGTCTTAGTCAACGAGCAACCCATGCCAAAGCGCAACAAGTTTTCTCGAGCAGTGACTATCTTGTTTCACAGTCTATAAACTTTTTTCTAAGGTAGTATATTGCATGTTCTTTTCGACCAGACTCGTCATGCTATCCTAGCACACACCCTATGGAATTATCTAATACTGTTAAGTACATGATCATAGGTCTTCCTTCAACCGGAGACATCAAGATTGGAGGCTCTTGAAGATATTCCTTGATTTTGTCAAAGGCAGTCTGGCAGTCGTCATTCCACTTCACTACTTGATCTTTCTTCAACAATTTGAATATTGGCTCACAAGTAGCGGTTAGATAGGAGATGAATATGGCAATGTAGTTTAGACGCCCCAAGAATCCCCTAACCTCCTTCTCAGTGCGGGGAGTTAGCATTTCTTGTATAGCTTTAACCTTTGCATGGTCTACTTCAATACCTTTGCCGCTGACAACAAAGCCTAAGATCTTACCAGATCTTACTCCAAAGGTGCACTTGTTCGGATTCAGTCTTAGCTTGTACTTCTTTAGCCTTTCAAACAACTTTTGCAGGTGATCGAGATACTCTTCTTTAGTATGAGACCTGTATATCATATCATCTACGTATACCTTTATCTCGTGATGGATCATATCGTGAAACAAAGCTACCATAGCATGCTGATAGGTTTCCCTAGCGTTCTTCAACACAAACGGCATAACCTTGTAGCAGAAAGTGCCCCAATGTGTGACGAAGGTTGTTTTCTCCATATCCTCAATTGCCATTTTAATTTGATTATACCCGGAGAAACCATCCATGAAGGAGAATACCTTATGTTACGCGTGTTGTCAACCAGAACATCAATATGGGGAAGCAAAAAGTCATCCTTGGGGCTTGCCCTATTCAAGTCTCTGTAATCCACACACATATGTACCTTATCGTCCTTCTTAGGTACCGGAACAACATTAGCAACCCGTTGTGGATAAGAAGTAACATCTAAGAACTCGATGTTAAACTGTTTCATAACTTTAGCCTTGATCTTTTCTGACATCTCGGGATGCATACGACAAACCTTTTTCTTCACTGGAGGGCAATCTTATTTTGTTGGTAAACGATGAACCACAATATCAGTGTCCAGCCCCGACATGTCTTCATATGACTAGGAAAAGATCTCAATGTAGTCATGTAACATATGAATTAACTGTTCTTTGACACTATGCTCCAAGTTGGCACTTATCTTGACTTCCTTTTTATCCTCTTCAGTACCTAAGTTTACTGTCTCAACCGGCTCTTCATGAGGTTGTATTGCTCTTTCCTCCTTTTGTAACAGTCTAGCAAGCTCTCCTGGTACTTCACAATCTTCCCCACCTTCGTCCTCGGCTTGGTAGATCAGATTTTCAAAGTCATAATTGGAAATAGCAGAACCGTTATCAATGAGATCCAGAGTGGATGTAGATCTGCAGTTTGATATGTGGGTGTGTGTAAGAGAGCATAGCTATTTTGATAAAGTAAAAGCAGAAAAGAAAGACAGAGAGCATAAAATTTGCATGCAAAACATCCAATGATTTATTAATGACATATGAAGATGAAGTAATAACCCTCATAAATAGACAATTGTGCCTCGGGTAAAACACAAGGCTTTAAAGTTTAAATTGTTTAAATATTACATATCCCAAAAACAAAAAGACAATTACTGCTGGATAAAAGTAATGGGAACAAAATCCTTGGCCTCCCAATTATTGAGTCCACCGTTGATAGTTGGGAAGATCCATTTGTCCATGTCGTAGTCACTTTCACTGTCCTCCAAAGCATTGATTCCATGGTTGTTGATGCATAGTGATGGTCCTCCTGTGCGAGCATGATGGACAACTTTTTGGGCTCCTGAAGTAAAACCCAGACCAAACTTGTCAGATTTGTAGGGGATATCACGGAGTTGGCCCTAAATGGTACATCCACCTTCTTCAACTACTGCTTTGGCATCCTTCAGAGAAGCCATCTTCAATGGAGGTCTAGTAATCTTTGGAACACTGGTAGCAGTCTTGGTTGCAACAATCGTCTGAGGAACCTCTTCAAAATCTTGGCAAGGGGTCTCAATGAACTCGTCGTCCATCTCAACATACCTGAAAGAGTTCAGGTGGCTCACCATATATTCTTCATCGCCATGGATTGTAATAATCTTTCCATTAACTGGATACTTCAACATTTGATGCAGGGTGGAAGTAACAGCATCGGCCCCATGGATCCAAGGGTGACCCAACAAACAAGAGTAAGATGGGCGAATGTCCATTACGTAGAAAGTGGAGTCAAAAGTCTGAGAACCAACTTTAATAGAGATGTCCACCTCCCCGTGTACCATTATTTTAGAACCATCGAAAGGCCTTACCATAATATTGATGGGCTTCAGTGTGAGTCTTTCATAGTCCAATTTATCTAAAGCAATCTTAGGTAAGACATTCAATAACGAACCTGTATCCACAAGAACATGAGCTAGGGTAGTGCCCATGCACTCAATAGAGACATGCAGGGCATCATTATGCTTTCTTCCTTTGGATGTCAAATCAGCATCAGAGAAACCAAGTCCATTGTCAGCTGTTAAACTAGCAACGCAGTTCTCAAATTGGTCGGAAGAAGTCTCTTGAGGCACATGAGCAGACTTCAGGAACTTCACCAAAGCCTTAGCACGGGCTTTAGAGCATAACAGTAAGGCCAACATTAAAATTTTTGATGGGGTCTGCCCCAATTGTTCCACAATATTATAGTCACTTTTCCGTATGATTTTCAGTATCTCTTCCACTTGTTTTTTAGAAGCTTCAGGAATGGCTTCTTTATGTGCCTTCGTCCAGGAAGGCTCAACCAGTACCTCTTTTCCCCGAGTCTCAATTGACTCAGTAGCAGGGATAACAACAGGAATGACAGTAGGGGTAGCAACTGGTGTAACAGGAGTAGTAACAGGAACATTAGCAAGAATAACCAAAGGAGCGACAATAGTCTTTGGAGAGATCTTAGGAGATAATATCCTTCCTCTTCTGGTAATTTTATTGGTCCCAACAATGTTGTCGATGTTAGGATTAGTATCTTCAGCAACTTCATCTTTGATAGCCAATAGGTCTTGCTTGACGCCATGGTAGTAGACGTCAGCTCCATAGTTCCAAGGAACAGCCTTATCGGAGGAATATGGTATCGTCCCAGGAAAATTGATTATTAAAGGAGCAACCTTATGAGTGGATTTAATCCTGACGGGTCTTTTGGAGGAGACCCTGGGAGGATTGTCGGAAATGGTAATTATTGATATATCTTTGCACAAACTTCTTGTAGAGGGAGTCTTCTCAAACAAAATTTATTTGTTGTTCATCAGGCACTGGAAACATATCTTTAACAATAAGCAACCATTGAGTAGAGACGCACACATGTGGCAACCTTCACCACATCTCAAAAATAAACCGGCTCGCAAAAGATTCATCTTAACAATCGGAAGAGGAGTAATAAGTTCATCAATAGAAGAAACAAACAGGTCGTCATCAACAACATTAACACCCTGGCCCTGCTTGAGCATTGGTGCTGTTATCACGTTGGGGGTTTCCGGAGGGTCAAATTGAATCTCCTTTGCCTCAATGAGATCTTGCACTTTGTTCTTCAGAGCCCAGCAATCATTCGTATCATGCCCCAGACTGTTGGAGTGGAAGGCACATCGAGCATTTGGATTATAACGGGTAGATGCAGTATTTGGATTTTTAGGAGCCTCCCTCAGAGTGGCCAGATTGGACTTCAACAAGTGTGGCAAAACCTGAGATAAAGACATGTTAATCCGGATGAACTGCCTTCTGGGCGCATCCTGTTTATGCTGATTGTTTTGTTATTGATTTGGTGCAGGGTTGGAGATCATCACAACTCCTACCGTTGGATGATGTTCAACTTTGCTTTGATTCATATGGTCGCATGCAGCATTTACTTCCTTCTTCCCAGAGAATGGTTTCTTCATTGTACTTGAAGATGCATCTCTCTGAATCTTGCCGCTCTTGATACCAGCTTCTACTCATTCACCAGTCAATATCAGCTTAGTAAATCTTCCTGAAGAGCTTCCAATCAAGTGATTTAAAAATGGACCAGACATAGTACCCAAGAACATATCTACCATCTCTCTATCAGAAAGAGGAGGCTGGACTCTTCCTGCAAGATCTCTCCACTTTTGGGCATAATCTTTGAAGCCCTCGCTAGAACCAATAGACATGCTTTGAAGTTGAGTGCGGGTTGGAGCAAGGTCAGCATTGTATTGGTACTTCTTGTAGAAAGTAGCAGCCAGATCCTCCTAGTTGCAGATGTTGGTTCCCTCCAACTGATATAACCATTCCAACGGAGTCCCTGATAAGCTCGCCTGGAAGAAATGCACCCACAAGTTCATATCAGCGGTGTGAGGTTGGATCTTCCTGACATAAGACCTCAGATGCCGCTTAGCACATAAAACCCCGTCATACTTAGCAAACACGGGAACCTTGAACTTCTATGGAATGACCACTCTAGAGACCAACCCTAATTCTTCAAAATCCAGACCAGGTACCCTCTGAATTTCCATTACAATGAGACAATCCTCCAGTTATTTGTATTTGTCATTAGCAGGAGGATACTGCTCCTCAGTATAATCAACTTATTCTTCATCAGACTCTGGGTTGTGATCTTCTTCTTTTGGCTTCTCCTCCTGATTGCCTCCCTCGTTTAACGGAGTTTTGAATTCTATAGCTTGCTTTGCAGGTCCTCTAAATCTCCTTACCATGTTCAGTACACCCACTGGCTTCTTTTTCTTGTCTTTGAGAATCAGAGGTTTCAGGTCTTCTTGTCCCTTAGCCAGAGCCAAGAACATTTGCTGAAATTGAGCATTTTGGGCTTAAAGGTCCTTAATGTTTTGTTCGAGCGCCATTTCTTTTTGCTGAAATAAACAGCGAAAAGATAAGAAGCATGTTTTGGAATACCTGCTTATGTAGTGATATGCATGATATGCTTATACAATATTTTCAAGGACTTTTAAGATTTATATTTGTTTAGACAAAGAGAGAAACAAACATTAATTGCATTAATAATTTTGAACGGTTACAACGATGCCTCTTGGGCTTACAATGGAAGAAACAAATATGAAATAAAATTCCTAAAACAAAAAGGACCCAAGCTTCCCATGAGCACATCCTCTTTGGTGCAATGTAGGCATTCAAACTCTGTTCTTCATGAAGTTATCTTGTGAGCTCCAAAACCTTCTTCTCGTTTGCGTAGAACTGGGTTTCAAAGGTGTCTCGTTCCTCTTTGAGTTGAATCCAGGATCTTTGTAACTCCTAGAGAGTAGTCGGCATGTCAGGATGGAGAATAATGTAAGGAACATATTTCTCGACAATAGGCTCCATGATGATAGGTAGGATGGCCTCATAAGGCATCATGAGATTTTGAGTGCATGCTCGTACCCACTTAAGATAAGGCTCCAAAGGAATGGAGTTCTTATGCCCCAATGTCTTGCTATCAACTTTGTTTACCATGCCCCAAGTTCATATGAACCTCTGACGGTAACCTTGGACATCATTCTCATTGTCGAATGCAATTCCTTGGACAAGTGCATCATGAGGACCATCCCTCCTAGCATACCCAAACTGTCGCAACACCAAACAAGGGTTATATGTGATTCATCCCCTAATGCCTAGGAGAGGGACATTAGGGAATTCCCCATAGCGATCAATGATGGTAACATCCTCCAAAATTCGAGGAAACCAATGGATATCCGAATGCGTGAGGGACATCAACCTATTAGACCATCTCATGCGTTACTCATTCTTGAAAATAGATCGAGGTAGGTGTGAAATAAACCACCTAGCCAACAGAGGAGTGCAACACAGAAGGGTCCCTGTTCTTTTCACAATGCGAGTGTGAAGAGAGTGCAAAATGTACCCAAGTAAAGTAGGCACCGGGTTATGAGACAAAAAAACTTTGACCGCATTCACATCTATGAGTTGGTCCGAATTAGGAAGTAGTACCATATCATAGATGAGGATAGCTAGCGCTTCTTCAAAGGCTTGTAAATCCAGAGTATCCCAAAAATAATGAGCCTTCTCAAATAAAAACTTGGCTAGAAACCCTTTGACACCACTTCTTGTTTCCCAATTTGCCACAACGTTGGACCATTGTAAATATAGAGCTCAAGCAATCTCCTCGAGTTTTAGGTCTCTTTCCATATCGTTGAAGGGTAATTGATTAAGAATGGGCACTCCCAAACTCCTTCATGGTAGGCATTAATTGGTAATCAGGAAATGTAAAGCAATGGTGTAAAGGGTCAAAGAATTGAAAGAGCACTTTCATCATGTCTTCATCAGGGCTTGAGGTAACCAAATTGAGGAGTTGACCTTGTCTCTTGGTGAATGGAGAACTCTCAGGAACCCTTGATGCCAACTCTTTGAGTTGAGGAAGCACTCTTACGAGATTGACTTGGATAGTATTTCTGCGAGTGGAAGCCATGTCCTACAAAATAACACAGAGATAAGTCCTAAAAATCCTTGAAATGGTTAGTGCGACATGCCATGTTATGATGTCATGATGTTATGTACAAACAAATATATACAAGAACACAAACAAGTTCTTAGGTTTAGGATTGCATGGGTTCCGTAGGTAAGTACCCTCTTGAAGTTTAGTTGGTTCAACCTGTCCTGGAAAGTAATCGGGTTCTAGGGAATCTCAATATCACTGATCTTTCTTCATCGGGCATTGTTTCAGCGCAAGCCTCTTTATTGGCAACCAAAATATCCCAAAAGTCTGATCTCAATGAGCGTAGTATCAAGTATCAACCAACTTTGGACTGCACCAAATCCTTCTATCTCACTACTTCCTAATTGCCAAGTTGTTCAATTAAAGGTTCTAAGGTCCGTTAGTGCTTCATGACACCACACAGTGGCCCCGTATTCTCCTTGACTAAACTCAAGGGCTACCGGTACCAACAAATGTGTCACACTAACGTAGCTATCACTTAAACCATGTCGATATACCCCACACAGTCCCCATGATCTATTGCTACTTACCTAAAAGGTGCCCCAGATCCGGGTGTAGGATCTTTTAGTAACAACCCAAACAAGCCCTCAAAAGTAAAGCATACAAAACACATAATGTAAAGAAATTAAAGTGATCTAAACTCTAAGGTAACCCCACTTTGTAAGTATGTTCCCCAACAGAGTCGCCAGTTCTGTGATACAGTGGGAGAATTGACTGTTATACTGGTTTTGCGTTTGTATTTGCAAAATGTTGCAGTAAGCAAGAGTCACCACCGACTTTTCTTTTATACAACAAAGGAAAGGGTGAAAAGAACAGAAAAAGACCTTTCGAGATTATTTCTGAGTAAGGGGTAGATTATGGAAAGGAAAGGTGTTAGCACCCTTTCCATCTGTATTTTTCTACGGGCTCTTAGATGCTAAGCTCATTTTGAAATATCTTGTGCTTTGTGTGTTTTAAAAAGTATTTTTAAAAGCGCCTTAGTGCGGCGAACTTTGTAATGTTTCTCGAAATGGTAGAGAACGTATACAAAGTGTTTGAAAATGTTTTTTGAAATAAGTTTTGTGTAAGTGTAAAAATTGTTTGAGCAAGCATCTAAGAACTATCTAATTTACTCGAAAGGTTATTATTTTCCTCTTTTCCTTTAGACAATGCTATCCTACTATTAGTGAGTAGGCAGCCCTAGTCGTTGGATGTTTGAGGGACATTTGAAGGGACATTTATACAGTCACATAGGCAACTGGGTAAGAAACTTTAGTAACTACCCTAGGGTTTTTAAGATCATACTGAGGCAACGTTGAGAGGGTCATCGAGGGACTTACGATCTTTAAACCAGAGGGTAGTGTTGTACCCCAAAATTTGCCCTCCCATTTTTCATAGAAGACCCAACCCTAGGGTTTCTCAGATATTCAAGTTGGCTCAGGAATCGATCAGACAGATTCTCTTCTGTGGCAGTAAACCAGTAATTAGGGTTTTTCTTGAATTCTCAAAAGAAATGAATTCTCAAAGATCCAATTGGCTTTCACAGGTCTTCATGCTTTCTTAAGTTTACTGAAAAGACAATGTTTGTTCTCAGAGTATGGTTTGTTTGGGATAAGAGATTAAGACTGTCATGTGGGACACTCATGATTGTTTGATCCATGTTAACCAGATGTTTCATGTCTCTTAAAACAATTGCTTGGTTAGGAAATGGAATATACAGTGCGTGTTTGTTTGGAATGCAATTGCAAGATTACAGAATTATTGGAATTTAAATTATCAGATTGGAGCATTTTGTTTCAATTATCTTGATTGGGAATCTTTAAGAATCAATTAGGATGCGAAGAGAAAATTACAAGTTATTGTTGATTAAAGATTTCAAGTAAAACCAGAACATTTCATAAGATCTTCTCCAATTTCATACATTGTTACAAAATAATTTGTTCTTTTAAATACTCTATGTTTTACAACTTATTGTATTTAAAAGATAAATTAGTACAATTGTTGGATACAATACAAGAATGTTTTTCTAAATTACAAGGAAATCCAAATAAATGTTTGGCCTAGGAGAGCTAATTTATGCCTAAGTTTGACTGAAGTTCTTTTGCTATCTCCAAAGACCTCCATGCTTGCCATAGAGTTCTTGCCTCCCATGCTTTGTCACATCCAATTGTGCTCACATAAAAAACAAAAGAAAGAAAAATAGTTAGTACAAATTAGTTGGGCGTGAGCAAGAATTTTCAAAAGAAAAAAGTGCCATTCATCATTAAAGTTTGCAAATTGAAATCAGAAGGCCATTTTAATTCATCACAATTTATTTCCTCTATTTTTTCAAATCACAAGAAGATTATTCGTCTTGGTTCACAAAATGAAGAAATGCAAGCAAGCTGTCCAAACAAAACAAATGCAACAAACTTATCCAAACAAACAGCAAAATTGGACAAAACAAATGCAGCAAATTTATCCAAACAAACAAAATACTACAAACTGAATGCAAGCAAGCTGCGCAAGCTAGGCAACAAACAGCAGCATTAGCAAAACTGTCCAAACAGCAGCGCAACAAACAGCAAAAACGAGGCAGCAAGCTAGCAAATAAGAAACAGCATCAACAAAGGCAGAAGTATGGCAATATAATAAGCTAAGTCAAAACAAGCAAAAGCTTGTTCAAGAAGCTAATTCATCATTTTCCATTTTTCATTGCAAACTTTTCAGAATTGGAAAAAGGGGCAAAAATCAATTTTCTTTCCTAGTGTCATTGAGAGAGAAGAGAGGAAAGAAGTCACCTAGGTTATTGGGATGCACAACCCTGCTACCTTGATTGTCACAAATTGCATAGAAGTTGCTAGAAAACTGCAACTGCAACAAAAAGACCATTTGAACGATATACTGAAAATATTAAATGGTTGGGTTTCCCACCATTTTGAATAGGAGTTCAACAGAAGCAACACCAATATAACAGTAGACACAACTCTCAAGCAAGGGAGATACAGAAAAAATTGTCAAACTCAAAAAAACTTGAAACAAGTCTCCACTTTTCAAAAACCTTTCAAAAACTTCAAAACCAAAAATTCCAAAACCTGTTAACAAACATACTAAGACAAGTATCCCAAGCCATCCTCAAACAACAAGAACCAAGCTTCAAGCTTATAAAACACCAGCATACAGTAGCAAGTTCAAAAAACCAACCAAACCTGCAACATGTTCATCAGCATATAGTAGCAAGATCCCAAACCAACAAAACCTGTAACAATACCAAACACTGTAACCAAAACCCAGAAAAAACCCTAAACTATCAACAACCTTCAAAAACCTGTCAAGGCCAAACTATCAAAACCAACAGCAAAGCCTATAACAAAGCAAAAACATCCCAAAACCTGAACCAAAACATAAACTAGTAACATCATCCATTAAGCCTGTAACAAAGCAAAAACATACCAAAACCTATCAAAAAAACCTCAAATCTCAAGTCCTGCAACTGATCTCAAACTTGCAACAAAATACAAAAAAATAGTCGAACCAAAATCTCAAGTACTGAACCAAGCCAAACTGTCAAACTCAAGACCTGAGAAACATCAACCAACTCAAAAAACCTCCAAAACCAGTAAAACTCCCAAACTGTCAACAAAGCCAAAACTCATCAAACCTGTCAAACATTTCAAACCCAAAAAACCAGAAAAAGTCTCAAACTTCCATCAACCAAATCTGATCTCAAGCCAAAGAATCAGAAACATCATCAATCTCAAAAACTGTTACAGAGCCAAACAAACCAATCAACAACCATCATCAAAAAACCAGTAAACTATTCAAACTGACAAAACAACAACAAGTCTCAAACTGAGGAGACAGTAACATCATCAAAAAAACCAACAAAGCTTCAAACTGATAAAACAACATCCAACAATCACAAAAATCCCAAAATCTATCAAATAGCATCACCATCTTTCAAAACACAGAGACAAGAAAAAACTTACCAGAAAGCAACGAGTGTCATCCTCATCTCCTCCCCCCCTACGCAGCTCCGACATCCAAGGAGCGCCGCCTTCAAAATCTCACTGTCACCTTTCCGCAGAAAGTCTCCAACATGTATGAATTTTATCTCTTTCTCATGAATCTTTAAAGCCATTCTCTGCATGTCAATGGACCACAAGGTAGATTAACAGAAAAACACATAACAAGACAAAAAAACAATGAAATCGTTAAGCTTTAAGAACATCAGAACTTCACCTTTTTCAAGAAAAATGTTAGAACTGGATTAGGGAGGCGAGATTAGCAGTGTTCCGGCAACAGAGAGTTGGGGGGGAAGATCAGATGATTCGGATTCGTTCCCTTAGGGTTCAAATCCGAAATTAGGGTTTTCAAGGAGATACGAGCCATGGTGAGATAGAGACGAAAATAGTGATTTTGCTCGCAAAGAGAAATAGGGACGTTTAGTGAGAAGTTTAGAGGTTCAGAAGGATGAACAAGAGATGGATGAAGGAGATTAGCGGCGCCGCTGTAACAAAGGGTCTCAGAACCCTAATTTTGCTTTGAACCCCTAATCAACAATTATGCAGCTTAAGAGACTTGAGCCTGTTTTTGTTTACAAATCCTTAAGCCCATGCGCCATTACTAATCCATACCCCCCCTTGGTTCGTTTTCTGTAACAACAAGAACAACATTTCGTTTGGGCGTCACCCCAAATCAACCCCTTAGGCCCATTCGCCTCTACTGGATACACCCCCCATCTGGCTTTGTTTGGTCACAACAAAACACCTTTTTCTTTGGGCCTCACCCCTAAACATCCTTAAGCCCATTATTTCTTCTTTTAATTTGTTTTTTCTTCTTATATTTTATTTGTTTTGCAAAATACTAATAAAACTTAAAAATAGTTTTCTATTAATTTGACTTAGGTTTTATTAATTAATTTTTATCTTTTTTTATTATTATTATTAATTTTTTTTGCTTTAGTTTTAATTGACATGATAAAACACCAAAAACAATAATTTAGTTTATTTCTTTCTTTAAATTTTTACATAATTAATAAAATACAAAAAATAATAAAGATTTTAATTTAATCAATTTTTTAGAATAGGTTTTATTTTTTTTCTTTTCATATAAGTACTTAACATTTCATACTTTGTTGATTTTATCTCATGGATTATCATAGCTTTAATTAAATCGCACAAAAATTCAATTTGGTTGTATTGTTTGATATTTGGACCTTTGCTATCCCATTTGATTCATCCCCATTTGTAACAATTGTACCCCCATTCCCGAATACTTTGTAATAGTGTAGAATTTCAATTCCCGCAATTTACTGTTTTCCATATATTGTATAGTAATTAGGCGTGTATGACAAGATTCAAAAATCAATCGCTAGATGACCTAATCAAAGAATAAAATAACTTGAAACCAACACACTTTTTCACACGCGCACCTCTAGGTTAACCTCGCTCGTTACCTCGAAAATACAATCATGTCTCTCGAATATGGGACGATTTATCGACTCTTCGATAAAAAAGATTGTAGTCCCTCAATGACCCTCAATGTTGCCTTTGATTAAAACGATCTCGTCCCTTACAAAAATTGCTAGAGCGTCTCACAAGTTGCCTTCAATGATTATAAAATTGACCCGCGCCTGTCCCTTTACATCCAACGATGGGGCTTCTTACCAAATCAATGGTAAGATAGCACCATCAAAAGGAGGAAGAAAAGAACAATTTAAGACCTTTTGAGTAGATAGATTCACTCTTAGTTACTCGCTTGCTCACGACAAAAACTTTCACACCTACACTTCCATTTCAAAACATTTTCAAAAAAGACAAAACATTTTGTATACGTTCTTATAGAGACGAGAACCATTGCAAAACCTTTTTTCAAAACACCTTTCGAAACACGATTCACAAACACATCTTTGAACCACTTTTCAAAAACAAAACTTCATATACGTTCTTATAGAGACGAGAACCATTACAAAGAGATTTTTCAAAATACTTTCAAAGCCCACACCACAAGCACACAATCAAATGAAAGCAAGTGATCTAAATGAGTAACTAAGAGCCCATGGAAAACCATGGATGAAAAGGGTGCTAATACCTTCCCTTTTCATAATCTACCCCCGAACCCAAGAAATAATCTTGAAAGGTCTTTCCTGTGATTTTTTACCTTTCCTTTTGGATAAAAGAAAAGTCAGTGGCGACTCTTGCTAACCGCACAAGTGCCATCGAAATGTAAAACATCAAGTCAGTTCTCCCACCATATCACAGAACTGGAGAATTTGTTGGGGATCTGTTTAAAAGTGGGGTTACCTTAGGGTTAGATCACCTTTACTCGCTTTCATTATTTGATTTATATGCTTTATATTAGGTTCTTTGTATTGGGCTTGCTTTGATCCTCCACCCGGGTTTGGGGCATCTTTTTAGGTAAATAGCAATAGATTGTGGAGACTGTACAGCGTAGACCGATATGGTTGAAACAATGGCTATGTTAGTGTGACGCATTTGTGGGTACCGGTATCCCTCGTGGTGAATCGAGGAGAATACGAGGCCGCTGAGTGGAATCGCGAAGCACTAATTAACCTTAGAACCCTAATTGAACAAACTTGGCCATTAGGACATAGTGAGGTAACCGGTTTCGGTGTAAAGGTGAAAATTGGTTGACACTCGATACTACACTCATTGAGGCTATACTTTTGGGATATCTCGGCCGCAAGAAAAGATTGATTAAGCTGAGACAATGCCTAAAAGAAAGGTCGGTGATATTGAGATCCTTTAGAACCCGATCATTATTTCTAGGACAGGTTGAGCCAACCAAAACTTCAAGAGGGTACTTACCTACAAACTCATGCAAGCCTGAAACATAGGGATCTGTTTGTTGTGTGTATATGTTGGCTTGTACATAAACATCATAAACATCATCAACATCATATGCATGCTCACTAACCATTTCAAGGATCTCGAGGGTCTTTGATGCAGGGTCACGTTGAACCAGACGTCTACCCAAGGGCAAGAGGATTCATTTTCCTCTAAACAAACGCCGTCAAAGATCGAGTACAACCAACTTGAGTCAAAGGCTATGACCCACTTGACATGGTGAGCTTGATTCTCGTGGAAAGATATCCACCGAATCAAAGTTCTCCAATCAAAGATGTTGATTGAAATTCAACTTCCAACATTTTCTTATGTTTACCCCGCGAGATCCTTGAAAACATGCATCCACATATCGTGCATCATATCATGACAGATTTCTCCCATTCAGGTCTCTTTATCTTCCTACTATTTATTTCAACAGAGATGGCTCTAGAGAAGACTATCAAGGACATCCAGGCTCAAAATGCTCAACTGCAAGAGATGTTCTTGAACCTATCCAAGGGGCATGAAGAAGTGAAATCTCTCCTCACTAGGGGCATGATCATGGGGAATCCTGAGGGCAACAAAGATGATCAGTTGGAGCTGCTACGAACTGAGATATCCATAATGAAAATCCAGATGATGGGACAACTGGTGGGCCAGATGGCTCTCATCCAAAACTTGGCACAAGGGCAAGAGGAACTGAGAGTCCTCATCAACAAGCTTCATCAATACGAATGTAACCAAATGGGGAAAACAACTAGGGTTGAGGATCAAGTCATCTTTCAGCCTCCCTTGAGACAAGAAGCCGAGAGAGGACCTCCCCAGTTTGCTTTAGGGTCACAAGCCTAACAATGACCTCGCCAACGTCAACAGGGTAACCGGCGTAAGCGGAATACATCTGAAAACGCTTCACTGAGATTAACATGTCATTATCTCAAGTGCTGCAATGCTTGTTGGAAGTCAAGCTGATTGTATTAAGGGACCCCCCTTGGAATCCCAACACAGCCTCTCCAGGGTACAATCCAAATGGGAGATGTGCGTATCACTCCAACAGTCCTGGACATGACACCAATAGCTGTTGGGCATTGAGAAAAAAAATTCAAGATCTTATTGAAGGAATAACGCTGGAGTTCACACAAGATGGCCAGATGAAAATCTTCCGCTGAGGGCTCTCCACCTAAAATGACAAGTTCAAACAAAGAGGCTTTTGTTCATTTTGAATTTCCAATTGTAATTTCTTTTGTTATTCAAACAATTATATATTAATGTCAAACTCTGTTTCATTAATGCATTGCATATGTTTGTCTTGAATTCATCTTTTCGTTTTCACTATATTTAAACTATGATTTTTATTCTTCTTATGACACAAACCTTTAGAGGGAGGATGACGAAAACAATGCCATAATCTCATACAATATGCTTTTGGATAGACCTTGCTGACGATGTACAGGCATTTCTTTCAAATCCTAAACACTGGAGTGTTGTACCCCAAAATTTTCCCTCTCATTTTATCAAGATTCTTCTCACAAGACTCTTTGGACTCAAGACCAGATTAAGGTTTGCTCAGCTCAAGGCATCTCCTTGCACTGATGACCTGATATTAGGGTTTGAGTTTGCACAAGGATTTTTGGACTTCCAATGCCTCATGTGACTTTCATACTTCATGTTGGACTCCTAAGATTGCTCATACCAAGTTTCAAGCCTTGAATCAATTTTTTGCCCAATCAATTGGACAGTTGACCTAAAAATCAATTGTATTGGGAAAAAAGTCAACCATGGCCAATTTTTATTCAAACCTAATAATTTTTTATCCATATCAACATTATAGACTCATATGAACTATTTGATCAAGTTTGGACCATAACTCCTCAAGAAATTTGATTAGATCATCAAAAGGGCAAAATGTTCAAAATTAGAGGTTTGACTGTAGAAGGGCAATTTCTGATTTTTCACCTAGCCAGTGGCAAATTGAGTTCAAGAATGTTTTCAAGGACTCAATGGCATCATCTTGACCTAATCACAAGGTTCAAAATATCTCAAATGCATTGGATTGACAGATGAATTTTCCAGTCAACTGATCAAAAATCAACTGTACACTGAAAAGTCAAACTTTGACTTTTTGGTCAACATCAAGTACCAAGGGTCATTTTTCATCAAGATGTGTCAAAACATGAAACTTGTTCACCAAGAAACCTAATTTTGAAAATTAGGGTTTAAAATGGAAAATTTTCATAACTTAGAAATTTTTCAAGTTATGAAAATTTCTTATTTTTCCCCAACTTTTTCACCATGATGCAATTGGATTAAAAGAAAACTTCCAACATCAAAGTTTTAGTCCTCCACAAAATCTACAACTTTGATTCACAAGGTTTTCCCAAAAGATGCTGGATCTCAAGTTATGATTTTGTGAACAAGGGTCCATGAAACTTTTAACTTAGTAAACTTTTGCCCTAGTTTAGGCAGGATTTTGACATATCTTCATGGCAAATTTTCACCTAGTTCCAAGTGGAATCTCAAAATGCATTTCAAATATGGATTGTAGATCATGTTATAGGATTTCCAAAATGTCCAAGAACTCTCCAAGACCATTTATGGTTAGGAAGAATCGAAGAAAATAAAATGGCCATTTCTCACTTTTGTCCATGGCATTTTTCACATTGGCACAAGTTGCAAATCAATTTGGGTCATGCTTGTACTTGTTTTACAGGTCTTAATCCTTTCCACACTCCTTAATTAAATGCAAATACATTGGACAAAGGCATTATTCTGAGCTTTGGAGCATTATACAAAGAATTATTCCAAAAATGGCATAAAGGTTGCAATACCATTTCCATAAAGCATGCTTTTTGCAATTTTGTTTATCTTGAGCATTGGACCTGATCTCTTGATACAAACATCATCCACAAACTTCAGGAAAAGTGTACCAACTCTCCTCAGGTCTTGAGCTAGCCTGTACATGCTTTGGCTTTGTCAACTTAACTTTTGCTTCAAAAGCAAGTAAGCTTGCAAAAAGTCCACAACTTGAAAATCTGATAAAACCAAGTCTTGTAACATTTTCAAACGACCTCAGCATACTGCAACAAGCCAGAAACATGAATTGCCAAGCTCTAAAACACCCTAAAACACAAAATCACAAGTTCTTTCCCAAACAGGGCATCTTCTGTAGAACCACTTCCAAAACATATTCTACTCGTGCATTTTGCTTGGAACCACTTCAAACATACTCCATACATCACACCTGAACTATCCAAGCATTTGTCCAACAACTGTAACCTCATTTTCACACTTCACCATTTTCATTTTGAAGCTTTGCAGGTTGAGTTCTACAAGAAGTTTCAGGCAAGTTCAAGGCAAGCTAAGCATTGGAAAAGGTTGAGGGAACATCAAGAAAGCTCAAAAGACCTCCAGGCCTCACTCAAAGTTGCTACATTTCCATATTTAACTTCGACTGAACAAGGTAATTTCCAACTTTCTATCTCCTTATTTAGACATCATTAGGCTTAGGTTTGTGAAGCAAAAATGTAGTCCTTAAGTTGCTTGAACTATACATATGCATAGTTCTTATTTATATTAACCGAGCTAGGAGAATTTGGATGATGAACATCATGAAAATTTTAGGTAAGAAATTAGGGGTGATAAAATTCTCTCTGATTTTTGAGAGTTAGGTCAAGTTTTTTATATCAATGGAATTGTGACTAAAAATGCTACAAGTTTCATGTTGCAAGATTTTGTTTTTAAGCACGTATGCAGGAGATACAGTTTGAAGTATAGGGCGCGCACGTTTTTGTCACAAGGACAGGGACGAAGTGGGAGTGGGCCTGGGCCTGATTTTTCTGACTATTGACACCCCCCTGTTTACTTCCTGCACCCCCTTGGCCCAATTCTTTTATTTTTCATATTTTCTTGCATATTTCACATTTCTGACTTTTATTTATTTTTTCTAAACAAATAAAAACCTCAAAAATATTTTCTTTATTTTTTGCATTTTTTCATATTTATTTTATTTATTTATTAGCATAAAAATAGGTATTTAGGTTAATATACTTTTATTTTCTTAAATAAATTTGTAAATAATATGAAAATATTATATATTTTTATTTTTATTATTTGTACACTTAAAATAATATTCTCACATATTTTATTTTTTAAACATCTTTGTATATATTTTTATTTATTATCTTGTACATAAAAATGAATAAATAAATAATTTAGAACATATCTTTTTTAAAACAAAAATTAGGGTTTCTTCACCCTTTTCAAACATAATCATTTTTATTTTCTTATTTTTTAGGCCATAAGTAAACTTATTTTTGCTACATACATAAAATGAATATAAAAACATTTGTGCATATTTACATTTTATTGTACATTTAAATAATTGTTCATTTATTTATTGTTGATTAAATTCAATATGGTTGTAATAGTTTTAGGGTTTTATTTTGAGCAATATCCCCCTATTCAAACTTGTACCCCCTCCCCATAATATTGTTGTAATAGTCTTAGATTTACTTTGACGCAATTTATCGTATTATATGCATGATAGTAAGATTAGGGTTTTGTATGCAAAAGACCAAAAATCAAACAAATAGCATGACTAAACACAAGACAAAAATGCATGAAAATGACAACACATTGCACACAAGCACCCCTAGGGTTTCATCCACTTTGTTGCCTTAAAATGGCCATGGTATGCATGCTAGGTATCTTGGCAAAACAAAACAAAATAAAAAGATCATAGTCCCTCGATGACGCTATCTTGGTTGCCTAAAAAAAATGATCTAGTCCCTCAAAAAACTTGCTAAGATACTTGGCAACATTGCTATCATGGTCATACGATGACCCACGCCGGTCCCGTTTAACATCCAAAGATAAGGTTGTTTACCAAATACAATGGTAAAACAACAATGTCAAAGGAATAAAAATGTGTAGGAAAGACTTGTGAGTAGGGTAGACAACTCCTAGTTACTTGATCAAATTGAAAACCATCCTTGCTATTTTCAAACTATCACACACAATTTCAAAACAGTTTCCAAACAACTTTCAAACATTGAAACATTTTTCAAAAGACAAACACCTTTGTATACATTCAAACAAGAATCATTACAAAGGTTGCCTAAACAAAGGCCTCTTTTTTAAAATACTTTCAAAACCACACACAAAAGCACCATTTCAAACAATTGGAAAAGAAAAGCAAGTGATCTAAAACAAGTAACTAAGAGCCCATGGAAAACCATGGATGAAAAGGGTGCTAGCACCTTCCCTTTTCATAATCTACCCCCCGAACCCAAAAACAATATCAAAGGTCTTTCCTGTGCTTTTTGACCTTTCCTTTGGATAAAATAAAAAGTTGGTGGCGACTCTTGCTAAATCGAAACATTTGCGAACACAAACGCAAAACCTCAAGTCAGTTCTCCCAACGCATCACAGAACTGACGACTCTGCTGGGGAGAATAAGAAAAGTGGGGTTACCTTAGGTTTTAGATCACCTTTACATGCTTATCTTGCTTGACTTGTATGCTTTACACTTTTGTTCTATTGTTTGGGTTTGAATCCTCTACCCGGATTTGGGAAACATTCATAGGTAAATAGCAATACATTGTGGAAACTGTGTGGGGTATACCGACATGGTCTAAGCAATAGATATATTAGTGCGACATATTTGTGGGTACCGGTAGCCTTTGAGTCAATCAAAGAGAATACGGGGCCGCTGAGTGATGTCATGAAGCACTAATGGACTTTTAGAACCTTTACTTGACCAACTTGGCCTTTTTAGGGGTAGTGAGATGACCGGCTTTGGTGCAGTCCGAAGTTGGTAGATAGTTGATACTACACTCATTGAGGGTGGTTTTCTTGGAATATTTCGGTCGCCAATAAAGTGGCTAAACTGAAATAATGAACACAGAAAACAATCCAGTGATATTGAGCTCCTTAGAACCCGGTTACTATTTACTAGGACAGGTTGAGCCAACTAAACTTCAAGAGGGTACTTCCCTATGAAACCCCATGCAAGCCTGAAACTAGGAAATTGTGTGATTTGTTTGTACATATATACTTGTGCATAGCATCATGGACATCATGAAGCATCATATGCATCCACTAACCATTTCAAGGATTTGGATTTTCATCTTTGTTTCTGTTTTGTAGGTAATGGATTCACTCCGCAGGAAAACTATCCAAGTCAACATTGTAAGAATTCCTCCTCAACTAAAGGAGCTAGCTTTAAGGATTCCTGAGAATTCTCCATTCACCGAGAGGCATGGTCGACTTCTCAACTTGGTCAACTCCAACATAGAGGAAGAAATGGTGAAAGTTCTCTTACAGTTCTTTGACCCCCTACACCACTGCTTCACATTTCCTGATTACCAGCTAGTGCATACTTTGGAGGAATTTTCTCAACTCTTGAGGATTCCTATTCTCCATCAACTAACTTTCAATGGTACAGAAATAGATCTAAAGCCTGAAGATGTTGCTCAAGCCCTACACTTGCAACCATCTGATATCGTAGGCCATTGGGAAACTAGAAGCGGTGTCAAGGGTTTCTTGGCAAAGTTTCTTTTGAGAAAGCTTAAGACTACTTGAATTCTCTAGACCTGCAAGCTTTTGAGGAGATTGTAGCTCTTCTCATATATGGGTTGGTTTTGTTCCCAAACCCTGACCAGCTTATAGATGTCAATGCTGTCAAAATCTTCATGGCCCACAATCCGATGCCTACATTGCTTGGGGATATCCTCCACTCTTTTCACACTCGAACAATGAGGAAAAGAGGTGTTCTCATGTGTTGCACTCCTCTACTGGCAAGATGGTTTATTTCTCATCTTCCTCAATCAGTTTTGAAGAATGAGCAAGGCTTGAGGTGGTCACAACGGTTGATGACCCTTACAAATTCAAATATCCATTGGTGTTCTCGATCAAAAGAGAATGTTATCATCATTGACCGTTGTGGGGAATTCCCTAATGTCCCTCTACTTGGTATTGGGGGAGGCATCACCTACAACCCCTACTTGGCTCTAAGACAGTTTGGGTATGCCCGAAGGGATGACCCATATGACATGCTGATTCCAGACTTGGTTTTTGACTTCGACAACGATGATCAAGGACTTTGACAAAGGTTTATCCGATCTTGGAGGATGCCCAATAAGGTGGACAGTAAGACCTTGGGACACAAGAATTCCATCCCCCTTGAGCCTTACCTCAAGTGGGTATGAACCCGTGCCCAAATTCTTATGATGCCTTACCCCTACATGCTTCTTGTGATTATAGAGCCTGTTATGGAAGGAGAGGTTCCATACACCCTCCTACATCCTGACATGCCAACATCACTAGAAGATCTGCAAAGGAGTTAGATACAGCTCAAGGGAGAACGCGATACTTTTGAAGCCCATTTCTACGCAAGAGAGAATAATTTTTTAGAACTTACTCGTCAAATTCATGAAGAGCAGACTTTCAACACCTACATTGCACCAAAAAGGATGCGCAACGTCTTTTTACCTTAGAATTTTGTATTATTTTGCCCATGGGGCATTGATGTACTAACAAATTTTATCTTATTAATATGACGTGTGTTTCTTTTTTGTTTACAACAAACTTGAATTTCTGAATCCTTGAATGCATTAGATGAATACATATCATTTATCATATGCATAAACAGGTCTTCACACCAAGTTTCCTCATCTCTCTGCTGTTTATTTCAGCAAGATGGATATTGAGCAGACGGTCAAAGACTTGCAAGCTCAGAATTCACAGTTCCAGCAGCTACTCATGACCCTAGCCAAGGGGCAAGAGGAGCTCAAGACTCTACTTGAGAAGGAAAAAGAGAAAAAGAAAAAGAAGAGAGTTGGTGTGGCTATTTGGGCAGAAGATTTGAAGGTCAAGCTAGAAGGGTCCTGGATTTCCCCTCAACATCTGATGAAGGAGTAGGAAAAGGAAAGGGAGCTGCAATACCATCTGAGTCTGAGGAAGAAGAAGAAGAGGATGAAGACTATTCTGAACAACAGTACCCTCCTGCAGATGACAAATACAAGAACTTGGAAGAGCGTCTAGCTGCCATGGAGATGCAGAGAGTGCCTGGGATGGACTTTGAAGAGCTAGGGCTGATTTATGGAATTGTAATCCCTCCTAAATTTAAGGTACCTCTGTTTGCTAAGTACGATGGGGTGTCTTGTCCCAAGATGCACCTACGATCTTATGTCAGGAAAATCCAACCATATTCTTCTGACAAAGACCTGTGGGTACATTTCTTCCAGGACAGTCTATCAAGGACGTAACTGGATTGGTTTTACCAGTTAGAGAGGTCTGATGTGCATAATTGGGAAGATTTGACGGCCGCCTTCTACAGACAGTATCAATATAATGCGGACTTAGCACCAACCCGTACTCAATTACAGAGTATGGGCATGGTCTCAAATGAAGGCTTCAAAGAGTATGCCCAGAAATGGAGAGACTTGGCTGGAAGGGTGAAGCCACCTTTATCTGAAAGAGAGCTTGTGGATATGTTCTTGGGGACTCTGTCAGGTCCTTTCTTCAATCACCTGATTGGAAATTCGTCTGCGGGGTTCACCGAGTTGATTCTAACTGGTGAAATAGTTAAAGCCGACATAAAGAGCGGGAAAATTCAAAGAGATGCATCTGCTTCCGCTGCCATCAAAAAGACTTTCCCAGCAAAGAAAGAAGTCTCAGCTGTCTACTCCCAAAGAGGTCAAGGAAGAGTTGAGCATCGGCCAGCGGTGGGGGCCGTAATGATTCAGAAGTCTGCAGCTGATCAGCCCAGAAACAATCAACCCAGAACCAACCAAGCAAGGGTGGAAAGGCCTGTACGACAATTCACCCAGATAAACATGACTCTTGCTCAAGTTTTACCTCATCTCTTAAAGTTGAACATGTCCATGCTAAGGGAGGCCCCTAAAAACCCTAACAGTTCGTCACCACACTACCATCCCAATGCCAAGTGTGCTTATCATTCAGGGAGTATATGGCACGACACCAACAATTGTTGGGCCCTCAAGAATAAGATTCAGGATTTAATAGACGCTAAAGAAGTCGAATTTTATGCCCCTGAAAAGCCGAATGTAATCTCTGCTCCAATGCCAAAGCATGGCCACAATGCCCATGTTGTTGAAGAGGATCTATTTGTTGCTACTGTTGATGATTTGATGACTCTGCTACCGATAATCAAGTTGAATTTGCTGAAGGCTGGGATTTTCCCAGGTTGTGAAGAATATTGCTGCCTTTGTTCATCCTTACCAACCGATTGTCCGTTGTTGAAGTTAGGCATCCAGAGCCTAATGGATAACCAAGAAATCCTTTTTGAAAAGACTCCTGTTACACCGACTCCTGTCAATGATGTTTCAATAATTACCATATCTGCCAATCTTTCCAAGGTTTCCAAAAGACCTGTTAAGATTACATCCGCTCCGAAGATTTCACCTTTGAAGATAACCATGCCCGAGCCCGTCCCGTACAAGTCCGACAAATCAATACCGTGGAACTATGGTGGAGAAATCTACTACCACGGTATTAAACAAATTGAATCAACTGAAGAGAGTTCTAATGAAGAGACTTCCGACATTGGAAACATTGCTGGAACGAGCAAAATCACCCGCAGTGGAAGAATTTTCTCTCCAGAGATTGCCCCTCCAAAGGCAATCTTTGGACCCTCAGCTGCTCCTAAGGTTACCCCTGCACCGGCAAACATATCTGCGAGAACTCCAATTATTGAAGAAGTTGTAACTCTTGTAGTTATCCCCTCTGTTGCTGCTGATAGAGGGAAAGGGATCCAAGAAGATCCCGTTAGGACGAGGGCTCAGCCATTGGTCATCCCTGAAACCTCTCAAAAAGAAATGGAAGAGATTTTGAAAATAATCAAGAAAAGCGATTATGATGTTGTGGAACAACTGGGGCAAACCCCCTAAAAGATCTCTATGTTGGCCTTGCTTCTTTGTTCAGAGGCTCATGCCAAAGCTTTGATAAGATTCTTGAAGACGGCCCACGTGCCACAGGAAACCTCCGCGGATCAGTTCCAGGAATGTGTAGCTAGCCTAATAGCTGACAATGGTATAGGATTCTCCGATGCCGATGTAACATCAAAAGGGAGAAAACATAATGACGCTTTGCATGTCTCGGTGGAATGCAGAGGGACTACCCTAGCACACGTACTGGTAGACACTGGTTCTTTGCTGAATGTCTTGCCAAAGAAGGCCTTGGATAGGTTAGATTGTGAAGGTTTAACCTTGAAGCCCATCAATATCATAGTCAGAGCCTTTGATGGTTCTAAAAGGATGGTCCACGGGGAAGTGGACATCCCAATTAAAGTGGGAAATGAAACCTTCAACTCCACATTCTATGTGATGGACATTCGTCCTTCCTATTCTTGCTTGTTGGGAAGACCCTGGATTCACAATGCTGGAGCCGTCACTTCTACCCTGCATCAAATGCTCAAGTACCCTGTCCAGGGGAAAATTATAATTGTTCATGGCGAAGAGGAATACATGATAAGCCATCTAAATTCTTTCCGCTATGTAGAATTGGATGGTGAATTCATCGAAACACCTTTTCAGCATTTTGAGGAGGTAGCTCAGAAGATTGCGGCAACCAAGACAGTGGCTTCTGTACCCTTGATTTCCAGACCTCCGCCTCGGATGTCGTCTCTCAAAGATGCAAAGGCTGTGATTGAAGAAGGAGGATCCACAATCTGGGGGCAGCTTCCTGACTTTCCTTTTAAATAAGATAAATTCGGCTTGGGTTTCACTTCGGCTAGTCAAAAGGCTGTACGCCGCTCCCGAGATGGAGGGACACCAGTGAAGATCACCCATCATAGAGTCAGTGCTTTGGAGGATGGTGAAGAGGAGAGCAACTTGGAAGACTGGATTTTCCCTACTGTTGACGGAGGACTGTGCAACTGGGAAGCAAAAGACTTTGTTCCCATTACCTTCATAAATCAGTAATTTATCTTTCAAACATTTATGTTGGTTTGTAATAATTCTCAAACAATTTGTACACTTTTAACCTTGTGCCTTACCTGAGGCACATAGGTCCATTTGTGAGGGTTTGATTTTTCATCTTCATATGCCATTTTAATGAATCATGGACGTTTTCACATATAAACTTTTGTGTTCATTGTCTTTCTTTTTTACATTTTATTTGTTTAAAGGTGGATATCCCTTACACACACCCACACTCACAAATGCAGGTACCCTTCCATTCCGGATTCCATGGGTAACAACTCTGCTATGGCTTTCAGTGACTCTGAAGATCTAGTTTACCATGCTGAATACGAAGGTGATGAAGATTGTGAGGTGCCGAGAGAATTAGCTAGACTGCTACAACAGGAAGAAAGGGCTATTCTACCTCATGAGGAGCTGTTAGAGACAATCAACTTGGGTACTGAGAAAGACACAAAAGAAATTAGAGTGGGTGCCAACCTAGAGCCAAGTGTCAAAGAGCGCCTAATTCAGCTGTTACATGAATATGTTGAGATCTTCGCCTGGTCTTACGAAGACATGTCGGGACTCGATACAGACATTGTGGTTCACCGTCTACCAACAAGAGAAGATTGTCCACCAGTTAAACAGAAAGTCCGTCGCATGAGGTCCGACATGTCAGAAAAGATTAAAGCAGAAGTTATGAAGCAGTTCAATGCTGGATTTCTTGTTGTTACTTCCTATCCACAATGGGTTGCTAACATTGTGCCAGTGCCTAAGAAGGACAGCAAAGTGAGAATGTGCATGGATTATAGAGACTTAAACAGGGCCAGCCCTAAAGATGACTTTCCACTTCCGCACATTGACATCTTAGTCGATAATACAACTCAACACAAGGTATTTTCTTTCATGGATGGATTTTCAAGTTACAACCAGATCAAAATGGAGCCTGAAGACATGGAGAAAACTACTTTTGTTACACAGCGGGGTACGTTCTGCTACAAAGTGATGCCATTCGGACTGAAGAATGCCGGGGCAACCTATCAACGCGCGATGTTAGCTTTATTTCATGATATGATACATCATGAGATAGAGGTCTACGTAGATGACATGATAGCCCGATCACAAACTGAAGAAGAACACCTCGACCACTTGCAAAAGCTGTTTGTCAGGTTGAAGGAGTACAAGCTCAGATTGAACCCTAACAAGTGCACTTTCAGAGTCCGGTCTGATAAACTCTTGGGTTTCATTGTCAGCAACAAAGGCATCGAGGTTGATCCTACCAAAGTCAAAGCTATACAAGAAATGCCTTCTCCTCGCACTGAGAAGGAGGTCAGAGGTTTCTTGGGATGCCTAAACTACATTTCTAGGTTCATTTCTCACCTAACATCTACCTGTGAACCAATCTTCAAGCTATTGAAGAAAGATCAGGTGGTTAAATGGAATGATGACTGTCAAATTTCTTTCGATAAGATCAAGGAGTATTTGCTAGAACCTCTTATCTTGATGCCTCCCATCGAAGGAGGACGGCTAATCATGTATATGACCATCCTGGAGAATTCAATGGGGTGCGTACTGGGCCAACATGACGAGTCTGGCCGAGAAGAGCATGCCATTTATTACCTTCGCAAAAAGTTTACCGACTGTGAGACCCAATACTCACTGCTCAAGAAAACTTGCTACACTTTGGTATGGGCTACTCGCCGGCTAAGGCAGTATATATTGACTCATACCACTTTGCTGATATCTAAGATGGATCTGATCAAGTACATCTTCGAGAAGCCTGCACTATCTGGAAGAATAGCTAGGTGGCAGATGATCCTAACGGAATACGATATATAGTACACAACCCAAAAAGCTATAAAGGGAAGTGTGCTAGCTGATCATCTAGACCATTAAGCTGTCGAAGATTACCAATCCATGAAGTTTGACTTCCCTGACGAGGATATCATGACATTGGACAACACTGAAGGTTTCAGACCATATGATAGACCTGAACAAGGATCCCGATGGACCCTGTACTTTGATGGTGACTCTAATGCACTTGGAAATGGCATCAACATTGTACTTATATCACCAGAAGGTTGCCATACTCCTTTCACGGCCAGACTTTGCTTTAACTGCACCAACAACATGGCCGAGTATGAAGCTTGTATCTTTGGTCTCAAGGCTGATATAGACCTGGGGATCAAATCTTTAGTTGTATTTGGAGACTCGGCTTTGGTCATCAGTCAGATCAAAGGAGAATGGGATACTAAACATCCAAACCTCATCCCTTACAAAGAACATGTCTTGACATTGTTACCACATTTTGAGCACTTCCCGCGAGAAGAGAATCAACTAGCAGATACTCTAGCTACAATGTCATCCATGTTTAAACTTAACTGGGATAATGAGGCTCCCCAAATCACTATTGAACGGATGGACGAGCTTGCGCATTATCACGAGATTAATACCGAAGAAGTAGTGGACCGACCATGGTTTCACGAAGTCAAAAGGTATCTCGAGGCTCAAGAATATCCTGAAGGAGCTTCAGTCAACGACAAAAAGTTCTTAAGGAGATTCTCATCTAAGTTCTTCCTAAGTAATGGTATCCTATACAAGCGCAATCATGATTGCATTCTGCTCCGTTGTATGGACAAGATTGAAGCTGAACAGATCATGGCTGAACTGCACAACGGTACCTTCGGCACTCACTCTAGCGGACATACGATGGCTAAGAAGATCCTACGGGCAGGCTATTACTGGTCTACCATGGAAGCTGACTGCTATCAACACTCCCACACTTGTCACAAATGTCAAATCTATGCGGACAAGGTACATATACCTCCAGTTCCTCTCAATGTCTTAACAGCTCCTTGGCCATTTTCTATGTGGGGAATCGACATGATTGGAGAGATCAAGCCTACAGAATCCAATGGACACCGCTTCATTCTAGTGGCCATTGATTACTTTACCAAGTGGGTCGAAGCAGCTTCCTTCGCATCCGTCACAAAGAATGTTGTTGCCCGCTTCATCAAGCAGAACCTCATTTGCTGGTATGGTATCCCCGAAAGGATCATCACTGACAATGGTACAAACCTTAACAACACTATGATCACCGCTTTGTGCGAGCAGTTCCAGATTCAACATCACAATTCATCTCCTTATCGGCCGAAGATGAATGGTGTTGTCGAAGCTGCGAACAAAAATATCAAGAAAATCATACAAAAGATGACAATCACCTACAAGGACTGGCATGAAATGTTACTGTTTGCTCTTCACGGGTACCGTACCATGGCTCACACATCAATTGGGGCAACACCCTATTCTTTGGTATACGGCATGGAAGCTGTTTTGCCTATTGAGGTTCAGATTCCCTCCTTGAGAATCATGAAAGATGCTGGTTTGAGTGAAGACGACTGGATTTAGACTCGGCTTGATCAACTTAACTTGATTGATGAAAAGCGACTTGCTGCTGTTTGCCATGGTCAGGCGTATCAGAAATGGATGATCAAGGCTTTCAACAAGAAAGTCAGACGCCAGATATATCAAGTCGGAGATCTTGTAATCAAGCTGATCATCTTGCCGCAAAGTGATCCCAGGGGCAAATGGACTCCTACTTACGAAGAACCATTTGTGATCAAGAACATCTTTTCTGGTGGGGCAATGAATTTAACCACCATGGACGGCGACGACCTACCGCACCCTGTGAATGCAGATATAGTCAAAAGATACTACGCATAAATGACCCGGCAAGTTGAAAACTCGAAAGGGCGACTTGGACAAAAAAGGGCATCCCGGTGAATCAAAAACCCGAAAGGGCAGTTCAGGCAAAAATTAGGGATAAATAAAAAAATTTGTACACCCGGCAAGTTGAAAACCCGAAAGGGAGACTTGGGCAAAAAAGGGTTTCCCGGTGGATCGAAAACCTGAAAGGGCGGTCCAGGAAAAAGTTAGGAAATTAAAGCGTATGACTATGTCTCGTCAGATCACTTTAAGGACAGTCTCTTCACAGACAAGCTTCGGGCTTCTGATCAATTCAATCATCTTCGGACGAAGCAACGAATGGACAAGATTTCAGAGTTACGAAGGCTATAACCGAACGGGAACCCCATGGAATTTTTTTACACATAGCCATCTTTTTTTGTATAAATTTTTCTCATTTTTTATGACAACGTTCTCTTACTAGGATGTTTGTCTCCTTTGTACAAAATACTTACACAAAGTTAATACAAAGATACTTCAAAGTGCAGAAACTATTTGCCTTTTCCTCTTTTTTTACACTTGTGTTTTATTTGAAAACGTCCAATGATTTATTAATGAGCATATGCATTTGAATATAATCACTGTTTACAAATAAACGAAATGAGGAAAGAATAATTACTGACAGGTTGAAAGTATAGGAGAACGTCTTTAAGCCCATTTCCATACACAATCCCCTGCAGTACATCATTTAGGTCCCCCAGTGGAGCTAAAACCTTGAAATACATATCCCCAGCGGAGTTATAATCCTTAATTCCCATAAGAGTTAAACTTCAAACTCCCAATCCTCAGCAGAGTAAAAACTTTGAACTACAGACCCTCAGCAGAGATGAAACCTTCTTCCCCTGTCAAGTCAAGATTTCCAACTATCAATCCCCAGCGGGAACCATTCAGTTTTCCCCAATTTCCCTAGAAAGTTGCCTTGAAGCCTGGAAATCAACCAGATAACAGTTAACTTTTATCCCCAACCTAGGATAACTCCCCAGTAGAGTGGCATACAACCCCAACTCCAGAACTTTTTCCAAACAGGAATAAGCTTTTCCCTAGAGTCCTAAAATTACTCTCCAGCAGTAAAGCCTTCTTCCCCACCAAGTTTTTACTCTCCAATAGAATGAAGATTCTCATTCTTGATTCCCTAGTGAAATTTCCAGAGTCTTCATCACTCCCCAGCATGAGTTCGTCAGAATTTTTAATCCTCTGCAGATCGAAGATTCTCATTCTTGACTCTCCAGCATGAAGTCCCCAAGGATTAAAATTCCCCAGGAAATTGAAGATTCTCATTCTTAGTTCCCCACAAAAGCCATCAGAGTCTCCCTTATTCTCCAGCAGATCAAGGTTCTCCTTTGTATGACCCCCAGTAGAGATCGTCAAAATTTTCCCTATTCCCTAGCCGAGTAAGGATTCCCATTAATTTAACCCCCAGTAGAGGTCTTCAAAGTTCTCTGGATTTCCCAAGCAGATTTCTCAAGCAGTTTGGCATTACTCTCACAACAGATTTCATCAATACTCCAACTTCAGAACATGAAGGATTCTCACATCCCCACAGAAGTTGTCAAGGATTTTCTCATCCCCAACAATCAAAGATTTTGAATCTCCAGCAGCAGTAAAGGATTTATTTTCCCCGGAAGCAGTCAAAGATTTTATTATCTCCAGCTATCAAGGATTTATTTTCCTCAACAATACAGCAAATCAGCTTACATGTACATACATTACACTCATCTATCATAAACATTGATAAAACACATATATTGCATCATACATTTCATGCAACATAACTTTCTGTTTCAGCTAACATTTTACCCTTTTCAGGATAAGATTAACAAGCTACCAATATACAATCATGATACAGCTTAGAGATGCTCCAAACACGAATGTTATTCTATTACTTATTCAGATTCAAAGATCAGATACAACTCAGAGATGCTCCAGACACAGATGTTATTCTATTACTTATTCAGATTCAAAGCTCAGATACAGCTTAGAGATGCTCTAGACACGGATGCTATTCTATTGCTTATTCAGATTCAAAGCTCAGATACAACTCAAAGATGCTCCAGACACGAATGCTATTCTATTGCTTATTCAAATACAAAATTCAGATACAACTCAGAGATGCTCCAGACACGGATGCTATTCTATTGCTTATTCAAATACAGTTTTCGGATACAGCTCAGAGATTCTCCATACACGGATGTTATTCTATTGCTTATTCAAATACAGAATTCAGATACAGCTCAGAGATGCTCCAGACACGGATGCTATTCTATTGCTTATTCAAATACAAAATTCGGATACAGCTCAGAGATGCTCCAGACACAGATGCTATTCTATTGCTTATTCAAATAAAAAGTTCATATACAATTTAGAGACGCCCCACACGCGGATGCTATTCTATTGCTCATTCAGATTCAGTCTCCAGATACAGTTCAAATATGTTCCAGACACGGATACCATTCTGATACTTATTCTTCTTACTTACAACATACAATTCAACAAACAGTCTTGGATGGAATCTTTAATCCCATCTCCAACAAGATTCTATCATATCTCCAAACGGCATCTTTAAGCCCATTCCCTCAACTATACTTTGACGAGTGCAAATTTACGGGCACTCTAGTGCCAATCATCTTTTACCTTCGAGTCACGAACGACAAAACTCGCCAATCTAACTCTTCAGGTTCAAGAAGATTGAACAGGGGCAGCTGTTGTACCCCAAAATTTTCCCTCTCATTTTATCAAGATTCTCCTCACAAGACTTTTTGGACTCAAGACCAGATTAAGGTTTGCTCAACTCAAGGCATCTCCTTGCACTAATGACCTGAAATTAGCGTTTGAGTTTGCACAAGGATTTTTGGACTTCCAATGCCTCATGTGACTTTCATACTTCATGTTGGACTCCTAAGATTGCTCATACCAAGTTTCAATCCTTGAATCAATTTTTTGCCCAGTCAATTGGACAGTTGACCTAAAAATCAACTTTATTGGGAAAATCAACCATAGCCAATTTACAGTCAAAACTCATAATTTTTTATCCACATCAACATTATAGACTCATATGAACTATTTGATCAAGTTTTGACCATAACTCCTCAAGAAATTTGATCAGATCATCAAAAGGGCGAAATGGTCAAAATTAGAGTTTTGACTGTAGAAGGGCAATTTCTGATTTTTCACCTAGCCAATGGCAAATTGAGTTCAAGCATGTTTTCAAGGACTCAATGGCATCATCTTGACCTAATCACAAGGTTCAAAAGATCTCAAATGCATTGGATTGACAGATGAATTTTCCAGTCAACTGATCAAAAATCAACTGTACACTGAAAAGCCAAACTTTGACTTTTTGGTCAAAATCAAGTACCAAGGGTCATTTTTCATCAAGATGTGTCAAAACATGAAAATTGTTCCCCAAGAAACCTATTTTTTAAAATTAGGGTTTAAAATGGAAAAAATTTCATAACTTAGAAAATTTCTAAGTTATGAAAATTTCTTATTTTTCCCAATGTTCCCATCTTTTTCACCATGATGCAATTGGATTCAAAGAAAACTTCCAACATGAAAGTTGTAATCCTCCACAAAATCTACAACTTTGATTCACAAAGTTTTCCCAAAATATGCTTGGATCTCAAGTTATGATTTTGTGAACAAGGGTCCATGAAACTTTTAACTTAGTAAAATTTTGCCCTAGTTTAGGCAGGATTTTGACCTATCTTCATGGCAACTTTTCAGCTAGTTCCAAGTGGAATCTCAAAATGCATTTCAAAGGTGGATTGTAGAGCATGTTACAAGCTTTCCAAAATGTCCAAGAACTATCCAAGATCTTTATGGTTAGGGAGAATCGAAGAAAAGAAAATGGCCACTTCTCACTTTTGTCCATGGCATTTTTTACATTGGCACAAGTTGCAAATCAGTTTGGATCATGCTTGTACTTGTTTTACATGTATTAATCCTTTCCACACTCCTTAATTAAATGAAAATACATTGGACAAAGGCATTATTATGAGCTTTGGAGCATTATACAAAGAATTATTCCAAAAATGGCATAAAGGTTGCAATACCATTTCCATAAAGCATGCTTTTTGCAATTTTGTTTATCTTGAGCATTGGACCTGATCTCTTGATACAAATAACATCCACAAACTTCAGGAAAAGTGTACCAACTCTCCTCAGGCCTTGAGCTAGCCTGTACATGCTTTGGCTTTGTCAACTCAACTTTTGCTTCAAAATCAAGTAAGCTTGCAAAAAGTCCACAACTTGAAAATCTGATAAAACCAAGTCTTGTAACATTTTCAAACGACCTCAGCATATTGCAACAAGCCAAAAACACAAATTGCCAAGCTCTAAAACACCCTAAAACACAAAATCACAAGTTCTTGCCCAAACATGGAATCTTCTGCAGAACCACTTCCAAAACATATTCCACTTGTGCGTTTTGCTTGGAACCACTTCAAACATACTTCATACATCACACCTGAACTATCCAAGCATCTGTCCAACAACTGTAACCTCACTTTCACACTTCACCATTTTCATTTTGAAGCTTTGCAGGTTGGGTTCTACAAGAAGTTTCAGGCAAGTTCAAGGCAAGCTAAGCATTGGTAAAGGTTGAGGGAACATCAAGCAAGCTCAAAAGACCTTCAGGTCTCACTCAAAGTTGCTACATTTCCATATTCAACTTCGACTGAACAAGGTAATTTCCAACTTTCTATCTCCTTATTTAGACATCCTTAGGCTTAGGTTTGTGAAGCAAAAATGTAGTCCTTAAGTTGCTTGAACTGTACATATGCATAGTTCTTATTTATATTAACTGAGCTAGGAGAATTTGGATGATGAACATCATGAAAATTTTAGGTCAGAAATTAGGGGTGATAAAATTATCTCTGATTTTTGAGAGTTAGGTCAACTTTTTTATATCAATGGAATCGTGACTAAAAATACTACAAGTTTCATGTTGCAAGATTTTGTTTTTAAGCACGTATGCAGGAGATACAATTTGAAGTACAGGGCGCGCGCGTTTTTGTCCCAAGGACAAGGACGAAGTGGGAGTGGGTCTGGGCCTGAATTGTCTGACTATTGACACCCCCTGTTTACTTCCTACACCCCCTTGGCCCATTTATTTTATTTTTCATATTTTCTTGCATATTTCACATTTCTGACTTTTATTTATTTTTTCTAAACAAATAAAAACCTCATATATATTTTCTTTATTTTTTTTGCATTTTTTCATATTTTTTTATTTATTTTTTAGCATAAAAATAGGTATTTAGGTTAATATACTTTTATTTTCTTAAATAAATTTGTAAATAATATGAAAATATTATATATTTTTATTTTTGTTATTTGTACACTTAAAATAATATTTTCTCGCATATTTTATTTTTTAAACATCTTTGTATATATTTTTATTTATTATCTTGTACATAAAAATGAATAAATAAATAATTTAGAATATATCTTTTTTTAAACAAAAATTAGGGTTTCTTTACCCTTTTCAAAAATAATCATTTTTATTTTCTTATTTTTTAGGCCATAAATAAACTTATTTTTGCTACATACATAAAATGAATACAAAAACATTTGTGTATATTTACATTTTATTGTACATTTAAATAATTGTTCATTTATTTATTGTTGATTAAATTCAATATGGTTGTAATAGTTTTAGGGTTTTATTTTGAGCAATATCCCCCTATTCAAACTTGTATCCCCCTTCCCATAATATTGTTGTAATAGTATTAGATTTACTTTTACGCAATTTATCGTATTATATGCATGATAGTAAGATTAGGGTTTTGTATGCAAAAGACCAAAAATCAAACAAATAGCATGACTAAACACAAGACAAAAATGCATGAAAATGACAACACATTGCACACAAGCACCCCTAGGGTTTCATCCACTTTGTTGCCTTAAAATGGCCATGGTATGCATGCTAGGTATCTTGGAAAAACAAAACAAAACAAAAAGATCATAGTCCCTCGACGATGCTATCTTGGTTGCCTAAACAAAAATGATCTAGTCCCTCAAAAAACTTGCTAAGATACTTGGCAACATTGCTATCATGGTCATACGATGACCCACGCCCGTCCCGTTTAAGATCTAAAGATAGGGTTGTTTACCAAATACAATGGTAAAACAACAATGTCAAAGGAATAAAAATGTGTAGGAAAGACTTGTGAGTAGGGTAGACAACTCCTAGTTACTTGATCAAATTGCAAACCATCCTTGCTATTTTCAAACTATCACACACAATTTCAAAACAGTTTCCAAACAACTTTCAAACATTGAAACATTTTTCAAAAGACAAACACCTTTGTATACATTCAAACAAGAATCATTACAAAGGTTGCCTAAACAAAGGCCTCTTTTTTAAAATACTTTCAAAACCACACACAAACGCACCATTTCAAATAATTGGAAAAGCAAAGCAAGTGATCTAAAACAAGTAACTAAGAGCCCATGGAAAACCATGGATAAAAAGGGTGCTAGCACCTTCCCTTTTCATAATCTACCCCCGAACCAAAAAAAAATCTCAAAGGTCTTTCCTGTGCTTCTTGAACTTTCCTTTGGATAAAATAAAAAGTCGGTGGCGACTCTTGCTAAACCGAAACATTTGCGAACACAAACGCAAAACCTCAAGTCATTTCTCCCACCACATCACATGGAGTTATAAGGAAGATAATCCCTAGTCAACCCCTTCGAGCCAAAGGAGTAGAATTTTTCTATTTTAACACAAATTGAAACCTTTAATCAAAACCTGGGGCAGGGTAGTCTCTCAGTTAATTCAAACGCACGTTAAAGTCGCAAACTCTCATCTTGTAATACAACGAATGACATCAAAAACATTCCTTTGGAATCAAAATACGGTGATGGTTCCCTATCATATAGGAATTCATTATCTCTCAAAAAGAAAAGCCCACTAAGTCGAAACCTACGAAGGAGGCTTAAGAAAAATGGGGCATCCCGCTGACTGTAATCTTAAAACAGAAACAGTCAGGCAAAAATTAGGGATAATAAATCAAAAGAAATAGGTCACTACAAATCCTCAACAACATGAAAAAGGTTGCAAAAAAATGAATGCCTTCCGATAAACTTAACTTGTTTGAACCATCACCAAAATGTCATTCCAAACTCAATTGGAGTTCAAACGTACAATTAACTAAGCTTAGGACTGAAGAACATCACGAAGAACGGGCGGATACAAATACATTTGAGCCTTTATCCTTCGTTTCTTAAACCATGAACCAAGACACGTTACAACTCTTCAAAAGTCCTAATTGAAGCATGGGTTAGTTCAAAAGCATATTGTTACAAAAGGTATCCTGACTCCTGTAAGGCTTTGCTCTAAATCCTGAGTTGACTTTTTCTTACAAAAGTTTCTTGCTAAAAAATGCATTTTCAAAGTTTCAAGACAAGCATAAACTTTGCATTATTTGAATATCATTGTTTGCATATGGATATTTGTTTGGCAGCGGAAAAATTCACACAATGAATATCCAATGAACGAAAAGCTCTCTCAGTGAACAAAGTCACTTCAAGCGGGATGACACTTCCATTGCAAAAATCTCCTATCAACAAGGGGACATGACATGTCATTGTCCAACACACCTGGGGAAGTCCAGTCAAGATTTCAAGAAATCTCTCAAAGTGCAGAGTAACCAGGAGCAAGTCTCCGTCCCCGTCACTTGGGGCATTGAACGTCAATCCCAACAAAGGGTTGCATACAGTCAAACATTTCATGGCAAAGCCATAAACACTCGCTACTAGGGGCAGTGACAAATCTCCCCAACATCCTTCTCATAAGATGACTCCCAACCAGAGTTTTCAATATTTCCCAGCGGAGTTCTCCTCAAACAACGAAATAGGAATCCCCAGTGGAAACATTCTAAGCAAAGTTTGAAGACACACATATTCTTCAACAGCAGTCCAGGATTTAACGGTTCCCCGACATCTGTCAAGGATTTATTTTCCCAGACAAAAATACATTCTTTAACATTTCACATTTCATACCTCCTATTTACACACATGATAAAGTGCATACGACACAATCTCATTTATTTTGAGAAAATCATGACATAAAGCATTTCATGCATCATGGCATTGCATACAACTAACTCTTTACCTTTTCAGGAAAGATCGATCGACATATAAAGGTTATCATTACCTCTTGAGATAGTAGTCGTCAAAGATTCCTTCATCCTGTCAAGGTGGTAATCATACAAGATTCCTTCATCCTTCCAAGGTAGTAATCATCCAAGATTCCTTCATACTGCCAAGGTAGTAATCATCCAAGATTCCTTCATCATCTTGCCAAGACCTTCTATGGTTCAGTCAGATCGACACTAAGATCTCCCTGATTCTTATTCCAGTTGAAGATATTCCAAGACTTTCGTCTGGTTCAGTTAAATCGATTCTAAGATTTTTCTGATTCTTATCCAGTCAATTAATTCAAGGCCTTCTCTGGTTATGTCAGATCGACACTAAGATCTCCCTGATTCTTATTCCAGTTGAAGATATTCCAAGACTTTCGTTTGGTTCAGTTAAATCGATTCTAAGATTTTTCTGATTCTTATCCAGTCAAAGTTAATTCAAGACCTTCTCTGGTTCAGTCATATCGACACTAAGATCTCCCTGATTCTTATTCCAGTTGAAGATATTCCAAGACTCTCGTCTGGTTCAGTTAAATCGATTCTAAGATTTTTCTGATTCTTATCCAGTCAAAGTTAATTCAAGGTCTTCTCTGGTTCAGTCAGATTGACACTAAGATCTCCCTGATTCTTATTCCAGTTGAAGATATTCCAATACTTTCATTTGGTTCAGTTAAATCGATTCAAATATTTTTCTGATTCTTATCCAGTCAAAGTTAATTCAAGGCCTTCTCTGGTTCATTCAGATCGACACTAAGATCTCCCTGATTCTTGTTCCAGTTGAAGATATTCCAAGACTTTCGTCTAGTTCAGTTAAATCGATTCTAAGATTTTTCTGATTCTTATCCAGTCAAAGTTAATTCAAGGCCTTCTCTGGTTCAGTCAGATCGACACTAAGATCTCCCTGATTCTTATTCCAGTTGAAGATATTCCAAGACTTTCGTCTGGTTCAGTTAAATTGATTCAAAGATTTTTCTGATTCTTATCCAGTCAAAGTTAATTCAAGGCCTTCTCTGGTTCAGTCAGATCGACACTAAGATCTCCTTGATTCTTATTCTAGTTGAAGATATTCCAAGAATTTCGTCTTGTTCAGTTAAATCGATTCTAAGATTTTCTGATTCTTATCCAGTCAAAGTTAATTCAAGACCTTCTCTGTTTCAGTTAGATCGATGCTAAGATCTCCCTGATTCTTATTCCAGTTGAAGATTCATTTCCAGATTCTTACTGGTTCAAGATAAATCTCTCAACAGTTTATTCTGATTCACTTTTAGATTTTGCTGGTTTAGATAAATCTCTCAACAGTTTATTCTGATTCATTTCCCAATTTTTACTATTTCAGATAAATCTCTCAACGATTTATTCTGATTCATTTCCAGACTTTTGTTGTTTCAGATAAATCTCTTAATGGTTTATTCTGATTCATTCTCTGTTCAGATCCAGCTCAAACTTTCCGTCAACAATCACCTTTTGATGGCATCTACAAGCCCATCTCCGACGATTCTCCTTTGTTTCTCCAAATGGCATCTTTAAGCCCATTTCCATACATAACCAAATTAGCATGTCATTAAGATCCCCAGCTGAGCCAAAACTTTGAACTACAGATCCCTAGCGGAGATGAGACTACTAACTACCAATCCCTGGCGGAGCCGAAACTTTAAACTATCAACCCACGGCAGAAATCAGCCAGTTTCTCCAAGTTTCCCCAATAAGTTGTCTTGAAGCTTGAAAATCAACCAGATAACGGTTAACTTTTGTTTCTCCCCAACCTAGGGTAACTCCCCAGTAGAGTGGCAGACGATCGAAACAGGAATAAGCTTTTCCCCGCAGAGTTTTTATTGCTTCTCGACAGAACAAAGACTCCCGTCAATAATCCATAATAGAAGTCATTAAAAATATCTGGATTCCCAAAGAAGATTCCTCAAGAAGTATATGGCATTACTCTCACAACGGAATCCTCAGCAGTCAAGGATTTATTTTCCCCGGCAGCAGTCAAGGATTTATTTTCCTCAGCAATACAACAAATCAGCTTACATGCGCATACATTACATCCATATATCATAAACATTGATGAAGTACATATACTGCATCATACATGCAACATAACTTTGTGCTTCAGCTAACATTTTACCCTTTTCAGGATAAGATTAACAGCTACCATTAACAAATGTTTAAAGATTCTAGATACAGTACAGATACGCTCCAGACACGGAAGTTATTCTATTGCTCATTCAGATCTCAATTTCAAGATACAGTACAAATACACTCCAGACATGGAAGTCATTCTGTTACTCATTCAGATTCCAAGTACCGATACAGTACAGATACACTCCAGACACGGAAGTTACTCTGTTTCTCATTCAGATTTCAATTTCAAGATACAGTCCAGATACACTCCAGACACGGAAGTCATTCTGTTACTCATTCAGATTCCAAGTACTGATACACTCTAGACACGGAATTTATTATGTTACTCATTCAAGTCTCAATTTCAAGATACAATACGGATACACTCCATACATGGAAGTTATTCTATTACTCATTCAGATCTCAATTTCAAGATACAGTACGGATACACTCCAGACACAGAAGTTATTATGTTACTCATTCAGATTTCAATTTCAAGATACAGTCCAAATACGCTCCAGACACGGAAGTCATTCTGTTACACATTCAGATTTCAATTTCAAGATACAATCCAGATACGCTCCAGACACGGAAGCTATTCTGTCACTCATTCAGATTTCATCCTACAGATACAGTTCAGATACACTCCAGACACAGAAGCCATTATGTCGCTTATTCAGTTTCATCCTACAGATACAGTACAAATACGCTCCAGACACAGAAGTCATTCTGTTACTCATTCAGATTTCAATTTCAAGATGTAGTTCAGATACGCTCCAGACACGGAAGCCATTTTGTCGCTTATTCAGTTTCATCCTACAGATACAGTTCAGATACGTTCCAAATACGGACACCATTCTGATGCTTATTCCTTCAATTTACAAAAAAACATTCTTGGATGGCATCTACAAGCCCATCTCCAACAAGATTCTAACATCTCTCCAAATGGCATCTTTAAGCCCATTCCCTCAGCTACACTTTTGTCGAGTGCAAATTTATGGGCACTCTAGTGTCCAATCATCTTTTACCTTCGAGTCACGAACGACAAAAATTGACAATCTAACTCTTCAGGTTCAAGAAGATTGAACAGGGGCAGCTGTTGTACCCCAAAATTTGCCCTCCCATTTTTCATAGAAGACCCAACCCTAGGGTTTCTCAGATATTCAAGTTGGATCAGGAATTGATCAGACAGATTCTCTTCTGTGGCAGTAAACCAATAATTAGGGTTTTTCTTGAATTCTCAAAAGAAATGAATTCTCAAAGATCCAATTGGTTTTCACAGGTCTTCATGCTTTCTTAAGTTTACTGAAAAGAAAATGTTTGTTCTCAGAGTATGGTTTGTTTGGGATAAGAGATTAAGACTGTCATGTGGGACACTCATGATTGTTTGATCCAGGTTAACCAGATGTTTCGCGTCTCTTAAAACAATTGCTTGGTTAGGAAATGGAATATACAGTGCGTGTTTGTTTGGAATGCAGTTGCAAGATTACATAATTATTGGAATTTAAATTATCAGATTGGAGCATTTTGTTTCAATTATCTTGATTGGGAATCTTTAAGAATCAGTTAGGATGCAAAGAGAAAATTACAAGTTATTGTTGATTAAAGATTTCAAGTAACACCAGAACATTTCATAAGATCTTCTCCAATTTCATACATTGTTACAAAATAATTTGTTCTTTTAAATACTCTATGTTTTACAACTTATTGTATTTAAAAGATAAATTAGTACAATTGTTGGATACAATACAAGAATGTTTTTCTAAATTACAAGGAAATCCAAATAAATGTTTGGCCTAGGAGAGCTAATTTATGCCTAAGTTTGACTGAAGTTCTTTTGCTATCTCCAAAGACCTCCATGCTTGTCATAGAGTTCTTGCCTCTCATGCTTTGTCACATCCAATTGCGCTCACATGAAAAACAAAAGAAAGAAAAATAGTTAGTACAAATTAGTTGGGCGTGAGCAAGAATTTTCAAAAGAAAAAAGTGCCATTCATCATTAAAGTTTGAAAATTGGAATCAGAAGGCCATTTTAATTCATCACAATTTATTTCCTCTAATTTTGCAAATCACAAGAAGATTATTCTTCTTGGTTCACTAAAAGAAGAAATGCAAGCAAGCTGTCCAAACAAAATAAATGCAGCAAACTTATCCAAACAAACAGCAAAGCTGGACAAAACAAATGCAGCAAATTTATCCAAACAAACAGAATACTACAAACTGAATGCAAGCAAGCTGCGCATGCTAGGCAACAAACAGCAGCATTAGCAAAGCTGTCCAAACATAATGGTACAAACTTGTCCAAACAACAGCGCAACAAACAGCAAAAACGAGGCAGCAAGCTAGCAAACAACAAACATCATCAACAAAGGCAGAAGTATGGCAATATAATAAGCTAAGTCAAAACAAGCAAAAGCTTGTTCAAGAAGCTAATTCATCATTTTCCATTTTTCATTGCAAACTTTTCAGAATTGGAAAAAGGGGCAAAAAGCAATTTGCTTTCCTAGTGTCATTGAGAGAGAAGAGAGGAAAGAAGTCACCTAGGTTATTGGGATGCACAACCCTGCTATCTTGACTGTCACAAATTGCATAGAAGTTGCTAGAAAACAAAATTGCAACAAAATGACCATTTGAACAATATACTGAAAATATTCAATGGTTGGGTTTCCCACCATTTTGAATAGGAGTTCAACAGAAGCAACACCAATATAACAGTAGACACAACTCTCAAGCAAGGGGGGTAGAGAAAAAATTGTCAAACTCAAAAAAACTTGAAACAAGTCTCCACTTTTCAAAAACCTGTCAAAAACTTCAAAACCAAAAAGTCCAAAACCTATTAACAAACATACTAAGCCAAGTATCCCAAGCCATCCTCAAACAACAAGAACCAAGCTTCAAGCTTATAAAACACCAACATACATTAGCAAGTTCAAAAAACCAACCAAACCTGCAACATGTTCATCAGCATATAGTAGCAAGATCCCAAACCAACAAAACCTGTAACAATACCAAACACTGTAACCAAAACCCAGAAAAAACCCCAAACTATCAACAACCTTCAAAAACATGTCAAGGCCAAACTGTCAAAACCAACAACAAAGCTTGTAACAAAGCAAAAACATCCCAAAACCTGAACCAAAACATAAACTAGTAACATCATCCATCAAGCCTGTAACAAAGCAAAAACATACCAAAACCTGTCAAAAAACCCTCAAATCTCAAGTCCTGCAACTGATCTCAAACTTGCAACAAAATACAAAAAACAGTCGAACCAAAATCTCAAGTACTGAACCAAGCCAAACTGTCAAACTCAAGACCTGAGAAACATCAACCAACTCAAAAAACCTCCAAAACCAGTAAAATTCCCAAACTGTCAACAAAGCAAAAACTCATCAAACCTGTCAAACATTTCAAACCCAAAAAACCAGAAAAAGTATCAAACTGCCATCAACCAAATCTGATCTCAAGCCAAAGAATCAGAAACATCATCAATCTCAAAAACTGTTACAGAGCCAAACAAACCAATTAACAACCATCATCAAAAAACCAGTAAACTATTCAAACTGATAAAACAACAACAAGTCTCAAACTGAGGAGACAGTAACATCATCAAAAAAACCAACAAAGCTTCAAACTGATAAAACAACATCCAACAATCACAAAAATCCCAAAATCCATCGAATAGCATCATCATATTTCAAAACACAGAGACAAGAAAAAAGTTACCAAAAAGCAACGAGTGTCATCCTCATCTCCTCCCCCCCTGCGCAGCTCCGGCCACCAAGGAGCGTCGCCTTGAAAATCTCATCGTCACCTTTCCACAGAAAGTCTCCAACAGGTATGAATTTTCTCTCTTTCTCATGAATATCTACAGCCATTCTCTGCATGTCAATGGACCACAAGGTAGATTAACAGAAAAACACATAACAAGACAAAAAAACAATGAAATCGTTAAGCTTTAAGAATATCAGAACTTCACCTTTTTCAAGAAAAATGTTAGAACTGGATTAGGGAGGCGAGATTAGCAGTGTTCCGGCAACAGAGAGTTGAGGGGGGGGGGGGGGGAAGATCAGATGATTCGGATTTCGTTCCCTTAGGGTTCAAATCCGAAATTAGGGTTTTCAAGGAGATACGAGCCATGGTGAGATAGAGATGAAAAGAGTGATTTAGCTCGCAAAGAGAAATAGGGACGTTTAATGAGAATTTTAGAGGTTCAGAAGGATGAACAAGAGATGGATGAATGAGATGAGCGGCGCCGCTGTAACAAAGGGTCTCAGAACCCTAATTTTGCTTTGAACCCCTAATCAACAATTATGCAGCTTAAGAGACTTGGGCTTGTTTTTGTTTACAAATCCTTAAGCCCATGCGCCATTACTAATCCATACCCCCCTTGGTTCGTTTTCTGTAACAACAAGAACAACATTTCCTTTGGGCCTCACTCCAAGTCAATCCCTTAAGCCCATTCGCCTCTACTGGATACACCCCCCATCTGGCTTTGTTTGGTCATAGCAAAACACCTTTTTCTTTGGGCCTCACCCCTAAACATCCTTAAGCCCATTATTTCTTCTTTTAATTTGTTTTTTCTTCTTATATTTTATTTGTTTTGCAAAATACTAAATAAAACTTAAAAATATTTTTCTATTAATTTGACTTAGGTTTTATTAATTAATTTTTATCTTTTATTATTATTATTATTATTAATTTTTTTGCTTTAATTTTAATTGACATGATAAAACACCAAAAACAATAATTTAGTTTATTTCTTTCTTTAAATTTACATAATTAATAAAATACAAAAAATAATATAGAATTTAATTTAATCAATTTTTTAGAATAGGTTTTATTTTTTTTCTTTTCATATAAGTACTTAACATTTCATACTTTGTTGATTTTATCTCATGGATTATCATAGCTTTAATTAAATCGCACAAAAATTCGATTTGGTTGTATTGTTTGATATTTGGACCTTTGCTATCTCATTTGATTCATCCCCATTTATAACAATTGTACCCCTATTCCCGAATATTTTGTAATAGCGTAGAATTTCAATTCCCGCAATTTACTATTTTCCATATACTGTATAGTAATTAGGCGTGTATGACAAGATTCAAAAATCAATCGCTAGATGACCTAATCAAAGAATAAAATAACTTGAAACCAACACACATTTTCACACGCGCACCTCTAGGGTAACCTCGCTCGTTGCCTCGGAAATACAATCATGTCCCTCGAATATGGGACGATTTAGCAATGACCCTTCGATAAAAAAGATTGTAGTCCCTCGATGACCCTCGATGTTGCCTTCGATTAAAATGATCTCGTCCCTTACAAAAATTTCTAGAGCGTCTCACAAGTTGCCTTCAATGATTGTAAAATTGACCCGCGCCTGTCCCTTTGCATCCAATGATGGGGCTTCTTACCAAATCAATGGTAAGATAGCACCATCAAAAGGAGGAAGAAAAGAATAATTTAAGACCTTTCGAGTAGATAGATTCGCTCTTAGTTACTCGCTTGATCATGACAAAAACTTTCACACCTACACTTCCATTTCAAAACATTTTCAAAAAAGACAAAACATTTTGTATACATTCTTATAGAGACGAGAACCATTGCAAAACCTCTTTTCAAAACACCTTTCGAAACACGATTCACAAACACATCTTTGAACCACTTTTTGAAAACAAAACTTTGTATACGTTCTTATAAAGATGAGAACCATTACAAAGAGATTTTTCAAAATACTTTCAAAGCCCACACCACAAGCACACAATCAAATGAAAGCAAGTGATCTAAACGAGTAACTAAGATCCCATGGAAAACCATGGATGAAAAGGGTGCTAGTACCTTCCCTTTTCATAATCTACCCCCCGAACCCGAGAAATAATCTCGAAAGGTCTTTCCTGTGCTTTTTTACCTTTCCTTTTGGATAAAAGAAAAGTCGGTGGCGACTCTTGCTAACCGCACAAGTGCGATTGAAATGCAAAACATCAAGTCAGTTCTCCCACCGTATCACAGGTAGCCACTAAAATCTCTCACGTTTCGAGAGATGTGACTGTTTTTCCGAAGGAAACCAAAGTGGGATATCCTAGAAGTGTATATGTGCGATTGTGTTTGTATTCAGTTATTTTTGTCTTTGCATTAGGTTTTCTAGAGTTTTTTTATTATTTCCATACAATCCTAGTTAGCATGCATCTAAGCAGTTCATAATTTACAGTAATAAAAAGTGCGAAAATGTAAATCTAGCTATTACAAGGCTTTGGGGAGGGGGATTATTACAAGTCCGAAACCTTGGAGGGAGGGGGGGATAAAGAAATCATAGAAGTAAAGAGTCCTAATTAATTTTATTACATCCCATAAGCAAGTACAATAATATGAAATAAGTGTGAAAGCAAATAAACACGTACGGAATGGAAATGACGTCTAAAACCCTAAAAATTATTAAGTTAAAAGAAAATCTTTTTGTTTGTTTTTATTTTATTTCAGAAAATGTTTGAATAAAAATTAGATTAATTAACCTAAATCTAGATTTAAAGAAAAATAAAATAATTAAAGAAAATTAAAACTATTAAAAGAAGTTAATTCTAATTTTTTTGTATTTTCATTATGAAAAGAAAATAAATTAAAATCCTACGTTTTAATTAATTTTAATTAAGAAATGAGGTTAAAATAAATAATTAATTCATTTATGAAATTAATTTAATTAATAAAAAAAACCTAAACTATATTTTTTGTGACTTTAATATTTTTGCTGATTAAACAAATTAAAATAAATTAAGAAAAGAAATAAAAGATAAAATAAAAACATGAATGAGCCTGAGTAATAAAACAAAAACTGGGGGTGTGATTAAAAAAACGTAAGGCCCATGCAAAGAGGAGCCCAGGTCTGCTCTGTGATCCAGTGAGGGTAGCTTTGGAAAGTGCATGGTAGTCTGCACGTTTAAGACGCTTGATCTTGATCAGGTGGTGATGGGTTGCTGGTACATGATGCACACATATGGCCTGCGAGTACTGGATCAAAAAGGGAAAATATGAAAAATATTCTCTGTGATCCAGTGAGGGTAGCTTTGGAAAGAGCAGGGTGGTCTGCACATTTAAGACGCTAGATCTTGATCAGGTGGTGATGGGTTACTGGTACATGATGCACACATATGGCCTGCGAGTACTGGATCAAAGAGGAAAATATGAAAAATAAAACCCCCTCACGCCTGGATTGAACCCATGACATGAGGGGGGTATGCCTTAAAGGTCCATGTGTTTCCGGTTGTGTCACCTGTTCATTCTTTACTACAAATAAAACTAATATATTATATAAAAAAACAACACAGTAGTAATTTAAATTAAAAGAAAATGTGCGTTGACTGAAAGGGCCAATGGGAGAGAGACAACTATAGCATCGGAGTCAACATTTCTCAGGGGTGCCAGAATCAAACTTCGGTCAAACAAAAATTCTAAAATCTGCAAACGGTAAAATCAAAGTTCAAAATAAAGGTTGCCCCCCCCCCTAAATCGGGGTTTGCCATTCCAACCATGGTGCTAGTTTAACCTAAAATAACCTCTATCCCTTAAACCAAAACTTCCACATTTCAAAAACCTAACAATGGCAATTTGTCCTTTGGACACTGAAACCCACATTTATTACATCAAAACATTCGTAAACAATAATAATAACATGAATATGCAATCAAAAGGGATTTAAATTAAAGATTAAACGAGTTTGAGATCCAAAAAAAATTATGAAACAGAAGGATCGGATGAGAGCGTTTCTTCGTGCGTTTGAATTACTTAAGGCTTGAGAATCACTCCTGGGACCTTCAGGGAGTGAGTAGTGGGCCTGGTTTGGATTGAGGAAGCTTGCACTATGTGTTTTGAATTTGACAACTTTGATGTATTTTTTGCAATTTTTGTGTGGCTTCTTTAGGCAATGCCAGTATGTCCAATGGCTTGCAAATGATGCTATATTTATAGGAGATGGAGAAAGCAAGGAAATATGGAAAGAAATCATGACATAACCATTGTTTTTAAAATATAATTCCCTTTTGAAAATTTGCCAAAAATATGAGATTTCATGCCATTTCCATCCTTGAATGTATCTGGTCATATTTGCACGAAAAATGGGCCCTAAGGCTGACCCAAAACACTACCCCACATGTCCAATACAATAACCTATTATTTTATGCATTTATTTTATATTTATTTAATTTTAAATTAAACAAAAATAAAAATAAATGAAAATAAAATCAAAGGCATACAAAAATTGATTTAGAGGTCCTTCATAAAGTCATGATAGTGTTTGAACCTCAAAAAGTAAGGTCATTGACCGAAAAGTTTAAATTTTCTCAATACACGATCTTTGAATTTTCTCAAATTTTCCCAACTTGGGAAATCCATAACTTGCTCAATTTATATCTCATGATGATGATCTTTGACTTTTTGGAAAGCCCAATATGTCTACTTCAAACCCTATTTTTATAAACTTTGCATTTGAAGACTTTATCTTGATTTAAATGGTCTTGACAAAAAGTGTCTTTTGTTGACCTTCCGAAAATGACCTGAAATGTATGAGCTTGTATCTTTCAAATGGTGAATTTATTGGACTTGAGAGAAAAATAGAAGTTGTAGGGAATTGGATTCTATTAAAAATGATCTTTGGTTTGGGAAAAATGGATGAATTATGAGAAAGTTATGCCTGGTCAAAGTTCAGATGACTTTTCCTATAGAAACCCTTATTTTGCAATTCTTGACTTTTGATGAATTAAGGGAATTCCTTGAGGAATCATGAAAAAACCTTGATTAAATGATGATTTTCACTTATAAATGTTTATGTTGACAAAAAATATTGAAGTTTGACTGTATATTGGCCACATTTAACTTTTGACCTAGTACAGTTGACTTTCAAACATTTGAGCCATTGACTGAGCAAACTTGTAGTGCAAGGTATGAAATTTGTCATGGACAAACTTGAATACATATTAGGAATATGGAAAACATTTGAGACCTTTGGAGCTCACACATCTTTGTGAAAAGTGAAACCCTAATTAGAGGTTCAATGCTTAGGAGGAGAATTTGTCTGATCAATTCTTGGTCAACCTTGAGCAATTTAAGACCTCATAAACATGTCTTAAGTAAAATGGGAGGGAAAATTTTGGGGTACAACACTCTCCATAAGCTCATTGAATACTGTTGTAACCCAAAATTTTCCCTCCCATTTTCAATAAAAATTAATTCAAGATATCTCCCCATGCTCATGAAGGTCTCAAATGCTCAAGACCACTCAAGGGTTGACCAAACAAACCCTCCTCCTAAGCAATTGACTTACAACTAGGGTTTTACTTATATAAAATAAAATTGAGTTTCTAATGACTCAAATGGACTTCATGGTTTATCATATGTCTCAAAGTACCCTCATGTTAAATTTCAAGTTCGCTCAGTCAATTAGTCAGATGATTGAAAATCAACTATATTGAACAAAAAGTCAACTTTGACCAATCTACAGTCAAACTTCAACATTTTTGGTCAATATCAACATTTTTAAGTAACATTCATCATTTTGTCAAGGGTTGATCATGAATCATCAATAAAAATCAAGATTCATCGAAAGTCAAAAGTGTCTAAATTAGGGTTTTCTTTATGAGAAGTCAACTGAACTTTGACCAAGCATAACTTTCACATACTTCATCATTAATTCCTCAACCAAAGCCTAACTTGAAGGAAATTCAATTCTATACAACTTTGTCTCTCTAAGCTCAAGGCCAAGAATGCTTCATTTAAGAGATATGGGCCAAAACATTACATGTCATTTTAAAAGTCAACAAAAAAACATCTTTTGTCAAAACAATTTACATCAAGTTAAAATCTTCAAATGAAAAAATGACCGACATGAAAGTTATAGGAGACATTGAGGTTTCCAAAGATCTCAAATATCATATTCATATGACAAAAATCGAGAGAGTTATGATTTGTGCAAATTGAGCAATTTTGAGAAAATGCATGAAGTTCAAATTGAGAAAATTTGAATTTTTGGGCTAATGGGCCTAAGTTTTAAGGTTCAAACATGTTCATGACCTCATAAGGGACTCCTAAATCCATTCATGTATCTTTGTGGTTCTTTATTTCTTTTTATTTTGATTTTATTCAATTAAAAGCAAAACAAATCAAATCAAATACCAAATAAATGATACAAGACGTGTGTACTTTTGTTTTGATCAGATTTGAAGCCCAAAAAGTTCATGACAACTTGGCAAAATCGTGTAAGGATGATTGGCATAAGATTGGCCTAAAAACGAAATTTTTCATGCAAAATTATAATCAAATATTTGATCATGAAATACAAAAGATTTATCTCACTTTTGTTGACCTAATCTTCCCTCTATAAATACCCAACATATTCAGACATCAAAAACCACGCAAGGCTGTCTCAAGAAGAATCCTAAAAAATATCAAATTTCCAAGAAACTAGGGCAACTTGAAACCCTTATTTTCAGCCTCTATCAATCCATTCCAAGCACCAAATCATCTTCCTGAGGTTCCCAGAAGTTCATTCCAGCCCTTACTGAAGCTTGAAGCATGCCATAATTCTCGCCCTCAACATCGTCAGTTTGGTAAAATTCTTGAATTTCAAACTTTTAATATGCACATTGTTGAATGATTTGATCCATACATATGTGTTCATGATGATGTTTAGGACTATTTTGATCCATAGTTTGAAAGCTTTGACGCATGGATAAAGATCTACCATTGTTAGTGCAGTTTGAAATATTTCCATCGAATCTCACGTTACAGGCGTTTTTAGGACAAAATAAGATCATCATTGGATTCACAAGGGCCAAATTAGGGGGATAGGGTCCTTGTTATGATATAACGCATGTTGTTTTTCAGGTTTTCAAAAAAACCCTCATCAGAGAAGACGACCAAAGCTAGGGCCCGATGCTTCTCTGATTCAGCCGTTTTTATTATATATTGTTTTAATTCTGTTTGAATAACAAAAAGCCAGTGTAGCGCAGATGGTTGAAGACGGAGGCTTGTAACATGAAAGGTGTGGGTTTGATCCTTATGTTTTGCAATTATTTTGTTTCTTTTTCAGGATAACACGCAAGTTTATAATATATTGATTGATTCTTATTCTCAATCACAAAACACAACCATGGCACAATAGATGAAGGGTGTTCCTATGAGGCCAAGGGCGTGATGTCAAGTCCCACCCAATACATTTTATGTTTTCATATTTATACTAACCCTATTTTCATTCTATTTTACTAATTTTTTTTATAATTAATCATTAACAAACCTAATTTTTTTTAAAACCATAACAAAATAGGGTTAGGTTTTTTAATTAGTAATTAAATTTTTATGACATATTTTTATTTACTAATTAATTAATTATTTAATTTTTTTTCTTAATATTAAAATAAATTATAATTTAGGTTTTATTACTATTATCACTTAAATTATTTTCTAAAAACACAAAAAAACTTTAAAACATTTTTTCTAACATCTTTTCTTATTTCTTTTTGCTATCTAATTTTCTTAGACAAAATGTATAGGTCGCACTATCAATGCAATAGCTTAGATTTATATTCCCATGTTTTTTTCTATTATGTATCTGCTCCGAGGATGTAATAGCGTAGGTTTACTTTTCCGCAAATTTCTATACCTATGTATCTTCCCCAAAGCCATGTAATAGCGTAGGACTTTACATTCCGCACTTTATTTTTCTATACATATTCAACTACTAGTAACTAGGGTTTGTATGTCAAGACTAAAAGTAATATTAGAAAACCCTAATTTCCAAGATAAAATAACTGAAACTAATGCACTTTGCATACTTCACCTCTAGGATAACCTCTTATATTGCCTTACGATACAATTGGTCATGTCACTCAAACGTAGGGATACTTTAGCAAAAGACCCTCGATCAAATCATCATAGTCCCTTTCAAATAAAGATCATAATCCGTCGATGATCCTTCGAGTTTCCTACAAAATGATCTAGTTCCTCGATGACCCTATGAGCAAAATAATGATAGTCCCTTCAATACAATTGCTAAAGTATCCTTACATGTTGTCTTTGATGACCATATGATGACCCTGCGTCTGTTCCTTCATATCCAATAGATAGAATTACCTACCAACTAATGGTATGGTTAATACTATCTCCAAGAGAGATGGTAAATAACAAGAAAGAGCTTATTAGTGGGTAAGACTCCTAGTTGCTTGCTCACAACATGTTAAAATATCACATTTTCAAAACAACAAATATTTTCTAAAAAAAACTTTGTATACATTCTTGAGGACTAATACAAGAGTTATTATAGAGTTAGCCTTACATTGGAATTTCAAAATATTTTCAAACAAATCACACACACACAGAAAGAAAATTTCAAGAGTGAACTAAGCAATTAAGAGCCCGTAGATAACTACGGATGAAAATGGTGCTAACACCTTCCCCTTTCATAACTTACCCCCCGAACTCAAAATCTATCAAAGGTATTTCCGGTTCTTTTCACCTTTCCTAAATATCGGATAAAAGAAAAGTCGGTTGCGACTCTAGCTATCCGCATATTTGGATTAAACCAAAAAAGTTAATTCTCCTACCGTATTACAGAACTAGCGACGCTGCTAGGGAATTCCTTAAAAAAGAGGGGTTACCTTAGAGTTTAGATCACCTTTGCTTTCTTTTAATTGTTTTCTTTGTCTAATTTAATTTAAGGGCTTGTTTGGATACTATTTCTTTTGCGGAAGATCCTACACCCGGATCTAGTGATTCCTTAGGTAAGTAGCAATAAATCATAAAGATTGTACGACATAGACCGATATGGTTAACATGATATGTACAGTTAGGGTGACACTTTGGTTTGTACTGATGTTCCTTGAGTCAGTAAAGGATAACATTAGGCTTTCGCATGGTTTCATTAACACTAACTTACTTTTAGAACCCTAATTGTCCCATCTTGGCCATTAGAAAGTAGTGAGTTGTCGACTTTGGTGCAGTCTAAAGTTGGTTGATACTCAAGGCTACGCTCATTAAGATTCAACTTTCGTGATGTTTTGGTGGCAAGCCAGTTGTCGTGCTAAAATAAAGTCTGTAAGAAGGATCTGTGATATGAGATTCTTAGAACCCGATTACTATTTCAGGATAGGTTGAGCCAACTTAACTTCAATGGGGAAGGGTATTTACCTATGGAATTCATGCAAGCCTTTAAACCTAAGGCTCTTGTTTGGCTTGTTTGTGTTTGCTACTTATTTAACATGAACATAACATCATAACATCATATCATCATAACATAACATTTCACTAACCATTTCAACGACCTAGGATTTATCTTTATTCCTTGTTGTAGGTTATGGCCTCCACTCGCAGAAATATTATTCGAATCAACTTTGTAAGGATACCTTCCAAGCTTAAGGAGTTAGTCTCAAAGGTTCCCGAGAACTCTCAATTCGCCAACAAGCATGGATATCTACTCAATTTGGTTACCTCAGGTTTTAAAAAAGACATGATGAGTGTTCTGTTCCTACTCTTTGATCCTAAGCATCACTATTTTACCTTCCCATATTATCAATTGGTACCCACAATGGAAGAGTTTTCTAAGATACTTTGAGTACATATCCTTGATCAGATACCCTTCACCAGTTTAGAGAAAGTTCAAAGACCTAAAGTTATTGCAGTAGCCTTACATCTAAAGTAGTCAGACATTGTGTCTAATTGGGAAACAAGAAGTGAAGTTAAAGGTATTCTTGCTAAATTTCTGATAGAGAAGGTGTTATACCCCAAACTTTTCTCTCTAATTTTACTCAAGGCATGCCCATTGAGGTCCCCAACTTGCCCAAGGATGACCAAGAATTGACCAGACAAATTCTCCTCCAAAGGCAATGAATCTCTGACTAGGGTTTCAATTTTCATCAAGACATGTGAGCTCCAATGGTATCAAACTTTGTACATGGTCCTAATATGTCTTTAAGATTATCCATGACAAATTTAATGCCTTGCACAACAAGTTTGCTCAATCGACTGCTCAAATGCCTGAAAATCAACTATATTAGGTCAAAAGTCAATTGTGGCATATATATAGTCAAACTTCAAGACTTTTGGTCAAACTCAACATTTTGAATATATATCCATCATTTGATCCAGGGTTGATCATCATTCCTCAAGAAATGCTCCTAATTCATCAAAAATCAAAAATTGCTAATTAGGGTTTCTATAGGAAAAGTCAACCAAACTTTGACTAGGCATAACTTTCTCATACTTTATCATAAATTTTTCCACCAAAGCTAATTTTTAAGAGAATCCAATTCCCTACAACTTCTCTTCAGCCCTCAAGTTCAATAAATGCACCAATTGAAAGATACAAGCTTATACATTACGGGTCCTTTCAAAAAGTCAACAAAAACACCTTTTGGGTCAAAGCTCCTTACATGAACATGGAAGATCCAATTGAGATGAAACCAAACGGGTTGTTTAGAGGACATCCGAAGTTCTCTAAAATTCCAAGAACACCCTCATAGAGTTAAAATGGAGAGAGAGAGATGCATTTCTAAAGTTGACCAATTTTTGGAAAAGTGCGTAAAGCCAATATGGAGCAAACTTGGATATTTTCCAAATGAGCCTATCTTTTTATGTTTGAAACTTATTTCCAACATGGTCCAGAACCTCTAAGCCCACCCATGATTTTCTATTATTTATGCTATTTATTTTGATATTTTAGTCATTAAAATTCAAAATTAAATAAGTAAATAATGGAAATAATAAAATATTGGATTGAGATCATATTTCCATTAAATATTGGGCAATATATTCTGATTATGTAAAAAAAAACATGAAAGACCATGAAAAGAAATAAATATTCAAACATGAGATCAAATAGGACATTGAGCTTGTTGTATAACAGGGCCTAGCAAAATTCAGCATGCACCCCCCCCTCCCCTTCACTGCTCACATCAAGCCCAATCCTTTTCTTTTTTTACTTTATTTTACTCATTTAATTATTTTTATGCTTTTAAAAATAATTTTTTTAATTAATCATAAAATCAAAAACACATAAAAGGAACTTAGATCTAGATTTTATTTTATTTTATTTTCATAAATTAACTTAATTTAATTATTTTGATTTCTTTTCATAAATTAAAAATAATTAGAACTAGGTTAATTTTTAATGTTTTCTTAAATAAATAAAATGCTAAAAAATACTAGGTTTTGTTAAAATTGTTATTAACTAATGATTTTCTTTTCTTCTAGTTAATTCATTATTTTTAACTCAAACTTTTTCCAAATAAACAAAAACAACAAAAAAAGATTCTCTTTTAACAGAAATATTTTTTAGGGTTTAGACGCTCTTTCCATTTCGCGCGTGTTTGTTTGCTTTCGCATTTATTATTGTATTTGCTTATGAGATGTAATAGGTTTATAATTAGGATTTTTAAATTTTACTGCTTTTTATTTTCGTACTCCCTAAAATTTTGGTTATGAATCCCCCTCCCTGAGGCCATGTAATAGCTAGGTTTAATTTCTGCCTTTTAAATTCTTGCACTATTATTAACTACTTAGATTAATATGATTGCATGGATAGACTATAAATTAAAACGATTAAATAACCTTAAATGTGCAAGATAAATGAAATGAATCAATACACTCGCACATGCTCACCCCTAGGGTATCTCCCACTTTGGTTGCCTTCGAAAACGGTCACAATTATCGAAACGTGAGAATTTTTAGTGGTTGTCCTTTAGTTTAAGAGATCACAAGTCCCTCGATGACCCATTCGACGCCGCCTCGGTTAAAAAGTGATCTTAGAACTTTTGGACAATTACTAAAAGTTCTTGTCCAGTTGACTTAGTGACTGTAAAGGTCCCTTTTATAGTCCTTCAACATCCAACGATAGGGCTACCTACTCACTAATAGTAGGATAGCATTATCTAAAGGAAAGGAGAAAAAGAACACCTTTTTCGAGTAGGTAGATAACTGTTAGGTACTTGCTCAAAAATAACCTTTTTCACACCACACATTCAAAACATTTTTCGAAAAAAAATGCTTTATCAACACTCTTGAGGACTGATACAAGAGTTATCATAAAGAAAACAAACTTTTCAAAACACACAAACACGAAAGCAATTTTAAAAAATGAGCAAGCACCTAAGAGACCGTGGAAAACCACAGATGGAAAGGGTGCTAACACCTTCCCTTTCCATAATCTACCCCCCTTACTCAGAAACTCTCGAAAAAGGTCTTTTTCTGTTCTTTTCACCCTTTCCTTTGTTGGATAAAAGAAAAGTCGGTGGAGACTCTTGCTTACCGCATATTTGTGAATACAAAATGCAAAACCAATATAACAGTCGGTTCTGCCACCGTATTACAGAAGGCTCGGTTGTTTCTAGATGCTATGAGTTTTTCTGCTTTTGAGGAGATATTGGCTCTGTTGATCTATGGTTTAGTACTATTACCTAATCCAGACCAACACATAGATGTGAACACCATCAAAATATTTCTTACTCATAATCTTGTGCCTACCTTTCTTGGAGATATTTTGTATTCTCTTCACACTCGTACTATAAGGAAGCGGGGGATTCTCGTGTGTTGCATACCTTTACTATCCAGGTGGTTTATTTTACACCTTTCCCGATCAGTGATGAAGAATAAACAAGGTTTTAAATGGTCTCAAATGATGATGTCACTCTCTCATTCAGATATCTATTGGTATTCACAATCTCAGGAAGACATCACTATCATTGGCCGCTGTGGGGAATTCCATAATGTGCCACTCCTTGGCATAAGGGGAGGTATTACTTACACCCCTTATCTAGCTCTGCATCAATTCGGTTATGCTCGAAGAGACGGTCCTGATGGTATGCTTATTCAGGGTATTATATTCGATTACGAGAACGATCCTCAAGGTTACCGTCAAAATTTTATACGTGCTTAGGGAATGGTGAATAAGATTGATAGTAAGACTTTGGGACACAAAAACTCCATCCCTTTGGATCCCTACCTCAGATGGGTGCGATCTCGTGCTCAAAATATTATAATGCCATATCCTTCTGTCCTACTAGTAATTATGGATCCTGTTGTTGAAGGAGATATTCCTCATACTATCTTTCATCCAGATATGCCTAATGACCTTGAAGAGCTAAAAAATTATTAGATTCAATTAAAAGAATAAAGGGACATCTTTGAGACTCGGTTTTATGCTAGTGAGAAGAAAGTGTTGGAACTAAAAAAACAACTTCACGAAGGGCAAAGCCTTAGTGCATATGTCAACACAAAGAGGAAGCGTCCATGGGAAACTTGAGTCTTAGGTCTTAGGAGTTCATAATTTGTTTCCTTGTAACTCTTTTCTTGTTTTCAATGTAAGCCTAAGAGGCAGTTACAATTTAAGCTTACTAACAAGAGTCTCTATTTTTGTTTCCTTTTGATTAACAAATTTAAATCCCACAAGGTCCTTGAAAACACTGCATATGCATCTACATGACATACATATCATTTCATAACAGGTTTCCAAGATTTGTTTCTCATCTTCTTGCTATTTATTTCAGTAAAAAATGGCTCTTGAACAGACATTCAATGATCTCCAAGCTCAGAATGCTCGGTTCCAAGAGATATTCCTAAAATTAGCCAAGGGGTAAGAAGAACTGAAGGCGCTTATCGACAAAGGGAAGAAGAAGAAGAAAAAGAAACCAATTGGCATCCTTAACATGGGGATAAAGTTCAGAGGTCCAGTCAAGCAAGCTCAAGATCTTGATATCCCATTGGATGAAGATGACGAACGAGATGAAGATGATAAGAGCGTTAAAACTGAAAAATGATATCATGGTTCTGGAAAATATTCTCATGAAGAGGAAGATGATTATTTTGATGAACAATATCCCCCTACTGGTGAGAAGTATAAGCTGCTAAAAGAGTTTCTAAAAGCTATGGAGATCCAGAAGGTGTCTAGCTTAAACTTTGAAGAATTGGGTTTAGTCTCGGGAGTTGTCATTCCTCCTAAATTAAAAACTCCCACCTTTGCTAAATATGATGGCATTTCTTGACCGAAGTTGCATTTGAGATCATATGTTTGGAAAATTCAACCACACACTACTGACAAGAAATTGTGGTTGTATTTCTTTCAGGAAAGCACGTATTTAACACAATTGGAATGGTATTATCAACTCGAATGTACCAATATTCATACCTGGGAAGATTTGGCTTCAGCTTTCTATAGACAGTATCAATATAGTTCTGATTTAGCACCAACCCGCATGCAACTATAGAGTATGTCCATGGGTTCTGAGGAAGGCTTTAAAGAATACGCACAAAAATGGAGAGATCTTGCAGGCAGAGTTCAACCTCCTTTGGATGATAGGGAATTGGTTGGCATGTTCATGAGTATGCTAACATTTACTTTCTATAATTACCTACTTGGAAGTTCTTCAGTCAGTTTCATTGAACTAATATTGACAGGGGAACATATGGAGATGGAATTAGATGTGGTAAAATTCGGGTGGCTACATCTTCAAATACTGCGAAGAAGTCATACAATGGTAAGACAGAATACAATGTTATGTATGGCCAGAAGGGTCGGAATAAGAGTGACCGTAACCAATCTATTGGGGCAGTTCTGATCTCTAATCATGCGCCAATGCAATAATAATAAGGCAATCAGTGTAGGCAGGAGGCACCCAGGAGACAGTTCACCAAAATCAACATTTCGTTGTCTCAAGTATTGGAACACATGTTGAAGGAAGAGCTGATTACATTAAAGGATCCTTATCAGAACCCCAATACTTCCTCTCCCTGTTACAATCCTAATGCAAGGTATACTTATCACTCCAACAGTCCTGGACATGACACTAATAGTTGTTAGGCATTGAAAAATAAGATACAAGATACGAATGACTCTAAGGAGTTGCATTTGATCCTCTTGAGACTTCTAATGTGATCACTGCACCTATTCCTAATTGTGATACAGTGGCAGAACCGACTATTTTGAAAATGCTGGTTTACGTTTTGCGTTTTTTGTTTGCAAAATGTCGCGGTAAGCAAGAGTCGCCACCGACTTTTATTTTATCTAACTGGAAAGGAAAAAAGTTTAGAAAAAAATCCTTTTTCGAGATTTTAAGTACGGGGGGTAGATTATAGAAAGGGAAGGTGTTAGCACCCTTTCTATCCATGGTTTTCCATGGTCTCTTAGGTACTTGCTCATCTTTTAAAATTGCTTGTATGTGTTTGTTTTGAAAAGTTTTGTTCTACTTCGTTTTAACCCTTGTATCTGTCCTCAAAGGTGTGACGAAGTTGTTTTGAAAATTTGCTTGAAAAGTGTAAGTGTGAAAAGTTTTGATTTGAGCAAGTACCTACTAGCATCTACCTACTCGAAAAAAGATTTGTTTATATTCTCATTTCCTTTAGACAGCGCTATCCTACTATTGAGAAATAGGTAGCACCGTTGTTGAAATTGTTAGGGTCAATTCAAAAGGGACGTACGATCACTAAAGCAATGTTAGGACGTCTTAGTAATAACCCTAAAGTCTTAAGATCATATTCGGGGCAACATTTCCGAACGGGACATTTGATCTTTGTTTAGATAGGAGGGTAACCACTAAGACACCCTATACTTAATGATCGCTTACCGAAGGCAATCGAAGTGAGAGTATACCCTAAGAGTGCGCATGTGCGAGTGATTTGATTTTAGTTATTATCTTTGCACATAAGGGTTTTCTAGCCATTTTTAATTATCATGCAATCTTGTCATACAATCCTATTAACATACATCTAAACAATTAATATTTGCGAGAATTAAAATGCGAGAAAATAACACCTACGCTATTACAAGGCTTCGGGATAGGGATTAATTACATAGCCAAAAAACCTGTAAAAGACGATAAATAAAGAAAATCCTAGATTAAACTATTACATACTGTAAACAGTTACATTAATATTGCAAAAATAAATAAACGTGCGCGATGAATCAAAAACGAGAGATTTAGGGTTTTGACCCCAACTACCTAATTGTAATTAAAAAGAAAAAACATTTTTTTATGGTTTTTGTGCTATTTTGAGAAAATAAAGTTTAATTGAATAAATAAAAAAACCTAATTACTAATTAATTTAATTTTAAGAAAAATAATTAAATTAACCTATTTTTGTATTTTTTTTGTTTTGAGAAAAGAAATAAAAATTAAGTCAAGAGTTAACCCTAATTTTTCTAATTGATTTTAATTATAAAAAAAGGTTAGAATTATCCTAAATTAAATTAAACAAATATTAAAATTAAATTTGATAAAATAAAAACCTAATTCTAATTTTTGTGAAACTCTTGATTTTATGATTTTATGAAAAAGAAATTAATTTTGTTAAAAATATTTAAGCAAATTAAACCAAATAAAAAAAATAGAAAAGAGAAAGAATGGGCCTGGTTGCTGTTAGTAAAAAAAGGGGGTGCTGCTTGCAATTCTTGGCCCAACAATTCCTAGCCCTTTTTTTACTTTGCCAGATTTTGTATGTATGCTTGATTGGGCGCATGATGGACCCTAATGGGAAGGCCTTAGATCTGAAGCCTTGGTGGTTTGGATGATCAGATCTAGAGAGTGCATGATGGATCCTGGAGTGTGAGATGCACTGGATTGCCTGTCCAAGAAAAACATGAAATAAAGTTGGGACCTGGGGATTGAACCCAGGCCCTTAGGCATTATCCCTTTGTCACGCTGCCAGCTGAGCTAGAATGTTTAGTTGTCATTACAATAACACACAATTATTATATAACATAAACAAAAAGCTAATCGTTGAAACGCGCGAAATTCAAACTGGCAAACCATGAAGCGCCACGTATCCTTTTTCTTCCTCCCACTGTCGTTGTAAGTTCCATGGCTTTTACCTACGAACATTAAGTGTAGGTATAGCCCATGTGTATTTCCAAAACCTTGTACATGCATGATAAATCAAAACCAATGGTACCAATCAACTCGTTGCAACCTCACGAGCATCATGGTACCATTATCACTGGCCAATTTTCCCTGTACAAGAAATCCCTAAAAACGAAGCGCAAACCCTAGCCATGGCAACTTGATATACAGTCAACAAAAATGCAATTGAATATAAACATTAGCTTGCAAACATCTCAAGGATTAAGAATATGTTAATTAATCATGCTAAATGTTCCAGAATTAATGTAATCGATTTCAAGAAAAGAGACAAACCATGTGACTCTTACAGTGTAATTCTGAGCGTGGGGAAGCCTGCTAACGGTTGAAACACGATCCAAGGATGTCCAACAAACGATTGGGATGGTTAGAATGGCTTGAGACGGCCTGAAACTTGGAAATTGATTTACAACTTTTTCTTGAATTTTTGAAACTGGTTCTCTCTCTTTTCACGCCTCTAGCCTCTCCTTTTTTATCTGCACTTGTTCCTTATGTATACTAGAGTGTATTAGGGTTGCAATTTTGTATCAAATCTCTCCCAATTATGAATATTGATTCATGATTCAATCCTTGCACCAAATCTTTCTAAATTAAGCAAATCCAATCTTTTTGTGTCCATATGAGCCTTGCACGATTTGATCTTGTCTCCAGCTGTATCATGGACCTAATCATGTATAAAATCTCAAGATTTAATTAGTTTTTGATATTTTCATTATTTTATATTGATTTTATTTGATTTAAATGAAATAAAATCAAAATAAATAACAAAAATAAAATAATGACAAGTGGAAGGGCTCATGGGTCGTGGGTCACATTACAAACTCAGTGCAAGCATAAAAAGTTGGGCCCATTTGGCAAAAAATGAAATTTTAGACACATTTGACTTTTGGCAATTTTGTAAAAAGGGTCAACTTAGCCAATGCATAACTTCCTCAAGTTTGACCCTAGCGATATGTTCTTGGACTTTATAGAAAGCTTAAAATGTCCTCTAAGCAACCCTTTTGGTCTCATCTCATTTGAGTATTCCATGTTCATGTATGAAGCTTTGACCCAAAAGGTGTTTTTGTTGACTTTTCAAAATGACCTATAATGTCCAAATTTATATCTTCTTGTGAGTGCATATTTTGAACTTGGGATCTGAAGATGAATTGCAGGGAATTACATCCTCTTCAAAATGCGCTTTGGATGGGTCATTTTTTATAATGTATGAGAAAGTTATGCCTGGTCAAAGTTGAGTTGACTTTTCCTACAAAACCCTAATTTAGCAACTTTTGGGTTTTGATGAATTGTGAGCAATCCTTGAGGAATCATGATCAACCCGTGATCAAATTATGAATAATACTTCAAAATGAGGATTTTGACCAAAAATCTTAAAGTTTGACTGTATGTGGGCCACAATTGACTTTTGCCCTAGCATAGTCGATTTTCAGGCCTTTGAGCAATTGACTGAGCAAATTTTCTCTACAAGGCTTGAAACTTGACATGGATGATCTTGAGAACATATTAGGACAATGGTGAGCATATGGGGTCCTTTGGACTCAAACATCTTGATGCAAAATGAAACCCTAATTTGAGGTAGACTGCCTTAGGAGAGAGTTTGTCTGGTCAACCCTTGGACCTCCTTGAGCAATTTGAGGACCTCACTTGACATGTATTAAGAAATATGGGAGGGAAAATTTCGAGGTACAACACTAATCATGAAAAAGTCGTTAATGCTATTGATGACGTTTCTTATATTTCTGATGTGAGTGATTTGACTACTTCTCTGATGGTTGTTAAGAAGAAGCTATTACAAGCCAGTTTATTTCTGGGTTGCACTGAAAACTGCTACTATTATGCGTCCCAATCCAATGGTTGTGTACTACTGAAATAAGGTATTCAGCGTTTAATGGATGACCGTGTAATTCTATTTGAGAAGATTCCCTTTGTGGAGAGCTTATGTAAAAGTATATCACAAGGACTGAATCTTGAAGATATGTTTGTGATTACAATTCCCATTACTCCTGTAAGGATTACTTCTAAGGGTCCTGTGAAGATTACTGTTGAGCCTAGGGTTTCTCCTCTTCATTACCGCACCTGGGCAAATTCCATATTCCTCTAACAAGGAGATCCCTTGGAATTATGGAGTTCATGTCTACTACCATGGTGTCAAGCAAGAACCATTGGTTGTTAAAGATGAAAATACTGAAGTTATTGATCCCAATGATGGTAATATTGTTGGGACTAGTAAGGTTACCAGAATTGGAAGAATTGTCTCTCCAGAGATCTCTCTAGAGGTTATTATTACACCAGTTCATATCACTACTACTAAATCAACTACTGAGACTCGAGGCAAAGAACAGATGGCTGAACCTGCCCAAACTAAGGCACCAAAAGAGGTTACTGTTGAAGATACCTCCAAGAGATGGAGGAAGTACTGAAAATTATTTGAAAGAGTAACTATAAGATTGTTGAACATTTGGGGAAGACCCCCTCCAAAATATTTATGCTATCTCTGTTGTTGTACTCTGAAGCCCATGGTCAGGCTTTGTTAAAGTTTCTGAAATGTGATCATGTGTCACAGGAAATATCTGTTGATCAGTTCAAAAATTATGTTGCTAGCCTGACAACTGATAATGGGCTAGGTTTTTCTGACGTTAATTTAACTCCCACAGGAAGAACCAATAATAAGGCCATGCATGTCTCTATTGAGTGTAGGGGAACTACCTTATCTCATGTTTTGGTGCTTAGAGGTTCCTCATTGAATGTATTGCCAAAAGTTGTTTTAGACAAACTTGACTGTGAAGGGATTGTGCTAAAACCCAGTGACATTATGGTGAGAGATTTTGATGGTTCAAAGAGAATGGTGCATGGAGAGGTTGATCTCCCAATAAAAGTGGGTTCCCAGGTCTTCTACTCTACTTTCTATGTAATGGACATTCGTCCAAACTATTCATGTTTGCTTGGACGCCGTTAGATTCATGGGGCGGGCGCTATTACTTCTACTTTACACCAAAAGTTGAAGTATCCCGTGAAAGGAAAGATCATTACGGTTTGTGGCGAAGAAAAATACATGGTGAGCCATTTGAACTCCTTCAAATATGTTGAGATGGATGGTGAATTCCTCGAAACTCCTTGTCAGACCCTTGAAGTTATTCCTTAGATAACCCCTGTTGCTAAAGCTGCTCCTACTGTTCCTAAGGTTACCAGGATTCCACCAAAGATGGCTTCTCTGAAAGACGCTAAGGTTGTGGTAGAAGAAGGTGGTGACACTATTTGGGGTCAGCTTCCCGACATTCCTTACAAGTCCGACAAATTTGGTTTGGGTTTCACCTCAAAGGCTCAGAGGGTTGTCTGTCGTGCTCATGCTAATTTTAGGAGACCGCCATGCTGCATCAACAAAAATGTAATTCACAAAAATCAAGTCAACAATGTGGAAGACGATGATAGCGACCGTGACATAGACAGTATTAGAGAACTCAATGGGGGTGTGTATTGGGGCAACATGACGAGTTTGGTCGAAAAGAGCATTCAATATACTACCTTAGAAAAAAGTTTACTGACTGTGAAACAAGATATTCACTGCTCGAGAAAACTTGTTACACTTTGGCATGGGCTGCTCGCCGACTAAAACAGTATATGTTGACTCATACTACTTTGTTGATCTCTAAGATGGATCCAAAAAAAGACATATTCGAGAAACCCGCTCTCTCTAGAAGAATAACAAGATGGCAAATGGTCTTGACAGAATACAATATTCAGTACACTACTCAAAAGGCAATCAAAGGAAGTGTACTGGCAGATCATTTGGCTCATCAAGCTGTAGATGACTATCAGTCTATGAATTTTGAGTTCCCAAATGAGAATATCATGCTAGTTACTGATTATGAAGAACCTGGACCATATGAAGGACCTGAATCGGGATCCCAATGGACTATGGTTTTTGATGGAGCTTCCAACACACTTGGTAATGGAATTGGTGTTATGATTATCTCCGACAAGGGTTTCCATACGCCATTCACCGCCAGATTATGTTTTGACTATACCAACAATATAGCTGAGAATGAAGCATGCATCATGGGTATCAAAGCTACCATCGATATGAGAATTGAATTCTTGAATGTATACGGAGACTTAACCCTAGTAATCAGTCAGATTAAGGGAGAATGGGACATGAAGCATCCAAATCTCATTCCTTATCGAGAGCATGTGTTGACATTAATTTCGTACTTCGAAGAAATCACTTTTGAACACATTCCACGGGAAGAGAATCAATTAGAAGGTGCACTATATACCATGTTATCTATGTTCAAAGTCAGATGGGATAATGAAGCTCCTTGAATTATTATTGAGAGACTAAACAAATCAGCGTACTGCTAAAAAGCTAATACTAATATAGTAGAGGAAAAGCCTTGGTACCATGTAGTAAAAAGATACCTAGAAACTCAAGAATATCCTGAAGGGGCATCTATCAATGATAAGAAATTTCTAAGGAGGTTCTCTGCCAAGTTCTTTCTGAGTAATGGAATCTTGTACAAGCGCAACCATAATTAGACTTCACTTCGTTGTATAGACAAGAAGGAAGCTGAGAAAATTATGGAAGATACGCACGAAGGTGTCTTTAGTACTCACTCTAGTGGACATACAATGGATAAGAAGATTCTGAGAGCAGGTTATTATTGGTCTACCTGGAAACCGATTGCCATCATCATTCCAGAACTTGCCACAAATACCATATTTATGCTGACAAAGTACATGTGCCTCTGGTTCCTTTGAATGTCTTGACTGCTCCTTGGCGGTTTGCAATATGGGGAATTGATATGATTAGAGAGATTAAGCCTACTGCTTCTAATGGGAATTGTTTCATCCTTGTCGCTATTGATTACTTCACAAAGTGGGTAGAGGCAACCTCGTTTGCTTCCATTATCAAGAATGTTGTGGCTCAGTTCTTTAAGCATAACCTTATTTGTCAATATGGCATCCCTGAAAGGATTATCACGGACAATGGTACCAATCTTAACAATATTATGATCATGGAACTCTGCATGCAGTTCAAGATTAAGCATCACAATTCTTCTTCATACCAACCAAAGATGAATGATGCATTAGAAGCCGCCAACAAGAATATCAAGAAGATCTTGCAGAAGATGACGATGACACACAAATATTGGCATGAGATGCTAGCATTTTCTCTTCATGGTTATCACACTTTAATACATACATCAACTAGGGTAACCCTGTTCTCTCTAGTCTACGGTATGGAAGTTATCTTACGTGTTGAAGTCCATATTCCTTCCCTAAGGATTATGAAAGACGTAATTTTAGATGAAGACGAATGGATTCATACTCGACTTGAACAAATAAATTTAATCGATGAAAAAAGGCGTGCGACTGTTTGTCATGGTCAGATGTATCAAAAATACATGATCAAGGCCTTTAACAAGAAAGTCAGACATCATGTGTACCAGGCTGGTGATTTTGTAATAAAGCGCATCATCCTACCATAAGGTGATCCCAGGGGGAAATGGACACCCACATACGAAGGGCCATTTGTGATCAAAAATATATTTTCTGGCGGTGCTATGATACTTACCACCATGGACGATGAAGATTTTCCGCATCCTGTGAACATGGACATAGTCAAAAAATACTACGCATAAAAGAGACCCACTAGGTTGACAAACCTAGGAAAAAATAAGGGCATCCCGGTGGACCAAAAGGGTTCGGGAAAAAATTAGGGATATATATAAAAAAATTGTACATCCGGCAAGTCGAAAACCTGAAAAGGAGGCTTGGGAAAAAAAGGATCTTCAGATGGACTGAAAACCTGAAAGGGCAGTACCGTTTAATTTTTAGCTTTTCTAGAAATTATAATTTTTTATGTTGTATCGTCTGTCACACATTTCGCGACGACCGCTAGACTCCCTTGAAGTGTGCCGCTCGACACACATTTTGTGCCCCTCGACACAGATTCAATTACAGCGTCGCGTATCTGTTTCAAAGAAACACCAGATTCATTTTATCCTTTCATATTCTTCCAAATATTAAACCCCATTTAAACCCTTTTCCATATTCCTCACCCTACCATTCCACGTCCTCTATTTCCATAATCATCATTAAACACCGTTAAATTTCCAATCCCTGCATTCTTTATTGTTTTGTTATTTAAGCCCTTGAGGAACAAATATCAAAACCCACAACTTTCTGTCATCTTCCTGAAACCGAACCATTCCACCTCCCTTGCATTTAATTATGCCTCAAAGAGTTCAACACACAAGAGGAGAGCCTGACCTTTCCAGAATCGTGTTCAAAAATGGCGAAGCTAGGGTACATCAAGAAGTTTAATACCAGAAGTTTTATCAATGTTTGGTTACCGCTATAAGGTATGTTAATGTTAATTGTCTACGTGAGTTGGAATTGTTAAAAAGTGTGTAATGTCTACTTAATAATTCTGATCTATCTTATGTCTACACCCTGAACCATCCAACTTATGAGTCTTTGACCTTGGAATTTTTAAGCTCTTTCTCCTACAACACCCAAACAAATGACAACATGTACCTCATGGGCAATGATAACTTTTGATTGTTTAACGATGAATACTCTAGGCTCTGAGTGATTTTTTATGTTTTCCTTATAGAGGAGAAGCGCACTACTGAATCCCTCCAGAAGTAAGTTGGGCATCGACATCATTCGGCTTGGGGAAAAGTTATGGATTAAAGCGTACGACTATGTCCGGTTGGATCACCCATTTAGTTAAAGCCAGCTTTATTACTAGCGTCAAGTTCAAACGGTATAGATCAATTCAATCATCTTCTTCCGACAACAAGTGACGAGATATTTGAAGACATAAGGGCAATACCAGAATTGAAACTTGATGGGATCGTTTCCACATAGTTATTTTCTTTGTTTATCACTATGTACGCGTTTTTTCAATTTTTATGATGATTTCCTCTTACTAGGATTTACGTCTTCTTGTATAAAACTGCCTGCTTATAGGCAAAATTTCAGAATCAATGCAATTAAATATATTTCAAAATCCAAAATTGTTTTTACTTTATCTGTTTTGTTTGCAAAAACGTCAAATGATTACGTTAAATGAACATATGCATTTGAATATGATTACTATTTACAAAATATATGCATGAAAATAGGATTAACATTTACTAAAGACCCTAGGAGTTGGGATAATGTTCATGTTATTCATAAATCCCCACAAAGCAATCTCCATGGAACCATCTCTACAGAGCTATCTTCACAAGCTCATCCCCAACAGAGATACATTCCCCAGCAAATCTAATATGCCCTCAAACATAAATTGGGGCATCTTCCAACAGTTCACCTCCATATCCCTGATAGATTGCTTGACATGATCATCTTTCCCAAAAGGTCCCCTAGCGGATAAGGAATTTTAATCATTTCCCCAACATACAATGGAAATTTCCTCAGGGCAGCCTATGAATTTCCAATCTCCATCGGATATTATTTTCTCAATGCAGTCTACATGATTTAATTCCTCAACAAAGTTTATTTCTCCAATACTACAAATTCCCCGACAGAAATCTCTTCTCTAATCAGATGTTATTCAACGTCGTCCTCCCTAGAAGAGCTGATAACCATATCTGAAACCTGGTCAGATAGCGCATCAGAGGAATATCCATCTCCTCTATTCCCAATCATAGTACATAAGAATCAAATCCTTCAATAAAAGAACAAAGAACGACTGACTCTCCTTGAATACTTTTGTCTCTAGGAAAAATTCGAAGACCCCCAGCAGAGTGTCCTCAAACAGAAAGCGGGAATCTTCAGTAAAATCATTCTAAACAAAAATTGAAGAATTAATTTCTGCATCCCCAACAACAGCCAGGGATTTATTCTCTCTAGCTAGACATTGTTACAAGAAGCTACCGATGGGCTCCAACGACATATTGTATCCATACATCATTTACAAAATATCATAACATGTGCATACGCAATGCATATATTGTTCTCATTTATTTTGAGAGCATCACTAGAAAATACATTTCATGCATCATGACATTGAATAAAGCTAACTTTGTTTACAGGCTAAGTTCACAAACAAATGAATATTATCAACGATTTATAGACAGGTTGTAGATCAATTCTTGAAATAGGACGGGGTGACTATCTACATGACCATATGTTTTCCCTCAGAGACTAATTTTGACGAGAATTTCCTTCAGAGATTCATTTTGAAAAGCATTCCCTCAGAGACTAATTCTGACGAGCTTTTCCTTTAGAGATTCATTCTAAAAATCATTTCTCTCAGATAAAATCGGATAGATTCATTCTGAAAAGCATTTCCCTCAGATAGAATCAGATAGATTCATTTTGAAAAGCATCAGCCACATAAAACCAAATGAAAGTTCATTCTGACACTCTTTTGGATGAAGTCGGGCGTAGACTCATTCTAATACATCTACTAGATACGGTCGAATGTAGACTCATTCTAGCATATTCTTTAGATACAGTCGAGTGAAGACTTATTCTAATCTACTTCAGCATACAGTCGGGCGTAGACTCATTCCAAAACATTTTTCGGATATAGTCGGGTGAAGACTCATTCTGATCCACTTCTAGATATAGTCGGGCATAGACTCATTCCAATATATTTTCAGAGACAGTTGGGCGAAGACTCGTTATGATCCTCTCATAGATACAGTCAAGACATAGACTCATTCTAGAACATCATTCAGATACAATCGAGACATAAGATTCATTCTGACACTCCCGAGTATGTCTTCTAGATACACTCGGACACAAACTCATTCTAGTATACTTTCTCAGATACATTCGAACATAGACTCATTCTGATACTCCTATCAACATTTACTTTGGATGACATATATAATCCCATCTCTGGCGACACTCTATCACCTTTCCGAATCGCATCTGTAAGCCCATTCAAGTAGTACAATTAACCAACAGTGTTACTTCGGGCATTAGTGAGTGCAAATTTTCGGGCACTTAAGTGTTCAATCCTCTTCCACCTTCAGATCACGAATGACGGACATGCCAATCTAACTCCTCAGGTTTAAGAAGATTGAATAGGGGCAGCTATTGTACCCCAATATTTTCCCTCCCATTTTCAAGACAAATTAATTCAAGATATCTCTTCATGCTCATGAAGGTCTCAAATGCTCAAGACTACTCAAGGGTTGACCAGACAAACCCTCACCCTAAGCAATTCACTTACAATTAGGGTTTTGCTTATCTTAAAGGAAATTGATTTTCTAATGCCACAAATGGACTTCATGGTTTCTTATATGTCTAAAAGTACCCTCATGTCAAATTTCAAGCCTTACATTACAAGTTTGCTCAATCAATTAGTCAGATGATTGAAAATCAACTATATTGGACAAAAAGTCAAATTTGACCAATCTACAGTCAAACTTCAATATTTTTAGTCAATATCAACATTTTGAAGTCACATTCATCATTTGTTCAAGGGTTGATCATGAATCATCAAGAAAACTCAAGATTCATCAAAAGCCAAAAGTTACTAAATTAGGGTTTTCTATAGGAGAAGTCAATTGAACTTTGACCAAGCATAACTTTCACATATTTCATCAGAAATTTCTCAACCAAATCCTATCTTGAAGGAAATTAAATTCTCTACAACTTTGTCTCTCTAAGCTCAAGGCCAAAAATGCATCATTTGAGAGATATGGGCCAAAACATTACAAGTCATTTTAAAAGTCAACAAAAAGACATCTTTTTTCAAAGTAATTTACATCAAGTTAAATTCTTCAAATGAAAAAATGACCAACATGAAAGTTGCAGGAGACATATTAAGGTTTCCAAAGAGTCCAAGATAATATTCATATGACAAAAATTGAGAGAGTTATGATTGGTGCAAATTTAGCAATTTTGAGAAAATGCATGAAGTTCAAATTGAGCAAATTTGAATTTTTGGGCTAATGGGCCTAAGTTTTAGGTTCAAACGTGTTCATGACGTCATAAGGGACTCCTAAATCCATTCCTGTATATTTGTGGTTCTTTATTTCTTTTTATTTTGATTTTATTCAATTAAAAGAAAAATAAATAAAATAAAATACCAAATAAATGATACAAGGCGTGTGGACTTTTGTTTTGATCAGATTTGAAGCCCAAAAAGTTCATAAAAACTTGGTAAATCGTGTAAGGATGATTGGCATAAGATTGGCCTAAAAAAGAAAGTGTTCATGCAAAATTCCAATCAAATATTTGATCATGAAATACAAAATATTTATCTCACTTTTGTTGACCTAATCTTCCCTCTATAAATACCCAACATATTCAGACATCAAAAACCACGCAAGGCTATCTCAAGAAGGATCCTAAAAATATCAAAATTTCAAGAAACTAGGGCAACTCGAAACCCTTATCTCCAGCCTCTATCAATCCATTCCAAGCACCAAATCATCTTCCTGAGGTTCCCAGAAGTTCATTCCAGCCCTTACTGAAGCTTGAAGAACGCCCGAACTCTCTCCCTCAACATCGTCGATTTGGTAAAATTTTTGAATTTCAAACTTTTTATATGTGCATTGTTGAATGATTTGATGCATACATATGTGTTCGTGATGATGTTGGGGCCATTTTTATCCATTATTTGCAAGGTTTGACGCATGAATAAAGATATGCCATTGTTAGGGAAGTTTGAAATATTTCCATCGAATCTCACGTTACGGGTGCTTTCGGGACAAAATAAGATCACCATTGGATTCGCAAGGACCAAACTAAGGGGTTAGAGTTCTTGTTATGATCTAACGCATGTTGTTTTTCAGGTTTTCAAAAACCCCCTCATCGGAGAAGACGACCGAAGTTAGGGCTCTGGCACTTCTCAGATCAAACCGTTTTTATTGTATATTGATTTAATTGTGTTTGAATAACAAAAAGCTAGCGTAGCGCGGATGGTTGGAGACTAAGGCCTGTAACATGAAAGGCTTGGGTTCAATCCCTACATTTTTCAATTATTTTGTTTCTTTTTCAGGATAACACGCAGGTTTATAATATATTGATTGATTCCTATTTCAATCACAAAACGCAACCATGGTGCAGTGGATGAATGGCGTGCCTGTGAGGCCAAAGGCGTGGGTTCAAGTTCCAACCCATGCATTTTATGTTTTCATATTTTTACTAACCCTATTTTCATTCTATTTTACAAATTGTTTTCTAATTAATTATTAACAAACCTAATGTTTTTTAAACCATAACAAATTAGGGTTAGGTTTTTTTAATTAGTAATTAAATTTTTTGACATATTTTTATTTACTAGTTAATTAATTAACTTTTTTCTTTTCTTAATATTAAAATAAATTAGAACTTAGGTTTTATTACTATTATCACTTAAATTATTTTCTAAAAACACAAAAAAAACATTAAAACATTTTTATAACATCTTTTCTTATTTTTTTTGCTATCTAATTTTCTTAGACAAAATGTATAGGTCGCACTATCAATGTAATAGATTATATTTATATTCCCACATTTTTTTCTATTATGTATCTGCTCCGAGGATGTAATAGCGTAGGTTTACTTTCCCGTAAATTTCTATACCTATGTATCTGCTCCAAAGCCATGTAATAGCGTAGGACTTTATATTTCGCACTTTATTTTTTATACATATTCAACTGCTAGTAACTAGGGTTTGTCTGGAAAGACTAAAATTAATCTTATAAAACCCTAATATACAAGATAAAATAACTAAAACTAACGCACTTTGCACACTTCACCTTTAGGGTAACCTCTCCTGTTGCCTTATGATACAATTGGTCATGTCCCTCGAACATAGGAATACTTTAGCAAAAGACACTTGGTCAAATCATCATAGTCCCTTTAGAATAAAGATAATAATCCCTCGATGACCCTTCGATTTGCCTATAAAATGATCTAGTCCCTCGATGACCCTGTGAGCAAAATGATGATAGTCCATTCAATACAATTGCTAAAGTATCCTTACATGTTGCCTTAGATGACCATAAGATGATCCTACGTTTGTCCCTTCACATCCAATAGATGGGATTACCTATCAATTAATGGTATGAATAATATTATCTCAAAGGGAGATGGAAAATAACAATAAAGACCTTATTAGTGGGTAAGACTCATAGTTGCTTGCTCACAACATGTTCAAATATCACATTTTCAAAACAACAAATATTTTCTAAAAAACACTTTGTATACATTCTTGAGGACTAATACAAGAGTTATTACAAAGTTAGCCTTACATTGGCATTTCAAAATATTTTCAAATAAATCACACACACACAAAGAAAATTTTAATAGTGAGCTAAGCAATTAAGAGCCCGTAGATAACTACAGATAAAAAATGTGCTAACACCTTCCCTTTTCATAACTTACCCCCCGAACTCAAAATCTATCGAAGGTCTTTCTTGTTCTTTTCACCTTTCCTAAATATTAGATAAAAGAAAAGTCGGTGGCGACTCTAGCTATCCAAACATTTGGATAAAACCATAAAAGTCAGTTCTCCCACTATATTACACATACACTATAAATAGAGCCTCAATCCTCATTATTATACCACACCAAGTTTGCATAGAAAAACCACCATTGTTGAATCCTTCAACCTCAAACACCAAATTACCAACCCTTGTAAGTTCTTTGCAAACAAATCATCCAAACACTTTCCATACATAAAATATAACTCATTCATAACCTCTTTGCATACCTATAATTACTCCATCACCAAAATCATTTCCAAAATTTGAAGCTTTCACATTGACTTGAGTAGAGATTTTGGGTACAATTCAAAGCAAAGTAAGTACATTATTAGCTCCAGGGAGGTTCAAGAAAGCTAGTAGGATCATCACTTTGCTGTTGGAACATCGTTTAAAGGGCTACGTACTCACTCTCTTTGGTAAAAATCTTAAACTTTTGAACTCATAGTTTAGGCTATCATTTGCATTCATTATTGATCCATTAACATTCATATGATTAGTGTGAACTGAAGCCCAATGAAAATAGGCATTGGTCGTTGTTGTTTGACACTTAATTTCATTTTGAAGTTTTAGCTTTTTCATGGTTTTATAAAAAATTCATGAGCTACAATCCATATTAATTGTAGATGTTTAAAATTTTGAAATCCTTGTAAAATTCTAAGCAACTTTTATCTTTACACTTTTGTATTTGGTTGAGAAATGAGAAAGTTACCATTTTCGAAAGCTTGAGAAAGAAGCAAAAAATTGATTTTTCACATAGGAAATCGATTTCCCAAAAGGGGATAATTGATTTCCACAACTAAAATTTGGTATTTTGGTCTATTTAGTACAAGAAATCGATTTTCCAAAAGGGCGTAATCGATTTCCTGAAGCTTTTTTTGCGATTCAACTCAAATACTTTTCTTTAACTTTCCTTTGAATTTTCCATGTTCAAATCAAATCCTTTTAGTTTGATTTTTTGCATGCTTCATCATTTGTGTATATATTTTCCTAATCCAAGAAAAAACTCCAAAAATAATACTTATTTTGACTATTTTTATGTAGTTTAAAACCAAGTCTTTTTAGTTGTTCCTTTAAAGACTTTTCGTTGATTTCCTTGATTTCTTGACCAAATGCACATTGAAATAATCATAACATGTAATGTGTTGAATTTTGCTTGATGACACACCTCTTGTGAATTTTGATCATGATCAACTTGACTTTTATTTTAATATGATTTTGATGCATGATTTTTCTTTCACTTCAAAAACCCTAAAAATGAACCATGGTGCTTTATTTTGACTTTTGATGCATGAAATATTTTGTCACTTGTTCTTGCTTGATTAATGGTAAATGTTTTATATATGCTTACCTTGTGTTTGAATCATCTTTGATCACATGTTCATATGCTCCCTTAAGCTTACTTGATTCATCTTGATCTTTGATGAAGATTTGAATCAAGATAGATAACAGTAGGGTAGATTCCCTCCAATCTCAACCTTAGGTCCACTTTGCATGATAACATTAAGATCTCAAGTCTCCATTTAGTCTTTCTTTTCTTTTGAATTGCATCTCTTTAAGACTAAAACCTTTTTTTAAATTAAAAATACAAAAACACTTAACAATACTCAAAGCTCTTTTCAAAATTAAAGGTGTGAAGGTGATGAGTGTCCCCTTGGATGATGGTCCACTAATTACCTCTATTTTAACAAAAACACAAACCAAATCCAAATAATTTTTCCTCTTGGATTTTCTCCTTTAAACATTTTCAAAAAGGACATGTTAACTTCGTTCTACCGCAAACAGACAAGCTCTAACTGCTGGAATTTGAACTTAACATCGTCCATAAAAAAACACACAACAAACCAACATTTTTAAGAAGAACTATGATGTACTGATTCCTTCCAGGGATACGTAGGCATGGGGTTGCAAAGCTCAGGCGAACGCACTAATAAAAATCTTTTCTCTTTCCCAATGATTTCATGCATTTTCCCTTAGCCAGTTTAGCATTTAGATATACACACCCATGGATTAGAATAACAATTGTGGATCCCTTGGAGTACCACAGACGTGAGGGGTACTAATACCTTCCCCTTGTGTAATTGACTTTCGTACCCTTTCTCTTAGTTTCAATACCATGTTCTTATCCCCTTATTTTAAGGTTTTATCTATATTTTCCTCTCCCTATTTCGGGATAAATTAAGTTAGGTGACGACTCTGTTTGTTTTTAGGAAGCTTCTTTGTGAGTATTTGTTTGTGTAGATTCAAGTGACTAGGGTGTTAAAGTGATAACCTTGTAGGCCCCCCACTCCACTGCATCAGAAACAAAAATCCTACATCACCACAATTCCTCTTCTCATTTCTGATTTCAGAATGGAACAATGTGTATTTATGATGGATGATCTTAAATTGGTGGTGCTGACCTTTGATTCGATGACGCGAGGCAGTTCTGCAAGGTTAGTACTCCAAAGTCCAAGTCAGTTTATAACTAAAGATGAATGTAGTAAAAGTGATTATCATAATAGTGTACCTTGCATGGTGTGTGTCAAGGATTTTATATGTTGGGTTGTTTGGAGTGGACTGATATAGGATTGAGCCTTGGATTTTGGGCCTCTATCCGACCTAAAACACTTGTCTATGCTCTAGAACAGGTATGAGTCTTTGGAACACGTTCTATTAAGGTCGTTGTAATCGACGCACTTCTCCACTTCCCAAAAGCTTTCTTGACCAACATCACATTTGATATCCAATAAGTGTACTTTACTCCATAGATAAAGCTAGCATCCAACAAACTTTGGATGGTCTTCGTGGTTGCCTCAACCTTCTTCGGAGACTACCACCTTATTGATATTTTGGCAATTACACACTAAATTAGAGCATATGTATGACATCCCAGCAAGGAGAAATCATAAAGAGGTCAGTGTTGGCTTTTAAGCATTCAACAATCCTTTCTTAACCCTAACGAATATATCGAGCCATATCTTCATAAATCGCATCGCTATGTGGTCTAGCTATACAACTTTAAATTCTTCATCCAAAACTAACCTTAAGATATATGTCTTTATCTGGTTGAGGGGTTAAACTCGTCTCATTATGATGTTTTATCCTTGTGTATGTATAGATCGACTACACATGTTGCTTCACAAGCCTCTTCATGTCTCTTCATAGGGGTGACGAATATTGATAAAGAACTCTTTGTATTGCTTGATGTACCTATCATTCTCTCGTATATATAAAAAATGATTATAACTGGTTTTCCATACTCGTTGTGATACTTCATTTTCAGGTGGATGGGGAAGGCCATCGCGTTGAGAGTTGTTGAGAATGGTTGATCGAGATGATGTTGTAGACACTTTTACATGGAACCCCAAAAGGCGAACATTCATGATTCTCTTACTTTTCATATCTTCCAATAAAACCAGTAATTTATTATCCCCATGGACAAGTATAAGAATCATTAATGCTAGGAGTATTTGGTCTTTGCACAACCTCATATCTTGTTATCTTAAGCCGAACTATGTGAAGATTCTAAGATATATTAAGTTGTCGAAACTTTTGTCAACAATGATGATCTCTAAGACAAAGTGATTTGTGATGGTAGCTGTTGTATCCCAAAATTTTCCCTCCCATTTTTACACAATACATACTCCTAGAGGTTCTCAATGGCTCAAGTTGACTAAGGATTGACCAGACAAATCCTCCTCTTAAGATAATAAGCCTCAAACTAGGGTTTCACTCCTCATCAAAATGGTTGAGTTCCAAGGGTCACAAATGGTCTACATTGTCCTAATATGTCCTCAAGATCATCCATGCGAAGTTTCACGCCTTTCACAACAAGTTTTCTCAGTCAACTACTCAAATACCTAAAAATCAACTGTTTTAGGTCAAAAGTTAATTGTGGCCCAAATATAGTCAAACTTCAAGATGTTTGGTCAACATAAACATTTTGAAGTATTATCCATCATTTTATCAAGGGTTGATCATGATTCCTCAAAAAATGCTCCTAACTCATCAAAAGTCAAAAATAGCAATTTAGAGTTTCTATAGGAAAAGTCAACCAAACTTTGACCAGGCATAACTTTCTCATAATTTATCAGAAAATTTCCAACCAAGGCTCATTTTTAAGATAATCCAATTCCCTACAACTTCTCTTCAGCCCTCAAGATCAAGAAATTCCTCAATCAAAAGATACAAGCTCATACATTATAGGTCATTTTAAAAAGTCAACAAAAACACCTTTTGGGTCAAAGCTCCTTACCTGAACATGGAAGATCCAATTGAGATGAAACAAAAAGGATTATTTAGAGGACATCCTAAGCTTTCTAAAAAGTCCAATAACACCCTCTTAGGGTCAAAAATGAGAGATATATGCATTGCTAAAGTTTACCAAATTTTAGAAATGTGCATGAAGTCAACATTGATCAAAATTGATTTTTTTCCAAATGGGCCCATGTTTTCTTGCTTGAAACTTGTTCCTAAGAGGACCCACGACCCCTGAGCTTATTCACCTATTATTTTATTATTTTTATTATTTGTTTTGAGTTTTATTCATTTAAATAAAAATAAATCAATTTAAATAATGGAATAATAAAATAAAATCCAAGATTTGATTTTATGACCACATGATGAGTCTATAATCAGCTGGAAAATCAAGATTTTCATGCAAGGAATGATTGGGATGAATATAGCATGATTTGGCTAAATTTAGAAACAAAGTATACAAGATGCAAATCAAATATCTTCTCATCAATTTGCATAGATTCAACTCAGTTTTATTGACCTAATTACTTCTACTATATATGCATAACAAACCCTAATGATAAAAAAGAGGATTTTCCGTGTAGAATTAACACAAGAACCTCTAATTTTTTGACAAAAAGTAGCATTCGATTTGGCATTTGTAGGGAGATTCAATGCATTCTAAAGCTTGCAGTCGATTCCTGGGCACATTTGGAAGATGTTTGGACCATTACCACGCATCAAAGCACCCGGAAACGCCCCATACGGTATCACGATTTACACTACATTCTTGAATTTGATTTTGACAATTTACGCATGATAAATGAATTTTAACCACATATTCATGTTTGTATAATCATTTAGAACATGTTTGCATAATCAATCGTTTGTTTTGATGCTTGTATGGACAACTTCCATTGTTAGGGTTTGAAGCTTTGTTTTAGGGTTTTGCAGTACAGGTGAAATTAAGCCAAACGATGAACACCAGTGCACTCACGAGATCAAACCCAGTTGATCTATGTATTTAGATTTCATTTTTATTGTGTAGCTGTGATTTTTGAAATATGCAGGTTTGTAGTTACAACAGGTTGCCCATAGGTAAAAGTCTTGCCTAAAACGATAGCCCTTTGGAGAAGATGACGGCGTGTCTAAGTCTAGTTGACCAATTTGAATGGCGCGCGCTTTCATTCATTATTACTTATAATTATTAAATAAGATGTATTGTTGTTGTTTGGTATCACAAAAGACCAAGTGGCCCAGTGGCAAGAGCGAATGGTGTTAAGGCATTGCATGTGTGGGAGGTCAGGGGTTCGACCCCTGCCTCCTGCATATTATTTTTATCATAATCTATTTGCAGATCCAATGTTATCATGCTCAGCGCATTCATCCTACACCCCAAATTCATCACTCTTGGATCAATCATCATCCATATCTAACGCCTCCAGGCTGCACCTTCATGATGGACCTCCAGGCTCCCAACAACACTGGATCCAACGCTGGTGATGGGCCACAAGATTAGGCTTTGGACGAATTCAGCATGCCACCCCCCAGATTTGGGTTTACACCCTCATGCCCATTCCTTCACTCTTTTTTTGTTTTTACTATTTTTATTTTTTGTTTAATTAATTTAATTCTTTTTTTTTAAATCATTTTTTTATAAAATCAAAAATCACAAAAATAGGACTTAGTTTTTTTATTAAATTAATTTTTGAAAATTATTTATTTTAATCAATTTTAACTTATTTTCATTAATTAAAATTAATTAGAAAATTAGGTCAATTTCAAATCATTTTTTATAAAAAGATCCAGAAAAATATTTCAAACTGGTTTTTTAGGGTTTTGCACTTTTCTTTTCAATTTTAATTCTCGCGCTTAATTATTTTTGTCGTACGATTTATTTTTCATTACTGATGTAATTGCGCCCAGTTTATAATAATTAGGTTTTTAATTCCGCATTTTTACCTTTCAATCACTAATTATGTAATTGCACCAAAGCTTTGTAATAGTTAGGAATTTTATATTTCTGCCATTTACTTTCCCGCATGATAAACTGCTTAGATGAATGTTTAATTGGGTTGCATGAAAGATATTGATTAATTGAACCTAGATAACTCTAATTGCACAAGATAATATATCTGAAAAAGCACACTTTTGTACACTTACACCCCTAGGGTATTACCTCACTTGGTTGCCTTCGAAAATAATGGTCATGTTCCTCGAGCATAGGGATAAACTTAGAAAAGACCCTCGGTTAAAATCATCATAAAGATCATAGTCCCTAAATGTCCCTCGAGTTGCCTACGAGAAATGATCTTATGATGATAGTCCCTTCAAAATTCTAAGGTATCCTTACATGTTGCCTTCAATGACCGCGCGTCCCTTTCGATAGTCCCTCAAAAATACAACGACTAGGGTTACCTAGTCACTAATAGTAGGATAACACGGTCTAAAGGATAGGAGGAAAAGAATACCTTTTTTCGAGTAGGTAGATAACTGTTAGGTACTTGCTCAAAATAATCCTTTTTACACCATACACTTTCAAACATACTTTTCAAACAAAAGTTTTCAAAAACACTTTATCACACTCTTGAGGACTCATACAAAAGTTACCATAAAGTGAATCGCCACACTAAGGCATTTTCAAAGCTTTTCAAAACACACAAACATAAGAAACTTTCAAAAATGATCAAGTACCTAAGAGCCCATGGAAAACCATGGATGGAAAGGGTGCTAACACCTTTCCTTTCCATAATTTACCCCTCTTACTCAGAAAATCTCAAAAAAGGTCTTTTTTGTTCTTTTCACCCTTTCCTTTGTTGGATAAAAGAAAAGTCGGTGGCTACTCTTGCTTACCGCGACATTTGCAAACAAAAAACACAAACCAGTATTAAATAGTCGGTTCTGCCACCGTATCATAGAACTGGCGACTCTGTTGGGGAAAAATATAAAGTGGGGTTTACCTTAGGGTCTAGATCATTTTAAATTGATTTCTCTATTTTGCTTTGACTGCTTTTATCTTTGAGGGTTTTGTTGGGGTATTCTTGTAAAGATCCTATACCTAGATCTGGGACATCTTATTAGGTAAGTAGCAATAAACCATGGAAGTTGTATGGCATAGACCGATACAGACAAAGTGGTGGCTACGTTAGCGCGATAATTTGGATTGTACTAATGTTCCTTGAGTAAGTTAAGGATAACATTAGGTTTCCTCATAGTGTCACTATGCGCTAACTTACCTTTAGAACCTTTAATTGACTCATCCTAGCTATTAGTAAGTAGTGAGATAACTGGCTTTGGTTCCGACCGAAGATTGGTTGATACTCGATACTACACTCATTGAGGCTGGACTTTCAGGATTTTTTGGCCGCAATACTTTAGTGCGGAGCTAAAACAATTTCTGAAGGGAAGGTCAGTAATATTGAGGCTCCTTAGAACCCGGTAACTATTATTAGGACAGGTTGAGCCAACTGAACATTTAAGAGGGTGCATACCTTAAAAACTCATGCAAGCCTTTGAACCTAAGGTCTATTGTATGATTTGCTTGTGTTTATCTGTGATTTTTAGCATAATCATGATATCATAAGAATCATGACATTCATACATACTAATCATTTCAACGACCTGTTGGATTTATCTCTTGGTTGTTTTGTAGGATATGAATTCAGGTCACAGAAAAACCATATGGATTTACTTCACAGAAGTTCCTCCTAAGCTCAAGGAATTAGTCTTGAAAGTCCTCGGGGACTCATCATTCTACAAAAGACATGGTCACTTGCTCAGTTTAGATACCACTGGGTTTGACGAAGGTTTGATGAGTGTCTTATTCCAGTTCTTCGACCCTAAACACCATTGTTTCACATTCCCAGATTATCAACTGGTGCCTACGCTGGAAGAATTCTCTAAGTTACTTAGTTTACCTATATTGGAGAGAGTACCTTTCACTGGTTTAGAACAAGACCCAGCTTCTGAAAAGGTTGTCGTAGTGTTGCACTTGAAACCATCTGACATTGAGTCTAATTAGGAAAAAATAAGTGGAGTTAAGGGTCTCCATGCAAATTTCCTGATGAAGAAAGCTTAGATTTTCCTGGATGCTATGAGCTATCATGCCTTCGAAGATGTATTATCCCCCTTGATCTATGGGTTGGTCCTGTTTCCTAATTCATATCAACTTATAGATGTGAATGCCATAAACATCTTTCTTGCTCACAGTCGGTTCCTATATTGCCCGGGGATATCCTACATTCTCTCCATACTCGTACTCTGAATAAGCGAGGAACTCTCATGTGTTGCATCCCTCTACTATATAGGTGGTTTATTTCGCACCTTTCTCAGTAAGTGATACAAAATGATTTAGGCTTAAGGTGGAGTCAAAGAATAATGTCTCTCTCTCACTCCAACATCTATTGGTGTCCTCTCTCTCAGGTGGACATTTCTTTTATTGATCGCTGCGGAGAATTTCCTAATGTGCCATTCTTGGGAATTAGGGAAGGCATCACCTACAATACTTATTTAGCACTACGTCAGTTTGGCTATGCACAGAGAGATGGTCCACCGGATATGCTCATCCAGGGTATTATGTTCAACTACTCAGATGATTTACATAATTATCGTTAGAGGTTCATCCGCTCTTGGGGCATTGTTAAGAAGACTGATAGTAGGACTTTGAGGCGTAATAACTTCATCCCTTTGGAACCTTACCTAAAATGGGTGAGAGCTCGAGCCCAAAGTCTTATGATGCCATAATATTCCATGTTACCGGTGATCTTAGAACCTATTGTTCAAGGGGACGAGTCCCGTGTTATTCTCCATCCTAATATGCCAACCAACTTCGAAGAGTTGCAAAAGTCTTGGATCCAGCTCAAGGAAGAACGGGATACTTTTGAGGCTCAGTTCTATGTAAGTGAGAAAAAGGCTCTGGAATTAACAAAGCAACTTCATGAAGAGAGGAATCTCAACACCTACCTCAACACCAAGAGGAAGCGTCCATGGGAGACTTAGGAGTATCCTTTCAATATTTATCCTTGTGTAATCTTTTGTTTCTTTAAAAAATGGCTAATAAAAGGTTTTGCTTTTTGTTTTGTTTAAAAGAGCTTAAATCCAATAAGGTCCTTGAAATCATTGCATATACATGTCATACATATCAATGCATAAACAGGTTTCGTAACAAGTTTCTCATCTTCTTCGCTGTTTATTTCAGCAAGAAATGGCTCTATAACAAACTGTGAAAGACTTACAGACTCAGAATGCATAATTCCAACAGATGATCATGGCTCTAGCCAAAAGGCAGAAGGAACTGAAAGCCCTGATTGTTAAAGACAAGGCTAAGAAGCCTAGAAGGACAATTGGTGTGGTAAACCTGGGAAGATGATTCAAGGGACCGTTGAAGCAAAGGAAGGAGAGAATCAAGAGGGTGAGACAAGAGAGGAAGACCCTAGTCCGGAGGAATCTGATAATGATATTGATTACAATGAAGAGCAGTATCCTCTAGATGACGAAAGGTACAAATAGCTAGAAGAGCGTCTGAGTGCAATGGAGATTCAGAAAGTGCTTGGGTTGGACTTTGAAGAGCTGGGTTTGGTGTCTGAGATTGTCATTCCGCAAAAATTCAAGGCACCAGTGTTTTCTAAGTACGATGGTGTTTCGTGTCCCAAGATGCATCTCCGATCTAATGTGAAAAAGATACAGCCTCACACTCCTAACAAAGACTTATGGGTCCATTTCTTTCAGGACAATCTATTCGGAACTCAATTAGATTGGTTCTATCAACTAGAGAGGGCCAACATCCATAATTGGGAAGACCTGGCCATTGCTTTTTATAAGCATTATCAGTACAATGCATACCTTGCTCCCACCCATACTCAACTCCAGATTTTGGCTATGGGTTCGAGTGAGGGTTTCAAAGACTACGCTCAGAAGTGGAGGGACTTAACAGGAAGAGTCTAGCCTCCCCTGTCTGATAGGGAGTTAGTGGACATGTTTCTGGGTACCCTATCCAGTCCGTTCTTTAATCATCTAATTGGAAGCTCCTCGGCCGGTTTCACTGAAATAATCTTAACAGGGGAGAAAGTGGGACCTGGAATTAAGAGTGGGAAGATCCAAAAGGACGCATCCTCCAGTGCCGTGAGAAAACCATTCGCTGGGAAGAAAGAAGTTAATGTTATGCACCATCAACAAAGTCAGGATAGAACTAAACTCCGTCCAACAGTAGGGGTTGTCATGATTCCTAAGCCTACACCCACTCAACAGAGGAATAGTCAGCAAAGAACAGAAAGGTCGGTAAGACAACTCACCCCGATAAATATGACTCTAGCTCAAGTTTTGCCTCATTTGTTGAGATCCAATCTAGTAACCTTGCGAGAAGCGCCAAAGAATCCCAACACTACCTCTCCCCGCTACAACCCAAATTCTCGTTGTGCTTATCATTCGGAAAGTCCAGGTCATGACAAAAACGACTATTGGGCTTTGAAAAACAAAGTAGAAGACCTTCTCGAGGCGAAGGAAATTGAGTTTGACGCCCCTGAGATGCCAAATGTTATCACTGCTCCTATGCCCAAGCATGGTCGTGGTGTTAACGCCATTGAAGATGATATGTTTGTTACTACTGTTGAAGAGCTTGTTACTCCTCTCATGACCATTAAGTGGAACTTGTTAAAGGCTGGTTTATTTCCGGGTTATGGCGAAGGCTGCCACTTCTGTTTATCTCTACTGATTGGTTGTCATTTGTTAAAGGCAGGTGTTCAGCGCCTGATGGACGTTGGAGAGATTTTATTCGAGAAGACTCTCGTTCCAACTATTTTGTGCAATGACATTTCAATAATAACCATTTCCGCCAATCCTCCCAGGGTCTCCACCAAAAGACCTATCAGGATTACATCTGTTCTGAAGATTACTCCACTGACAATCACTGCGCCAGGGTCAATCCTGTACTCCTCTGATAAAACTGTCCCTTAGAATTATGGGGGTGACATCTACTACCACGGCATCAAGCAAGATTGGCTGGCTGATGAAGACTAGGTTTCTAAAAATGTTGATCCCGACATTGCCAACATTATTGGAACCAACAAAATAATAAGAAGCAAAAGAGTGTTCTCCCCCGATATTTCTCCTCTGAAAGCTGTTACTGGTCCGGTGATAATTCCCACTGTTGTTCCTGCTACTACTGCAATTCCTTTGATTACTCCTGCTGACACCCCTATCACCGAGTCGACCGAGACTCGGGGCAAAGACATATTGATTGAGCCTGTCCAGACGAAGGCGCAGTTAGTATCTATTCCAGAGGCTTCCAAGAAGGAGATGGAAGAAATTCTGAAAATTATCAAGAAAAGCGACTACAACATGGTCAAACAGCTGGGTAAGACCCCTTCAAAGATCTCCATGCTATCCTTGATGTTGTGCTTCGAAGCTCATGCGAAGGCTTTGATGAAGTTTCGGAAAACTTCCCATATACCCCAGGAAACTTCTGTTGTCCAATTTGAAGATTGTGTGGCTACTTTGACGGCTGATAATAGTTTGGACTTTTCTGATGTCGATTTGACCCCTAGAGGGAGGAAGCATAATGATGCGTTACATGTCTCTGTCAAATGTAAGGGAACCACTTTGGACCATGTCCTTTTAGATACTGGTTTGTCATTAAATGTGTTGCCTAAGAATGCCCTGGATAGACTAGACTGCGAAGGTTTGACTTTGAAGCCCAGCAACATTATAGTGAGGGCTTTTGACGAATCAAAGAGAATGGTGTACGGGGAGGTGGATATCCCCATCAAGGTTGGTTCCCAGACTTTCGGCTCTACCTTCTACGTGATGGATATCAGGCCATCTTATTCTTGTTTGTTGGGCCACCCTTGGATACATGGGGCTGGAGCTATTACGTCCACTCTGCATCAGATGATGATATACTCGGTCAAAGGGAGAATTATCGCTGTACGCGGAAAAGAAGAATACATGGTCAATCATTTGAATTCCTTCAGATATGTGGAAATGGAGGGTAAGTTCATCGAGACTCCATGCCAGAATTTTGAAGAGGTACCTCAGACTCTGGCCGTAACTGAAGTTGTTATCAATATGCCGAAGTTCACCAGACCTCCCTTGAAGATGGCCTCTCAAGGATGCAAAAGCTGTTATTGAAGAAGGTAAGTCTACCATCTGGGGTCAACTCCCTGATTTTCCGTACAAGTTTGATAAATTTGGTTTGGGTTTCTCTTCAGGGGCTCAAAGGGTTGTTCGACGTGCTCGTGCTGGAAAACCTCCCATACGCATCAGAAATCACGGGGTCAATGCAGTAGAAGACGGAGACGGTGACAATGACATGGATAGCTGGATCTTCCCTACTACCAACGGTGGACCTAGTAATTGGACGGAAAAGTATTTTGTACCTATTACTTTTGTTCAGAAGTAATTGCCTTTCTTTTTTTTTGGATATGTAATAAACAATATAACTTTATGGCCACGTGTCTTACCCGGGGCACATCGGTTTATGTGTGAGGGTTATCATTTTTCACTTTCATATGGAATTAATAAAGCATTGGACGTTTTGCATATAAATTTTGTGCTCTCTGTATTTCTTTTCTGCTTCTTACTTTATCAATACAGTTATGCTCTTACACACACTCACATATCAAACTGCAGATCCATATCCACTCTGGATCCCATTGATAATAGTTCTGCTATTGCCAGTTATAACTTTGAAAATTCGATCAACCGAGCCGAAGACGAAGGTGAGGAAGATTGTGAGGTACCTGGAGAACTTGTTAGACTGTTACAACAGGAAGAAAGGGTTATACAGCCTCATGAAGAGCCAGTTGAGACAATAAACTTAGGCATAGAGGTAGATAGAAAAGAAGTCAAGATTGGCACAAATTTGGGGATTAATGTCAAATAGCGGTTGATACAAATATTGCATGATTATGTCGAGATCTTCATCTGGTCATATGAAGACATGCCGGGACTGGATACAGATATTGTGGTTCATCGTCTGCCAACTAAAGAAGATTGCCCTCCTGTAAAGCAGAAGGTTCGCCGCATGCGCCCTAAAATGTTAAAGAAGATCAAAGCAGAGGTTATGAAGCAGTTCAACACTGGGTTCTTAGTTGTCACCTCTTATCCCCAATGGATGGCCAACGTAGTGCCGGTGCCTAAAAAAGACGGTAAGGTACAGATGTGTGTGGACTACAGAGATCTGAACAGGGCAAGCCCCAAGGATGACTTTCCGCTCCCTCTCATTTACGTTCTGGTTGATAACACTGTGCAACATAAGATCTTTTCCTTCATGGATGGTTTCTCTGGTTACAATCAGATCAAGATGGCACCCGAAGATATGGAGAAGACAACCTTTGTCACACAATGGGGCACTTTATGCTACAAAGTGATTCCATTTGGATTAAAGAATGCTGGGGCAACCTATCAGCGATCCATGGTCGCCTTATTTCATGAAATGATTCACCATGAGATAGAGATATACATGAATGACATGATAGACAGGTCTTAAACCGAGGAAGAGCTTCTTGATCATTTACAAAAGTTGTTTGATAGGTTGAATATATACAAGTTGAGGTTGAATCCGAATAAGTGCACCTTCGGGGTAAGGTCTGGAAAACTACTTAGTTTCATTGTCAATGACAAAGGCATTCAGGTAGACCCTGCAAAATTAAAGGCTATACAAGAGATGCCAACTCCTCGCACTGAGAAGGAGGTCAGAGGCTTTTTGGGACACTTAAACTACATAGCTAGGTTCATTTCCCATCTAACTGCTACTTGTGATCCAATCTTCAAGCTCCTGAAGAAAGATCAAGTGGTAAAATGGAACGATGAATGACAGACTTCCTTCGAAAGAATCAAGGAATACCTTCAAGAACCACCAATTCTGATTCCTCTGATTGAAGGAAGACCTTTGATAATGTACTTAACAGTGTTAGACAATTCAATGGGGTGTGTGTTGGGGCAGCATGACGAGTCTGGTGGAAAAGAGCACGAAATATACTACCTTAGCAAAAAGTTTACCGACTGCGAGACAAGATACTAACTGCTCGAGAAAACTTGTTGCACTTTGGCATGGGCTTCTCGCCGACTGAGACAGTATATGTTGACCCACACTAATTTGCTGATATCTAAGATGGATCCGATCAAGTATATCTTCGAGAAGCCCGCTCTCTCCGGAAGAATAGCGAGATGGCAGATGATCTTAACCGAATACGATATCTAATACAAGACTCGGAAAGCAATCAAGGGAAGTGTATTAGCTGATAATTTGGCTCATCAGGCCGTGGATGACTACCAGTCCATGAATTTTGAGTTCCTGGACGAGTATATTATGCTGGTGACTGACTATGAAGAACCTGGACCGAATGAAGGACCTGAAGAAGGATTTCGATGGACCATGTCTTTTGACGGAGCCTCGAACGCACTCGGTAATGGCATTGGTGCTGTAATTATATCTCCCAGAGGCTGTCATACTCCTTTCATCGCCAGATTATGTTTCAACTGTACCAATAATATGGCGGAGTATGAAGCATGCATCATGGGTCTCAAAGCTGCTATTGACCTAAGGATCAAGTTCTTGAGCATTTTTGGGGACTCAACCTTGGTGATAAGTCAGATCAAAGGAGAGAGGGATACAAAGCACCCGAATCTCATCCTGTACAGAGAGCACGTGTTAATATTGCTTCCACACTTTGAGGAGGTAACCTTTAAACACTTTCCACGAGAAGAGAATCAGTTAGCGGACGCGCTAGCTACCATGTCCTCTATGTTCAAGGTCAGGTGGAACAACGAGGCTCCTCGAATCACTATTGAGAGATTGGATGAACCAGCATACTGCTATGAGATCAACGCTAAAGGAGTAGCAGACAAATCTTGGTTCTATGAAGTGAAGAGATATCTTGAGGCTCAAGAGTATCCCGAGGGGGCATCTGTCAATGATAAGAAGTTTCTGAGAAGGTTCGCCGCAGATTTCTTCCTCAGTAATGGAATCCTCTACAAGCGCAACCATGACTCTACTTTACTTCAGTGCATAGACAAGAGTGAAGCAGAGAGGATTATGACAGATCTACACGAAGGTACCTTCGGAACCCATTCGAGTGGACATACCATGGCTAAAAAGATCCTACAAGCAAGATACTATTGGTCCACTATGAAAGTAGACTTCTATCAGCATTCTCGAACTTGTCACAAATGCCAGATCTATGCTGATAAAGTGCATGTACCTCTGGTTCCATTGAACGTCTTGACGGCTCCTTGGCCCTTTGCAATGTGGGGCATTGACATGATCGGAGAGATTATACCTACCGCTTCTAATGGGCATCACTCCATCCTGGTGGCCATTGATTATTTCATGAAGTGGGTTGAAGCTGCCTCTTTTGCTACTGTTACCAAGAACATTGTACTGCGGTTTATCAAGCATAACCTGATTTTTCGATACATTATGCCAGAGAGGATCATCACTGATAATGGTAAAAATCTCAACAATACGATGATCACCGAACTCTGTAAACAGTTCAAGATCCAGCATCATAATTCTTCCTCTTACCAGCCGAAGATGAATGGCACTGTGGAGGCTGCTAACAAGAACATCAAGAAGATCATACAAAAGATGACAGTGACATACAAAGACTGGAATAAGATGTTACCATTTTCTCTTCATGTTTATCGCACCTCAGCATGAACATCAACAGGGGCAACACCCTAGTCTTTGGTATATGGCATGGAGGTTGACTTGCCTATTGAGGTCCATATCCCTTCTCTCAGAATCATGAAGGATGCAGGTCTGAATGAAGATGATTGGATCTAGACTCGACTTGATCAATTGAATCTCATCGATGAAAAGAGACTTACTGCTGTCTGTCATGGTCAAATGTATCAAAAACGGATGATCAAGGCTTTCAACAAAAAGGTCAGACGCCGAGTATATCAAATCGGGGATCTAGTGATCAAGCGCATCATACTGCCGCAAGGTGATCCCAGGGGCAAATGGACTCCCACATACGAAGGACCATTTGTGATCAAAAACATATTTTCTGGTGGAGCCATGATTCTGACCACCATGGACGGTGACGATCTTCCTCAACCTGCCAATGCGGGCATAGTGAAAAGATACTATGCATAAATAAGACCTGCTAGGTTGAATGGCCTAGGAAAAAATAAGGGTTTCTCGACGAACCAAAAGGGTTCGGGCAAAAATTAGGGATGAAAACAAAAAATATTCGTACACCCGGCAAGTTGAAAACCTGAAAAGGAGGCTTGGGCAAAAAAGGGTATCCCAGTGGACCAAAAACCCGAAAGGACGGTCCAGGAAAAAGTTAGGGATTTGAAGTGTATCACTATGTCCCATTGGATCACCTTGTGACCAGACTTCAGCATCAGCCATCAAGCTCAAACGGTACCGATCAATCCAGTCAGCTTCGGACAAGTAGCAAAGTGATGAGACGCTTGAAGACATAGCGACAATAGCAGAATTGAAACTCAATGGGATTATTACACATAGTTGTTTTCTTCTCTTTGTACACGATATTGTATAACTTTCATTTTCATGATGGTGTTCTCTTACTAGAGCGCCAGCCTCCTTGTACAAAAACGCCTGTTATAGGCCAACTTCAAAATTAATACAAGTCATTTTTACAAAACCATTTGTTTTTCTTTTTCTGTTTTGTTTTGAAAAAACGTCCAATGATTTATTCTTGACATATGAATTTGAACATGATTGTTATTCACAAACATTTGCATAAGAAACAGAAAGACAGTTGCTCGTGACTTAAGGAACTGGGGCAAAGACTAAAAAACCATGTCAATCCCGACAGTTACTCCTTCCAGCGGGTACAGGGGCAGGTACAATTTTGAAACAAGGTCACCATTACATGCGACCCCGTGACATCTACACTCCCCACAGAGTAGAGGCAACCAAAAGCTTTGACATTTGCTTCCCCAAACAGGAGTTACTTTCCCCAGTAAAGTTCCTCCAGAAAGTCGATATTTATATTCCCCAGCCGAATTTTATAATCGCAAGCGGTTCATAAAGTTTTCTCCCGAGTAGAGTTTATTTATCTGAATACAGAAGCTCAATCCCCAATAGAGTTTATTTCTATAGCTAAGAAAGTTCATTCCCTGGCGGAGTTTAGTTCCCTAAATCGGCAAAATATCTCACCAAACCATCTCTTCTCGCAAACAGAGTTATTCCCCCGCAGAGTTATTCTCAGGCAGAGTCTCTCCCCGGCAGAATATTCGCAAACAGAAAGGAGTAAATCCACAGCATAGTCATCTTCATTCACCATCCCCAGTGGAAATGAATGGCTCAACTTCCCATTACTCTTCAGCAGCAGTCCGGGATTTATTTTCCCCGACTAAGAAGTACTGCAATAGCATCCCATATTCATACATCGTGGCATGCACATACATATTGCATACAGCACAATCTCATTTATTTTGAGAACATCATCATAATGCATTTCATACATCATGACATTGCATACGATTAACTCTTTACCTTTTAGGGAAAAGGCCAAATCAACAAGCTACGGCTATTTCAGAATTTTCTTTAAGAAGATTTCCTCACAAGACTTTCGTCTGGTTCAGTTGAATTGCTACCAAGATTCTCCTGATTACTATGCCAGTCAAAGTTGACCCAAGATCTCTCTGCTCACTATGCCGGTGGAAGAGATTCCAAGACTTTCGTCTGGGTTAGTTGAATCGCTACTAAGATTCTCCTGATTACTATGTGTTGTACCCCAAAATTTTCCCTCCCATATTTCTCAAAACATTTCAAGAAAGATCCTCAAGTTGCTCAAGCAAGTCCAAGGATTGACCAGACAAGCTCCCTCCTAAGGCAGTCTACCTCAAATTAGGGTTTCATGTTGCATCAAGATACTTGAGTCCAAGGGACCCCAAATTCTCAACATTGTCCTAATATGTTCACAAGATCATCCATGTCAAGTTTCAAGCCCTACAGAGAAAATTTGCTCAGTCAATTGCTCAAAGGCTTGAAAATCGACTGTGCTGGGGCAAAAGTCAACTGTGACCCCCATACAATCAAACTTCAATATTTTTGGTCAACATCCTCATTTTTAAATATATTTCATAATTGGATCAAGGTTTGATCATGATTCATCAAGGATTACTCATAATTCCTCAAGAATCAAAAGTTGCTAAATTAGGGTTTTGTAGGAAAAGTCAACTCAACTTTGACCAAGCATAATTTTCTCATACTTTATGAGAAATGACCCATCCAAATATCATTTTGAATAGGATGACATGCTCTACAATCCATCTTCAGCTCCCAAGTTCAAAATATGCACCCACAGGAAGTTATGAATTTGGACATTATAGGTCATTTTGAAAAGTCAACAAAAACACCTTTTTTGTCAAAGCTTCATACATGAGCATGGAATATAAAATTGAGATAAGACCAAAAGGGTTTCTTAGAGGACATCTCAAGATTTCTAAAAATTCCAATAACACCTTCAAAGAGTCAAAATTGAGGAAGTTATGAATTCGTGAAGTTGTCCTTTTTTGCAAAATTGCCAAAAGTCAACTACGCCTAAAAATGCAATTTTTGCCAAATTGGCCCAATCTTTTTCACTTGTTTTGAGTTGGCAACATGGTCCACGAGACCTAGCCTTTTCCACTTGTCATTATCTTGTTTTTTATTATTTATTTTTATTTTTATTTGAATTAAATCATTTTAAATCAAAACAAATCATAGAAAATCCAAAATATTGAAAACTCAAGATTTTTTACATGATTCAGGTCTTAATATCCAGCTAGCATGAGATCAAACTCGTGTAAAGGCATGAGGTGCACAAAAAGATTGAATTAGGCTATTTTTGGAATGATATTCAAAGTGTATCAAATCAAAATCAAATTAAATAATGGAGGAAGATTGAGCACACTCTTTCAACCCTAATTCAGTCCTCAATACATATAGAAGGAATGCAGACCTAAAACAAGGTTAGAAGGAGGCGTATGAACCAGAAACAAAACTTGAAAAAACAAGAAAAAGTGCAAACACGAATTCCTACTTAGAGGCCAATTCAAGACCCTTGGACCATTCCAATCGCTTCCTGGGATCCCTAGCAAGCAAAAGCAATCAAGAACAAGCATTCACAAGCCCTATATCTCGCTGTAAGTCCATCACGACATTGCTTATTTCTTGAATTCGGTTTGCATGATTTAGACATTGATAGCATGAATTAATGATATATTCTTGATCACCATCATGTTTGCAAGCTTCCTGTAACATTTGATTGCATTTTCATGGCTTGTATTGGATTTCACCATAGCTAGGGTTTTATGGTTCAATTTTGGATTTCCGTTTACAGGAAAAATGAGGCCATGAAAGGGCCACCAATGTGTTCAGCAAGGCCAGACGAAGCTATCCATGGCCTTCATTTTTATTTATCACGCTTGTGTTGAGTTTTGAGATTTATAGAGGCTATAGCTATGGACGAACGTCTGTAGGTAAAAGTCTGGGACTTTTACCCACGGAGAAGGGAAGAAGATGATTTGCTGGCGCCTTCCCATTGGATCGTTTGAATTTCCACGTGAATTTTTCCATATTATGCTTGTTTATAATATAATTATTGTTTTGTATTATTATAACAACTAAAGCAAGTGGCGTAGTGGTAGTGGAGTAGTTGGATAGTGCATCAGGGCTTGGGTTCGAATCCCAGGTCCCCCAAATTGCTTCATGATTTTTTCTTTCAGGTAATCTCATGCGCTTACAAATCCAAGGCCTGTCATACACCCTCATCATCCAGCCTGCCAGATGGCCAGATGGCCAAATCCAAAGACCATCAATGGAAGAGCACCAAACGCCTAGTCAAACGCCTTGCATGGGATCTCAAAAAGTCAAAAAGGACCTCCATCTTTTGGGCCCAAGCTTGCTATTCACACCCCCTTCAGATTGCTATTCTCAGGCCCAAATCTCTTTCTCTATACTTTTTTTTATTTGTGTTAATTAATTAATTTATTTTATTTACTAACAAAATAATTATTTTCTTTTTACCAAAAAATCACAAAAATAATACTTTTCACAAATTAGGTTTAGATTTTATTTTTTATCAAAAAATTAACTAATTTAATTAGATTTTAATTTTATATAACTTTAATTCCTTTTGTATATAATTAAAATTAATTATAACAAATAGGTTTTTAGTTCTAACTTAATTATATTTTCTTTTCTTAAAAATAACCAAAAACCACAAAATAGGCCATGTAATTATTTTCATTAATTAATTTAATTAACTAATTAATTTTTTTATTTTATTTAGAAAACCTAATTCTTTTCTTAAAAAATAATTAAAAACAACAAAAACATTTTTTCTTTTAATTAGGTTAAAAAGGGTCAAAACCCTAAATTTTTCTTATCGTTCTAATTTGATCGCGCGCGCTTTATTGTCTTATTATTTTTCCCATATTGATGTAACTGTTCACAAGTTGTAATAGTTTAAATTATGACTTTTCATTTTTATTTATTGCTTTATTTCTTAAGGGTTTGTTTTTGGCTATGTAAATACCCGAAGCCTTGTAATAGCTTAGTTTAATTTCCGCATTTTAAATTCCACAAAATATTAAACTGTTAGATGTATGATATTAGGATGCATTACAAGAATGTATGTTAAATTTAAAACGGTTAGATGACCCTAAAATGTGCAAAGATAAATAATCTGAAATTGAATCACTCGCACATGCGCACTCCTAGGGTACACTCCCACTTGGTTGCCTTCGGTAAACGGTCATTGAGTATAGGATGCTTTAGTGATCATCCTTTTGTTCAAAGATCAATGTTGCCTCGGAATGGTTGCCTCGGATATTGTTGCCTCGGATAATTGATCTAAGACATTAGGGTTACTACTAAAACGTCCTAACGTTGTTTTAGTGACCGTACGTCCCTTTCGAATTGACCCTCAAAACTCCAACGACGGTGCTACCTACTCACTAATAGTGGGATAGCATTGTCTAAAGGAAACGAACATAGAACCATTCTTTTTTCGAGTAGGTAGATTAGCTCTTAAGTACTTGCTCAAACAAAACAAACTTTTCACACTTACACTCCTTTCAAACAAAGTTTTCAAAAACACTTCATTACACTCTTGAAGACAGAAGCAAGAGTTAAATCAAAGTCAAAACAAAAACTTTTCAAAACACACAAGTGCACAAAGAAACAATTTTGAAAATGATGAGCAAGTACCTAAGAGCCCGTAGATAATTACGGATAGAAAGGGTGCTAATACCTTCCCTTTCTATAATCTACCCCCTGTACTCAGAAATATCTCGAAAAAGGAATTTTTCTGTGCTTTTTTCCTTTCCTTGTTGGATAAAATAAAAGTCGGTGGCGACTCTTGCTTACCGCGACATTTTGCAAACACAAACGCAAAACGCAAACCAGCAAATTCCTTAAAAAGGGAAACACGTCCCGGTTCTGGCCACCGTATCACAGAACTGGCGACTCTGCTGGGGAGATTTAATAAGTGGGGTGTACCTTAGGATTAATTCATCATATTGTTTTCTATTGTTTTGATTTGATTGCTTTATTTTTGTGGGCTTTGAATCGGAGTTACTATAGATCCTAACCCGGATCTGGGGATACCTTTTAGGTAAGTAGCAATAGACTGTGAGGGAACTGTATGGCGTAGACCGATACGGTTGAAGCAGTAGCTTTGTTGATGTGGCACATTAGTTGGTACCGATATACCTTGTGGAGAAACAAGGAGAGTATGGGGCTGCTATATGGGTCATTAAGCATCAACTGACCTTAGAACCTATAATTGACCAACTTGGCCATAGGAAGTAGTGATATGCTACACTCATTGAGACCATACTCTCGAGATGGTTCTGGCTGCAAGAAAAGATTGCGTGACTAGAATTATGACCGATGGAGGATGGTCAGTGATATTGAGAACCTCTATAACCCGGTTACTATTACTAGGATAGGTTGAACAACCTAAACTGCAAGAGGGTAGTACCTAAACTCCATGCTAGCCTGAAATTTAAGGGCTATTGTGTGACTTGTTTGCCTTTACCATGTTTGATACCTGCTATACCTGTTGTGTGTTTTCTCATGACATCGTGCATCATGACATAGCATGCATACCTCATTAGACTGACCATTTCAAAGACCGAGGGGATTCATCTTTGTTCTGTTTTGCAGATTATGGCTTCTATGCGCAGAAATACCATTCGAGTTAACTTCGTGCAAATCCCTGCTCAGCTCAGAGAGTTGGTTTCAAAAGTTCCTGATACTTCCTCCTTTGTTAGAAGACATGGTCATCTCCTTAGCCTGGTCACTTCAAAGTTGGATGAGCAAATGATGAGTGTGTTGTTCCAGTTCTTCGACCCGTTGCATCATTGTTTCACCTTCCCGGACTATCAGTTAGTCCCTACTTTGGAGGATTTTTCTGACTTACTGGGCATATCTATTCTAGAGAAGACACCCTTTACAGGTTTGGAGATAGCTCCTAGGCCAGAGGATATTGCTTCAGCCCTACATCTAAAAATGACTGATATAGTGTCTAACTGGGAGATTCGGAGTGGGGTTAAATGTTTCTTGGCTAAGTTTTTGATTGATCAAGCTCAACAGTTCTAGGATAGTTTGGACTTTCAAGAATTTGAAGACATCCTGGCTCTCCTCATATACGGCTTGGTTCTGTTCCTGAATCCAGATTCTTTCGTCGATGTGAACACAGTCAAGATCTTCATGTCTCGTAACCTAGTGCCTACTCTCTTGGGTGATATTCTGCATGTTCTTTATACCCGTACTATGCGGAGAAGGGGAACTCTCATGTGTTGTACACCGCTGCTGGCGAGGTGGTTTATTTTGCACCTCTCCAAATCTGTATTGAAGAATGAGGAAGGTGTAGGTTGGTCTTAGAGAATAATGTCCCTTGCTCATACGGACATCCTTTGGAGTACTAAAGATATGGAAAGAGTAGCTATCATTGATCACTGTGGGGAATACCCTAATGTTCTGTTGCTTGGAATTCAAGGGGGAATAACCTACAATCCTTGTTTGGCTTTACGACAGTTCGAACGCGCTCAAAGAGACAGTCCTCACGAGTTGCTGCTTACAGGCATTGTCTTTGACTTCAAGGGGGATGTTGAGGGACATCGCCGCAGGTTTATACGAGCTTAGGACAGGGTGAACAGGTCTGACCCCCATGAGCTAGGAATGAAGACTTCTCTCCCGATGCAACCGTATCTCCATTGGGTTTGATCCCGTGCTCAAAAGTTGGGGATGCCATATGAAGCTGTTTTGCCGGTGATTGTGGAGCATACTGATGAAGAAGGGGTTCCTTATACAATCCTCCATCCTTATATGCCTACTGATCTGAGGGCATTAAAGAGATCTTAGATCCAGTTAAAGGAAGAAAGGGATACCTACAGAGAGAAATATCATGAGCAGGAACGGAAGATCTTGAAGCTTGCAAGGCAACTTGAGAATGAGAGGACAATCAACGATTATGTCAGCACGAAGGGAAAACGACCATGGGACTTCTGATGTCTTTTATTATTTCTAGCCTAGACTTGCTTTTCAGTTTATTTCTTTTTTAACGCCTTAAAGGCATTTGTTAAACATTGTTACAAGTTTTAATCTAATAAAGTGTGTTTTGTTTTGGTTTACAAATTTGAATCTCCCAAAGTATTTGAAATCATTTCATACACATTTCATTCCCATGCACCTCATTACAGGTACCATTACAGGTTTCTCATCTTCTTTGCTGTTTATTTCAGCAATAATGTCTTCCGAAACACCTACTGATCAAGCAATTGAGGCTCTTCAAGCACAGAATGCTCAGTTCCAAGAGATGTTCCTGAACTTGGCCAAAGGGCAGCAAGATTTGAAGACCCTCATCTTGAAGGACAAGAAGAAGAAGAAGAAGGTGGTTCTGCTGAATATGGGTCACAGATTCGGGAACAATTTGCGACAGGAAATTGATTTGTCCCATTCATCTGGAGGGGGAGAGAATCAAGAGGAAAGAAAGGGGCCTAGTCCTGTGGTTTTTGACAATGACACAAATTTTGATGAAGACCGGTATCCTCCTGCCGAGGATAGGTATAAGCAACTCAAAGACCGATTGAGTGCAATGGAGATCCAGAAGATACCTGGGTTGGACTTTGGAGATTTTGGATTGGCATCTGGGGTGGTGATCCTGCACAAGTTTAAAGCTCCTGTCTTTGCTAAGTACGATGGGGTATCTTGCCCGAAACTACACCTCCGCTCGTATGTTAGAAAGATTCGACCGTATACTGCCGATAGGAACCTCTAGGTTCATTTCTTTCAAGATAGTCTGTCAGGGACTCAACTTGAATGGTTCTATCAACTGGAAGGAGCTAATGTCCGCAACTGGGAGGACTTTGTTGCTTCTTTTTACAAGCAATACCAGTATAATGTCGACCTTGCCCCTACGCGTACTTAACTTCAGAGTATGTCTATGGGTACAGGCGAGGGATTTAAGGACTACGCTCAGAAATGGAGAGATCTTGCTGGAAGAGTCCAACCCCCTCTGTCTGATAGGGAGTTGGTGGATATGTTTCTTGGGACTTTGTCCGGTCCATATTTCAACCATTTGATCGGAAGTTCATCATCTGGGTTCACTGAATTAATTTTGACTGGGGAAAGAGTTGAAGCCGGTATCAAAAGTGGCAAGATACAGAAAGGTGCTTCATCAAGTACAGAGAAGAAGCCCTTCAGGAAAGAAGCTAGTGTAGTCTACGGCTCGAGGAGCCAAAACCGACCTGAACGCCGCCAAGTAGTTAATGCGGTAGTAATATCAAGACCAACTGTTGCCCCACAATGCAACACTCAACAAAGAGTAGAAAGGCCACAAAGACAGTATACTCAGCTCAGTATGACTCTATCTCAAATTTTACCGCAATTTTTGAAGATCAACTTGGTGACTCTGAGGGAGGCCCCGAAGAATCCCAGCACTACATCACCGTTGTATAATCCGAACGCCCACTGCGCCTATCACTCTAATAGCCCAGGGCATGATACGAACAATTGTTGGGCCTTGAGGAATAAGGTACAAGATTTGATTGAAGCTAAAGAGATTGAATTTGACGCGTCGAAAAAACCCAACGTCATAATTGCTCCTATGCCCAAACATGATCAGGGAGTGAATGCAATTGAGGTTGATGATGAAGAGTCAGATTTCGACAACTGGATTTACCCGACTACCAACGGTGGATTGAGCAATTGGAAGGCAAAGGACTTCATGACCATTTCTTTTATTACACTGTAATAGACTTTTGTTTTGGGATTTGTAACAGACAATTTGAAATTTTTACGGCCCGGTGCCTTGCCCGAACCACCGTGGCTTTGTTTGTGAGGGCTTATTTTGTGTCATTTCCATATATCATCAATAAAGCATTGGAAGTTTTCGTGCATTACAAATTTTGCGCTCCTTGTTTTTCTTTTCTATCTTGCACTTTATCAAAACGACTATTTGTCTTACACAAACTCACATATCATAATACAGGTCCACATCCACTCTGGATCCCACTGATAACGACTCTACTACTACCAATTATGACTTTGAAAGTCCGATCAACCAAGCCAAGGACGAAGGTGAGGATGATTGCGAAGTGCCTGGGGAACTTGCTAGACTGTTATTACAGGAAGAGAGGGCCGTACAGCCCCATGAAGAGCCAGTGGAATCAATAAATCTGGGTACAGAAGAAGACAAGAAAGAGGTCAAGATCGGTGAAAATCTGGAGTCTAGTGTTAAGCAACGATTGATACAAATGCTACGTGATTAGGTTGAAATCTTCGCCTGGTCTTATGAAGATATGCCTGGGTTGGATACTGATATCATGGTACATCGCTTGCCAACTAAGGAAGACTTTCCTCTAGTAAAATAGAAGGTCCGCCGAATGTTCTCATAGATGTCTGAGAAAATCAAAGTTGAGGTTATGAAATAGTTTGATACCGGTTTTCTAGCAGTCACTTCTTACCCGCAGTGGGTTGCCAACGTGGTTCTGGTGCCAAAGGAAGATGGTAAAGTTCGGATGTGTGTGGACTATAGGGATCTGAACAGGGCTGGTCCCAAGGATGATTTCCCTCTGCCTCATATCGACGTTCTGGTTGACAACACCACATAACATAAGGTCTCCTCCTTTATGGATGGTTTCTACGGTTACAATCAGATTAAGATGGCTCCCGAAGACATGGAGAAGACAACCTTCGTTACGCAGTGGGGTACCTTTTGCTACAAAGTTATGCCCTTCGAATTGAAGAATGCTGGGGCAACGTATCAGCGCGCCATGGTCGCTTTTTTCCACGACATGATTCACCATGAGATTGAGGTATACGTTGACGACATGATTGCAAGGTCTCAGACTGAGGAAGAACATCTTGACCATCTCCAGAAGCTATTTGACAGGTTGAAGTTGTACAAGCTGAGGCTAAACCCGAACAAGTGCACTTTCGGGGTGAGGTCTGGTAAGCTGCTGGGTTTTGTCTTTAGTGATAAAGGTATTCAGGTAGATCCTGCAAAGGTGAAGGCTATATAGGAAATTCCAGCTCCCCGAACAGAAAAAGAAGTCTGAGGCTTTTTGGGACGTCTGAACTACATTGCCCGATTCATTTCACATCTTACTGCTACTTGTGAGCCAATCTTCAAGTTACTAAAGAAAGATCAAGTGGTAAGGTGGAATGATGAATGTCAGGCCGCTTTCGAAAGGATCAAGGAATATCTCCAAGAGCCACCCATTTTGATGCCTCCAGTTGAAGGGAGACCTTTGATCTTATACTTGACATTACTCGATAATTTGATGGGGTGTGTGCTGGGTCAGCATGACGAGTCTGGATGAAAAGAGCAGGCTATTTACTGCCTTAGCAAAACGTTTACCGACTGTGAGACCCGATACTCACTGCTTGAGAAAACTTGCTGCGCTTTGGCATGGGCTGCTCTCCGGCTGAGACAGTATATGCTGACTCACACTACTCTATTGATATCAAAGATGGACCCGATCAAGTATATCTTCGAGAAGCCTGCCTTATCCGGAAGAATAGCGAGATGGCAGATGATCTTGACTGAGTATGACATCCAATACACAACCCAAAAGGAAATCAAGGGAAGTTTGTTGGCAGATCATTTGGCACATCAGGCAGTGGATGATTACTAGTCTATGAACTTCGAATTCCCGGATGAGAACATCATGTTGGTGACTGACTGAGAAACCTGGACCGAATGAAGGACCTGAGGAGGGATCCCGATGGTCTATGTATTTTGATGGAGATTCGAACACTTTGGGTAATGGTATTGGCGCCGTAATCATATCTCCTGAAGGTTGTCATACTCCGTTCACCATCCGATTTTGTTTTAACTGCACCAATAACATGGCAGAATATGAAGCGTGCATCATGGGCCTTCGAGCAGCTATTGACCTGAGGATTAAGTTCTTGAGTGTATTCGGAGATTCCGCTCTCGTGATCAGCCAGATCAAAGGTGAGTGGGATACGAAGCACCTAAATCTTATTCCTTACAAGGAGTATGTGCTGACATTGCTTCCACACTTCGAGGAGATAACCTTTGAACACTTCCCAAGAGAGGAGAATCAGTTGGCGAACGCGCTAGCTACTATGTCTTCTATGTTCAAGGTCAGGTGGGACAATGAGGCTCCCTAAATTACCATTGAGAGGTTGGATGAACCCGCACATTGTTGTGATATTGAGACTGAAGAGGTAACAGATAAACCCTGGTTTCACGAGGTGAAGAGGTATCTTGAGGCTCAGGAGTACCCCGAGGGTGCATCTGTTAATGATAAGAAGTTTCTGAGGAGGTTCGCGACGAAGTTCTTCATCACTAATGGCATCCTTTACAAGTGTAACCATGACTCAACCTTATTGTGATGTGTGGATAAGAACGAGGCAGAAAGAATTATGGTAGAGTTACATGAAGGTACTTTCAGAACTCATTCCAGTGGACACACCATGGAAAAGAAGATCCTACGGGCAAGATATTATTGGTCTACCATTGAAACCGACTATTATCAGCATTCCCGGACCTATCATAAGTGCCAAGTCTATGCTGATAAGGTGCATATACCTCCAGTTCCTCTGAACGTCTTGACGGCTCCTTGGCCATTTGCAACGTGGGGCATCAATATGATTGGCGAGATTAGACCTACTGTGTCCAATGGGCATCGTTTCATCCTGGTAGCTATTGATTATTTTACGAAATGGATTGAGGCAACTTCATTTTCTACAGTGACTAAGAACGTCGTGGCACGGTTTATTCGGCACAATTTGATCTATCGATACGGTGTACCAGAGAGGATCATTACGGACAATGGTACATATCTCAACAATACGATGATCACCAAGCTCTGAAAGCAGTTCAAGATACAACATCATAACTCTTCTCCTTACCAGCCGAAGATGAATGGGGTTGTCGAAGCGGCTAATAAGAAAATCAAGAAGATTGTGTAGAAGTTGACGGTGACATACAAAGATTAGCACGAGATGTTACCGTTCGCTCTTCAGGGGTACCGAACCTCAACGTGAACTTCAACAGGGGCAACCCCCTACTCTTTGGTATATGGCATGGAGGCAGTCTTACCCATTGAGGTCCAGATACTCTCTCTTCGGATTATGAAGGATGTAGGTTTGAGCGAGGACGATTGGATTCAGACTCGGCTTGATCAACTGAACTTAATCAACGAGAAGAGACTTACTGCTATTTGTCATGGTCATACGTACCAAAAGCGAATGATCAAGGCATTTAACAAGAAAGTTAGACGGCAAGAGTATCAAGTCGGGGATTTGGTGATCAAGCGCATCATACTGCCCCAAGGTGATCCCAGGGGCAAATGGACCCCTACGTATGAAGGGCCATTTGTGGTTAAGAACATTTTCTCGGGAGGAGCTATGATTCTAACCACCATGGACGATGACGACCTTCCTCACCTCGTCAAAGCAGACATAGTGAAAAAATACTACACATAATCAAAGACCCGCTAGGTTGACTAGCCTAGGCAAAAATAAGGGCTTCCCGGCGAACCAAAAGGGTTCGGGCAAAAATAAGGGATGAAAATGAAAAAAAAATTGTACACCCGGCAAGTCGAAAACATGAAAAGGCGGCTTGGGCAAAAAAGGGTATCCCGGTGGACTGAAAACCCGAAAGGGCGGTCAAGGCAAAAATTAGGGATTAAGGCGTAACACTATGTCTCATTGGATCTCCTTGCAACCAGATACCGGTATCAACTATCAAGCTCGGACGACACCGATCAATCTGATCTACCTTCAACCAAGTAGCAAAGTGATGAGATGCTCGAAGACATAAAGGCAATATCAAAGTTGGAACCCAGTGAGATTATTCACATAGCTGTTTTTCTTTACACAAATTATATAAACTCTATTGTTCGGCGGTGTTCTCTTACTAGGACGTCAGCCTCTTATATAAAAATGCCTATTTACAGGTTGACTTCAAAATCAATACAATGCATTTTCACAAAGAAATTTCAAATTGTTTTCTTTTTTCTGTTTTGTTTTGCAAGAACGTCCAATGGTTCACTTTTGATATATGAATTTGACAATAATTGCTGCTCATAAATATTTACATGCGAAACAAAAAACAATTACTCGTAATATCAGAAACAGGGGAAAATAAGAAATGTCCAGACCTTACAGTTGCTCTGTCCACCAGGTATAGGGATAAACCTAGTTGGAGAAAACGATTAAAAGTACATTCACTCCCCGCAGAGTAAGAAAAAGAAAGTGATATTAGCGGTCCCGAACAGGACACAACTCTCCCCAGCCGAGGCTCGTAACCGTGAATGAATCGGCAGTATTCTCCCCAACCAGAATTTATCTATCATCAGCACTAGAAAATTATCCCCAGTGGAGTTTGGAGAATGATCCCCAGTAGAGTCTGGAGGATTGTCCCCAGTAGAGTCTAAAAGATTATCCCCAGTGAAGTCGCAACTAGAAAATCATCCGCAGCAGAGTTCATTCCTTTCACAAACGGAAACTCAATCCCCAACAGAGTTTATCATCGCCGGCAACGATAACTCATCCCCAACTGAGTTTATTTCTTCCAAATCAACAGATCCTCCAATAGAGCATGTCCTCCCCACATAGTCATTTCCTCGTCAGTTTATTCCCCAATGGAGTTGTTCTCTCCTGCAGGAATATGCTCACAATCATCTTCATTCACTATCCCCAGCGGAAACGAAGAATTCAACTTCTTGCACTCTCCAGCAGCAACCCGGGATTTATTTTCCCCAACTAGGGATTATCATAAAAACATTGCATGTCCATACATCATGGCATGTGCATACACATCATATAAAACATTTTCATTTATTTTGAGAACATCATTGCCTGATACATATCATGCATTACATAAGCTATGAAGCCCGGGCACGACCGGATAGTATCTTGATTTCCACAGCATATTGTGAAGCCCATATTATGACCGGATAACAGTATTAGACTACCGCGAAGCCTGGATTACGACCAGATAGTGGTATCTCTTAAAAGCAAGCTATGAAGCCCAGATTCGACCGGATAATAGTTTAATCCCCAGCAAGCACCATGAAGCCTGGATTCGACCAGATAGTGGTATATCATAAACGCCAGCCGTGAAGCCCAGATTACAACCGGATAGCAGCTCAGCAAGCACCATGAAGCCTGGATTCGACCAAATAGTGGTATATCACAAACACCAGCCGTGAAGCCCGAATTACGACCGGATAACAGCTCAACAAGTTATTGTGAAGCCTGGATTACAACCAGATAGCAATAAAAAGTTCTGTGAAGCCTGGATTACGACCAGATAGCAGCCAAAGACACCGCGAAGCCTGGATTTCAACCAGATAGTGGTATGATACACTATGAAGCCTGGATTATGACCAGATAACAGTGAGGAACACTGTGAAGCTTGGATTACGACCAAATAACAATTTACCCGACCAATTACTATGAAGCCCGAATTCGACCGGATATTAGTAGGCCTAACAGTAAAAGGGAAGCCCGGATGCGACCGGATAACCACTTGATTTCTTTTGAAGCTTGGATTTCGACCAAATAGAAATTCCACCTGGATAATTACTTAGAAGCCCGGAGTCGATTGGATATTAGTATGCCCTGAATACAATTTGAAGCTCGGATGCGACCGGATAACAACTTAATTCCTTCTGAAGCCTGGATTACAACCAGATAAGAATTGAGAAATTGTGAATCCTGGATTACGAACAGATAGAAAGTTTAATCTCATCTCCCCCGTGAGTCACTGTAAATCCTGGATTACGACCAGATAGCAGTCGGTCTTATTACTATGAAGCCTGGATCACGACCAGATAGTAGTTCATTTTCACTTCTTCAGAATAACGGACGATCGAAGTTCCTAAAATTCAACAGAGATGATTCCTCAGCAGAATAACGGACGACCGAAGTTCCTAAAATTCAACAGAGATGATTCCCCAATAGAATAACGGACGACCGAAGCTCCTAAAAATTCTATTTCTCCTAAGATAAAGAACAACATTCCCCAGCGGAATATTCCTCAACAACAGGTATACAAGCTCTCGCTAAGGAATCTCTTATGCGATCGACACTTCTTCGGATGGCATCTTTAAGTCCATTCCCCGTCATCAGTCTCCAAATGGAATCTTTAAGCCCATTCCCGACATCACAAGACAAGTACCATATCATGTGAGTGCAAATTTCTGGGCACTCTAGTGCTCAATCATCTTCCACCTTTGGATCACGAAAGGCAGACAAGCCAATCTACATCCTCAGGTTTAAGAAGATTAAACAGGGGCAGCTGTTGTACCCCAAAATTTTCCCTCCCCATATTTCTCAAAACATTTCAAGAAAGATCCCCAAGTTGCTCAAGGAAGTCCAAGGATTGACCAGACAAGCTCCCTCCTAAGGCAGTCTACCTCAAATTAGGGTTTCATGTTGCATCAAGATACTTGAGTCCAAGGGACCCAAAATACTAAAAATTGTCCTAATATGTTCTCAATATCATCCATGTCAAGTTTCAAGCCCTACAGAGAAAATTTGCTCAGTCAATTGCTCAAAGGCTTGAAAATCGACTGTGCTGGGGCAAAAGTCAATTGTGACCCCCATACAGTCAAACTTCAATATTTTTGGTCAACATCCTCATTTTGAAATATATTTCATAATTTGATCAAGGTTTGATCATGATTCATCAAGGATTACTCATAATTCCTCAAGAATCAAAAGTTGCTAAATTAGGGTTTTGCAGGAAAAGTCAACTCAACTTTGACCAAGCATAAATTTCTCATACTTTATGAGAAATGACCCATCCAAATCTCATTTTGAATAGGATGACATGCTCTAAAATCCATCTTCATCTCCCAAGTTCAAAATATGCACCCACAGGAAGTTATGAATTTGGACATTATAGGTCATTTTGAAAAGTCAACAAAAACACCTTTTTTGTCAAAGCTTCATACATGAGCATGGAATATAAAATTGAGATAAGACCAAAAGGGTTTCTTAGAGGACATCTCAAGATTTCTAAAAATTCCAATAACACCTTCAAAGAGTCAAAATTGAGGAAGTTATGAATTCGTGAAGTTGTCCTTTTTTGCAAAATTGCCAAAAGTCAACTACGCCTAAAAATGCAATTTTTGCCAAATTGGCCCAATCTTTTTCACTTGTTTTGAGTTGGCAACATGGTCCACGAGACCTAGCCTTTTCCACTTGTCATTATCTTGTTTTTATTATTTATTTTGATTTTTATTTGAATTAAATAATTTTAAATCAAAATAAATCATAGAAAATCCAAAATATTGAAAACTCAAGATTTTTTACATGATTCAGGTCTTAATATCCAGCTAGCATGAGATCAAACTCGTGTAAAGGCATGAGGTGCACAAAAAGATTGAATTAGGCTATTTTTGGAATGATATTCAAAGTGTATCAAATTAAAATCAAATTCAATAATGGAGGAAGATTGAGCACACTCTTTCAACCCTAATTCAGTCCTCAATACATATAGATGGAATGCAGACCTAAAACAAGGTTAGAAGGAGGCGTATGAACCAGAAACAAAACTTGAAAAAACAAGAAAAAGTGCAAACACGAATTCCTACTTAGAGGCTAATTCAAGACCCTTGGACCATTCCAATCGCTTCCTGGGATCCCTAGCAAGCAAAAGCAATCAAGAATAAGCATTCACAAGCCCTATATCTCGTTGTAAGTCCATCACGACATTGCTTATTTCTTGAATTCGGTTTGCATGATTTAGACATTGATAGCATGAATTAATGTTATATTCTTGATCACCATCATGTTTGCAAGCTTCCTGTAACATTTGATTGCATTTTCATGGCTTGTATTAGATTTCACCATAGCTAGGGTTTTATGGTTCAACTTAGGATTTCCGTTTACAGGAAAAATTAGGCCATGAAAGGGCCACCAATGTGTTTAGCAAGGCCAGACGAAGCTATCCATGGCCTTCGTTTTTATTTATCACGCTTGTGTTGAGTTTTGAGATTTACATAGGCTATAGCTATGGACAAACGTCTGTAGGTAAAAGTCTGGGACTTTTACCCACGGAGAAGGGAAGAAGATGATTTGCTGGCGCCTTCCCATTGGATCGTTTGAATTTTCGCGCAATTTTTTCCATATTACGCTTGTTTATAATATAATTATTGTTTTTTATTATTATAACAACTAAAGCAAGTGGCACAGTGGTAGTGGAGTAGTTGGATAGTGCATCAGGGCCTGGGTTCGAATCCCAGGTCCCCCAAATTGCTTCATGATTTTTTTCTTTCAGGTAATCTCATGCGCTTACAAATTCAAGGCCTATCATACACCCTCATCATCCATCCTACCAGATGGCCAGATGGCCAAATCCAAAGGCCAACAATGGAAGAGCACCTAACGCCTTGCATGGGATCTCAAAAAGTCAAAACGGACCTCCATCTTTTGGGCCCAAGCTTGCTATTCACACCCCCTTCAGATTGCTATTCTCAGGCCCAAATCTCTTTCTCTATACTTTTTTTATTTGTTTTAATTAATTAATTTATTTTATTTACTAACAAAATAATTATTTTCTTTTTACCAAAAAATCACAAAAATAATAATTTTCACAAATTAGGTTTAGATTTTATTTTTTATCAAAAAATTAATTAATTTAATTAGATTTTAATTTTAGATAACTTTAATTCCTTTTGTATATAATTAAAATTAATTAGAACAAATAGGTTTTTAGTTCTAACTTAATTATATTTTCTTTTCATAAAAATAACTAAAAACCACAAAATAGGCCATGTAATTATTTTCATTAATTAATTTAATTAACTAATTAATTTTTGTATTTTATATAGAAAACCTAATTATTTTCTTAAAAAATAATTAAAAACAACAAAAACATTTTTTCTTTTAATTAGGTTAAAAAGGGTCAAAACCCTAAATTTTTCTTATCGTTCTAATTTGATCGCGCGCGCTTTATTGTTTTATTATTTTTCCCATATTGATGTAACTGTTCACAAGTTGTAATAGTTTAAATTATGACTTTTTATTTTTATTTATCGCTTTATTTCTTAAGGGTTTGTTTTTGGCTATTTTTACAATACCCGAAGCCTTGTAATAGCTTAGTTTAATTTCCGCATTTTAAATTCCGCAAAATATTAAACTGTTAGATGTATGATATTAGGATGCATGACAAGAATGTATGTTAAATTTAAAACGGTTAGATGACCCTAAAATGTGCAAAGATAAATAATCTGAAATTAAATCACTCGCACATGCGCACTCCTAGGGTACACTCCCACTTGGTTGCCTTCGATAAACGATCATTGAGTATAGGATGCTTTAGTGGTCGCCTTTTGTCCAAAGATCAAAGTTGCCTCAGAATGGTTGCCTCGGATTTTGTTGCCTCAGATAATTGATCTAAGACATTAGGGTTACTACTAAAACGTCCTAACATTGCTTTAGTGACCGTACGTCCCTTTCGAATTGACCCTCAAAACTCCAACGACGGTGCTACCTACTCACTAATAGTGGGATAGCACTGTCTAAAGGAAACGAACATAGAACAATTCTTTTTTTGAGTAGGTATATTAGCTCTTAAGTACTTTCTCAAACAAAACAAACTTCTCACACTTACACTCCTTTCAAACAAAGTTTTTAAAAACACTTCATTACACTCTTGAAGACAGAAGCAAGAGTTAAATCGAAGTCAAAACAAAAACTTTTCAAAACACACAAGCTCACAAAGAAACAATTTTGAAAATGATGAGCAATTACCTAAGAGCCTGTAGATAACTACGGATAGAAAGGGTGCTAATACCTTCCCTTTCTATAATCTACCCCCCGTACTCAGAAATATCTCGAAAAAGGAATTTTTCTATGCTTTTTTCCTTTCCTTGTTGGATAAAATAAAAGTCGGTGGCGACTCTTGCTTACCGCGACATTTTGCAAACACAAACACAAAACACAAACCATCAAATTCCTTAAAAATGGAAACATGTCCCGGTTCTGGCCACCGTATCACACTATGCCAGTCAAAGTTGACCCACGATCTCTCTGCTCACTATGCCGGTGGAAGAGATTCCAAGACTTTCGTCTGGATCAGTTGAATCGCTACTAAGATTATCCTAATTACTATGCCAGTCAAAGTTGACCCCATATCTCTCTGCTTACTATGCTGGTGGAAGAGATTCCAAGACTTTCGTCTGGGTAAGTTGAATCTCTACTAAGATTCTCCCTATTACTATGTCAGTCAAAGTTGACCCAAGATCTCTCTACTCACTATGCCGGTGGAAGAGATTCCAAGACTTTCGTCTGGGTTGGTTGAATCGCTACTAAGATTCTCCTAATTACTATGCCAGTCAAAGTTGACCCAAGATCTCTCTACTCACTATGTCGGTGGAAGAGATTCTAAGACTTTCGTTTGGGTCAGTTGAATCGCTACTAAGATCCTCCTGATTACTATGCCAGTAAAAGTTATCCCAAGATCTCTATGCTTACTGTGTCGGTAGAAGAGATTCCAAGACTTTCGTCTGGGACAGTTGAATCGCTACTAAGATCCTCTTGATTACCATGCCAGTCAAAGTTAACCTAATATTTACTCTGGATCAGTCAAATTGATATTAAGATTCTTATTCCAGTTAAAGAAGTTATGAAGCCCAAAAACTAACTGGATAATAGTTAATCAATAATCCAAAATACTGTTAAGCTCGGATCCTGACCGAATAATAGTTTAATCTCATTTCCCCAATAAGTCGTTGTGAAACACTGGAATACGACCAGATAACAGTCAACCTTATTATCCTCAACAAGTCACTGCGAAGCCTGGATCCTCACCAGTAGAGTAATGGACAACTGAAGCTCCTAGACTCTATTCCCCGAGACAGAGACCAACATTCCTCATCAAAGTCCTCCCTAACAATAGAAACATAAATTATCGCCTAAGAATATCTCACGAAATCATCATTGTTCTGGATGGCATCTTTAAGCCCATCTCCGACGACTCCCTGTCACATTCTCTATATGGCATCTTTAAGCCCATCTCCGATGATATTCCGTCATCTTCTCCAAATGGCATCTGTAAGCCCATTCCCGATGTCATCAACCATCAGTATTACTTCATGCAAGTGCAAATTTCTTGGCACTCTAGTGTTCAATCATCTTCCACCCTCAGATCACGAAAGACAGACAAGCCAATCTAAATCCTCAGGTTTAAGAAGATTTAACATGGGCGGTTGTTGTACCCTAAAATTTTCCCTCCCATTTTCACACAAGACATACTCCTAGAGGTTCTCAATGGCTCAAGTTGACTAAGGATTGACCAGACAAATCCTTCTCTTAAGACAATAAGCCTCAAACTAGGGTTTCACTCCTCATCAATATGGTTGATTTCCAAGGGTCCAAAATGGTCTCCATTATCCTAATATGTCCTCAAGATCATCCATGCCAAGTTTCATGCCTTACACAACAAGTTTGCTCAGTCAACTGCTCAGATACCTGAAAATCAATTATACTAGGTCAAAAGTCAATTGTGGCCCAAATACAGTCAAACTTCAAGATTTTTGGTCAACAACAACATTTTGAATTATTATTGATCATTTGATCAAGGGTTGATCATGATTCCTCAAGAAATGCTCCTAACTCATCAAAAGTTAAAAATGGCAATTTAGGGTTTCTATAGGAAAAGTCAACCAAACTTTGACCAGGCATAACTTTCTCATACTTTATCAGAAATTTTCCAACCAAGGCTCATTTTGAATAGATTCCAATTCCCTACAACTTCTTTTCATCCCTCAAGATCAAGAAATGCATCAATCGAAAGATACAAGCTCATACATTATAGGTCATTTCAAAAAGTCAACAAAAACACCTTTTGGGTCAAAGCTCCTTACATGAACATGGAAGATCCAATTGAGATAAAACCAAAAGGGTTGTTTATAGGATATCCTAAGCTTTCTAAAAAGTCTAAGAACACCCTCTTAGGGTCAAAAATGAGAGAGATATGCATTGCTAAAGTTGACCAAATTTTGGAAATATGCATGAAGTCAACATTTATCAAAATTGATTTTTTTTTCAAATGGGCCCATGTTTTCTTGCTTGAAACTTGTTCCTAAGAGGACCCACGACCCCTGGACTTATCCACCTATTATTTTATTATTTTTATTATTTGTTTTGATTTTTTATTCATTTAAATCAAAATAAATCAATTTAAATAATGGAATAATAAAATAAAATCCAAGATTTGATTTTATGACCACATAATGAGTCTATAATTAGCTGGAAAATCAAGATTTTCGTACAAGGAATGATTGGGATGAATATAGCGTGATTTGGCCAAATTTAGAAACAAAGTATATAAGATGCAAATCAAATCTCTTCTCATCAATATGCAAAGATTCAACTCAGTTTTATTGACCTAATTGCTTCTACTATATATGTATAATAAACCCTAATGATAAAAAAGAGGATTGGCCGTGTAGAATTGACACAAGAACCTCCAATTTTTTGACAAAAAGTGGCATTCGGTTTGGCATTTGTAGGGAGATTCAAGGCATTCTAAAGCTTGCAATCGATTCCTGGGCACGTTTGGAAGCTGTTTGGACCATTACCACGCATCAAAGCACCCAGAAACGCCCCATACGGTATCACGGTTTTTCGTTCATTCTTGAATTTGATTTTGACAATTTACGCATGATAAATGAATTTTGACCACATATTCATGTTTGTATAATCATTTAGAACATGTTTGCATAATCAGTCGTTTGTTTTGATGCTTGTATGGACAACTGCCATTGTTAGGGTTTGAAGCTTTGTTTTAGGGTTTTGTAGTACAAGTGAAATTAAGCCAAACGATGAACACCAGTGCACTCACGAGATCAAACCCAATTGATCTATGTATTTAGATTTCATTTTTATTATGTGGCTGTGATTTTTGAAATACACAGGTTTGTAGTTACAACAAGTTGCCCATAGGTAAAAGTCTTGCCTAAAACGAAAACCCTTTGGAGAAGATGATGGCGTGTCTAAGTCTGGTTGGCCAATTTGAATGGTGCGCGCTTTTCATTTATTATTACAGCTAATTATTAAATAATATGTATTGTTGTTGTTTGGTATCACAAAAGACCAAGTGGCCTAATGGTAAGAGCGAAGGGTTTTAAGGCATTGCATGTGTGGGAGGTCAGGGGTTCGATCCCTGCCTCATGCATATTATCTTTCTCATAATCTATTTGCAGATCCAATGTTATCATGCCCAACGCGTTCATCCTACACCCCAAATTCATCACTCTTGGATCAATCAACATCCATATCTAACGCCTTCAGGCTGCATCCTCATGATGGACCTCAAGGCTCCTAACAACACTGGATCCAGCACTAGTGATGGGCCACAGAATTGAGCTTTGGACGAATTCAGCATGCCACCCCCCAAAGTTGGGTTTACACCCCTCATGCCCATTCCTTCACTCTTTTTTTGTTTTTACTATTTTTATTTTTTGTTTAATTAATTTAATTCTTTTTTTTAAATCATTTTTTTATAAAATCAAAAATCACAAAAATAGGACTTAGTTTTTTTATTAAATTAATTTTTGCAAATTAATTATTTTAATCAATTTTAACTTATTTTCATTAATTAAAATTAATTAGAAAATTAGGTCAATTTCAAATCATTTTTTATAAAAAGATCCAAAAAATATTTCAAATTAGTTTTTTAGGGTTTTGCACTTTTCTTTTCAATTTTAATTCTCGCGCTTAATTATTTATGTCGTACGATTTATTTTTCATTATTGATGTAATTGCGCCCGATTTGTAATAATTAGGTTTTTAATTCCGCATTTTTACCTTTCAATCACTAATTATGTAATTGCACCAAACCTTTGTAATAGTTAAGAATTTTATATTTCTGCCATTTACTTTACTGCACGATAAACTGCTTAGATGAATGTTTAATAGGGTTGCATGAAAGATATTGATTAATTGAACCTAGATAACCCTAATTGCGCAAGATAATATATCTGAAAAAGCACACTTTTGCACACTTGCACCCCTAGGGTATTACCTCACTTGGTTGCCTTCGGAAATAATGGTCATGTCCCTCGAGCATAGGGATACTCTTAGCAAAGACCCTCGGTTAAAATCGTCATAAAGATCATAGTCCCTAAATGTCCCTCGAGTTTCCTACGAGAAATGATCTTATGATGATAGTCCCTTCAAAATGTTAAGGTATCCTTACATGTTTCCTTCAATGACTGCACGTCCCTTTCGATAGTCCCTAAAAAATCCAATAACTAGGGTTACCTACTCACTAATAGTAGGATAACATGGTCTAAAGGATATGAGGAAAATAACGCCTTTTTTCGAGTAGGTAGATAACTGTTAGGTACTTGCTCAAAATAATCCTTTTTACACCATACACTTTCAAACATACTTTTCAAACAAAAGTTTTCAAAAACACTTTATCACACTCTTGAGGACTCATACAAGAGTTACCATAAAGTGAATCGCCGCACTAAGGCACTTTCAAAGCTTTTCAAAACACACAAACACAAGCAATTTTCAAAAATGAGCAAGTACCTAAGAGCCCATGGAAAACCATGGATGGAAAGGGTGCTAACACCTTCCCTTTCCATAATCTACCTCCCTTACTCAGAAAATCTAGAAAAATGTATTTTTATGTTCTTTTCACCCTTTCCTTTGTTGGATAAAAGAAAAGTCGGTGGCGACTCTTGCTTACCGTGACATTTGCGAACAAAAAATGCAAAACAATATTAAATAGTCGGTTCTGCCACCATATCACAGTAGCAATAATGATCAATAAAAGCAATACATTTAGATTTTCATTCACCTTCTCATGGTCTTAGAACCCTTAGATTTTTTACTTTTTCACTTCTCAATTAATGATGCTAACTTGAGATAACGTCACTGCAGAGATTCTTCCTTTTTGAACAAATTGAAGGGTGAGAAAAACACAAGAAGGGGGGTTGAATTGGGTTTTCTAACAAGTTTCTTCTTCTCTCCAAATTATTTCATAAACTAGCTAAAAAGAATAAGACTTAGGAAATAATAAAATGACTTTTTTGGTTTATACAAGTTCACCTTCAACAAGGCTACTCTTATCCACCTGCCAAGGTAACTTTGCCTTCAACGAAGACTTAATCCACTAATCTCAACAAATTACAGATGTACGGGCTACCTTCCAGTGACTCACAACAACTTTCTAAGAGTCTAAAAAGACACCTTAGCCCTCTCAAGTTTACAGACTAACAACTTAGTCACTTGAGGCAATAATATATTCTAGACAAAATTACAATAAATTGTATTTATAACGTTTACTTCTAAAAATCAGATTAACACAACAATGAAAAGCAAAGTCTCTGATACAAATAATGACCAACAACTCTTTGTATTGAGAACTCTAAGATAAGCGCAAATAGTTTGCAACAACTCTTTGTGTTTAATCCCTAATATCTCAATACAATAATGAGTAACAACTCTTGTGTTCTTGATATTTCTCTAGAAGAATATTTATGGATAAATATTTGAATAATGATTCTTCTTTTCTCTTGATGTTATTCAGTATTTCAGCAATTTGATTCAAGCTTGATAATGTTGAGTAATTCATTCCTCTTTAAATGTTGTTGAGGTATCTTTTTATAGAATTTGAAAAATATATCGTTGATAGTACATAAACATCGTTTTCACTTGCCAGCTACAGTAATAGTAGCATTTCATAGTGGGAGACAAAATAGTACAATACATAAGCATGTAGTAGAATTTTAAGCCTATTGTTTGTACTACATTCTTCGTGGCTAAGTTTCTTTGAACCTTATCTTCTGATGTTTTACTTTTGGCTTGAAGTAGTAAGCTTGGAAGATATCTCTTTATGATCTTTTTCCTTTTTCTCTTTGTTGGATTGATTCTGATATGATGAATAAAAATGATTCAGAAGATGCTTCATTGTTGTAGAGTGAGAGTCTTTCAGATAATTGAATATTGTCTTCAGATATATAAGCAACAACTTATCTGATGAACACTGTCTTTTTTTGAGCGAAATATTTTCTGATCTATACATCTTAATCTAATCTTTGATTTCTGATAACAGCTTTTTTGAGCTATATATATGATGTCTGATTTCTGAAGCAAAAGCTTATATCAGTACATCTGATTTTGACGTTGAATTCTTTCTTTCTAATCTCTTGAATTGTGATCTTTGAATTGAGTTGGAAGTAATAGCTTATGTCAGCTATATCTTTATTCTGGTCTTGAATTCCTAATTTCTTTTATCTTGAATTTTGATATTTGAATTGAGCTGGAAGCAACAACTTATGCCAGCTACATCTTTGTTTCTGATCATGAATTCATTCTTTCTGATATCTGAGATCTTCGTTTCTGGTATCTTGAGATCTTCAATTCTAAGTCTGATTTCTGATATCTTTGTTTCTGAGCATCTTCATTTCTAATATCTTCATTCTTGACATTGAGCTGTAAGCAAAAGATTATATCATCTACTTCTTTGATTTCTGATATCTTGACTTCATACCTCTTTATTTCTGATCTTTTGAAGCTCGAGCTCTTCTTAGAAACTCATCAAGATTATTTTCTTATCGAACATTCAACATTCAACATAACTAATGATCTTTCATTAGAAACAAACTCAATGGTTCTTCTTCTGAGTGATTAAGTGATTCTGATGATATCTTAATCAAGACTATCCATAATTCTAATATCTACACACTCAATGAAACCATTAGAACTAAAATTGTTCTACATAAAATATATGCATTATTATAATCAAAACATAGAGATTTAAACACAGATCCAAATCTTGTTCTAACAATTTCCCCCTTTTTTATGATGACAAAACCATGTATTTTGATGGAACAATTATACAAAGTTAAATCATAAACAAAACAATATAAGAGTTTAGAAAACTTCCCCTGAATTGGAAACTCCCTCTGCGATAAACAATCTCCCCCTTAATCATAAACCTTTGATCCTTCAGAGTATCAAAGCATTACTATCCTTTCTGAATTTGATTATAAATTATTGATTTAAACTTTCAGCTTATCAGATTCATAATTCTTTCAGAACATTTGAAACATTAGAAGTTTTGTACCAGAACTTGATTTGTCATAGATGCGCATAATGTTCCTGAAAATATATTCTAAACAATTTGCATATATAATTTTGTTTTGCTAGAATGTAAGCAATGTGATTTCAGAGATATAAGTATGTATCAAAATCATCACTATTTTCTCCCCCTTTTTGTCAGAACCAAAAAGGTTTAGAATACAAGGAAAAAATATATTTTATCAAGAAACATATTACAAAAACAAAGTAGGTCCTAGTGTGTATAAGAAGTAGAGGAGTTACGATTCCTCTGAAGGAGTTTGTGAAGCATTTCCTTGATAGAGTTAGTGATATCTTTCTGATTGTGAAATGTTTCCTCGATCAACAATCATTCCTTTTGCATTTCCTCAAAGGTTTTTAGAAATCGAGGGAACACACCAGAATTGTTTTGAGAAGGTTCTTATAAATCTGCCTGTTCCTTTCTTGCAGCTTCTCTAGCATATTCTTCTGCTTTCTTAGCAGCTTCTCGCTCAACAGGCTTATGAGCTTCTATAGCCAGAAATCACTCTACAGCTTCTTTGACATATATTTCTCTAGCTTAACCCAAGAGATTTTAAATTCTGATGAATTCAACTGATATCCCACTTTTAAACCTATTTCGGGTGGCTAATAGATGGGGAGGATCAGTGTTGATGTTGGATACTTCACAAATCTTTTCTAATCTCCTAAATGCACTTTCCTTGAAATTTGTAATAAATTTATCAAGACTTATAGATGATTGAACAAAATTCTGATGGTCATAAGTGGTTTCTTATTAAGAGTTAACTTCATCAGTTTGAATGTGCTCAAAATCTAAACTGATGTTTTGTTGTTTTTTTAATCAAAATTCAGGTTTGGTGAAGATGAATCTAAAGGTTCTGATGGATTTGTTTGAAGAGGGAGGATAGTATATATATTCATGGGTTCTGGAGTGGGAGCTTTAGGAACAGAGTGAATTTTTGATGGGATAACTTTAGAAACAATTTAAGAAATAAAGATTGTAACACCCCAATTCAACCCGACAATTATTATAAAATCAGAGTTATAAAAATTCAACAACCAAATTAGGATGCTACAATTTCAACTTAAAACAACGGCATTCATTACAGATACATAACACATTAAACTTGGATGAACCAACAACAACATAAATTAATCTTTTAAAAACTAATAATTTTCATAACCATGCAGCGGAATCATAATATTCAACATATAAGAATGTAACATCTTTATCCAACTGAAACAACTTCAAATAACAAGCATTCAATGAAAAACAACTTAAAATTCAAGAACTGAATTAATAACAACAATAAAGCCACAAACGTCCATCCCCCCGAGTGTTACGTATCAGAGCAATGCCACTAACTCGAACTACTGAAGGTAAACCTCCTTCACTCTAGATTACCTGCACGTTACCAACATAGGGGTAACATTCAAACAGAAGGGGTGAGATATCAAACAATATAATAAGATGTACGGTAAATAATATATTAGAATTAGTTCATACAATTCAACACTTCACAACTTTTTATCAATATTTAACATAATTAATTCATCCACACGACAACTCATTATGCAACAAGAAATGTGACTTGTTTTTATGCACATGCATGCAGTATCAATAGAGCAGAACTCCCAACTTAGAAATCTTCCGATAAATATAGGCATCAACAAGGCATAAGCCTTCAACTTTACATTTGCAAATCCAGGTTAACTTAACGAGCATCAGTTCCAACATGATATGTTATGCATGCATTAACAACATGAACGTAATAACAACAGCAATAATAATTCAACTTATTTTAACATTAGCCATAAGCCTACAACTCAATAATTGCCAATCAATAGAGGCAACACAACCAAATTCACCAGTAACTTCAATAATTAATAACAACAACATCACAATAACTTATATATACCAATACTATTATATACCAAATCCTATTAATTTAATTCTACTAGGATTTTCCACTAACCAATCATTTTCAGTTAAATCAATGAAGCTATTATTTTCTGACACTAATTTACCTCTACTGCTATTTTAATTTATAAAAGTTTTTGTTATTTTCTGCTATTACTTTCCTACTATTGTTGAGGTCCTTCTACTAAATATCTACTATTATTATTTTCCATAAATTACTGCTACTAACGATTGTCATTATGTTTTCTGCTAAAATTACCTTCTGCTAGCATTTACTAACTCTGTTACTTATTATTGTTAACTCTATAACTAACAAATTACCTCTACTACGTGTACACCAACTCTGCTAAATAAATTGAATTAATACTCTTCTACTTTAATTAATATTTTGGAATACTATCGTGCCCCTCGGTACACAGACATACCACTCGGCACCCACACCACTAAACTATGCCGCTCGACACACCCTTTGTGACAATTGTCACAACTGAATTACCCTTGCCCCTCGACACAACATGCTTTCACACAGCCTCTTCACAGACTTCAATCTGTTACTGATACCAACACAAAATTCTCCAAATTTTCCTTCGATTATCAGTATTTTCACAACAACATGATAAAATGCAGTATGCAACAAATAGATCAATAAAAGAAACAATTTTCAACAAAGATATTTCATTGATTGTACAGGATAATTATGCAGACAATTTCAAAAGTAACCACAACATAGTAATAAACAAATTTAGACACGGCTACGCTGATTATACGAGCAAAGAAACAATTCTACACAACCCAATCCCTACGTAACATTCATCATAAACCCCATTATAGAGTCAGAACCCCACCTTTACCTTGGATTGACGGTTGCTCTATAGCTCTATTGTGAACCTAGCCTCGTGCCTCTTCTCCTTATTCCTCTTCTCTGTAATTTCTCACGCACAACACTTTCTCTACTCTTTTTCTTAACCCTTTTTAATTAACCTAATTTCTATAATTTAACTTAACTTAATAATATTATTATTTCTATTGGGCTTAATTTTCACACCCCCTTAATACTATGTCTATCACCAAAACAAGCCCAACAACTAATATTATTAATATTCTACAATTATAATATTATTACTAATATTATTAATCAACTAATTTAACCGACTAATAACAACAATGCAACTTATGTCAACCACTCATTACATTACACAACATGTCAATGATTTCAACAATTAGTTTAAAATTAATCAAAAATATCTAATTAAATAATTAATTAAACCAATCGGGCGTTACAACTCTCCCCCACTTAGAATATTTTCATCCTCGAAAATTTACCTTGTTCAAACAACTCAGGATAAGAGTCCTGCATCTTGTTTTCCAACTCCCACGTCATGCTTTCTCCGGTGGCTCATAGCTAAACTACTTTCACCAAAGCAATCTCCTTGTCTCTTAGAGTCTTCATTTCATGATCCGCAATTCATACATGAATCGTCTCTATAGTGAGATTATCCCGTAATTGCACATAATCCATATGAATCACATGAGATGGATCTGAAATATACTTCTAGAGTTGTGACACATGGAACACATCGTGCAAATTCGAAAGATTAGGCAGTAAAGCCACTCTATAAGCAGTATTCCCAACTCTGTCCAAAATCTGATATGGACCAATAAAACAAGGAGTGAGCTTCTTAGACTTCAACATTCTTCTAACACCGGTCACAAGTGTAACTCTCAGAAACACATAGTCACCTGCTCAAAATTCTAAATCTTTCCTTCGCTTGTCATGATAACTCTTCTGTCTACTTTTGGAAGTTTTCATCTTTTCTCGAATCAACTTCACCTTCTCAGTACTTTAACGATTAAATTTTGGTCTAAGCACTACACTTTCTCCAGATTCATGCCAACATAAAAGAGTTCTACATCTTCGACCATATAACGCTTCAAAAGGTTCTGTTCCAATACTAGAATGGTAATGGTTATTATAAGTGAACTTTATCAACGGAAGATAAGTATCCCACGAACCTCCCTGCTCAAGAACACATGCTCTTAACAAATCTTCTAACGAATGAATAGTCCTTTCTGTCTGACCATTCATCTGAGGATGATACGCCAAACTCAACCTCAACTTAGAACCCATAGCCTCTTGCAAACTCTTCCAAAAATCAGGAGTAACCCTCATATCTCTATCCGACACAATACACAAAGGAACGCCATGTAGCTTTACAATTACACTAGTGTAAATCTCCACCAACTTTGATAATGGAAAACTGATGTCAATAGGAATAAAATGAGCCAACTTCATAAGCCTATCAACAATCACCCAAATCGAATCATGCCCTCTTAAAGTATTAGGTAATCCTGTCACAAAGTCCATCGAAATTATATCCCATTTCCATTCCGGAACTTCTAACGGTTGCATCAACCCTACAAACTTCTGATGTTCAACTTTTGACTTCTCACAAGTTAAACATGCATACACAAACCGAGCCACATCACTCTTTATTCCAGGACACCAAAACAAATTCTTCAAATCTTGATACATTTTTGTAGCTCCTGGATGAATGCTCAACTTGCTTCTATGACTTTCCTCAAGAATCACTTTCTTCATCTCCACATCATCAGGAATACAAATTCTATTACGAAATCTCAATACACCTTACGCATCTAACTCAAAATCACTATTATCAGACTGATCGATCCCAACCATTAAATCTACCAACTTCGCATCTAACTTCTGAGCTTCTCCTATATTATCTAAAAAATAATTATTAATTTTCAACATCCCTAACATAACACTCTGCGGTGTCACCTTGCAAACTAAGCTCATATCTCTGAACTGCTCAATTAAAGCATCAACCACAACATTAGCTTTACCTGGAAGATAATTCAAACTGAAATCATAATCTTTTAATAACTCCAACCATCTTCGTTGTCTCATATTCAACTCCTTCTGATCAAATAAATACTTTAAACTCTTGTGGTCACTAAATACTTCAAATCTAGAACCATAAAGATAATGCCTCCAAATCTTCAGCAGAAAAACAACTGCAAAAAGTTATAAATCATGCGTAGGATAGTTCTTCTCATGAGTTCTCAACTTCCTTGATGCATAAGCAACTACCTTGTTGTTCTGCATAAGTACACCTCGCAAACCCAATTTAGAAGCATCACAATATACAACAAAAGGTTCTCCTAAATTAGGTAATGTCAAAATCGAAGCCAACGTCAATCTCTTCTTCAATTCCGTAAAACTTTATTCACATTGAATATCCCATACAAAAGCTCTACCTTTACAAGTCAACTTAGTTAATGGATGTTCCAACTTAGAAAAACCTTCAAAAAACCTTTTATAATAACCATTTAATCTCAAAAAGCTTTTAATCTCAGTAGCTGTAATACGGGGGGAGAATTGACTTGGCTATTTTGCGTTTGATCGCAATTATTGCGGATAGCAAGAGTTTCCACCGACTTTTCTTTTATCCAACAAAGGAAAGGGTAAAAAGAACATGAAAGACCTTTAGAGATGTTTTCTTGAGTTCGGGGGGTAGGTTATGAAAAGGGAAGGTATTAGCACCCTTTTCATTCGTAGTTATCTACAGGACCTTAGTTGCTTGCTAGATCACTTTCTTTTATTTAGAAATGTGCTTGTGGTGTGGGTTTGAAAATATTTTGAAAACGTCTTTGTAATGATTCTCGTCTCTATAAGAATGCATACAAAGTGTTGGTTTTGAAAATAGTTCAAAGAGGTGTTTGTCGTGGGAGATGTTTTTTTGAAAGTGATTTTGAAAAGTGTATTTGTAATGATTCTCGTCTCTATAAGAATGCGTACAAAGTGTTTTGACTTTTGAAAATGTTTCAATTGAGAGTGTTGGTGTGAAAATGTTTTTTAGTTGTGAGCAAGCAAGAAACTATGAGCGTCCTACCTACTCAAAAGGTCTAATGTTCTTTTCCTCCTGCTTTAGATGTTGCTATCTTACCATCAATTTGGTAAGAAGCCCCATCGTTGGATGTGAAGGGATGGGCGTGAGTTATTCATATAGTCATATAAGGCAACCTATGAGACGCTTTAGCAATTTTTGTTAGGGACTAGATCGTTTACCGAAGGCAACATCGAGGGTCATCAAGGGACTACGATCTTTTTATCGAGGGTCTTTGCTAAAACGGCCATATTCGAGGGACATGACTATTTTCCAAGGCAACAAGTGAGATTACCCTAGAGGTGCATATGCGCAAATTGTGTGTTTGATTGCATGCATTTAGTCTTTGAATTTTAGGTTGTCTACTTGTTGGTTTTATCTTGCCATACACCCTAATTACTAACATTTATGAAAAGCAATAAAAATGCGGAAAATAAATGTCCTACGCTTTTACATGTTTTGGGGGAATGGGGTATACAAATGTACAAGTGGGGGTTGCGAAAAATAAAAGTACTAATTATTACAACCATATTGAATATAAATATATAGAAAATATAAAGACAAAAAAAGTGTAAAAAGAGAGAAAGAAAAGGCATCCTGGATCGAAGTATGTGCCTTTCGATTTCACATATTTTTCCTTCTTTCGATTGGGGATGGAAGTCAGTGTTAGCATGCACTCTTCAATTTACCCTTCTTGCTGCTTCCTTTTGTTTGGGGTCAGATAGTAGCATGGGACAAATCCTAAGGCTTCGATTCACATATCCTTCCTCTTATTTTATTTCGTTTGGTATTTAAATGGAAGCATGGGTTGAAGCCATGCTAATATTATTTCATGGTCAAGTTAGTTCTTAAAATATGTTTGACGAACAAAGAAAACAAACCAAAAGATTAGAAACGAAAACAAACAGAACAAACCAAAGGATAATAATGATGTTTGAAATGAAAGGAATGGTTATTTACATGTTATGTTTGAAACAAAAAGCTTATGTTTAAGAGGACTTACCTTTCTTGACGCTGGAATGTATGTGTTGGACCTTGAGCTACTTCCTTGGGTGTTGGATTTGAAGGATGCAGGTTTGAGTGAAGATGACTGGATCCAGACCCAGCTTGATCAGCTAAACCTAATCGACAAAAAGAGACTTCCTGCTATTTGTCATGGTCAGACGTACCAAAAACGGATGATCAAGGCATTTAACAAGAAAGTTAGACGACAAGAGTATCAAGTTGGGGACCTGGTAATCAAGCGCATTATCCTACCTCAAGGGGATCCCAGGGGCAAATGGACCCCTACTTACGAAGGTCCATTTGTGGTTAAGAACATTTTCTCAGGAGGAGCTATGATTCTAACCACCATGGATGGTGACGACTTTCCTCACCCCGTCAACGCAGACATAGTGAAAAGATACTACACATAATCAAAGACCCGCTAGGTTGATTGGCCTAGGAAAAAATAAGGGCTTCCCGGCGAACCAAAAGGGTTCGGACAAAAAATAAGGGATGAAAATGAAAAAAAGCTGTACACCCGGCAAGTCGAAAACCTGAAAAGGCGGCTTGGGCAAAAAAGGGTATCCCGGTGGACTTAAAATCCGAAAGGGCGGTCCAGGCAAAAATTAGGGATTAAAGCGTAACACTATGTCTCATTGGATCACCTTGCATCCAGACTTCGGTATCAACTATCAAGCTCAGACGGCACTAATCAATCTGATTCATTTTCAACTAGTAGAAAAGTGATGAGATGCTTGAGGACATAAAGGCAATAGCAGAGTTGGAACCCAATGGGATTATTCACATAGCTGTTTTGTTTTCTTTTTACAAATTGTATAAATTCTATTTGTTCGGCGGCGTTCTCTTACTAGGACACCAGCCTCTTGTACAAAAAAGCCTATTTATGGGCCAAACTTCAAAAATCAATACAAAGTCATTTTCAGACAAACTTCAAACTGTTTTCCTTTATCTGTTTTGTTTTGCAAAGAATGTCCAAGGTTCATTTTTGATATATGCATTTGACATTAATTGCTGATCATAAATATTTACATGCGAAATGAAAGATGAATTACTGGCAATAGTAGAAACATGGGCAAATAAGAATTGTCTGAACTGTACAAGTTGCTCTGTCCACCAGGTACCAAGGTAGATTCAGCTGAAGAATATGACCAAAATACTTTCACTCCCCGCAGAATAAGGCAGTAATGGTAGCTCTCCCAGCTGAGACTTGCAACTATGGACGAATCAGCAACACTCTCCCCAAGCAGAGTTAGTCTACAATCAGCCCTAAAAAGGCTTGGTATCCCCAGAAGGTCTTAATATTCCCCAGTGGAGTATAAGAATATTCTCCAACAAGTATCAGAGTATCCCTGGCAGTCTTAATATTCCTCAAAGGAGTATAAGAATGTTCCCCGACAGAATACAAGATACCCCAATGGAGTCAATTTTCCCAGCACAGTCTAAAAAACTTCCCCAACAGAGTCGAATCATCATCCCCAGTAGACTTTGGAAGCTTATCCCCTGCAGAGCACAAATAAGTATCCCCAGCAAAATTCAGAGGTTATCCCCCACAAGTGTCTAACAGGGTTATCCCTAGCAAGTTGCAACTGAAAGATCATCCCCAACGAAGTTCTTTCTTTCCCCGAACAGGAGTTCAATCCTCAACAGATTCAATATCACCAGCAACGGTAATCCATCCCCATCGGAGTTCATCATTAAAATCCCCAACAGAGCTTATCAAGGGAATCCCCAGTGGAGTTTATCGTTAAAATCTTCAGCAGAATATCTCTCCCCACAGAATAATTCCCCACAGGGTAATCTCTTCATCAGTTTACTCCCCAACAAAATTATCTTCTCCTGCAGGCTTATTCTCATAATCATCTTCATTCATCATCCCCAGCGGAAACGAAGAAATCAACTCTTTTCTCCTGCAGCTATCCGAGATATATTTTCCCTAGCTAAAACATCACATTTTCATACATCATGATACATGCATATACGCATCATACCATACAATATCATTTATGTTGAGAACATCATTGCTTGATATATATCATGCATTGCATACGACTGACCTTTACGTTTCAGGAAAGATACAATTAAAGTTCTCAGCTACGTCGAAGACCTGACCGGTTCTTAAATTTCAATTGAATTATCCTCGGTTGAATTTTAGATAAGGTTCTCAATCTCGACAATTTCTCTATGTCATAGTGTGAACGAGTGCTATAATCTCAACGGTATACTACGTTGAATACTAGTCAGTTCCTAGATCTTGATGTTTTCCTCCGTCATAGTGTGGACGAGTTCTCTAATTTCAACGATATACTACGTTGAAGACCAGACAGTTCCCAGATCTTGATGAAGATGTTTTCCTACGTCATAGTGTGGATGAATTCTCTAACCTCAACTGTATATTATGTTGAGCACTAGTCAGTTCCTAGATCTTGATGTTTTCCTCCATCATAGTGTGGACGAGTTCTCTAACCTCAACGGTATACTACGTTGAGCACTAGACAGTTCCTAGATCTTGATGAAGATGTTTCCCTACGTCATAGTGTGGATGAGTGCTATAACCTCAACGGTATATTACGTTGAGCACTAGTCAGTTCCTAGATCTTGATGTTTTCCTCCTTCATAGTGTGGACGAGTTCTCTAACCTCAACGGTATACTACGTTGAGCACCAGACAGTTCCTAGATCTTGATGAAGATGTTTCCCTACGTCATAGTATGGACGAGTGCTATAACCTCAACGGTATACTACGTTGAGCACTAGTAAGTTCCTAGATCTTGATGTTTTCCTCCGTCATAGTGTGGACGAGTTCTCTAATTTCAACGGTATACTACGTTGAAGACCAGACAGTTCCTAGATCTTGATGAAGATGTTTCCCTACATCATAGTGTGGACGAGTGCTATAACCTCAATGGTATACTACGTTGAGCACCAGACAGTTCCTAGATCTTGATGAAGATGTTTCCCTACATCATAGTGTGGACGAGTGCTATAACCTCAACGGTATACTATGTTGAGCACTAGTCAGTTCCTAGATCTTGATGTTTTCCTCCGTCATAGTGTGGACGAGTTCTCTAATTTCAATGGTATACTATGTTGAAGACCAGACAATTCCTAGATCTTGATGAAGATGTTTCCCTATGTCATAGTGTGGACGAGTGCTATAACCTCAACGGTATACTATGTTGAGCACTAGTCAGTTCCTAGATCTTGATGTTTTCCTCCGTCATAGTGTGGACAAGTTCTCTAATTTCAACGGTATACTACATTGAAGATCAGACAATTCCTAGATCTTGATGAAGATGTTTCCCTATGTCATAGTGTGGACGAGTGTTATAACCTCAACGGTATACTACGTTGAGCACTAGTCAGTTCCTAGATCTTGATGTTTTCCTCCGTCATACTGTGGACAAGTTCTCTAATTTCAACGATATACTATGTTGAAGACCAGACAGTTTCTAGATCTTGATGAAGATGTTTCTCTACGTCATAGTATGGACGAGTGCTATAACCTCAACGGTATACTACGTTGAGCACTAGTCAGTTCCTAGATCTTGATGTTTTCCTCCATCATAGTGTGGACGAGTTCTATAATCTCAATGGTATACTACGTTGAATACTAGACAGTTCCTAGATCTTGATGAAGATATTTTGCCCCAATTGAATTATGGACAGGTTCTTAAGACTCAGCCGAGGCATTCTCTCAATTGAAGTACAAGCAAGTTCCTAAATCTCAACAAAAGTTAGGCTTCCCCGACGGAATCTTCTACAACAACAGGTATGCAAGTTCTTGCTAAGGAATCTCTTATGCGATCGAAACTCCTGCAGATGGCATCTGTAAGCCCATCCTCCTACCAACAATCTCCAAATGGAATCTGTAATCCCATTCCCGACATCACAATGCTGATACTACACCATGCGAGTGCAAATTTTTGGGCACTCTAGTGTTCAATTATCTTCCACCTTCGGATCACGAAAGGCTCGAAAGCCAATCTATATCCCCAGGTTTAAGAAAATTGAACAGGGGAAACTGTTGTACCCCAAAATTTTCCCTCCCATATTTCTCAAGACATGTCAATAATAATCTCCAAGTGACTCAAGTTGGCTCAAGAATTGGACAATCAAATCATCTCCTAAGGCAGTCAATTCAAAATTAGGGTTTTGTGTTGCATCAAGGTCCTTGCATCCAAATGGCCTCAAGTGCTCCCCAATGTCCTAATATGTTCCCAAGATCATCCAGGTCAAATTTCAAGCCTTGCAGAGGAAGTTTGGTCAGCCAATTGCTCAAAAGGTCCAAAAGTCGATTGTGCTAGGGCAAAAGTCAACTGTGACCTAAAAATAGTCAAACCTCAAGATTTTTTGTCAACATTCTCATTTTTAAGGATAATTCATCATTTTATCAAGGGTTGATCATGATTCATCAAGGATTGCTCAAGATTCATCAAGATTCAAAAGTTGCTAAATTAGGGTTTTGTAGGAAAAGGAAACTCAACTTTGACCAAGCATAACTTTCTCATACTTTATGATAAATGACCCATCCTAAGCTCAATTTTAATAGGAATCAATTTTCTACAATCCATCTTCACACCCCAAGATCAATAAATGCACTCACAAGAAGTTATGAATTTGGATATTATGGGTCATTTTTGAAAGTCAACAAAAAACACCTTTTTTTCCAAAGCTTATAACTTGAGCATGGAACATAAATATGAGATGATACCAAAAGGGTTTGTTAGAGGACATCTCAAGGTTTCTAAAAAGTCCAAGAAAACCTCCAAAAGTTAAAAATTTAGGAAGTTATACATTGTTGAAGTTGGGCATTTTTCCAAAATTGCCAAAAGTCAACTATCCTCATAACTCCAATTTTTTACAAAAGAGCCCACTTTTTTCCACTTGATTTGATCTTGTCACACCACACACGTGTCCTATCTTCAGTTTCATGTCCATTCATTAATTTTTCTATTTTATTTAATTTTTATTGAATTAATTCATTTTAAATCAATATTAATTCAAATAAAATCCAAAAATTGATGGAATAAGATCTTTTTGATCATTACAGCTTTCAATTAACATGATGCACCCAATCAAATTCGTATCAAGCTTTATTATGCACAAAATATTTGATTTGAGACAAATATGGAAGCTTTGTTAATGGTGATCAAATCATATCTTGAATCTTCAATGCACAAGGATTGGAGGCCCAAAGTTTAACCTAATTGCTTCTAATATACACACACAAGCCAAAGGCATCAAGAACATGAGCTGAAAGTGGCAGAAACGGCCAAACCAAAATTGAAAAAAGCTTGAAAAAGTGTGAGATCAAAATATTGGTTGGAGGCGAATTCAGTCCAAAAACTCAACACTATCTCCTTGCCTGAGGTTCACTGAAGCGATTACAATCAAACTCAAGTCCTGAAACCACCTGAAAAGCGCTGTAAGTGTTCTTGAACATAGCTCTGAACATGAGATCGTGATTCCATATTTTGGCATCTTCTGAACAAATCGTTTGTACATTCATGTTTACCATTCAATTTCCAATCATTCTGCATTATTCAATTGGATTTTTGTAGCCTATATCTCCCTACCTGAACCTAGGGTTTTGGAGGTTTGCATTTGGGGTTTTGTTTTGCAGGAACAATTAGGACGAACCATGGCCATAGTTGAACTCAGGAGGAAGAGACGATCACGTCCATGTTCTTGGAGTTAATTGTTATGGCTTAGGATGAATTTTGGATGCAAGCCACGGATCTTCCTGCAGATAAAAATCCGCAGGTAAGAAAACCAGGGATTTGTGAAGAAGACGACTACGCGTCCTCTTCCCATTGGCCAATTTAAAATCAGCGCGCTTTTTATTTTTTTCCCAAGCATAATGCTTTGTTTCATATATAATAATTGTTACTTATCCCAATAACAAATGGACAAGTCAGTTGGATTGGCAAGCGCGCTAGTGGAAAACCCCATAGGACCTGGGTTCGAATCCCAGGTCCCCCAAAACATTTGTTTAATTTTTCTTCAGGTACTCTCATGCAATGCTCAAAATGTAGTCCACCATATGCCTTAAAGATCCAAGCGCCAGATGGCCTTCAGGCCAAATCTGATAGTCCAGATTGCAAGTCCACCATACATCCAAGTCAACACACGCATGGGTGATCTGAAAAGTCAAAGCAGGCCTGCAGTAAATGGGCTTGGGATTGCTATTTTTACATTCAAATCAGGCCCAACATCCCCCCCCCCATTTGGTTTATTTCTTTTTCTCTTTATATTTCTTTTATTTAATTATTTTGATAATTATTATTTATTTCACTAACAAATTACTAATTTTCTTCATAAAATCAGAAAACAAAAAATATTATTTTATTATTAATTTCATTATTTTATTTTTGTAAATAAATATTAATTAATTAACTTAGTTTTAAATAGGTTTAAACATTTAATATTTTTTGCAATAAATTAAAACTCGCCCAATTTAATTTTTCGCGCGCGATCCATATTTCCAATATTGTAATTGCTTCCGGTATGTAATAGCTTTTAATTAGGACTTTAATTATTTATCGCTTTATTTTACTTTCCATAATTTAAATTAAAGGGTTTGTTTTTGGCGATGTAAATACCCGACGCCTTGTAATAGTTTAGATTTAATTTCCGCAAATTTAAATTCCGCAACTATACACTGTTAAATGTTTGATAATAGGGAATGCATGACAAGATCCAATGTATGAACTTAAAATCAACATAGATAACCCATGACATGTACAAAGATAAAATTAACCGAAACAATACACTCGCACATGCGCACTCTTAGGGTACACCTCACTTGGTTGCCTTCAAACGTGGTCATTGAGTATAGGAAGTTTTAGAGGTCGCCCTCTTGTCCAAAGATCATAAGTTACCTCGAAACAGTTGCCTCGGAAAAATGATCTAAGACATTAGGGTTACCGCTAAGGCATCCTAACATTGCTTTAGTGACCACACGTCCCTTAATCGGATTGACCCTCAAAACTCCAACGACGATGCTACCTACTCATCAATAGTGGGATAGAATTGTCTAAAGGACATTAGCACAGATTAATTCCTTTTTCGAGTAGGTAGATGGTTCTTAAGTACTTGCTCATTTTAAAACAAAACAAAACTTTTCGCACTTACACTCCTTTCAAACAAAAACTCTTTTCCAACCCACAAACACAAAGAAAAGAAATTCTTGAAAACACTTTGAGCAAGTACCTAAGAGCCCGTGGATAACCACAGATAGAAAGGGTGCTAACACCTTCCCTTTCTATAATCTACCTCCCGAACCCGAGAAACATCTCGAAAAAGGAATATTTATGTGCTTTTGTCCTTTCCTTGTTGGATAAAATAAAAGACGGTGGCGACTCTTGCTTATCGCGACATTTTGCGAAAACAATTGCAAAACGCGAACTAGCATTCCAAAACAGTCAATTCTCATTCCCACCGATCACAGACACCAACAGGAAGCCCATGCCTTCTGAATCGAAGGAAGTTGTTTCAAAGGGAAATAATGCCCAGTCGAAGCTAGCATGAAGATGACCATTTGTTCAATCGAAGCTTGTATGAAGCAAGCATGCAAGAGGCCATTTCCTCAATCGAAGCTTGGGAATTCGAAGTAAGTTTTGAAGGAGGCCAGATGCCCAATCGAAAGCTGGTGAATCAAGCTTGCATCGAAGGAGGCCATTTGCTAGATTTTGAATTCAAATTGTTGTCTGCAATCACTCCTTTCGATCTGCTTTGTACTTTTGCAAACTTGAGCTTTTGAAAATATTTATGAGAAATATCTTGAGAAATTGAGAGGGAAAATTTTGGGGTACAACATCTGTCTCTGTTCAATCTTCTTAAATCTGAAGAGTTAGATTGGCGAGTCCGTCATTCTTGGATTGAAGGTGGAAGATGATTGAACACTAGAGTGCCCAGAAATTTGCACTCGATGATGTGGCGGTTGATTGTGTAGGGAATGGGCTTAAAGATGCCATTTGGAGAGGTGATGGAGAATTGTCATAGATGGGCTTATAGATGCGACCCAAAAGTGATTGTTGACAAAAATTAGACTCAATCTAAGCTTGACTTCAACTGGAAAAGAATCAGAATAAATCTTTGGAGTGATTTAATTTAACCATAGAAAGTGCCTACCAGAACGGAATCAGGATAAACTATTGATCGATTTAAACTGAACCAGCAGAGGTCTTGAATAATCTTTAACTGGGGAAGAATCAAAATAAATCTTTGGAGCGATTTAACTGAACCAGAGAAAGGGTCTATCGGAATGGAATCAAGATAAACTATTGATCGATTTAAACTGAACTAGCAGAGGTCTTGAATAATCTTTAATTGGAAAAGAATCAGAATAAATCTTTGGAGCGATTTAACTGAACCAATGAAAGTGTCTACCTAAACAGAATCAGGATAAACCATTGATCAATTTAAACTGAAACAGCAGAGGTCTTGAATAATCTTTAACTGGAAAAAAATTAGAATAAATCTTTGGAACAATTTAACTTAACTAGAGAAAGTGTCTACCGGAATGGAATCGGGATAAACCATTGATCAATTTAAACTAAACTGGCAGAGGTATTGAATAATCTTTAACTAGAAAAGAATCAGAATAAATATTTTGAGCGATTTAATTGAACCAGAGAAAGTGTCTACCGGAACGGAATCATGATAAACCATTGATCGATTTAAGCTGAACCAACAGAGGTCTTGAATAATCTTTAGCTGGAAAAGAATCAGAATAAATCTTTGGAGTGATTTAATTGAACCAGAGAAAGTGTCTACCAGAACGGAATCAGGATAAACCATTGATCGATTAAACTGAACCAACAGAGGTCTTGAATAATCTTTAACTGGAAAAGAATAAGAATAAATCTTTGGAGCGATTTAACTGAACCAGAGAAAGTGTCTACCGAAATTGAATCAGGATAAACCATTGATCAATTTAAACTGAACCAGTGGAGGTCTTGAATAATCTTTAACTGGAAAAGAATCATAATAAATCTTTGGAGCGATTTAACTAAACCAGAGAAAGTGTCTATCGAAACGGAATCAGGATAAACCATTGACCAATTTAAACTGAACCAGCATAGGTCTGAAGGAAGTGTTCATCATGTAGATAGTCACCCCGTCCTATTTCGGGAATTGATCTATAATCAATTTGTTCACAGATAGTTGTCCTGTCTTGTTTCAGGTATTAATCTGGAACTTGCTTTTGTTGGTCGTAGAGATAATTGTCATGTCTAGTTTCAGGTATTAATCTGAAACTTGCTTTTGTTAGTTGTTGAGACAGTTGTCCTATCTGGTTTCAGGTATTAATCTCTGACCTATGCGAAATAAAAATAGTTTTCCCATCTTATTTCGGGTATTAATCTTTAATTTTCTCATGTATATAGTTGTCCTGTCTGGTTTCAGGTATTAATCTATAATCATTCATTCGTAGATAGTTATCCTGTCTTGTTTCAGGTATTAATTTGGAACTGTTGGAAATTGGTGAAGATACTTGTCTGCTGATTGATCTTTCCTGAAAAGGTAAAGAGTTAGCTGCATGCAATGTCATGATGTATGAAATGTATGGTGTAATGATGTTTCTCAAAATAAATGAGATTGTGATATATGCATTTCATATGCATATATGTTATGAATGTTATTTAAATGTAACTTTGTCTTGGAAAATAACTCCTTGACAAATGATGGGGAGCCTTAGAAAGTTAAATCTCAGTATGTTGTTGGAGATGAAGAGTATGTGTATCTTCAAACTTTGTTTAGAATGTTTCCGCTAGGGATTCTCGTTTTACTGTTTGAGGAGAACTCTGTTGGGTAATATTGAATTTTTTTGAGGGAAAACTCTATGGAGAGTGTTGATTCTTGCCTGGGGAAAAGAGTTCAGGAGTCTTAGTTGTCTATTGCTCTACTGAGGAGTTATCTCTTGATTGGAGAGAAAGGAAATTAACAACTTCTTAGAGATAAATAAGTTGACTGTTATCCGGTTGGATTCCAAGCTTTGCAGCAACTCATTGGGATTGTAGAAAAGTCTGCTGGGTAAGAGGGGTTATGGTCCCTTGATTTGTAGTAGTCAGAGAGGCAAACTCAAGTTAGAGAATCTATAGTTTGTTGGGGAAATAAACCATGTTTCCAATCTGCTGGAGGGGTATTTTCTTTTGGAAGAACTCCTCGAGGATTCTTCTTGAGACCAACTCAGTTGGGAAGAAGGTTTTCCAGAGATTGAAACTCTGGTTGGGGATTACCTGGATCCAACTTTGTGGGGATATCCATGAATTTGGCCTGGATGGGTTTGTACCCTTATTCGTGAAGATTATTCTGTAGGGATAACCTTATAAAGATGACTTCATGGGAACTTGACTGAGGATCACCTTATGAAAAGGACTTTGTGGGAATTTGTTGCTACCCCTAGTAGTAAGTGTTTTAGTACTGCCAAAAAACGTTTGCTTGGCCGTACGTAACCCTTTGCTGGGATTCATGTTCAATGCCCCAAGTAATTCAAATTCAGACCTGCCCCTGGTTATTCATCATTCCTTGAGAGATTTCTTGGAATCTCGACTTGACTGCCCCCAGACAATTTGGACAGTGACATGTCATGCCTCCTTGCTTATAGAAGATTTGTCATTGGAAGTGTCTTCCCACTATAAGTGATTATGTTTCTTGATAATTTTTGTTTACTGGATATTCTTCGTGTGAATTTCTCTGTTGTCAAACAATCAGCCGTATGCAAACAATGGTATTCAAAATAATGCAAATTTTATGCTTGTCTTGAAGTTCTGAGAATGCAGTTTTAATAAATAAAGAGTTTTGTAAGAATGTGAATTCAACTCAAGATTTACAGTAAGCCTTACAGGAGTCAGGATACCCTTGGTAACAATATGCTTTCGAACTAACCCATGCTTCAATTAGGACTTTTGAAGGGTTGTAGCATGGCCTAGTTCACGGTTTAAGAAACAAAGGATAAGGCTCAAAGTGTATTTGTATCCGTCCGTTCTTCGTGATGTTCTCTAGTCCTAAACTCATTCAATTGTGCGTTTGAACTCCAATTGAGTCTGGAATGACATTTTGGTGATGGTTTAGACAAGTTAAGTTTGTTGGAAGGAAGTTATTTTTGTAACATTTTTCATGTTGTCGAGGATTTGTAGTGACCTCTTTTTTATTTATTATCCCTGCTTTTTACATGACTGTTTTGAGATTATAGTCAGCGGGATGCCTCAGTTTTTCTTAAGTCTCCTTCATAGGTTTTGACTTAGTGGGCTTTTCTTTTGAGAGATAATGATTTCCTATTTGACAGGGAACCGTTGCCGTCTTTGGATTCAGAAGGATGTTTTCATTGTCATTCATTGTGTATGAAGTGAAAGCTTGCGACTGAACGCACATTTGAATTAACTGGGAGACTACCTTGCCACAGGTTTTAATTAAAGGTTTCAATTTGTGTGAAAAATAAAACTCCTACTTCTTAGGCTTAAAGGGGTTGACTAGGGATTATCTTCTTATAACTCCAGTGTTTAGGAATTGAAAGAGCGCATGTACATCGTCAGCAAGGTTTGTTCAAAAGCATATTGTATGAGATAATGGCATTGTTTTCGTCATCCTCCCTCTAAAGGCTTGCAACAAGAGTTGAATATCATAAAGGAAGTAAAAAGCATAGTTTAAATAGAGTGAAAATGAATGGATTAATTCAAGACAAACATATGCAATGCATTAATGAAACAAAGTTTAACATTAATAGATAAGTGTTCAAACAAGTAAAAGAAATTATAATTGAAAATTCGAATAAATAAAAGTTTCTCCGCCTAAATTGGTCACTTTAGATGGTATGTTTTTGAGGATGACAGAAGAAATTCAGTTGACCATCTTGTGTGAATTCTAATGCTCCTTTGTCAATCAAGTTTTGAATCTTGTACTTCAGCGCCCAACAATCATTTGTATCATGCCCGGGACTATCAGAATGATAGGCACACCTTACATCAGGATTTTAGTTAGGAGAAGAATTTTTGGGGTTTGGATGAGGTCCTATCAACATAATCATATTCATCCTCAACATGTGTTCAAATGCTTGAGACAGTGGCATGTTGATGTTGGTAAACTGTCTTTCGGGCTCGTTTTTCCTTTGTTGATTTCCAAGTTAACGTTGGCGAGGTCGTTGTTGAGCTCGTGACATAGCAACAATTTGGAAAGGTCTACTCTCCACCAAGCCAACTTCTTGTCTCATCGGAGGCTGATTAATGACTCGATCCCTAATTCTAGTTGTTTTCCCCATATGGTTGCATTCGTCTTGATGAAGCTTGTTGACGAGGGCCCTCAGCTCTTCTTGTCCCTGAGCCAAGTTTTCTATAAGAGCCATCTGGCCCACCATCTGTCCCATTATTTGGATCTTCACTGTGGCTATCTCAGTTTGTATCCGTTCCAACTGGTCATCCTTGTTGTCCTCAGGATTCTTCATGGTCATGCCCCTAGTGAGGAGTGCTTTCACTTCTTCTTGCCCCTTGGATAGGTTCAAGAACATTACTTGAAGTTGAGCATTTTGAGTCTGAATGTCCTTAATAGTCTATTCTAGAGCCATCTCTACTGAAATAAATAGTAAGCAGGTGAGAGACCTATGTGGGGAAATCCTGTCATGATATGATGCATGATATATGGATGCATGTTTTCAAGGATCTCGCGGGGTATACACAAGAAGATGTTAGAAGTTGAACTTTGGTCACAACTTTGATTGGAGAACTTTGTATCGGTGGATGTCCTTCCACGAGAATCAAGCTCACCATGTCAAGTGGGTCATAGCCCTTGACTTAAGTTTATCGTGCTTTAGTTTTTGACGGCGTTTGATTAGAGGAGAATAAATCCTCTTTCCCCTCGATAGATGTCTGGTTCAACATTGCCTTGCATCATAGGCCCTTGAGACCTTTGAAATGGTTATTGAAAATGCTATGGCATGATGTCATGATATTATGTACAAGTATGCAAAGCAAGCAAGTCTTTATGTACAAATAATCATATACACACAAAGCAGACAAGTCCTTAGGTTTATACTTGCATGGAGTTTATAGGTAAGTACCCTCTTGAAGTTTAGTTGGCTCAACCTGTCCTAGTAATAGTAATCGGGTTCTAGGGAGTCTCATATCAATGACCTTTCTTCATTGGGCATTTTTTCAGCGCAAGCCTCTTTATTGGCGACCGAAATATCCCAAAAGTCAGATCTCAATGAGTGTAGCATCGAGTATCAACCAACTTCAGACTGCACCAAAGCCAGCTATCTCACTACTTCCTAATGGCTAAGTTGTTCAATTAAGGTTATAAGGTCAGTTAGTGCTCCATGACACCACACAACAACCCCGTATTCTCCTTGACTACTCAAGGGCTACCGGTACCAACAAATGTGTCACACTAACGTAGCTATCGCTTCAACCATGTTGGTATACCCCGCACAGTTTCCACAATCTATTTCTACTTACCTAAAAGGTGCCCCAGATCCGGGTAGAGGATAAAAAAAACCCAAACAAGGAACCATAATGTAAAGCAAGCAAGTCAAATAAGGAAAACAAGTAAATGTGATCTAGCTCTAAGGCAACCCCACTTTTAAGTATGTCCCCAGTAGAGTCTCCAATTCTGTAATACGATAGGAGAACTGAATTGGTTGTTTTATGTTTGATCGCAATTGTTGCAGATAGTAAGAGTCGCCACCGACTTTTCTTTTATCAAACAAAGGAAACGGTGAAAAGAACAGAAAAGACCTTTAGAGATGTTTTCTTAAGTTCGGGGGGTAGGTTATGAAAAGGGAAGGTATTAGAATCCTTTTCATTCGTAGTTATATAAGGGCTCTTAGTTGCTTGCTAGATCACTTGCTTTTGTTTGAAAATGTGCTTGTGGTGTGGGTTTGAAAATATCTTGAAAACGTCTTTGTAATGATTCTCATCTCTATAAAAATGCGTACAAAGTGTTGGTTTTGAAAATAGTTCAAAGAGGTGTTTGTCGTGGGAGATGTTTTTTTTAAGTGATTTTGAAAAGTGTCTTTGTAATGATTCTCGTTTCTATAAGAATGCGTACAAAGTGTTTTGACTTTTGAAAATATTTCAATTGAGAGTGTTGGTGTGAAAATGTTTTTTAGTTGTGAGCAAGCAAGCAACTACGAGCGTCCTACCTACTCAAAAGGTCTAATGTTCTTTTCCTCCTTCTTTAGATGTTGCTATCTTACCATTGATTTGGTAAGAATCCCCATCGTTGGATGTGAAGGGATGGGCGTGGGTCGTTCATATAGTCATAAAAGGCAACCTATGAGACGCTTTAGCAATTTTCGTTATGGACTAGATCGTTTACCAAAGGCAACATCGAGGGTCATCAAGGGACTACGATCTTTTTATCGAGGGTCTTTGCTAAAACGCCCATATTCGAGGGACATGACGATTTTCCGAGGCAACAAGTGAGATTACCTAGAGGTTCATGTGTGTGAATTGTGTGTTTGATTGCATGCATTTAGTCTTTGAATTTTAGGTTATCTACTTGTTGGTTTTATCTTGTCATACACCCTAATTACTAACATCTATGAAAAGCAATAAAAATGCGGAAAATAAATGTCTTGCGCTATTACATGTTTTTGGGGGAATGGGGTATACAAATGTACAAGTGGGGGTTGCGAAAAATAAAAGTCCTAATTATTACAACCATATTGAATGTAAATATATAGAAAATATAAAGACAAAAAAGTGTAAAAAGAGAGAAAGAAATGGCATCATGGATCGAAGGATGTGCCTTTCGATTTCCCATATTTTTCCTTCTTTCGATTGGGGCTGGAAGTCAATGTTAGCATGCACTCTTCGATTCACCCTTCTTGCTGCTTCCTTTTGTTTGGGGTTAGATAGTAGCATGGGATGAAGCCTAAGGCTTCGATTCACACATCCTTCCTCCTGTTTTCTTTCATTTGGGATTTAAATGGAAGCATGGGTTGAAGCCATGCTAATATTATTTCATGTTCAAGTTAGTTCTTAAAATATGTTTGACAAACAAACAAAATAAACCAAAAGATTAGAAACAAAAACAAACAGAACAAACCAAAGGATAATAATGATGTTTGAAACGAAAGGAAATAGTTATTTACATGTTATGTTTGAAACGAAAAGCTTAAGGTTAAGAGGACTTACCTTGCTTGATGCTGGAATACATGTGTTGGACCTTGAGCTGATGCCCTGGGTGTTGGATTCGAAGGAAAGAAACAAGTGTGGTGTTTCTTTGACTGGATTCGAAAGCCAAGAAGAGTGGAGTTGTATTTGTTTATTTCTGGATTTGAAGGAAAAGAAACAAGTGTGGTGTTTCTTTTTCTGGATTCGAAAGAAAGAATAAAGTATGGTCTTTTGTTTCTGGGTTTGAGAGTGTGTTAAGTGTTTGATGATTTTCATACAACCAAAGTTTCTCCAGCTACCAAAAGCCCCCCTAAGATGTGTTGTGGAACATCTTATTTATAGATGAAGTTAGCTGATATTTGAGAGGGAAAACAAAAGAATTTGAATAAATTGAGTATGCTATTTTTGTACCTTTCGAGGTACAACTTTGTATATGCCAATTTGGTGCAAGTATGGGAGTAGCGTAGCAAGACTGCTGTGTAGCAGTTTTAGAGCGTTGTGGCCATTGCAGTAGGCTTGGACTTGGCAGCACATAGGACTCTGGCTAGCAAGCATCTTTGAATATCTCACCCTTTTGTTTTGACCTCATAGATCCAACCTTCGACCAGAAACTCTCTTTAGACAACAATATTTGTTTCCAAACAGTATGTGTCTTTCAAATGGGCCATTTGTGTATTGGAAGTTTTCAAGGGTGGAATTGAAGCAATCATGAGGGGAGTTCCTGCCTTGTAAATTGAGAATAAACCAATCAGGAGGCCAATGCCTTCTGAATCCAAGGAAAACTGCAGGAGGCTATTGCCTTGTGCCTGTTGGCATGAAGCAGCCAATACTCAATCGAAGCTTACGTTCAGGTAGCCCTTGCCTAATCGAAGTTGCATGCAGGAGGTCACTGCTTTGTGACTCCTAAGGAAATCATGTAAGGCCAATGGTGCAATCGAAGATAGCATGCAGGAGGCCTAAATGCTCAAATGAGGCTTGCATGCAGGAGGTCCCTGCTTTGTGGATCGAAGGAAATCCTTCAGAAATCCATTGCCTTCTGAATCGAAGGAAAGTTGCAGGAGGCCATTGCCTTGTGCCTGCTAGCATGAAGGAAGTCCTGGTTTTATGAATCAAAGGCAAACATGTAAAGGGGCCAATTGTGAAATCGAAGCTTGCCTGCAGGAGGTCCCTGCTTTGAATCAAAGGAAGCCTTCCGAAGGCCATTGCCTTCTGAATCGAAGGAAGTTTTTAGAGGGTCATTTCCTTCTTAATCGAAAGAAGCCAGTAGGAAGCCACTAACTTCTGAATCGAAGGACACCAACAGGAAGCCCTTTCCTTCTGAATCGAAGGAAGTTGTTTCAAAGGGAAACAATGTCCAATCGAAGCTAGCATGAAGATGACCATTTGTTCAATTGAAGCTTGTATGAAGCAAGCATGCAAGAGGACATTGCCTCAATCGAAGCTTGGGAATTTGAAGAAAGTTTTGAAGGAGGCCATATGCCCAATCGAAAGCTGGTGAATCAAGCTTGCATCGAAGTATGCCATTTTCCATATTTTTAATTCGAACTGTTGTCTGCAATCACTCCTTTCGATCTGCTTTGTACTTATGCAAACTTGAGCTTTTAAAAATCTTCATAAGAAATATCTTGAGATATAGATAGGGTAAATTTTGGAATACAACACCGACTTTGGAGTTTCCCGCTACAACACGGTATCTACTTTAGATGGATCTACAACAATTCCACTACCTGAGGTCACATGACCAAGAAAACTAACCTCCTTTAACCAGAATTCACACTTAGACAGCTTTGCAAACAACTTCTTCTCTTTCAAAACTTGCAATACTACTCTTAAGTGTTCTGCATGCTCTTCTTTCGATTTAGAGTAAATCAAAATGTCGTCAATAAACACCACTACAAATTGATCCAAACAAGTATGGAAGATATGGTTCGTGTACTCCATGAATACTTCCGACGCATTAGTAACACCGAAAGGCATCACCGAATACTTATAATGTCCATAACACATTCTGAAAGCCATCTTCTAGATATCCTCATCCTTCACTTTAATCTGATGATAACCCGACCTCTAACCAATCTTATTAAACACTCGAGCACCCACCAATTGATCCATCAAGTCATTAATTCTTGGAAGGGTATACTTGTTCTTAATCGTTACTTTATTCAATTGTCTATAATCAACACAAAGTTTCATACTTCCACCTTTCTTATTTACTAGCAACACTGGAACTCCCCACGGCGATGCACTTGGTCTTACAAATTTATTTTCAAGTAACTCTTCCAATTGCTTCTCTAATTCTGACAATTCAGATGCAGACATCCTGTATGGTGCCATAGAAGCAGGTCTGGTACCAGGTACAAGATCAATAGCAAATTTGACTTCTCTCTGGCGGTACATCGGGAATTTCATTAGGGAAAACTTCAGGAAATTCACACACCACTTACAACTCCTTAATTATAGCTTGATTCTCGACAGATAGAAATGCCATCAACGAGAACATCTGAGCCTCTTCTTGCATCAACTACCGCAACTGTCTAGCAGATAGCAGATCGACTTCCTCCTCTTCAGAAGTAGAAAACCTCACAGACTTGGTATAACAGTTAATATGAACATAGTTATGCTCTAACCAGTTCATACCTAAGATCACATCTAACCCACTTAATGGCAAATAAACTAAATCAACAACAAAGTCTATGTCGAAGATCGACAACGGACACTTTAAACACACAATAGAAGTAGACACTGATCCCTTAGCTGGAGTATCAATGACCATCTCTCTATTCATAGAATATAACATAAGACTCGATCTTTCAACACAATCAACAACAATAAAGCAATGAGTATCACCGATATCAATAATAGTAATTAAAGGAGTACTATTAATGAAACATGTACCTCTGATGAGTCTATCCTCATTAGTTGTCTGATTCTCAGCCAAAGCGAACACCTTTCCACTGGTTTGCGCCTTCTTTGGTTTCTGACTCTGACTACAAACGTGTCCTTCTACACCATAATTTAAGCAAATCATCTCTTTGTGCTTTCACTCAGATATAACATGTCCAGTCTTACCACAACGGAAACACCTCTTCACCTCAGCAGTACACATATTGCTCTTATGCCTAGTTTTTCCACATTTGAAACAAACCACACCAGCAGGAGCATCTCCCCCACTAGTTCTCTAAACCTGAGCAACTTTTTGTTTACCTTTACCAGTTAGGGCATCGTAAGGCTTACCACGGTTCTGTTGGTGCATACCCCTCTTCTCATTGATAATCTTATACTGAGAATTATGATCTTCTTCATAGATCCTGCAACTATCAATCAAATCAACAAAGACACAAATCTTCTGGTATCAAACTGCCTCCTTGATCTTTGGGTGCAACCCATTCTCAAACTTTATTCACTTTGAAAACTCAACATTTTCCTCACTATAGTGTGGATAAAACTTAGCCAACTCAATAAACTTTGCAGCAAACTCAACAACCGGCATACTCCCTTGCTTCAGATCAAGAAACTCAATTTCCTTCTTACCACAAACGTCTTCAGGGAAATACTTCCTTAGAAATTCCCTATAAAACACAGCCCAAGTGACATTTTCACCTGCAGCTACAAACTTCTGACACGTCTCTAGCCACCAGTCACCAGCCTCGACTACTAGCGTGTGAGTATCATATCGAACCTTCTACGCTGGAGTACAATCCATCACACGGAAGATTCTATCAATATCTTTCAACCATTCTAACACTCCGTCAGGATCATTCTTACCCTTGAAGGTCACCAAACTACGAGATCCAGCATTCCCGTTAGCGTTTGGTTGATTCTCCATAGCATGCGCCATTGCTTCTAAAGCGGCAAAAAGTGCAGCATCATTCTTTCTAGCCATCTCAACTTAACACTACAACATAAACAATGGTCAGAACTCAGGTTAATAATACTCGATTGCTAGACAAACAACGACTCGACAACTTGGTCGGATGGACCGACTTGCTCTAATACCAACTTGTTACACCCCAATTCTACCTGACAATTATTATGATATCAGAGTTATAAAAATTAAATAACCAAATTAACTTAAAACAACAACATTCATTACAGATACATAACACATTAAACTTGGATGAACAAACAGCAACATAAATTAATCTTTTAAAAACTAACAATTTTCATAACCACTCAGCGGAATCATAATATTCAACATATAACAATGTAACATCTTTATCCAACTGAAACAACTTCAAGTAACAAGCATTCAACGAAAAATAACTTAAAGTTCAACAACTGAATTAATAATAACAATAAAGCCACAAGCATTCATTCCCCCGAGTGTTACGTATCAGAGAAATGACACCGACTCGAACTACTGAAGGTAAACATAAGGGTAACATTCAAACCGAAGGGGTGAGATATCAAATAATATAATCGGATGTACGATAAATAATATATTAGAATTAGTTTATACAATTCAATACTTCACAGCTTTTTATCAACATTTAACATAATTAATTCATCCACACGACAACTCAGGATGCAACATAAAATGTGACTTATATTTATACACATGCATGTGGTACCAATGGAGCAAAACTCCCAGCTTAGAAATATGGAAATAAATAGAGGCATCAACAAGGCATAAGCCTTCAACTTTATATTTTCCAATCCAGGCAAACATAACGAGCATCAATTCTAACATGATATGTTATGTATGCATTAACAACATGAACGTAATAACAACAACAATAATAATTCAACTTAATTCAACATTGGCCATAAGCTTATAACTCAATAATTGTCAATCAATAGAGGCAACTCAACAAAATTTACCTGCAACTTCAACAATTAATATTAACAACATCACAATAACTTATATATACCAATACTATTATCAACCAAATCCTATTAATTTAATTCTACTAAGATTTTCCACTGACCAATCATTTTCAGTTAAATCAATGAAGCTATTGTTTTCTGACACTAATTTACCTCTACTGCTATTTTAATTTATAAAAAAATTCTATTATTTTCTGCTATTACTTTCCTACTACTGTTGAGGTCCTTCTGCTAAATATATACTACTATTATTTTCCATAAATTGCTGCTACTAACGATCGTCATTATGTTTTCTACTAGCGTTTACTAACTCTGTTACTTATTATTGTTAACTCTGTAACTAACAAATTAATTCTTCTATATGTACACCAACTCTGCTAAATGAATTGAGTTAATACTCTGCTACTTTAATTAATCTTTTGGAATACTATGGTGCCCCTCGATACACACACGTGCCATTCGGAACCCACACCACCAAACTGTGTCGCTCAGCATACGCTTTGTGACGATCGTCACAACCGAATTACATGTGACCCTTTTCACACTAACCGTGCCGCTTGGCATACCCTTGTGCTTCTTGCTGGTCGACACACATACCATGCCCGTCGACACAACATGCTTTCACACAACCTCTTCACTAACTTCAGTCTGTTACTGATACCAAAACAGAATTCTCTAAATTTTTCTTTGATTATCAACATTTTCACAACAACATAATTTAACGCAGTATGTAGCAAATAGATTAATAAAAGAAACAATTGTCAACAAATATATTTTATCGATTGTACAGGATAACTATGCAGACAATTTCATAAATAACCACAACATAGTGACAAACAAATTCAGACATGGCTACACTGATTATACGCGCAAAGCAACAATTCTAAATAACCTAATACCTACATAACATTCATCATAAAACCCTATTATAAAGTCAAAACCCCACTCTTACCTTGGATTTAAGGTTGCTCTATACCTCTACGGTGAACACTAGCCTTGTGCCTCTTCTCCTTATTCCTCTTCTCTGCAACTTCTCAAGTACAACACTTTCTCTAATCTTTTTCTTAACCCTTTTTAATTAACCTAATTTCTATTATTTAATTTAACCTAATAATATTATTATTTCTATTGAGCCAAATTTTCACACCCCTTAATACTATGTCTATCACCAAAACAAGCCCAACAACTAATATTATTAATATTCTACAATTCTAATATTATTAATAAACTAATTTAACCGACTAATAACAACACCGTAACTTATGTCAACCACTCACAACATAACACAACATGTCAATGATTTCAACAATTAATTCTAAATTAATCGAAAATATCTAATTAAATAATTAATTAAACTAATTGGGCGTTACAACTCTCCCCCACTTAGAATATTTTTGTCCTCGAAAATTTACCTTATTCAAACAACTCGGAATTAGAGTCCCACAACTTACTTTCTGACTCACGCGTCATGCTTTCTCTGGCAGCTCCTAGCCAGACTAATTTCTCCAAAGCAATATCCTTGCCTCTTAGAGTCTTCATTTCACGATCCGCAATTCATACAGGCATCGTCTCCATGGTGAGATTATCCCATACTTGCACATCATCCATATGAATCAATTGAGATGGATCTGAAATATACTTCAGGAGTTGTGACACATAGAACACATCGTGTAATTCGAAATATTAGGCGCTAAAGCCACTCTATAAGAAACATTCTCAACTTTGTCCAAAATTTGATACGGGTCAATAAAACAAGGAGTGAGCTTCTTAGACTCCAATGTTCACCCAACACCGGTCACATGTGTAACTCTCAGAAACACATGGTCACCTGCTTGAAATTCTAAATATTTCCTTCGCTTATCATGATAACTCTTCTGTCTATTTTGGGAAGCTTTCATCTTTTCTCGAATCAACTTCATCTTCTCATTTGTTTCATGAACAAATTCAGGTCCAAGCACTGCACTTTCTCAAGATCCATGCCAACATAAAGGAGTTCTATATCTCCTACCATATAAAACTTCAAAGGTGCCATTCTAATACTAGAATGGTAATTGTTATTATAAGTGAACTCTATTAACGGAAGATAAGTATCCCACGAACCTCCCTGCTCAAGAACACATGCTCTCAACAAATCTTCTAACTACTAAATAGTCCTTTCCGTCTGACCATCCGTCTGAGGATGATACGCCGAACTCAACCTCAACTTAGAACCCATCGCCTCTTGTAAACTCTTCCAAAAATCAAAGGTAAATCTATGATCTCTATCCGACACAATACACAAAGGAACACCATGTAGCTTTACAATTACACTAGTGTAAATCTCCACCAAATTTGATACTGGAAAATTGATGTCAATAGGAATAAAATGAGCCGACTTCGTAAGCCTATCAACAATCACCCAAATCGAATCATGCCCTCTTGAAGTATTAGGTACTCTTGTCACAAAGTCCATCGAAATGTTATCCCTTTTCCATTCTGGAACTTTTAACGGTTGCATCAACCCTGCAGGCTTCTGATGTTCAACTTTCGACTTCTGACAAGTTAAACTTGCATACACAAACCGAGCCACATCACTCTTTATTCAAGGCCACCAAAACAAATTCTTTAAATCTTGATACATTTTTGTACCTTTGGGATGAATGCTTAACTTGCTTCTATGACTTTCCTTAAGAATCACTTTTTTCATCTCCGCATCATCAGGAATACAAATTTGATTACGAAATCTCAACACACCTTTCACATCTAACACGAAATCACTATTCTCAGACTGATTGATCCCAACCATTAAATCTACCAACTTTGCATCTAACTTCTGAGCTTCTCTGATATTATCTAGAAAATCATTATTAATTTTCAACATCCTTAACATAACACTCTGCGGTGTCACCTTGCAAACTAAGCTCATATCTCTGAGCTCCTCAATTAATTCCAACTCTTTAACCATCATTATCGATATATGTTAGGTCTTTCGACTTAAAGCATCAACCATGACATTAGCTTTACCTGGATGATAATTCAAACTGAAATCGTAGTCTTTTAATAACTCCAACCATCTTCGCTGTCTCATTTTCAACTTCTTCTGATCAAATAAATACTTTAAACTCTTGCGGTCACTAAACACTTCAAATCTAGAACCATAAAGATAATTCCTCCAAATCTTAGGCACAAAAACAATTACAGTAAGTTCTAGATCATGCGTAGGATAGTTCTTCTCATGAGTTCTCAACTGCCTTGACACATAAGCAACTACCTTGTTGTTCTGCATAAGTATACCTCATCAACCCAATTTAAAAGCATCAAAATATACAACAAAAGGTTCTCCTGAATTAGGTAATGTCAAAATCAGAGCCAACGTTAATCTCTTCTTCAATTCTGTAAAACTTTTTTCACATTAAACGTCCCATACAAAAGCTCTACCTTTACAAGTCAACTTAGTTAACGGAAGTGCCAACTTAGAAAAACTTTCGATAAACCTTCTATAATAACCAGCTAATCCCAAAAAGCTTCTAATCTCGGAAGCCGACTTTGGAGTTTCCCACTGCATCGCGACATCTACTTTAGATGGTTATACAGTAATGCCACTACTTGAGATCACATGACCAAGAAAACTAACCTCCTTTAACTAGAATTCAAACTTAAACATCTTTACATACAACTTCTTCTCTTTCAAAACTTGCAATACTACTCTTAAGTGTTCTGCATGCTCTTTTTCCTATTAGAGTAAATCAAAATGTCGTTAATGAACACCACTACAAACCGATCCAAATAAGTATGGAAGATACGGTTAATGTACTCTATGAATACTCCCGACGCATTAGTAACACCGAAAGGCATCACCAAATACTCATAATGTCCATAACATAACGCATTCTGAAAGCCATCTTCTGGATATCCTCATCCTTCACTTTAATCTGATGATAACCCAACCTCAAATCAATCTTACTAAACACCCGAGCACCCACCAATTGAACCATCAAGTCATCGATTCTTGGAAGAAGATACTTGTTCATAATCGTTACTTTATTCAATCATCTATAATCAACACAAAGTCTCATACTTCCATATTTCTTCTTTACTAGGAACACTGGAGCTCCCCACGGTGATACACTTGGTCCTGCAAATTTCTTTTCCAGTAACTCTTCCAATTGCTTCTTTAATTCTGACAATTCAAATGCAGACATCCTGTATGGTGCCATAGAAACAGGTTTGGTACCGGGTACAAGATCAATAGCAAATTCGACTTCTCTCTCTAGCAGTACATCAGGAATTTCATCAGGGAAAACTTCAGGAAATTCACGTACCACTTGCAACTCTTTAATTATAGCTTGATTCTCGACAGATATAGAAGTCATCAACGAGAACATTTGAGCCTCTTCTTGAATCAACTACCATAACTGTCTAGCAGACAACAGACCAGCTTCTTCCTCTTCAGGAGTAGAAAACCCCACAGACTAGTTATAACGGTTAATATGAACATAGTTATGCTCTAACCAGTTCATACCTAAGATCACATCTAACCCACTTAATGGTAAATAAACTAAATCAACAGCAAAGTCTCTGTCAAAGATCGACAACAGGCACTTTCAACAGACAAGAGAAGTAGTCACCAATCCCTTAGTTGGAGTATCGATGAGCATCTCTCCATTCATAAAAGACAACATAAGACCCAATCTTTCAATGCAATCAGCAATAATAAAGAAATGAGTAGCACCGGTATCGATAATAGTAATTAAAGGAGTACTATTAATTAAACATGTACCTCTGATGAGTTTGTCCTTATTAGCCTTCTGATTCTCAGCCAAAGCGAACACCTTTCCACTGGTTTGCGCCTTTTTGGTTTCTGACACTGACTACCAATGTGTCCTTCTTCACCATAATTGAAGTAAATCATCTCTTTATGCTTGCACTCTGATATAGCATGTCCAGTCTTACCACAACGGAAACACCTCTTCACCTCAACAGTACACACATTACCCTTATGCACATGTTTTCTACATTTGAAACCAACCACACCAACAAGATCATCTCCCCCACTAGTTCTCTGACCCTGAGTAACTTTCTGTTTACCTTTACCAGCTGGGACATCGTAAGGCTTACCACGACTTTGTTGGTGCTTACCCCTCTTCTCATTGATAATCTTATAGTGAGCATTATGATCTTCTTCATAGATCCTGCAACTATCAATCAAATTGGCAAAGACACGAATCTTCTAGTATCCAACTTCCTTTTTGATCTCCGGGTGCAACGCGTTCTCAAACTTTATGCACTTTGAAAACTCAGCATTTGCCTCACTATAGTGCGGATAAAACTTAGCCAACTCAACAAACATTTCAGCATACTCAACAGTTGACATACTCATTTGCTTCAGATCAAGAAACTTAATTTCCTTCTTACCACGAATGTCTTCAGGGAAATACTTCCTCAAAAATTCCCTACGAAACACAACCCAAGTGATATCTTCACCTGTAGCTTCCAACTTCTGACACGTCTCTAGCCACTAGTAATCAGCCTCGACTGCTAGCATGTGAGTACCATATCAAACCTTCTACGCTGAAGTGCAGTCCATCACACGAAATATTCTCTCAATCTCTTTCAAACATTCTAACGCTCCATCAGGATCATACTTACCCTTAAAGGTAGGCGGATTCTCCCTATGAAAGGTCGCCAAACTACGAGATCCAGCATTCCCATTAATGTTTGGCTGATTCTCTATAGCATGCACCATTGCTTCTAAAGCAGCAGCAAGTGCAACATCATTCCTTCCGGCCATCTCAACTTAACACTACAACATAAACAACAGTTAGAACTCAAGTTAACAATACTCGATTGCTAGACAAACTACAACTCAACAACTTAGTCGAACGGGCCGACTTGCTCTGATACCAACTTGTAACACCCAAATTCTACAAGACAATCATTATAAAATCAGAGTTACAAAAATTCAATAACCAAATTAGGATGCTACAATTTCAACTTAAAACAACGATATTCATTACAGATACATAATACGTTAAACTTGGATGAACCAACATCAACATAAATTAATCTTTTAAAAACTAACAATTTTCATAACCATGCAGCGGAATCATAATATTCAACATATAAGAATGTAACATCTTTATCCAACTGAAACAACTTCAAATAACAAGCATTCAATGAAAAACTACTTAAAGTTTAGCAACTGACTTAATAACAACAATAAAGCCACAAGTGTTCATCCCCCGAGTGTTACGTATCAGAGCAATGACACCGACTTGAACTACTGAAGGTAAACCTCATACACTCTAGATTACCTGCACATTACCAACATAGGGGTAACATTCAAACAAAAGGGTGAGATATCAAACAATATAATCGGATGTACGATAAATATTATATTAGAATTAGTTTATACAATTCACCACTTCACAGCTTTTTATCAATATTTAACATAATTAATTCATCCACATGACAACTCAGGATGCAACATTAAATGCAACTTGTTTTTATGCACACGTATGTGGTACCAATGGAGAAGAACTCCTAACTTAGAAATATGCCAATAAATAGAGGCATCAACAAGGCATAAGCCTTCAACTTTATATTTTCCAATCCAGGCCAACTTAAAGAGCATCATCTCCAACATGATATGCTATGTATGCATTAACAACATGAACGTAATAACAACAACGATTCAACTTAATTCAACATTGTCCATAAGCCTACACCTCAATAATTTCCAATCAATAGAGGCAACACAACAAAATTCACCTGCAACTTTAAGAATTAATAACAATAACATCACAATAACTTATATATACCAATACTATTATCGAACCAAATCATATTAATTTAATTCTACTAAGATTTTCCACTGACCAATCATTTTAAGTTAAATCAATGAAGTTATTGTTTTCTGACACTAATTTACCTATACTGATATTTTAATTTATAAATTTTTTCTGTTATTTTCTACTATTACTTTCCGACTACTGTTGAGGTCCTTCTGCTAAATATCTACTACTATTATTTTCCATAAATTACTGCTAATAACGATTGTTATTATGTTTTCTGCTAAAATTACCTTCAGCTATCATTTACTAACGTTGTTACTTAGTATTGTTAACTCTGTTACACAAATATGCCACTCAGCACCCACACCACCAAAATGTGTCGCTCGACACACCCTTTGTGATGATTGTCACAACCGAATTACCCACGCCCCTCGTCACACTAACTGTGCCGCTTGGCACGCCCTTTTGCCTCTTGCCGATCGGCACATATACCATGCCCCTCAGCACATCATGCTTTGACACAGCCTCTTCACAGACTTCAGTTTGTTACTGATACCAACACAGAATTCTCCGAAATTTCCTTTGATTATCAGTATTTTGACAACAACATGATACAACACAATATGCAGTAAATAGATCAATAAAAGAAACAATTATCAACAAATATATTTCATCGATTGTACATGATAACTATGCAGACATTTTCAGAAATAACCACAACATAGTAACAAACAAATTCAGACATGGCTACGCTGATTATACGCGCAAAGCAACAATTTTACACAACCCAATCCCTATGTAACATTCATCATAAACCCTATTATAGATTTATAACCCCACTCTTACCTTGGATTGAAGGTTGCTCTATACCTCTACTGTGAACACTAGCCTTATGCCTCTTCTCCTTATTCCTCTTCTCTGCAACTTCTCACGTACATCACTTTCTCTACTCTTTTTCTTAACCCTTTTTAATTAACCTAATTTCTATTATTTAATGTAACCTAATAATATTATTATTTCTATTGGGCCTAATTTTCACATCCCCTTAATACTATGTCTATCACCAAAACAATCCCAACTCTAATATTATTACTAATATTATTAATCAACTAATTTAATCGACTAATAACAAAACTGCAACTTATGTCAACCACTCACAACATAACACAACATGTCAACGATTTTAACAATTAATTTGAAATTAATCAAAAATATCTAATTAAATAATTAATTAAACCAATCGGGCGTTACAACTCTCCCCCACTTAAAATATTTTCGTCCTAAAAAATTTACCTCGTTCAAACAACTCAGGATAAGAGTCTCACATCTTACTTTCTGACTCTCGTGTCATTCTTTCTCCAACGGCTCCTAGCTAGACTACTTTCACCAAAGCAATCTCCTTGCCTCTTAGAGTCTTCATTTCACGATCCGTGATTCGTACAGGTGTCGTCTCCACAGTGAGATTATCCCGTACTTGCACATCATCCATATGAATCAAATGAGATGGATCTGAAATATACTTCCGGAGTTATGACACATGGAACACATCATGCAAATTCGAAAGATTAGGCGGTAAATCCACTCTATAAGCAGAATTCCCAACTCTGTCCAAAATATAATACAAACCAATAAAATGAGGAGTGAGCTTCTTAGACTTCAACGCTCGCCCAACATCGATCACATGTGTAACTCTCAGAAACACATGGTCACCTCCTTGAACAAATTCTTCAAATCTTGATACATTTTTGTAGCTCCCGGATGATGGCTCAACTTTCTTCTATGACTTTCCTTAAGAATCACTTTCTTCATCTCTGCATCATCAGGAATACAAATTCGATTACAAAATCTCAACACACCTTGCGCATCTAACTCAAAATCAATATTCTCAGACTGGTCGATCCCAACCATTAAATCTACCAACTTCATATCTAACTTCTGAGCTTCTCCGATATTATGTAGAAAATCATTATTAATTTTCAACATCCCCAACATAACACTATACGGTGTCACCTTGCAAACTAAGCTCATATCTCTAAACTGCTCAATTAATTCCAACACTTTAACCATCATTGCTGATATTTGTTAGGTCTTTTGACTTAAAGCATCAACCACGGCATTAGCTTTACCTTGATGATAATTCAAACTAAAATCATAATCTTTTAATAACTCCAGTCATCTTCGTTGTCTCATATTCAACTCCTTCTGATCAAATAAATACTTTAAACTCTTGTGGTCACTAAATACTTCAAATCTAGAACCATAAAGATAATGCCTCCAAATCTTTAGCATAAAAACAACTGCAAAAAGTTCTAAATCATGTGTAGGATAGTTCTTCTCATGAGTTCTCAACTGCCTTAACGCATAAGCAACTACCTTGTTGTTTTGCATAAGTACACCTCTTAAATCCAATTTAGAAGCATCATAATATACAAGAAAAGGTTCTCCTGAATTAGGTAATGTCAAAAACGGAGCCAACGTCAATCTCTTCTTCAATTCCGTAAAACTTTATTCACATTGAATGTCTCATACAAAAGCTCTACCTTTACAAGTCAACTTAGTTAACGGAAGTTCCAACTTAGAAAAACCTTCGATAAACCTTCTAAAATAACCATATAATCCTAAAAAGCTTTTAACCTTGGTAGCCGACTCTGGAGTTTCCCACTACAACAAGGCATCTACTTTAGATGGATCTACATCAATGCCACTACCTGAGACACTTGACCAAGAAAACTAACCTCCTTTAACCAGAATTCACACTTAGACAGCTTTACATACAACTTCTTCTCTTTCAAAACTTGCAATACTACTCTTAAGTGTTTTGAATTCTCTTCTTCCGATTTAGAGTAAATCAAAATGTCGTCAATGAACACAACTACAAACTAATCCAAATAAGTATGGAAGATACGGTTAATGTACTTCATGAATACTCTCGGCGCATTAGTAACACTAAAAGGCATCATCGAATACTCATAATTTCCATAACGCGTTCTGAAAGCCATCTTCTGGATATCCTCATCCTTCACTTTAATCTGATTATAACCCGACCTCAAATAAATCTTAATAAACACTCAAGCACCCACCAATTTATCCATCAAGTTATCGATTCTTGGAAGTGGATACTTGTTCTTAATCGTTACTTTATTCAATTGTCTATAATAAACACAAAGTCTCATACTTCTATCTTTCTTCTTTACTAACAACACTGGAGCTCGCCACGGTGATACACTTTGTCTTACAAATTTCTTTTCAAGTAACTCTTCCAATTGATTCTTTAATTCTGACAATTCAGATGCAGACATCATGTATGGTGCCATAGAAACGGGTCTGGTACCAGGTACAAGATCAATAGCAAATTCGACTTCTCTCTGGTAGTACATCAGGAATTTCATTAGGGAAAACTTCAGGAAATTCACGCACCACTTGCAACTCCTCAATTATAGCTTGATTCTTGACAAATAGTGACGCCATCAACGAGAACATTTGAGCCTCTTCTTGCATCAACTACCGCAACTGTCTAGCAGACAACAAACTAGTTTCCTCTTCTTCAAGAGTAGAAAACCTCACAGACTTGTTATAACAGTTAATATGAAAATAGTTATGCTCTAACCAGTTCATACCAAAGATCACACCTAACCCACTTAATGGCAGTCAAACTAAATCAACAGCAAAGTCTCTATCAAAGATCGACAATGGGAACTTTAAACAAACAAGAGAAGTACTCACCTATCCCTTAGCTGGAGTATTGACGGCCATCTCTCCATTCATAGAAGACAACATAAGACCCAATCTTTTAACACAAACAGCAATAATAAAGCAATGAGTAGGACTTGTATCAATAATAGTAATTAAAGGAGTACTATTAATGAAACATGTACGTCTGATGAGTTTGTCCTTATTAGCCGTCTAATTCTCATCCAAAGTGAACACCTTTCCACTGGTTTGCGCCTTCTTTGGTTTATGACACTCACTAACAATGTGTCCTTCTTCACCATAATTGAAGCAAATCATCTCTTTATGCTTGCACTCAGATATATCATGTCCAGTCTTACCACAACGAAAACACCTCTTCACCTCAGCAGTACACACATTGCTCTTATGCCTAGGTTTTCCATATTTGAAACAAACCACACCAGCAGAAGCATCCCCCCACTAGTTCTTTGACCCTGAGAAGCTTTTTGTTTACCTTTACCAGCTAGGGCATCATAAGGCTTACCACGGTTCTGTTGGTGCTTACCCCTCTTCTCATTGATAATTTTATAGTGAGGATTATGACCTTCTTCATAGATCCTGCAACTATCAATCAAATCGACAAATACACAAATCTTATGGTATCCAACTGCCTTCTTGATCTCCGGGCACAACCCGTTCTAAAACTTTATGCACTTTTACAACTCACCATTTTCCTCTCTATAGTTCGGATAAAACTTAGCCAACCCAGCAAACTTTGCAGCATACTGAACAACCGACATACTCCCTTGATTCATATCAAGAAACTCAATTTATTTATTACCGCGAACATCTTTAGGTAAATACTTCCTTAGAAATTCCCAACAAAACACAACCCAAGTGACATTTTCACCTGCAGCTTCCAACTTCGGACGCGTCTCTAGCCACCAGTCATCAGTCTCGACTGATAGTATGTGAGTATCATATCGAACTTCTACGCTGGAGTGCATTCCATCACATGGAAAGTTATATCAATATCTTTCAACCATTCTAACACTCCGTCAGGATCGTACTTACCCTTGAAGGTAGGAAGATTCTCCCTCTGGAAGGTCGCCAAACTACAAGATCCAGCATTAACTTCAGCGTTTGGCTGATTCTCCATAGCATGCGCCATTGCTTCTAAAGCAGCAACAAGTGCAACATCATTCCTTCCAGCCATCTCAACTTAACACTAAAACATAAACAACAGTTAGAACTCAAGTTAACAATACTCGATTGCTAGACAAACTACGACCCGACAACTTGGTCAGACATACCAACTTGCTCTAATACCAACTTGTAACACACCAACTATAACCGACAATTATTATGATATCAAAGTTATAAAAATTCAACAACCAAATTAGGATGCTACAATTTCAACTTAAAACAACGACATTCATTATAGATACATAACACGTTAAACTTGGATGAACCAACAACAACATAAATTAATCTTTTAAAAACTAACAATTTTCATAACCACGCAGCAGAATCATAATATTCAACATATAAGAATGTAACATCTTTATCCAACTGAAACAACTTTAAATAACAAGCATTCAACGAAAAACAACTTAAAGTTCAACAAATGAATTAATAACAACAATAAATCCACAAGAATTCATCCCCCCGAGTGTTACGTATCAGAGAAATGACACTGACTTTAACTACTGAAGGTAAACCTCATTCACTATGAATTACATGCATGTTACCAACATAGGGGTAACATTCAAACAGAAGGGGTGAGATATCAAACATTATAATTGGATGTACAATAAATAATATATTAGAATTATTTCATACAATTCACCATTTCATAACTTTTTATCAATATTTAACATAATTAATTCATCCACACAACAACTCAGGATGCAACATAAAATGCGACTTATTTTTATGCACATGCATGAGTTACCAATGGAGAAGAACTCTCAACTTAGAAATATGTCAATAAATAGAGGCATCAACGAGGCATAAGCAATCAACTTTATATTTGCCAATCTAAGACAACTTAACGAGCATCAGCTCCAACATGATATGCTATGTATGCATTAACAACATGAACATAATAACAACAACAACAATAATGATTCAACTTAATTAAACATTGGCCATAAGCCTGCAACTCAATAATTGCCAATCAATAGAGGCAACAGAACAAAATTCACCTGCAACTTCAACAATTAATAACAACAACATCACAATAACTTATATATACCAATACTATTATCGACCAAATCCTATTAATTTAATTCTACTAAGATTTTCCACTGACCAATCATTTTCAGTTAAATCAATGAAGTTATTGTTTACTGACACTTATTTACCTGTACTACTATTTTAATTTATAAAAAATTCTGTTATTTTCTGCTATTACTTTCCTACTACTGTTGAGCTCTTTATGCTAAATATCTACTACTATTTTTTCCATAAGTTACTGCTACTAAAGATTGTCATTATGTTTTCTGCTAAAATTACCTTCTGCTTGCATTTACTAACTCTGTAACTACAAATTACCTCTGTTACATGTACACCAACTCTGCTATTTTAATTGAATTAATACTCTGCTACTTTAATTAATCTTTTGGAATGCTATGGTTCCCCCTCGGTATACACACATGCCACTTGGCACCGACACCACCAAATTGTGCCGCTCGGCACACCCTTTATGACGATCGTCACAACTGAATTACCCATGCCCCTCGTTACACTAATCGTGCCGCTTGGCATGCCCTTTTTCATCTTGCCGGTCGGCACACATACCATGCCCCTCAGCACAACATGCTTTTACTAAGCCTCTTCACAGACTTCAATCTGTTACTGATACCAACACAAAATTCTCCAAATTTTTCTTCGATTATCAGTATTTTCACAACAACATGATACAACGCAGTATGCAGAAAATAGATCAATAAAAGAAACAATTGTCAACAAAGATATTTCAATGATTTTACAGGATAACTATGCAGACAATTTCAGAAGTAACCACAATATAGTAACAAACAAATTCAGACATGGCTACGCTGATTATACGCGCAAAGCAATAATTCTACACAACCCAATCCCTATGTAAGATTCATCATAAACCCCATTTTAGAGTCAGAACCTCACCCTTACCTTGGATTGAAGGTTGCTCTATAGCTCTACTGTGAATACTAGCCTTGTGCCTCTTCTCCTTATTCCTCTTCTCCGCAACTTCTCACGTACAACACTTTCTCTACTCTTTTTCTTAACCCTTTTTAATTAACCTAATTTCTATTATTTAACTTAACCTAATAATATTATTATTTCTATTGGGCCTAATTTTCACACCCCCTTAATACTATGTCTATCACCAAAACAAGCCCAACAACTAATATTATTAATATTCTACAATTCTAATATTATTACTATTATTATTAATCAACTTATTTAAACGAATCATAACAACGTCGCAACTTATGTCAACCACTCACAACATAAGACAACATGTCAATGATTTCAACAATTAATTAGAAATTAATTGAAAATATATAATTAAATAATTAATTAAACCAATCGGGCGTTACAACTCTCCTCCACTTAGAATATTTTTGTCCTCGAAAATTTACCTTGTTCGAACAACTCAAGATAAGAGTCATACATCTTGCTTTCTAAATCCCACGTCATGCTTTCTTCGGTAGCTCCTAGCCAGACTACTTTCACCAAAGCAATCTCCTTGCCTCTTAGAGTCTTCATTTCACAATTCGTGATTCGTACAGGCATTGTCTTCACAATGAGATTGTCCTGTACTTGCACATCATCCATATGAATCACATGTGATGGATCTGAAATATACTTCAGGAGTTGTGACACATGGAACACATTGTACAAATTCGAAAGATTAGGCGGTAAAGCCACTCTATAAGTAACATTCCCAACTCTATCCAAAATATGATACAAACTAATATAACGAGGAGTGAGCTTCATAGACTTTACCGCTCGCCCAACACCGGTCACATGTGTAACTCTCAGAAATACATGGTCACCTGCTTGAAATTCTAAATATTTCCTTCGCTTGTCATGATAACTCTTCTGTCTACTTTGGGAACCTTTCATTTTTTCTCTTATCAACTTTACCTTCTCAGTAGTGTCACAAACAAATTCAGGTCCAAGCACTACACTTTCTCCAGACTCATGCCAACATAAAGGAGTTTTATATCTCCGACCATATAATGCTTCAAAAGGTGTCATTCTAATACTAGAATGGTAATTGTTATTATAAGTGAACTCTATCAACGGAAGATAAGTATCCCACGAACCTCCCTGCTCAAGAACACGTGCTCTCAACAAATCTTCTAACGACAGAATAATCCTTTCCGTCTGACCATCCGTCTGAGGATGATACGCCAAACTCAACCTCAACTTAGATCCCATCTCCTCTTGAAAACTCTTCCAAAAATCAAAAGTAAACCTCGGATCTCTATCCAACATAATACACAAAGGAACACCATGTAACTTTAAAATCACACTAGTGTAAATCTCTGCCAACTTTGATACTGGAAAACTGATGTCAATAGGAATAAAATGAGCCGACTTTGTAAGCCTATCAACAATCAACCAAATCGAATCATGCCCTCTTGAAGTATTAGGTAATCCCATTACAAAGTCCATCGAAATGTTATCCCATTTCCATTATGGAACTTCTAATGGTTGCATCAAACCTACAGGATTCTGATGTTCAACTTTTGACTTCTGACAAGTTAAACATGCATACACAAACCGAGCCACATCACTCTTCATTCTAGGCCACCAAAACAAATTCTTCAAATCTTGGTACATTTTTGTAGCTCTTGGATGAATGCTCAACTTGCTTCTATGACTTTCTTCAAGAATCACTTTCTTCATCTCCGCATCATCAGGAATACAAATTCGATTACGAAATCTTAACACACCTTGCGTATCTAACTCGAAATCACTATTCTCAGACTGATCAATCCCAACCATTAAATCTACCAACTTCTCATCTAACTTCTGAGATTCTCCAATATTATGTTGAAAATCATTATTAATTTTCAACATCCCCAACATAACACTCTCCGGTGTCAGCTTGCAAACTAAGCTCATATCTCTGAACTTCTTAATTAATTCCAACTCTTTAACCATCATTGTCGACATATGTTAGGTCTTTCAACTTAAAGCATCAACCATGACCTTAGCTTTACCTTGATGGTAATTCAAACTGAAATCTTAATCTTTTAATAACTCCAACCATCTTCGCTGTCTCATATTCAACTCCTTTTGATCAAATAAATACTTTAAACTCTTGTGGTCATTAAATACTTCAAATCTAGAACCATAAAGATAATGCCTCCAAATCGTCAGCATAAAAACAACTGCAGCAAGTTCTAAATCATGCGTAGGATAGTTCTTCTCATGAGTTCTCAACTGCCTTGACGCATAAGCAACTACCTTGTTGTTTTGCATAAGTACACATCCTAAACCCAATTTAGAAGCATCACAATATACAACAAAAGGTTCTCCTGAATTAGGTAATGTCAAAATTGGAGCCAACGTTAATCTCTTCTTCAATTCCATAAAAATTTCTTCATATTTAACATCCCGTACAAAAGCTCTACCTTTACAAGTTAACTTAGTTAATGGAAGTGCTAACTTATAAAAACCTTTGATAAACCTTCTATAATAACCAGCTAATCCTGAAAAGATTCTAATCTCGGTAGCCGACTTTAGAGTTTCCCACTGCCACATGACATCTACTTTAGATGGATCTACAACAATGCCACTACCTGAGATCACATGACCAAAAAAACTAACCTCCTTTAACCAGAATTCACACTTAGACAGCTTTACATACAACTTATTCTCTTTCAAAACTTGCAATACTACTCTTAAGTGTTCTGTATGCTCTTCTTCCGATTTAGAGTAAATCAAAATGTCGTCAATGAACACTACTACAAACCGTCCAAATAAGTATGGAAGATACGGTTCATGTACTCGATGAATACTCCCGACGCATTAGTAACACCGAAAGCCATCACCAAATACTCATAACGCCCATAAAGCATTCTGAAAGTCGTCTTCTGGATATCCTCATCCATAACTTTAATCTGATGATAACCCGACCTCATATCAATCTTACTAAACACTTGAGCACCCACCAATTGATCCATCAAGTCATTGATTCGTGGAAGCGGATGCTTGTTCTTAATCGTTACTTTATTCAATTATTTATAATCAACACAAAGTCTCATACTTCCATGTTTCTTATTTACTAGCAACATTTGAGCACCCCATATCGATACACTTTGTCTTACAAATTTCTTTTCAAGTAACTCTTCCAATTGATTCTTTAATTCTGACAATTCAGATGCAGACATCATGTATGGTGCCATAGAAACGGGTCTGGTACCAGGTACAAGATCAATAGCAAATTCGACTTCTCTCTGGTAGTACATCAGGAATTTCATTAGGGAAAACTTCAGGAAATTTACGCACCACTTGCAACTCCTCAATTATAGCTTGATTCTTGACAGATAGTCTCCATCAACAAGAACATTCGAGCCTCTTTTTGCATCAACTACCACAACTGTCTAGCAGACAATAGACTAGCTTATTCCTCTTCAGGAGTAGAAAACCTCACAGACTAGTTATAACAGTTAATATGAACATAGTTATGCTCTAACCAGTTAATACCTAAGATTACATCTAACCAACTTAATGACAAACAAACTAAATCAACAGCAAAGTCTCTATTGAAGATCGATAACAGGAACTTTAAACACACAGAGAAGTAGTCACTAATCCCTTAGCTGGAGTATCAACGACCATCTCTCCATTCATAGAAGACAACATAAGACCTAATCTTTCAACAAAATCAGCAACAATAAAGCAATGATTAGCACCAGTATCAATAATAGTAATTAAAATAGAACTATTAATGAAACATGTACCTCTGATGAGCCTGTCCTCATTAACCGTCTGATTCTCAGCCAAAGAGAACACTTTTCCACTGGTTTGCGCCTTCTTTGGTTTCTGACACTGACTACCAATGTGTCCTTCTTCACCACAATTGAAGCAAATAATCTCTTTATGCTTGCACTCAGATATACCATGTCCAGTCTTACCACAATGGAAACACCTCTTCACCTCAGAAGTACACACGTTGCTCTTATGCTCAGGATTTCCACATTTGAAACAAACCACACCAGTAGGAGCATCTCCCCCACTAGTTCTCTGACCCTGAGCAAATTTCTATTTACCTTTACCAACTAGGGCATCGTAAGGGTTACCACGGTTCTGTTGGCGTTTACCCCTCTTTTCATTGATAATATTATAGTGAGCATTATGATGTTCTTCGTAGATCCTGCAATTATCAATAAAATCGGCAAAGCCACGAATCTTCTGGTATCTAACTTACTTCTTGATCTCCAGGCGCAACCCTTTCTCAAACTTTATGCACTTTGAAAACTCAGCATTTGCCTCACTATAGTGAGGATAAAATTTAGCCAACTCAGTAAACATTGCAACATACTCAACAATCGACATATTCCCTTGCTTTAGATTAAGAAACTCAATTTCCTTCTTACCACTAACTTCTTCAGGGAAATACTTCCTCAGAAATTCCCCATGAAACACAACCCAAGTTACATTTTCACCTGTAGCTTCCAACTTTTGACACGTCTCTAGCCACCAGTCATCATCCTCAACTACTAGCATGTGAGTACCATATCGAACCTTTTACGCTGGTGTGAATTCCATCACAGGAAGATTCTCTCAATCTCTTTCAACCATTATAACACTCCGTGAGGATCATACTTACCCTTGAAGGTAGGTGGATTCTCCTTATGAAAGGTCGCCAAACTACGAGATCCATCATTCTCGTCAGTGTTCGGTTGATTCTCCATAGCATGCACCACTACTTTTAAAGCAGCAACAAGTGCAGCATCATTCCTTCCAACCATCTAAACTTAACACTACAACATAATCAACGGTTAGAACTCGGGTTAATAATACTCGATTTCTAGACAAACTATGACACAACAACTTGGTCAGACAGACCGACTTGGTTTGATATCAACTTGTAACACTGGAATTCTACCCGACAATTATTATGAAATCAGAGTTATAAAAATTCAACAACCAAATTAGGATGCTACAATTTCAACTTAAAACAACGACATTCATTATAGATACATAACACGTTAAACTTGGATGAACCAACAACAACATAAATTAATCTTTTAAAAACTAACAATTTTCATAACCACGCAGCAGAATCATAATATTCAACATATAAGAATGTAACATCTTTATCCAACTGAAACAACTTTAAATAACAAGCATTCAACGAAAAACAACTTAAAGTTCAACAACTGAATTAATAACAACAATAAATCCACAAGCATTCATCCCCCCGAGTGTTACGTATCAGAGAAATGACACTGACTCGAACTACTGAAGGTAAACCTCCTTCACTATGAATTACCTACACGTTACCAACATAGAGGTAACATTCAAATATAAGGGGTGAGATATCAAACAATATAATCGGATGTACGATAAATAATATATTAGAATTAGTTCATACAATTCACCACTTCACAGCTTTTTATCAATATTTAACATAATTAATTCATTCACACGACAACTCAGGATGCAACATGGAATGCGACTTATTTTTATGCACATGCATATGGTACTAATAGAGCCGAACTCCCAACTTAGAAATCTGCCAATAAATAGAGGCATCAACAAGGCATAAGCCTTCAACTTTATATTTGCCAATTTAGGCCAACTTAGCGAGCATCAGCTCCAACATCATATGCTATGTATGCATTAACAACATGAACATGATGACAACAACAACAATAATTCAACTTAATTCAACATTGGCCATTAGCCTACATATCAATAATTGCTAATCAATAGAGGCAACACAACAAAATTCACCTGCAACTTCAACAATTAATAACAACAACATCATAATAACTTATATATACCAATACTATCATCGACCAAATCCTATTAATTTAATTCTATTAAGATTTTCCACTTACCAATCATTTTCAGTTAAACTAATGAAGCTATTATTTTATGACACTAATTTACCTCTACTGTTATTTTAATTTATAAAAGTTTTTCTGCTATTACTTTCCTACTACTGTTGAGGTCCTTCTGCTAAATATCAACTACTATTATTTTTCATAAATTACTGCTACTAACGATTGTCATTATGTTTTCTGCTAAATTACCTTCTGCTAGCATTTACTAACTCTGTTACTTATTATTGTTAACTCTGTAACTAATAAGTTACCTCTGCTACATGCACACCAACTCTGCTAAATGAATTGAATTAATACTCTGCTACTTTAATTAATCTTTCAGAATACTATGGTGTATCTCGGTACACATACATGCCACTCGACACCTACACCACCAAACTGTGCCGCTCGACACACCCTTTGTGACGATCGTCACTGTTGGTGTAAGCCCTAGAGGCAAATTCTTTGGGTAGTTGTAGCAGTTGAAATGTTTTAAGACTAAGCCATTGGATTGACTTGACTTATACAAATCAAAATAAAAATTGCCACCGTGCTTTATTGTTTCCAAAGAAATGGAAAAAGAGAGAATAACCCAAAAAGAAGGGGAAAGATTCAAGGTAATGGGGTTAGTTATGCAAAGGGAAGGTATTAGCACCCTAAACATCTACGGTACTCCGTAGGAACCTCTTTGTAAAATCTGTATATTTGGCTATGAAAAATGTTGTATAAAAATGGATGGTGGAGATGAGAAAAGAAATATATTTATTTTATAATTTTTGCATCCGCCGCGGTTGCGAACCTTTAGTGCCTACGTACCACCTTTTCGTGCAATAGGGGATCAGGATACACGTAGTTCCTCTTTTAAAAATTTAAAACACAAATGTGTTGGTTAATTTTATGAGATAAAACATCATCGTCATTGTCCGTGTAGAAAACATACCTACTACCCACAATTATGAGAAAGGAGAATTTGCATCATCTCAAAGTGGAGGATATGGCCTGGATCTTAAAATCAACAATGCCTCACTCAACACCTAAGTGGAAAATATCTCTCTTTACTACATATTGTATAAGTATGGTTGTTTGCATCACTACAAGGATTGAAAAGAGTTCAATCTTTTGATAAAAGTTTAAAGATAAAAGCCAAAGTGGCAAAAATGGTTTGAAATGAGATTGGTTGATTTTTAGTCTTCTCACAAAAAATGTCAAGGTATTATTAAGTTGATTGGAGTTTATTTACGAAAATGTTTTGAAAATGCATGGACATAAGTCCAAGTTTATTATGAAAGTGGTTCAAGTTTAAAAACAAGAAGAGTTTTCAAAAAGAGGAAGAAGATTTTTGAAATTAAAGAAGATGGGAGGAGAAGAAGGGATTATCCTAAAGCATAAGGTAAAAGCTAGGGATAAGAACCATCTAACCAACAAGAAGCCAATATTTGACATTATGAGACAAGATAGAATTATCATTCCTTGGATTGAAAATAAATCAAGCAAAAAAATACTAGACCTCTTGAGAGAACCAAACTTCAAGTATATTAAGTCTTCACAAAAATTGGGCAGAGTAACGGCTGTATACGGGTGAATTCCAGATTAGAAAAAAAGGGTGTAATCACAAAAAAACCTGCACACAAAAACAAACAAGCAACCCAATGTCTTGAGGTAAACCTCAAGAACTCCAAAAAAAATAATCAGATAAGATCACAAGGTCTCCAAGATAGGCCAAGGTTTCTAATCCTAAGTCCAAGAAAAGAAAGTCCCATGCTCCATAATGCCAAGGATAATAATCAAATAGTCCAAGTATCATTAAAGATTTTTATGGTTTATGTTGATTATTAAGTATCTTAAAAAGGAAAAGAAAAGCTCAAGTGAGCAAAGTAAAAATGACAAGAAAGTAAATGCTCAAATTAGCAAAGATGAAAATGACATGAAATGTAAATGCTAAAAGTAAATAGTGCATAAAAATAAAAGGGGCATATAATAAAAATAAAGGATAAAGCCAATTATTAGTGATTAGTGGTTAGTTGGATGATCATCTTGAAACTTGCATTTAGAACTCATTAGAGGATTGGTAGAACCAAAGCCTCCACACAACAAGTTGCATTTGCTTTTTGTCAAGTATATAATCCATTTGGAATTCTCACAAGTGTCATTTAATGATCAACGATGTTTAAGTGACCCGCGTTGACCAAAGGTATTGTAGATCCATTAGAGGATTGGTAGAACCAAAGCCTCCACACAATGAATCTCAAGGTTATTGGATCAAAGAGATCAAATTAACATACTTGGGCTTGCAAACATAAGTTTGGTCCATAAATGATCATTTATTCGAATCGGGATAAAATTTAGCGCTATGTTAAGCAATCGTAAGTGGACTTATATAGAAGTCGCACCTATTTTGAGGCCGGTCAATAGCAATCTATGCACCATTTGTTCTGAGACATTATATAGAGATCATGCTCCAACAACATTTAGTGCAATAAGAAAGGGATGAGATGAAGAGGGATGAGAGAGAACATACCAACCACTTTTGGATTAAATTTAATCAAACTATTTTTAAAATCATTCATCCATTTTTGTGGAGTTAGACTCAACACCATTGAATGAGAGTCAAAACGCGTTAGTAATCAAATCCAAGGGATCTGGCGCACTGTGCATATCATGGTCATTAGTGAATAAAGTACAGAATCAAATATAAATCATATTTTCAAAAATAATAAGTGGTGTGCCATCATTGGTTGGAAGATGACACGTAGGTCATCTTCAACCTCTAGTCAACGTGATTTGCAGGTCTCTCTAACTGTAAAATCAGAAGCTCAGACCTATGTCGTTCGCGCCAAATTTATATAAATTGTAGCTCAGGCAATTTGGAAGGAAAGTTTTGAAAAGGGATTTGAAATTTCATGGTCAAAACGTGTTTCCAGTAAAAGGTAAGTGTTGCGACTAGAACCAGTGCAATGAGAGCAACACAATGATATCAGACTTTTGAAGAATTGGTGAAGGAATCTACCTATTGAAGTTCAGTTGCAGATCTCTGAAACTGGACTTCTATGGAGCAGTATAGGGCACGATTCTTGAATGTAATTATGTGAGTAGCTTCATGGAAGATCAAGGAAGGTGAATTTATGGAAAAATTGGATTGAAAAAGGCTTGAGAATGGATTTTGAAGTTACTGAATTCTAAGTTGTGGAACAAGTTTGACAGGGTGATTCTGGCTATCCAAGCTTGCCAAAATGAATGGGATTGCTCATGTATTTATAGGAGAAGCAAATGGGATCAAAAGGAAGGGTGAATGATGCAATTTGGAGGGAATTCGTGTGGGTCTGCATCATGAAGAAAATGTGACTTCTCTTTTGTCAAAACTCACCCAAAACGCGCGTTTTGATACACTAATCCACTTGGGAAAGTTTGCTAATCATGTTTAGACCCAAAACGCATGCTAATTTGGGGTTTAGAGATTTTAACATGAAATTCAAATTATGACTTGCAATAAAACTTCAATTCAAAGTTACCACTTTTGAAACATTGGCATTCTGAGCTCAAGGGTTCTTAAGGCATGATTCTTAATGCTTTAGAAATATGAGGTTACATGCTTTGCAATGGAAAAAGAATGGAATCAAATGGATGCTTGAGATGAAAGTTGTGTTGAGTCAAAGTTGGAGAAAAAGAGTTGACTTTCCATACTTAGAAATATTTCAAGTTCTTCTTCAAAAATGACCTATAATGTCTTGCATCCAAACATGTCCTTCCACTTGGAATTTGCTCTTTACCAAAAAAGATGGCATGAAGTAGCTCTCTTGAGTCACATTTTGAAACTTGAACCATTAAAAATCTCCAAAAATTGAGAGAGTTATGAAGTGTTGAAGTTGGCAAAAAATCATGAAATGACCTATAATCTTTTGCATCCTTAGGGCAACTTACATCCATTTTCTCACTTTGCACATAAAATAAGGCATAAAGTTCACACCTTCAAGATCATTATGGAAAAATAATGGGCTCAAAGTGATAAAAATTGACCAAGTTATGATCATTTGAAGTCATGCATGGAAAATTGAGGATTCATCTGGAGGACTTGTAATCTTTCTTCCTCATTGAGTCTCTTCCTCATGACAACTCCTTGAAATTTTTGAAGTGATTTGTTAATAACCCTTTAAATAGAAATATGTTTTTGGAATCACTCAAAAATACCAAGAGATGAGCAAGATATATTCCTTTGAAGTTCAAAACCCTAGCTCCTTAGATCAAGAGAATGCTTTGAGGAACTTTGACAATTTTAAACAATCTTATTATACCAACACACATGATTTGTAAATATAAGTTGTTGAGGATGATAATGAGAACTCATAGCCACCAAAACTACTTCCATATCTTGAACATTGAGAGAAATATGCACTTGTGACCAAATGGAATAAAATCTTGTCCAACCATGACAACTTCTCCAATCAATCCCTTGTGCTTTTCAACCAAATTTGATAACTTTGAAATGTGATGAACCAAAACAACCTTGCCGTGCTAATTCTTCCAAAACCAATCCAATGGTGAGGTTTGAACTTCTCAAGCTTGATTGACTAGGGCATGGAAATAAACTCATGAACCCATGGGGTAACTTGTTAAATCCCATTGCCTTTACCTACATGGATAACAAGCAAGACAAACCAACATTGAATTTTATTTAGTTGAAAGAAGAAATCAAGACAAAAACAATATTCATGATCACAAAAGAACATAAGTCAAGGTGCTTGGTGATTCCTCAAAAGAGCAAAGCTACATATAGGGATGGGGAACCAAGAATCCTAGTGTGATCTTATTGTGAATGAACCAACTCGGTATGATGAAAGGATCTTAGGGGAAAAAATTGGGGTACAACAGCTGCCCTTATTTAAGTTTCTTCTATCCAGAGATACGAAGGTTAAAAATCTTCGTGTTGACGCGATCGAAGATACTTAAATATAAAACAAACCTTATTTTTGGCCCTAAGATGCCATGCAAATGTTCATGATCATGAATTCACATGGACAATTCCAAAGGGACGCAAATCACCACTGGGGATGTAACAATAATAAAGAAACAAGAGAGTGACCCCACCAGGAAAATAAATCACTGGTGGATCAAAAGACCTAAATCAAAGAGGATGGTAGAATGGTCAAAGGATACACCAACTTCTATCGAAGGCGAAGCTACCGACGTTTACTGAAGGAAGAGAGAAAGATAAAAAACATCGATTTTCACTGTCGATGTCCTATCGACTTTCACTGAAGGTAGAGAGGAAAGAAATATCATAGCACCTCCGTTCACTGACAATGAACTACCAACATTTACTAAGGGTAGCAAAAAGATAACAAACACCAACTTCCACTGATGGTGATCTACCAACTTTCACTGAAGGTAGAAAGAGAAAATATCATAGCACCGCCGTTCTTTAATGATGAACTACCAACATTCACTGAGGGTAGCAAAAAGATAACAATCATCGATGTTCACTGCCGATGACCTACCAACTTTCACTGAAGGTAGAGAGAAAAGAAATATCATAACACCGCCATTCACTGACGATGAACTACCAACGTTTACTGAAGGTAGCAAAAAGATAACAAACACTAACTTTCACTGATGGTGATCTACCAACTTTCACTGAAGGTAGAAAGAAAAAATATCATAGCACCACCGTTCATTGACGATGAACTACCAACGTTCACTGAGGGTAGCAAAAAGATAACAATCATCGATGTTCACTGCCGATGACCTACCAACTTTCACTGAAGGTAGAGAGAAAAGAAATATCATAGCACCGCCGTTCACTGACGATGAACTACCAACATTCACTGAAGGTAGGAAAAAGATAACAAACACCAACTTTCACTGATGGTGATCTACCAACTTTCACTGAAGGTAGAAAGAGAAAATACCATAGCACCACCGTTCACTGACGATGAACTACCAACGTTCACTGAAGGTAGCAAAAAGATAATAATCATCGACGTTCACTGTCGATGACCTACCAACTTTCACTGAAGGTAGAGAGAAAAGAAATGTCATAGCACTGCCGATCACTGACGATGAACTACCAACGTTCACTGAAGGTAGCAAAAAGATAACAAACACTAAATTTCACTGATGGTGATCTACCAACTTTCACTAAAGGTAGAAAGAGAAAATATCATAGCACCGCCATTCACTGAATATGAACTACCAACGTTCACTAAAGGTATCAAAAAGATAACAAGTTTCCCCAAGATTCTGGAATTTCACCTAGAACGGGTCTCAAATTCTTTTTTAACCAAGGTACTCCGCCTGGAAAGAATAATATATAAGTTGTCTCAAATAAAGAGACTTCCACTTGCAAATATTTCACAACGAGTTGTTTCTGTGATATTTAAAGTCTTGCCATCCGTTGGCGTAATCTGCGAAAAACTGCACACTATTCACTCATAGAGGAGATAGCAAAAAAAGTTATGTCGACTTTTATAGGGAAGTACAAGTTACTCAAATAAAGAGACCTGCTACTTATTGTCATGGAGGATTATTAAAAGAAATGACTTTCTTGGGAAAGAAATATGACTTCCTGGAGAAAGAAATAAGACTTCCTGGGGAGATGCCACATGTGATACGGTGGGAGAACTGACTTGGAATTTTGCGTTTGTGTTCGCAAATGTTTCGGTTTAGCAAGAGTCGCCACCGACTTTTTATTTTATCCTAAGGAAAGGTCAAAAAGCACAGGAAAGACCTTTGAGATGTTTTCTTGGGTTCGGGAGTAGATTATAGAAAGGGAAGGTATTAGCACCCTTTCTATCCATGGTTATCCATGGGCTCTTAGTTACTTACTTAGATCACTTGCTTTGCATTTCTATTGTTTGAAATGGTGCTTTTCAATTGTTTGAAATGGTGCTTTGTGCGTGATTTTGGAAAATGTTTTGAAAAGAGGCCATCGTCGTGGCAACCTTTGTAATGATTCTTGTTTGAATGTATACAAAGGTGTTTTTGTCTTTTAAAAGGTTTTCAATGTTTGAAATTAGGGTTTTGAAATTGTGTTGTGGAGTGTGTTTTGAAAAGTAGCAAGGATGTTTTTGCAAGCTTGATCAAGTAACTAAGAGTTATCTACCCTATTTACTCAAAGATCTTTCTTATGTTTTTAACCCTTTTAACAGTGTTGTTTCACCATTGCATTTGGTGAACAACCTTGTGTTAGGATGTTAACGGGACAGGCGCGGGTCATCGTATAGACCATGATAGCAATTGTGTCAAGTATCTTTGGCAATTTTCTTGAGGGACTTGATCATTTTGTTTAGGCAACTCAAATAGCGTCATCGAGGGACTATGATCTTTTTGTTTGTTTTTATTTTGCCAAAGTACTCAACATGCAACCATGGCCCATTTTTGAAGGCATCAAGTGGATGAAACCCTAGGGGTGCGAGTGTGCATTGTGTTTGTTTTTCATGCATATTTATCTTGAATTAGGTCAAGCTAGTTGTTGACTTTATTTTGCATACAAGCCCTAGATCTAACATGGCATAATTGAAAGCTTTTAAATGTGCGAGAATTTAAATGCTACACTATTACAACATGATATAGGGAGGGGGGTACAAATTTGAATTGGGGGTATTTGACAAGAAATTAAACCCTAGATTATTATTACAAACCAAATTGAATGTAATATTTAAATGTACAATAATTGAAATAAATACAATAAATAAATGTAAATAAAATGTATTATGCCAAAATGTTTTTAGTATGTAAAAAGTTGTTTTTTCAAAGTGAAAAAGTGAAATAAAAAAGATCAATTTTAATTATTTTCCTATTTAGGGCAAGAAACCCTAATTCTTTAATAAATAATATTATTTATTAATTATGTGCAATAATATACTAATTTATACAAAAAATAAAATTATATTATAAAAATGATATTTTTGGTCCAAAATAATAATAAAAAAGGAAAATGTAATATTTTTTGTATTTTTTTGTTCTAATTATTTAGTAAAATGTAGTATATATATATATATATATATATATATATATATATATATATATAATATATATATATTATATATATATATATATATATATATATATATATATATATATATATATATATATATATATAATATATATATATATATATATATATATATATATATATATATATATATATGTGTGTGAAAAGTGAAATAAAAAGATCAATTTTAATTATTTTCCTATTTAGGGCAAGAAACTTTAATTCTTTAATAAATAATATTATTTATTAATTATGTGCAATAATATACTAATTTATACAAAAAATAAAAGTATATTATAAAAATGATATTTTTTGGTCCAAAATAATAATAAAAAGGAAAATGTAATATTTTTTGTATTTTTTTTGTTCTAATTATTTAGTAAAATGTAATATATACTATATATATATATATATACTATATATATATATAATATATATATATAATATATATATATATATATATATATATATATATATATATATATATATATATATATATATATATATATATATATATATATATATATATATATATATATATATATATATATATATATATATATATATATATATATATATATATATATATATATATATATATATATATATATATATATATATATATATATATATATATATATATATATATATATATATATATATATATATATATATATATATATATATATATATATATATATATATATATATATATATATATATATATATATATATATATATATATATATATATATATATTATATATATATATATATAATATATATATATATATATATATATATATATATATATATATATATATATATATATATATATATATATATATATATATATATATATATATATATATATATATATATATATATATATATATATATATATATATATATATATATTAAATATAATAAATATGTATAAAACAAGATAAAAATTTTACAAAAAAATAAAATATATTTAAGAAAGTATTTTAGTGTGAATAAAATTAAGAAATAAAAAATAAAAAGTATTATTTGCATTATTTTTAAATTTTAAACAAAAATAATATAAAAACATATAAAATGTTTTAATGCTAGTAATAATAAAAGTAAATACCAAATAAATGTAAAAAATTATGAAAATAATTTTGGATCATTTTTTATATTTGAAAATAAAATATTAAAGTCAGAAAAGAAAATAAAAATGCAAAAATATCAAAATATGAGAAAATGGGCCATGGGGTGTGAAACTGAAAGTGGGGGGTGCCAAAAGTAGGAAGTAGCCAGGCCCAGCCCAGCTACTTCATCTTCATCCTCTGTCCAACAGAACTTGAAAAAATGCGCGCTAGCTACCCCAACCTATATCTCCTGATTCTTTGATCTTTTGACAAAACTCAAAACATGAAACTTGTAGAGCATCAAATAACGAATCTAACCATATAAAAAACTTGGATAACTCTCAAAGACCAGAGAGAATTTCTCTGGCCCTAATTTTTAACCTAGTTTTTTCAGAAAGTTCATGAGTGAAATTCTCTCAGCACGATTAATGTAAATGAAAACTAAGCATATGTATGGCTTCAGGGCTATGAGTACAACATATTTCATTCACAAACCTAAGCCTAACCATTCCTAGATAGGGAGATAGAAGTCCATGAAATACCTGTTTCAGTTGACTTCGAGCTGGACAATGTAGCAACCTTCAATGGTGTTTGAGCTTCTGTTGAGCTTGCCTGAGGTCCAAGGAAGCTTCTCCAATGCTTGGCTTGCTTTGAAACAACTTGAATCGTGCTGTATAACTCAACCTACCGAGCTTTGAAATGAAAATGGAAAAGTGTGTTAGAGGTGTTACAGCTTGCAATGGGGGCCTGGGATAGTTCAGGTGAGTTGATTGGAAGGTGTTGGAACTATCTTGGGACAAAACGCACGATGGAATTTTGTTGTGACTTGCAAAATGCAGAACCTGCCCTATTTTGCAGAAAAACAGTGGTTCTGAGTATGAGGAGGTTTTTGGGGTAAAAGGGTCGTGCCTTAGGCTTGTTGAGAGGTATGGAATTTGTTCACAAAGTTCTTGTAAGCTTGTGTTAACTGATATGAGAGCTTGCTTATGTTTTTCCACTTTTCTTCTACTTGAAGCAAGAGAATGGAAATGATGTTATAGCCATGTATCAGCCCTACTATCATGCTGCAACTTTTGTTCTTGGTTACTGAAATTAGTGGACTTGATCTTGCCTCAAAGATCTGGCCCCCATGCTTCAAGGATTTGGTTTTGACATAAAGTGAAATTAGGCAAAAATGGCAATTTGCCTTTTTCTACTTAAGGCTTAATCTTGTGTATAATGTCCAAGTGAACAAAACAAAGGCTTAGACTGATGGATTGACATTAAATTATGGAGTGAAAATTGGTTTTGAGACATGTAATGTTGAACCAAGCTAGCTAGATCAGAATTGCAAGTTGTTATGAACATGTATTGGCCATGGACAAAAGTGAGTTTTTGCCAACTTCAAGCATTCTATTCTCTCTAACCACAAGGGTGTTTGAGGAGTTCTTGGACAATTTGGAAATCTTGGAACATGTAATACAATCCCTCTTTGTAATTCAACTTGAAAATCCAAGTGGAACTATGTGAAAAATGTCCAAGAAGATGGGTCAAAATCCTGCCTAAGTTAGGGCAAATTTTCTCTAAGTTAAAAGTTTTAGGTACCCTTGTTCCAAAAATCATAACTTGATATACAAGCTTCTTTTGAGAAAACTTTGTGAATAAAAGTTGTAGACTTTGTGATGTACTACAACTTTCATGTTGCAAGTTTTGTTTCAATCCAATTGCATCTTGGTGAAAAAATGGAACAAAGTTAGAAAAAAATAAGAAAATTTCATAACTTAGAAAATTTCTAAGTTATAAAATTTTTTCCATTTTAAACCCTAATTTGCATTTTTGGGTTTCTTGATGAACAAGTTTCATAATTTTACATGTCTTGATGAAAAATAACTCTTGACACTTGATTTTGACCAAAAAGTCAAAGTTTGACTTTTCAGTATACAATCAAATTTTGATCAGTTGACTGGAAAATTCATCTGTCAATCCTATGCATTTGAGATCTTTTGAACTTGTTGAATGGGTCAAGACAATGTAATTGAGTCCTTGAGTCCATATGTGGGCTTGATTTTCCATTGGTTAGGTCAAACAGTCAAAAATTGCCTTTGTGCAGTCAAAACCCTAAAAATGACCATTTTGCCCTTTTGGTGATCTGATCAAATTTCTTGTGGAATTGTGATCCAAACTTGATCAAATGGTTCATATGAGTTCATAATGTTGATGTGGGTCAAATTTCATGAGTTTTGACTGTTAATTGGCCACAGTTGACTTTTTCCCCAATAGAGCTGATTTATAGGTCAACTGTCCAATTGACTGGGTAAAGATTTGAATCAAGGCTTGAAACTTGGTATGGGCAAACTTGTGAACCCAACATGAAGCATGAAAGTCAATTTGGGTATTATAGGTAAAAATATCCTTATGCAAACTCAAACCCTAATTTGGATTAACAGTGCAAGGAGGGGTCTTGAGCAGAGCAAACCCTAGCTTGATCCTGAATTCCAGGAGTCTTGTGATGAGAAAGTGTTGATGAAATGAGAGGGAAAATTTTGGGGTACAACACCACGATATTCCTGCTGAGAAGATAAGTTCTTCTCGTGCAAAATAAATGCACCAACCAAAACTTGAAGTTTTCATAAATCCAAAGTGAATAATATTGTTGTGGAATCCACAGATTCAAACCAGAAATAAATTGGAACGAAATGGTCAACCAGAATACATCCTTTGAGAAATAAACTCAAGAGGGAAAACTAAATCCATCCGAACCAAGAGCTGTACAGGAAGACTAAAGCAAAAATCTTCCACTAGGGACAACTCAGTGGGGAAATTGAAAGAATATACGCTTTCTGCTTAAGGCCAACACTCTATTAAAGAGAGGACAATGTAACTCTGCAAAACAGGATGATATATCAACAAAAATATTACCAAATGTCAATGAACAATGATTTTCCAATTTTAGCTATGCATGATGTATGTATGAATGTATGAGTGTTATCGTGCGTATGCTGACAAAACAGATATACAACATTGGGAAAAACCACCTCGGGAACTAACAACACTCGGCTAAACTTCATCCAAGATGATTATTCCAAGAAAAAGTAAATGCCAACTGAGGAAATAAAACCTATTGGCTGCTTTAGCTTTACTAGGGAACGACATAATCTGGAAGTAAGCAAAACGAAGTGACAGAATAGTACAGATACAGGGATAAAACATCCTTATTTAGGCTTCACCTGGGAAAAAAGTGTTTTTAAAAGTAACATTCCTACTGGAGATTGCAAAACTAGTCTCAAGTAAAGTAGACTAACACCAAAACATCAAAACATTCACTGGGGAATTCAGACCTACTTCATTGGGGAGGTTAACACTACATCCACAAAGGGAAAACCACAATTTTTCCTTCACTTAAGGAAACCAGGGACCTGCGTTCTTCAAGAGTGGTTATGATACCTACTTCTCTGGAAAAAGAACTTCTATTAGGCCAAACGAAAACTTCACTGGAGAAAATGTGGATTGAAACTTCACATCATGAAAACTCGGAAAAAATGAGAAATGACTCCAAACTTGACCGAGGATACTGGAATCATAAACCCAATACGCTGAAAATATCCCGGGTAAACCTTCCCGAGGGGAACAAAAACTTCTCAAAACAACTGGAATTTATCCATTCTTGGGATCACCATTTTTTTTTCATTGTTTCATCACAAATCTCAAAGTAAAAGCAGATTGTAAATTTTTTTTTTTTGAAAAATCAATTTTGTTATTTAATCTTTTTTGCTTTGAAAGTTATTATCAATAATAAATGGAGTCTTTGCAAGCTAAATAAAATAAGAAATACAAAGAATTGGGTAAAAGCTTAAATTTCATTAATACAATGGTAGTCTGCGAATGACGAGACTCCATAGATGATTACAAAGTTTGAAAAATGGTAATATATAATGGAAAAGATACATTGAGATACAATGACCACTATCCCCTCTAACAACTTTTGAAATCCTAAGCAGCAGCTTCTGTTGAAGTATGGTTAGGATCCGGGAAGATTGTTGCTTCAGCGATCAAGTCTTGTCTGACGCAGTTACTTGCCAAGAAAGTTCCTAACTTTTGCCTAAGCTGCCCTTGCGGGTTTTCAACTTAACGGGAAATGTATTCTGTTTATGTCTCTAATTTTTGCCTAGACCATCCTTTCGGGTTTTCGGCCTATCGAGACGCTCCCTTTTTGCCTAAGCCGCCCTTTCGGGTTTTCAGCTTAGTGAGCTGTTCTTTTATTTCTTTAGGCAAAGTATTTCTTGACCGCGTCAGCATTCATGGGACGTGGGAACTCCTCGCCATCCATATTTTCAAGAATTAATGCACCGCAAGAGAAGGCTTTCTTGACAACATATGGGTCTTCAAAATTGGGAGTCCACTTGCCCCTAGAATCGGTGTTGAAAGACATGATCTTCCTGAGCATGAGGTCGCCTTCTCTAAATTCACGAGAATTGACCTTTTTATCAAAAGCTTTCTTCATTCTTCTTTGATATAACTGGCCATGACACAAATCTGTCATTCTCTTCTCCTTAATCAAATTCAATTGGTCAAACCTTTTCTGGACCCATTCAGCCTCTGTCAATTTGGTTTCCATTATCACACGTAAAGAGGGAATTTCCACCTTGATAGGGAGTACAGCTTCCATTCCATACACCAGGGAGAACGGGGTTGTTCCTGTTGAAGTGCAGACAGATGTTCGATATCCATGCAGAGAAAAAGGAAGCATTTCATGCCAATCCTTATAAGTAACAACCATTTTCTGGATAATTCTCTTGATATTCTTATTAGCAGCTTCGACAACCCCATTCATCTTTGGCTTGTATGGAGATGAACTGTGATGGATAATCTTGAATTCTTCGCACAGTTCTATCATCATCTTGTTGTTCAAATTCGAGCCATTGTCAGTGATGATTCTACTCGGCACACCATACTGACATATAAGGTTGTTCTTAATGAAGCGCACAACCACCTGCTTAGTAACATTGGCATATAAAGCAGCCTCCACCCACTTGGTGAAGTAATCAATTTCTACCAAGATAAATCGGTATCCATTTGAAGCTTTGAGTTCTATCATCCCAATCATGTCAACACCCCACATAGAGAAAGGCCACAGGGAGGAAATCACATTGAGAAGTGTCGGAGACACATGGACCATGTCTGCATAAATCTGACATTTATGGCACTTCTTTGCAAATTTATAACAGTCAGACTCCATTGTCAGCCAATAGTAACCTGCCCTTAGCATCTTTTTAGCCATCGAATGTCCATTGGCATGAGTGCCAAATGAACCTTCATGAATCTCATGCATCAACATGTCTGCTTCGTGTCTATCCACACATCTGAGCAAGACCATGTCATAATTTCTCTTGTACAACACATTTTCACTCAGGAAGAAATTGTTGCCAATCTTCTCAATGTCTTTCTATCTTTCTTCGACGCACCAATCGAGTATTCCCGAGTCTGAAGAAAATTCTTGATATCATAATACCAAGGTTTTTCATCTTCTGCCTCCTCTGTTGTAAACACATGAGCGGGCCTATCCAGTCGTCGAACCGTAATTAGGGGTATATCATTCCAAGTATTCACTTGGTATATAGAAGCCAGAGTTTCCAGAGCATCCGCCATTTGATTTTCATCTCTAGGAATGTGATGGAATTCAACTTTATTGAAGAAGAGTAATAATCTTCTAGCTCAATATTTGTAAGGGATCAAGTCGGGGTGACGAGTATCCCATTCTCCTTTAATCTGATTTATTACCAAAGCTGAATCACCATATACATCTAGAATTTTAATTCTGAGATCAATAGCTTCTTCGAGACCCATGATGCAAGCCTCGTATTCGGCCATATTATTAGTACAATCAAATTTTAACCTTGCGGTAAAAGGAATGTGCGATCCATGAGGAGTGACAATCACGGCACCAATTCCTTTACCATAAGCATTCACAGCTCCATCAAATATCATACTCCAATGAGATTCAGGGTCAGGACCTTCCTCAGGCAATGCTTCATCATAATATTTCACTTTCAGGAACATCACATCCTCATCGGGGAATTCATATTCTACAGACTGGTGATCCTCCATTGGTTGGTGAGCAAGATAATCTGCCAACACGCTGTTTTTAATTGTTTTTTGAGTGCGGTATTCGATATCATATTCAGATAGAAACATCTGCCAGCGGGCAATTCTCCCAGTAAGAGCAGGCTTTTCAAAAATGTACTTGATTGGATCCATTTTGGAGATCAACCAAGTAGTGTAATTCAACATATACTACCACAAATGCTTTGCCGCCCAGGCCAAAGCACAACATGTCTTTTCCATCATGGAATGCCGCGACTCACAATCAGTGAATTTTTTACTGAGATGATAAATGGTGAACTCCTTCTTCCTTGTTTCATCCTGTTGTCCCAGAATACAACCCATGGAGTTATCTAACACTGTCAGATACATAATCAATGGTCTTCCTTCTATAGGATGGAGCAAGATAGGAGGTTCAAGCAGATATTCTTTAATACTTTTAAATTCCCTTTGGCAATCATCTGTCCACACACAACCTTGATCTTTCTTTAACAACTTAAAGATCGGTTCGCATGTTGCAATCATGTGGGAGATGAATCTGGAAATATAATTCAAACGCCCGAGGAAACCTATGACTTTCTTTTCAGTTCTTGGTGCTGGAATCTCTTGAATCGCCTTGACTTTACCAGGGTCAACTTCAATTCCTTTCTGGCTAACAATGAAACCCAACAATTTCCCTGATCGTACACCGAAGGTACACTTATTTGGATTCAGGCAGAGATGATACTTCCTCAGACGCTGAAACAACTTCAACAAATCTTCTACATGCCCTTCTTCAGTCTGGGATTTGGCAATCATATCATCAACATATACTTCGATTTCCTTGTGCATCAGATCATGGAATAGGGTTGTCATGGCCCTCTGGTATGTTGCACCAGCGTTCTTCAACCCGAAGGGCATCACTCTGTAACATAATGTTCCCTAGGGTGTGATAAACGTTGTTTTTTCCATGTTCTCTGGAGCCATTCTTATTTGATTATATCTGGAAAATCCGTCCATGAACGAGAATACTTTAAATTTTGTTGTGCTGTCCACTAACATATCAATGTATGGAAATGGAAAATCATCTTTTGGACTAGCTTTATTTAGATCTCTGTATTCTATGCACATGCGGACTTTTCCATCCTTTTTCGATACTGGGACAATATTGGCAATCCATTGAGGATACACTGACGTCACAAGAAAACCAGCATCAATCTGCTTTATAACCTCTTCTTTGATTTTTACTGCCATATCTGGGTGAGTTCTTCTTAACTTTTGTTTAATTGGCAGACACTCTGGCTTCAACGGCAAACGGTGCTCTTCAATATTTGTATCTAGACCAGGCATATCTTGATAAGACCAAGCAAAAATATCCACATACTCTTTCAACAGCTCAATCAACCTACTCTTCACATCAGGATGCAACAATGCTCCAATCTTGACTTCCTTTGGATCTTCTTATGAACCCAAATTGATCACTTCCAGTGGCTCTTTATATGGATGAATGGTATTTTCCTCATGCTCAAGCAACCGTGAGACCTCTTCTGGAATATCATCATAATCTTCTTCTTCAACCCCATACACAGGACATTCAAAGTTGGGAGAGGGTGCAGGGTCATTGTATTCAACGGGTCTTTTAATTAATCTGCATGTATGATTTATGATTGCTTTTAGAAACTGACACATATAACAAGTGATAATGCAGTTTGAATTTTAGTTATTATTTATTTTGAAAGGTTTTTTCTGATTACCATTTTCCAAGAAAAAGCAGAAAATAAAGACATAATTTGGGAAACAAAGACAACTTTTATTATTGATTTTAAAAGTCACAGCAAGCAGATAAGCCATACAACATTAATACTTCCACCTTGGGCAGAGTGAAAGCTTTTTCAAAAAGATTAACAAATCAAATTACTTTGAAACATGTATGCAATAGGGAACATCAATGGTGATCAAGTTCTGAACCCTAACTCCGTGCGTCACATGATTCGACATTTCCTGCTCTGCTTCATTTTCCATAATGGCGTTAATCCTAGAAACAGTCGGATGAAGATAACCCCCGCTACGGAAAATTTATTGATACTTGCCTGCAGTAGACTTCGGCTTCATGCCCTTACCTTTTTAATTCTTCGAAGAGAACCCCAAACCAGTTTTGTTCTTGTTCACATGTGGATCCACAATTCATCCCCAAACTTTATTATGACCATTACACAAAACCTGTTGCGCGTCCTTCAGCGAAACCATGGAATTCTCATTTCCTCTTATGTTGTCAATGGATAAGGCTTGGAGTTGGGTTCTAAAAGAAGCTTCACCCACCTCTACAATGCTGAAAGAGGACAAATGAGATATCAACAATGCCTACTCCCTATTTATGATCACTACTTTCCCTTCACGTACAAACTTCAGCTTCTGGTGTAAAGTTGAAGTGACAGTCCCTGCCTCATGTATCCATGATCGTCCTAGAAAACAACTATAAGCGGGAACAATGTCCATGACCTGGAAAGTTTTCTGAAACAAATGTGGTCCTATACGAATAGGCAAGTCCACTTCACCAATAACAGATTTCCTTGACCCATCAAACGCTTTCACAATGATGCCACTCGGGCGCATAGGAATTCCTTGATATTTCAACTTTATAAGCGTACTCCTCGGTATAACATTCAACGCGGATCCATTATCAATCATCACATTGGATAGTGAATTATTCTTGCAGTTCATAGAGATGTGAAAGGCCAAGTTGTGATTCCTTCCTTCATCTGGTAATTCATCATCGTAGAAACTCAAGTTATTACATGAAGTAATGTTTCCTATTACGCTACTGAATTGGTCTATTGGCATATCACTCTCCACAAAAGCTTGGTCTAGTACCCTCATCAAGGATTCTCTGTGAGCAGAGGAGTTCATCAATAAAGCTAAGATAGATATTTTTTAAGGAGTCTGCAGTAGCTGATCTACAATTTTATAATCGCTCATATTAATTATCTTCAAAATATCATCCACTTCTTTCTCTAACGTAGCTCCACTAGTCTCACCCGTAGCCTTCTTAGGTTCATCATTCTCAAAAAATTTCTTTCCAGCACCAACATCTCTTTAAACAACTGGTGCAAACACACGACCTATGTGGGTCACCCTGCTATTTTTAGCTATATTTCCAACATCAGGCATTGGCTGGATGGGAACTTCCACTCCATCCTCTAATATTGTAGCGTTGTATTTGTAAGGCACAGCCTTATCTGACTTGTAAGGGATAGGACCCGGAAAACTAATCACCAATGGGGTAACAGTTGGCTTGCTACGATACTCAACTTCAAAATGGGTGGGTGCACCAAAATAAGGCACAATGACGTTTACCCCTTCTTCAACATAATCAGTCATTAATAAGTCATTTCTGGAAAATAAATCTTCGTCTGAAGAGAAATACTCATCTGCGGAAGCATACTCTTCATCTGACCCTTCTTCAGTCAAACAAACCTCAACCATATCAACTTCATGGTAATCATCCCTCTGACTTGTGACCTTGATAGTTCCATTGTCTAACAACAGCTGAACACACTTCTTCACGATTGAACATCCTCGGGGGTCTCGACAGCAAACTCGGAAAGATCCATATTGGTGTTCCACCTGACCAGTCGTATGGCAAAAGGTAGCATGCAACTGTACGAGGTCCTCATTCACATACTCTACATCAAAAATTCTGAATTCTCCAGGACATCCAGAAATCATATCACTTCCTCTTCATACTCTGCCCTAGGCCTGATTATATGGATTATGCCCTCATCCATCATCTCCTGTAAATCAGCCTTTATCTTATCGCAGCCATGTATGTTTGTACTGCAAATAGCACAACCGGCATGGTCATGCGTATAGTAGCTAAATTCACAGAGGTCTGCATGCATTTTCACCAAATCTCCTCTAACCAGATTAATATCAAAAATCTGGAAGTCGCCTGACAATCGGTCACCATATTCACAACATTTACTCCCCCATGCTTGGGTAGAGGATTATCTTTCACATTAGGTCCCACGTCCTTGAAAGATAGAACACCAGACTTTACCAACTTCTACACCTCAGTCTTCAAAGGATAACAATTCTCAACATTATGCCCTGGTGCTCCCTGATGAAAAGCACATGTTTGGTCTGCCTTGTAATACCAAGGCAACGGTGATGGTACAGTGGGAGGTGGTCGGGTCTGAACCAACTTCTTCTAAATCAATGTTGGTAGTAACTCTGTATAGCTCATGGGAATAGGGTTATAACTCTCCCTTCTTTGATTATTCCCTTGATTCCCCTGCTGTGGCGGTCTTTGATAAGAAACGGTAGTTGGAGCGCCATTCATAACGGGAGTAACTGAGGCGACTTGCTGATGACGCTGATAATTCCTTCTAGGAGTGCTTACCCTCCTCTCTTGTATAACAGCATTTACATCTCCTTCTTTCTTCTTGGTAAACCCATAAGATGGCTTCTTCGCACCTCCAGATCCTTCACTCTTTGTTAAACCGCCTTCTCTTATAGCCTCTTCTAAGAGGATACCCATTCCTACCATTTCAGTAAAGTCACTTGGTGCACTTGCTACCATCCTCTCGTAGTAGAAAGCACCCAGCGTCTTCAAGAAAATCTTAGTCATCTCCTTCTCTTCCATGAGAGGAATCACCTGGGTGGCTACCTCACGCCATCTCTGTGCATATTCTTTGAATGATTCCCTGTCTTTCTGAACCATGGCCCTGAGTTGATCACGGTCAGGCGCCATGTCCACATTGTACTTGTATTGTTTGATGAATGCTTCTCCCAAATCATTAAAAGTATGGATATTGGCGATGTCCAAACTCATATACCACTTCAGTGCAGCACCGGTCAAACTATCCTAAAAAAAGTAAATTAGAAGACACTAATCATCAGTATGGGTAGACATTCTCCTTACGTACATCACCAGATGAGCACGAGGGCAAGTGTCGCCCTTATACTACTCAAACTATGGGACTTTAAACTTAGCAGGTATCTTAACATTCGGGACCAAGCATTACTCATTCACATTCTACCCAAATAGCTCTTTTCCTCTGAGGGCCTTCATCTCTCTTTGCATCTTGTCAAACTGCTCTTTAAAATCATCCATTTTATCATAAAGACCCAGGTCTTCACTCGGTGGAGGGAAAGGAAGACACACATCATCATTAACAAACGAAACCATATTCACCGAAGGAGGTGCAGCAGGAACATGCACCATAGGAGGTGTAAGAGTAACAATAGTCTGAACAATTGGAGTATCTTGAGGACCAAGATTGAAACCTTCAGGTGTAAAATTCTCTGGCATTCCCCATTGATAACCTTGGGGCATGTGATTCTGAACAATAACTGGAGTAGCAGATACGGGAACGGTCGGAGCTTCAGTATTTGCCCTTGTTGGTTGAGGTTTAACACTCGGTGGCTGATTCTGAGCAGCCACCAGAGCTTCCATCAGAGTAGTCAGATTGGCCATGTCGACCTTCAAAGAAGAAACCTCCTCGCACAGCTCGCGATTCTCTTGTTCTAAGTTGTCCATCTTCTTTCTGAAATTAGCCCGAGTGTTGTAGTGGTGAGTCAGCTTGCTGAACGAAGTAAAGAATCTTGGTAAGACACCTGGATATGCATAACAAATGCAAGAAAAACGTGCAATATGATGCATGATGTGCAATGCACATGATCAATTTTTACTTTGTTATTTAATATTTCAAGGGATTTATAATTTATGGACATATTGCAAATATCAATGTAATAATGCATTTGAAATACTGGAAAAAAATATTATAACAACTCCAAAATAGATTACAAGTTTCAATGATCCAAAGTACAAGATGAAAATAAAATATGAAACCCTAAGAAATAGAACTGATGGAGATCACTCTATACGCTGGCGCTTCCCCGTGATCCCGGCAATCTGAGACTTCAACCTCTGGTTTTCTTCCGCATGTCTGATGGCAACCTCCTTCCAATCACCTGAATCAGGAAGTGAGTGATCAACATGCGATTGAAGCTTAAGAGAAAATGAATCCCCTTGCCTCTCCATAGACTCTACCGCTCGACTCTCAAGGATCTCAATCAAGTCGTCTTTCTCCTTCAAGTCTGCTTTATAAGAACTCTCTAAAGTTTGGAACTTGTTCTTCCAAGCATCCTTTTCCTGTTGCATCCTAACCAAAGCAAGTTGCAACTCTTCTAGATCATCTAATAAGGGAGGAGTGGTTTTCACAAATAGATCAGGCATGGGTGTCTCTCGGGTATACGCCATCTTTAATTGAATAGCTCTCGATCGGACCCACTACAGATATGGCTCCAAAGAAACAGCACCCCTAGGTCCCAAATCCTTCCTACTCTTCTTATGCATGTGATGCCAGGCCTTCGCAATCTTCTCCCTAGCTTCCATATGGTCTTCTCCTTCCTTCAGAAAGAAACTAATCAAATGAATACTATTTGATTTATCCCTCATCGGATAACCAAGCTGTCACCGTGCAAGAACAGGGTTATAGTTAATTCCTCCCTTTGTACCAAGAAGAGGTACATTGGGGAAACTACCACAATTGTCAATAATATCTATATCCTGGTAAGCTCGATGATACCAATCAATATCCGTATGAGTAAGTGCCATGATCTTAGGAGCCCAACGGGGTTCTTTCTTGACATCCCAAAAAGCATCAGACTGAGGCATATGAGAGATGAACCACCGGTACAACAGAGGTGTGCAGCAGATAATCATCCCCCCATGATAAGAATCTCGAAGATGAATAGAGTAATAAGCATCACCCAACAATGTAGGAACTGGGTTTCAAATCATGAAGATCCTAATAGCATTAATGTCAACAAACTTGTCCACATTAGGAAATGAAAACAGCCCGTAAGCAAGTAGAGCAAAGATGGCCTCAAAAGCAACTGTACTCTTCATTCTGGCAAAGTAACGAGCTTTCTCCAATAAGAACTGAGTTGGTAATCCTCTAATTCCTCCTTTAGTAGTCATATGGGCTTCCACCTTAGATTTCCTCAGATAAATCAAAGCATCAATCTCATGTGGTTTTGGCTCACCCTTCAAACCAGTAAAAGGAATACGATCGGTAACAGGTAAATCCAATAGATAAGAATACTCCTCTAGTGTGGGCATCAACTGATAGTCAGGAAAAGTAAAGCAATGATACATCGGATCATAGAACTGGATCAAGGTCAAGAGAATACCCTCCTTCATCTTCAGCTTCATGAGAGGAATAATGGATCCATACTTCTTCCAAAAGTCTGCAGAACACTCGATCTCGGGAATTAGACTGATCAACTCATCTATCTTGGGATCCTTGAAACTTTATTTCCCGGTATTTCTCTTTCCAGAATCCATGGTTAGAAAGTACCTGAGATATTCACAAATGGTCAAACTTTAAATCCCTTGAAATATGGTTTCTTCAAAAGATGCTTATGAGTGCATGGATGCATGATGTAGCAATCACACAAAAGATCACACATATAGGGTTCATAGGTTCAATGTTAAGAGCATGAGGTCGAAGGTACTACCCATAAGGTGTTGGTCTAAAAGTTATCACCTGCCGAACAAGGTTCTAGAGGTTCCCAGAGTCTACATCCTTCCTTCAGATATTATCAACTTCCTGATTGACTCGATAATTAGTAATATTCTCAAGAAAGACTCATCTGAGCGTAGTATCGTGTGACAATTATTTTCATACTACTCTGTCATAGCTTCCGCACTACACCTAAAAAGGCCAAGATGGGTTTGGTATTCTACGGTCCTCAATTTCAGCAGGCTCCCAAGTCAAAAGTAGTACGTCTTCCCGATTACTCGGTAAACGACACTACAGTCAAAGGGGCCTCCACTGAGTGGGGGATCTCATGCCTCCTTTTTTGGTATTACTCCCTCAAAGTTAACATGACTATATCGCCCGTCTTATCTTAAAGTTTGCCCAAGTTCGGGTATAGGACTTATGAGTAATCACCAAGCACCCTGAAAACCAGGAAAATCCAGACAAACATATATACAACATATAACACAAAAAACAGTAATAACACATATACAGATATAAACAAAGATAGGCTTAACCCACTTAGGGATGGACCAGCAAGAGGTCAATCTGTCCCCAGTGAAGTCGTCATTTTTCTGTAGCGGTTGAAATGTTTTAAGACTAAGCCATTAGATTGACTCAACTTATACAAATCAAAATAAAAATCGCCACCACGCTTTATTGTTTCCAAAGGAATGGGAAAAGAGCGAATAACCCAAAAAGAAGGGGAAAGATTCAAGGTAAGGGGGTTAGTTATGCAAAGGGAAGGTATTAGCACCCTAAACATCTACGGTACTCCGTAGGAACCTCTTTTTAAAATCTGTATATTTGGCTATGAAAAATGTTGTATAAAAATGGATGGTGGAGGTGAGAAAAGAAATATATTTATTTTATAATTTTTGCACCCGCCGCGGTTGGGAAACTTTAGTGCCTACGTACCACCTTTTCATGCAATAGGGGATCAGGATACACATAGTTCCTCTTTTAAAAATTTAAAACACAAATGTGTTGGTTAATTTTATGAGATAAAACATCATTGTCACTGTCCGTGTGGAAAACATACCTACTACCCACAATTATGAGAAAGGAGAATTTGCATCATCTCAAAGTGGAGGATATGGCCTGGATCTTAAAATAAACAATGCCTCACTCAACACCCAAGTGTAAAATATCTCTCTTTACTACATATTGTAGAAGTATGGTTGTTTGCATCACTACAAAGATTGACAAGAGTTCAATCTTTTGAGAAAAGTTTAAAGATAAAATCCAAAGTGGCAAAAATGGTTTGAAATGAGATTGGTTGATTTTTAGTCTTCTCACAAAAAATGTCAAGGTATTATTAAGTTAATTGGAGTTTATTTATGAAAATATTTTGAAAATGCATGGACATAAGTCCAAGTTTATTATGAAAGTGGTTCAAGTTTAAAAATAAGAAGAGTTTTCAAAAGGAGGAAGAAGATTTTTGAAATTAAAGAAGATGGGAGGAGAAGAAGGGATTATCCTAAAGCATAAGGTAAAAGCTAGGGATAAGAACCATCTAACCAACAAGAATCCAATACTTGACATTATGAGCCAAGATAGAATTCCCATTCCGTGGATTGAAAACCAATCAAGCAAAAAAATACTAGACCTCTTGAGAGAACCAAACTTAAAGTATATTAAGTCTTCACAAAAATTTGGGAGAGTATCGGTTGTATACGGGTGAATTCCATATTACAAACAAAGGGTGTAATCACAAAAAAACCTGCACACAAAAACAAACAAGCAACCCAATGTCTTGAGGTAAACCTCAAGAACTCCAGACAAAATAATCAGATAAGATCACAAGGTCTCCAAGATAGGCCAAGGTTTCTAATCCTAAGTCCAAGAAAAGAAAGTCTCATGCTCCATATTGCCAAGGATAGTGTGATACGGTGGGAGAGAACTGACTGTTTTTGGAATGCTGGTTCGCGTTTGTATTCGCAAAATGTCGCGGTAAGCAAGAGTCGCCACTGTCTTTTATTTTATCCAACAAGGAAAGGAAAAAATCACAGAAAAATTCCTTTTTCGAGATGTTTCTCGGGTCCGGGGGGTAGATTATAGAAAGGGAAGGTGTTAGCACCCTTTCTATCCGTGGTTATCCACGGTCTCTTAGGTACTTGCTCAAAGTGTTTTAAAAAATTTGCTTTTCTTTGTGTTTGTGGGTTTGAAAAGAGTTTTGGTTTGAAAGGTGTAACTGCAAAAAGTTTTGTTTTGTTTCAAAAGAGCAAGTACTTAAGAACCATCTACCTACTCGAAAAAAGGGAATCAATTTGTGCTAATGTCCTTTAGACAATTCTATCCCAATATGAATGAGTAGGTAGCACCTTCGTTGGAGTTTAAGGGTCAATTCGATTAAGGGATGTGTGGTCACTAAAGCAATGTTAGGACGCCTTAGTGGTAACCCTAATGTCTTAGATCATTTTTCCTAGGCAACCGTTTCGAGGCAACTATGATCTTTGGACAAAAGGGCGACCTCTAAAACTTCCTATACTCAATGACCACGTTCGAAGGCAACCAAGTGAGGTGTACCCTAAGAGTGCACATGTGCGAGTGTGTTGTTTTCAGTTAATTTTATCTTTGTACATGTCAATGGTTATCTATGTTGATTTTAGGTTTAAACATTCGATTTTGTCATGCATTCCCTATTACCAAACATCTAACAGTTTATAAGTTGCGGAAATTAAATTGCGGAAATTAACTAACTATTACAAGGCATCGGGTATTTACATCGCCAAAAGCAACCCTTTGAAATTTAAATGCGGAAAAATAAATAAAACGGTAAAAATATTTAAAGTCCTATTAAGCTATTACATTCCGGGAAACAGATACAATAATATGATAAATAGATCGCGTGCGGGAAAGTAAATTGGGCGCATGTTTTTTTTTAGGGTTTTGACCCTTTGATTATTAAAGAAAAGATTTTTTTTTTGTTTATTTTGAATTAAAAGAAAATAAACTAAGTTAACTATTAAATTAATAAGTTAATTAATTAATTAATGAAAATACTATTTTTGGATTTTTGGATATTTAAAGAAGTAAAAATAAATTAATCAAAGTTAATAAAACCTAATTGTCTAAATTAATTTTAATTATTGCAAAAGATATTAAAGTTATTTTCTAATTAAACTAAATTAATTAAGTTAATATTTATTAACAAAAATAAAATACTGAAAATTAATTTTAATAAAGAAAATATTTTTTGGTTTTTGATTTATTAAGAAAAAAATGTTTAATTTGTTAGTGGTTAAAAATAATAAAACAAAAACAATTAAATAATTAAAAGAAGAATGAAATAGAAAACAAAACTCAGGGGGGTTCTGGGCCCAAATTGGAGATTTGGATAGCAGTTTTGTGGCCCATTTGTGCAAGCCTCGTTTGACTTTCCTGATTCTCCAGGCGCCCTTTGACTTGATCCCACCATAGGCCTTCATTATGGACCACCAGATCTGGCATGGGGCCATCTGGCAGATGATTGGGTGATGGTGTATGGTGAACCACACGCTTAGCTTTGTATTGAATAACCTAAAGAAAAATAACAATATGCATATGGGGGACCTGGGATTCGAACCCAGGTCCTGTGAGTCATTGAGCAACGCTTCTACCACTGCACCAACACGCTTATATTGTTATCATAATGGATAATAATAATAATAATAATAATATAGAAAACAAATTAATTATGCCAGAAAACAAAAAAAACACGCGCCAAGTTTGAATCAGCGAATGGGAGGGGGCACGTCTTCATCTTCTTCGTTCACCCTGGTTATTTACCTGCGGATTTATATCCGCAGCTAAATCTGTATGTCCATCCTAAAATTAGTTCTAGGCTATGAAAACACAATCCAAGACCATGGTCATGTTCGTCTTCCTCCACTGATTATATCCATGTCCATTAATGGCGCTGATTTTACCTGTAGAAAAAATACCCAAAAAGCAATCTACGAAACCCTAGGTTCGACTAGGGGGTTACAGGCCATATTAATGCAATCAAATGATGCAGAAAGCTTCTAAATTGAACGATAAGCATGAATATGCAAAGATTTTGCAAGAAAAACGCAAGAATAAGGATATACGATTTCAAACGAAAAGCATTTTTCTGAGACACTTACAGGGCTTTTGTGCGTGTATGGAGATTGGTTTTGAGTTAGCTTCGCTTCAGTGGATGTCCAGCAATGGGTTAGTGTTGGAATTTGGTGTTGAAACTGCCTTTATACACGATTTCAGTTTCAAGCTTTTTGCCAATTTTTTCAAGTTTGCTTTTAATGATTTTGCAGCCTCTAACCTCTTGAACTCGTGCCTTTCACTTGTATATGTAATAAGCAATGCATTAGGTCAACAATTTTGGACCGAATCCTTGTATATTATGGCTTCGAGATTTGATTTGATCCTCCATTGAAAACTTGCTTATTTTATCCAAAATCCAATCTTTTTGCACATGGAATGGTTGATTCGAATTTGATTCACTTGATGGTAATGATTAGGTCCTGAAATAGCCAAAAAGAGATCAAATAATCAATATTTGGATTTTATTTGATTTAAATTGATTTAAAATGAAATAATTCATTAAAAAATCAAATTAAATAATAAAATTGATAAATGGTCAAAAGGTTAAGGCTAGGACACGTGTGTGGTGTGACAAGATCAAATCAAGTGGAGAAGAATGGGCCCATTTGACAAAATTTGAAATTTTGGGGATAGTTGACTTTTGGCAATTTTGCAAAAATGCCCAACTTCAACAATGCATAACTTCTTCAATTTTGAACTTTTGGAAGTGTACTTAGACTTTTTAGAAAGCTTGAGATATCCTATAATCAACCCTTTTTGTATCATCTAATTTTGATATTCCATGCTCAAGTTATAAGCTTTGGCAAAAAAGGTGTTTTTGTTGACTTTCAAAAATGACCTATAATGTCCAAATTTGTAACTTTTTGTGAGTGAATTTCTTAATCTTGGGGTATGCATATGGATTGTATGAAATTGAATACTATTCAAAATGAGCTTTGGATGGGTCATTTCTCATAAAGTATGAGAAAGTTATGCTTGGTCAATGTTGAGTTGACTTTTCCTACAAAACCCTAATTTAGCAACTTTTGAGTCTTGATGAATTTTGAGCAATCCTTGATGAATCATGATCAAACCTTGATCAAATGATTAAATATCCTTCAAAATGAGAATGTTGACAAAAAATATTGAAGTTTGACTGTATTTGAGTCACAGTTGACTTTTGCCCTAGCACAGTCAATTTTTGGACCTCTTGAGCAATTGACTGACCAAACTTCCTCTGCAAGGTTTGAAATTTGGCATGGATGAACTTGAGAACATATTAGGACATTGAGGAGCACTTGAGGTCATTTGGATGCAAGGACCTTGATGCAACACAAAACCCTAATTTGAGGTTGACTGCCTTAGGAGATAGCTTGACTGTCCAACTTTTGAGCAATCTTGAGCCACTTGGGGATTCTTCTTGCCATGTCTTGGGAAATATGAGAGGGAAAATTTTGGGGTACAACAGCTGCCCCTGTTCAATTTTCTTAAACCCGAGGATATAGATTGGCTTTCGGGCCTTTCGTGATCCGAAGGTGGAAGATGATTGAACACTAGAGTGCCCAGAAATTTGCACTCGCATGATGCAATATCAGCCTTGTGATATCGGGAATGGGCTTACAGATGCCATTTGGATATTGTTGATAGGTGGTCTGAACTTCGACTAGAATAAGAATCAGTGAGATCTTATTAGCGATCTGACTGAACCAGAGGAGGTCTTAACTTTGACTGGATCGGCATCAGAAAAATCTTCGAATCGATTTAACTGGACCAGGCAAGAGTCTTGGAATAACTTCAACTGGAATACGAATCAGGGAGATCTTATCGGCGATTGGACTGAACCAGAAGAGGTCTTGGATTAACTTTGACTGGACCGGCATCATAAAAATCTTTAGGAATCAATTTAGCTGGACCAGACAAGGTCTTTGAATAACTTCAGCTGGAATAGGAATCAGGGAGATCTTATCGGCGATCTGACTGAACCATAGGAGGTCTTTGTTGTACCCTAAATTTTGACCTAAGATACCATCTCCCATCTGCATCATTACATTGCAAGTGTTCACAAGCGATCTGACCTATTTGATCAATTTTCAAAGCAGATTTTAAATTCATAACTTTTTTTTTAGTCAAGAGCTGGTTAATTTTTGAAACGCCAAGTTTATTAACTGATCAATGCTTAAAACAATGTTTATTTAATTACTTATTATTCTAAGTTTAAATAGTTGGAATTTATTTTCAGTTATTATAATTTAAAGAATTATAAATAATAAAGTAAATAATTGAAGAGAAGTTTATTAATTGATCAATGTTAAAACAATGTTTATTTAATTATTTATTATTCTGAGTTTAAATAGTTGGAATTTATTTTCAGTTATTATAATTTAAAGAATTATAAATAATAAAGTAAATAATTGAAAAGAAGTTTATTAATTGATCAATGCTTTAAATAATGTTTATTTAATTATTTATTATTCTGAGTTTAAATAGTTGGAATTTATTTTCAATTATTATAATTTAAAGAATTATAAATGATAAAGTAAATAATTGGAAAGAAGAAAATAATTAACTGGTAAAATAATAGAGTTTTATTCATCTTTATTCTAATTGTTACAATTGTTGTTTAAATACCGTATTTATTTACAAAGTATTTACAATGACAATTATACAAAATGTTTAAAGTGAAATAAAAACTATTTTAATTTTTCTAAGATTCTAAATCTTCATCTTCTATCCAATACTTCTTTGATGCTCATTTGATTTTACCTGCAAAGAATTAAAAGAAAAAGTCAGAGATAGATATATAATTAAAAGCAGACAATTAATTTAGAGTTCATCATTAAAAACAAACGGCTGGAATCAGTTTTTACCCTCTTTGCAAATCACGGGATTTCTCTCGGTTCACAAAAAGGGATGAATATTTATCGATAAATATGAATGCACAAGTTAAAAATATGCACAAATTCAATTTTGCCAAAACCAACTGCATATTTCACAACCAACTGCATATTTCAAAACCAATTGCACATTTCAATCGTCAAAACAGCATAGTTCAAAGACAGCATATGCAAATAACCAAGTCAAAGTCACATTTTCAAAAAAAAAACAAAGTCCAACGTAAACTATCCAAAAGTATGGAAGTATGTCAATACAAAGGCTCCTCCATACTGTAACAAATGCAGATAGCTAAAGAAGGAAATGTGCAGATTAAAACCATATATGCAAGCCAAATATTTCTAATTTCATCATTTCCCAGCCTTTGCTTTTTCAGAACACAAAGTACACATAACATTTTAATGTTTCAAACTGTACTAAGGAGAGAGAAGAGAGAAAAGAATTGGGTTTATAGGTTTTGACTTTAGGCAGAAAGGATATAGAAAACAAAACTGCAGTAACACAGTAAAAAAAGGGAAGCATAGAAAAAGGATACAAAGCAAACTGAATGAAACAGTAGAAGTGCAGAGGTATCAAAGGCAAAATAGTTAAAATATACAAGAACCTGAACCATCAAATAGAGGCCAGGCAAACTGATATAAAACAACACAAACTCTTCAAGAAAAACCAGAGTTCAAAAACCTGTTTTGAGGCCTTAAATCAAAACTGTCAAACAAATACCAAGCCTACTCTCAAGGTACAAAACAAAAACCTCAAGAACCTGCATTCAAGACATATATACAACCTGCTGTCTCAAGCCAAAAACCAATAACCATGGCCTGAAAGACCAGAAACCTTAACCATATCCAGCCTTCAACCTGCCTGAAGCATAAACCAGTATAACCTGTCAAACAAATACCATAAAACCATGGCCTAAAAAACCAGTAAACACTAAGCTGTCCAGCCAAAGCCTTAAACCTTTCAAACCATAACCTGTTGAAACCTGTAAAAGCCTTAACCATCAAATGACACAAGCCATCACCAACAAACAATACCCTGTCAAACCTACTGTCAAGCCATAGTTCCAAATCTCCCAAAACCTGTACCTATCATCAAGCCTATCAAGTCCAAACTTTCATGCCTGCATCAAAGACTTCCTAAACCAGTTTCCAAACCCACATAGTAAGCCTCAGAAAATTGCATCATAGGCATCAAGCTAGGCAACCAAATACAGGGCAAGTATTCAAGGCACTCGAATCAAACATCCAAATTCCAGTTAGAATTCCAAGGCCCTCAGAAAATATCATCACTGGGCGCAAAATCATCATTAAACATACAGACTCAAAATCATATAGCATACTCAGAATCACCAAGGCATCAAGGCAACCAGAAGAGAAGAGGAAAAGAATCAAATATACTCAAAGGCATCAAGCATATTCAAGCATCAAGCAAGCAAAGCGAGGCAAAGGCAGCAAGAAGAAAGAAGATAAAGTGGTTCAGTTCATCAACACAGGCAACTAAAAAATCAGAAGTAAATACAAAATACCAGGAGTCCAAGCAAGTTCATGTCATTGCCTCTTCGCCATCCAGCCGGCTGAGCGCCTCCACCACCACTCATTCCCCTCCTCCATCAAGGTATAACTTATTTCCCTCCATTTCGTACATCTTGACAGAAACACCACATTGAAGCTAGAGTCAGAATCAAGTGAATACTAAAATCATAAATATGCAAAATCATAAAAAAACCTAACGCGTTAAAGAGCGAAATCGTCACCTTCGCACTATATCACCGAGCGACCCATGGAGAAGGAGATGCAGTTGGTGGCGCTGGCAACTTTGAGGCAAAGGGCTTTGTCCTGGACATTTTTGGCTTGAGAGAAGAAGAAGAAAGACGAAGATGAATCAAGAACGAGGAGTAGCGGCGCCGTTTCTGTAACCCAAAAGCCGTCCCCAAATGAAACAAAAATTAATAACCCTAAAAACTTTGTTTCAATTAAAAGGGCCATAACCCGTTTCCTAGGCCTAAAACGCAACGAATTTCATTAGAACACCCCCATCCCATTTCTGCTTGTTCTTAATTTGGGCCCCTTAAAAACTCTTTGGCCCATTCATTTTTTTTCCTTTCACTTTTGTTTTAAACATTCATAAACCAAATTTGATTTACCTTTCTTTTATAATTCTAAATAATATAAACCATTTTCTATATATAATTTACTTAAATATATTAATTTTATTTATATTAATTCCTAATGAACAATACTTTTTATTTATTTATTAATTAAGACTTGGTATATAAAAAATTAGTTAAAATACTTGAATTAGTATAAGACATTAGTATGTTTTATTATTTGCATATTAATACTAAAAAAAAATACATAAAAAATAGAAAATTTAAAAACATTTTCTTTTCTTTAATTAAATTCTCTTGCTTTGTACATATTAAACAAAATATAAAAATGCATGTTCACGCCATTTAGTCTGTTATTTAATCATTGTTGTGGTTATGTATCACTTAGCTACTTAATCATTATCTATCTAATTTTCTGTTTGATTATTCAGTCTTTACATATTTATTCTGTTTACGTCTAAATCCAAGAGAAAAAATGATTAAATTTGTTGACTTCATGTCCTCAAATCCAATCACGCGAATACCTTCATTTCATTAAGACTTAAGATAATTTTTCCCCAAATATTCAATTTTTACAAAACTCATACCTTTTAAGTCAAAACTTCGACATTAGGTCGTCGTACCTTCAAAAACCCGTCCGTACCCCTTTTCGGCCAAAACAATTTATTTTTAATCAAACGAACATTTTAATAAACAAATATTTCAAAAGGTTCATATAGAATACTATAGATACATTGGGTGCTAATACCTTTCCATTGTATAACCAACCCCCGAACTTTAGACCTCTTTTCAAAACGCCTTGTATTTTCATTACTTTCAAAGTATTATTTTACATTGCATATTTTAGGGTTTTATTTCGCTCTTTTCCCTTTTCCCTTGGAAATAATAAAGCGCGGTGGCGACCCTTGCTTTTGTGAGACGAATTAATTAATAGTTCGATCTCCGATTTACCCTGCTACATTTTTTATCGCTACAGAATTGGCGACTCTGCTGGGGAAAGATTGACCTCTTGCTGGTCCATCCCTAAGTGGGTTAAGCCTAGTTTGTTTTATCTGTTTTATTATTATTTGTTTTGTTTGATTATGTGTTTAAATTGGGGTTGTTTGGGTTTTTTGCAAAAAGGACGAATCCTATACCCGGATTAAGTTACACTTAAGAATAGGACGGGCGGTATAGTCATGTTAACTTTGAGGGAGTAATCCCGAAGAAGGAGGCATGAGATCCCCCACTCAATGGAAGGCCCTTTTGAACATAATATTTGTTTACCGAGTAATCGGGAAGACATTATTATTTTCGACCTGGGAGCCAGAGAAATTGAGAACCGTAGAACCCTAACCCATCTTGGCCTTTTAGGTGTAGCGCGGAGACTATAACAGAGTAATTAGGAAGTAGTTGTTACGCGATGCTACGCTCGGATGAGTTTCTCTTGAGAATATTGCTAATTATTGAGTAATCAAGATGTTGGCAATATCCGAAGGAGGAATGTAGACTCTGGGAACTCTTAGAACTTTGTCTTACAGGTGTGATTGAACCGTTAGTACATACCTTGGGGTGGGCTTTACCCTTGACTCCATGCTCGAAACGTTGAACCTTTGAACCCCATGTTTGTGAACTTGTGTGTAACTGTTGCATTATCATTCATCCATACATCCATAAACATTTTTGTAAAAAACTTGTTTTTCAAGGAACTTAAGAATGATTCTTGCAGACATCTCAGGTACTATTATTATGGAATTTGGAAGGAGAAACACTCGAAGTTTTAGTTTTAAGGAGCCCGAGATTGAAGAACTGAAGAGTTTAATTCCTAAAATCAAGAACCCGACGGATTTTCAGAAAAAGTATGGGTCCATTATACCTCTCATGAAGCGCAATATGAAAGAAGGCATCCTTGGTACGTTAGTCCAATTTTACGATCCTTTGTATCGATGTTTCACCTTTCCGGATTACCAGTTAATGCCCACCTTAGAAGAGTACTCATACATACTCGGTTTGCCGATCACCAACTGTGTTCCTTTTTCTGGCTTAGAAGAGGAACCCAAATCTCACGAGATAGCGACCATCATCCACTTGAAGAAGTCAGAGATAGAGGAGAACATGACTACAAAAGGGGGAATCCGAGGCTTGTCTGTGCAGTTTCTGTTGAGGAAAGCTCGTCATTTCGCTGAGATAAAAGATACTATTGCCTTTGAAGACGTCTTTGCTTTACTCGCTTATGGTCTATTCTTGTTCCCTAACGTTGATAAGTTTGTGGATATCAACGCCATCAGAATTTTCTTGATTGGAAATCCGGTCCCTACGCTGCTAGGAGATACCTACTACTCCATCCATCTTCGAAACTCTTATCAAGGAGGGATGATTATTTGTTGTGCACCGTTGCTGTATCAGTGGTATGTTTCTCATCTACCTAGGTATAATGTTTTCTGGGATCTCGAGAAGGAGCCGCGATGGGCGCCAAATATTATGGCTCTCACTCATTTCGACATTGATTGGTATAATCGAGCTTACTATGACGTGAAGATCATCGATAGCTGTGGTGCTTTTCCTAACGTGCCTCTTCTTGGTACGAAAGGTGGAATTAACTATAACCCTGTTCCCGCGCGCTGTCAGTTTGGATACCCGATGAGGGACAAGCCAAACAACATCCACGTGAGTGGTTTCTTTCTACAAGAAGGACAAGATCACCAGGCAGCTAAGAGGGAGATCGAAGGAGCTTGGCGCCATATCCATAGGAAAGGGAGAGACATGTTAGGACATAGGGGTGCCGTCTCTTTGGAGCCTTACCTACAATGGGTCCGTGCTAGGGCTTGTGCTCTCAAGATGCCATATAAACCTGAGAAACCTTTATTCCCTACTGTTGCATCATCATCTGTTGATATCCCTATCGAGAATATGGGAGAATACCAAGGAAATATGGCTAGGATGAAGTCCGAGAGAGATGCTTGGAAAAAAAGTATAATATGTCTGAATATGAGAATCGGGTCCTGGCTCAACAACTAAAGGAAAATGAGGATTTGCTATTTATTCAAGACGGCTGGTTCATTGATCATGATGAGAAGCTTCGTCAAAAGGATGCTTTACTGAAGAAGTATGCTAGTGAAAGGAAGAGAAAGAAGGAAGGTTCGGTAAGCGTTGCTCTTGTTCCTAATCCACAAAAGGAAATCATTGATCGACTGGTAGCTAAGAAGAAAGAGATGGAAGACTTTTATGAAGAGAAGATCAGGAAGCTCCGGTTACAATTGGCATTTGGTCCTTCATCTGATGATTCTGATGATCTTTAGTTTTTTAGTTTTATTTTACTGATGTCATTTTGTAAAACTCTGTAAAAGGGCTTCATGTTCTGAAGTTGTAATTTACTGCTTTTATTATGGGCTTCATGTTCCAAAGTTGTAGTTTACTGCTTTATTATTGGGTTGTTATCCCAAAGTTGTAATTTATTATTTTTGTTGTTCCAAAGTTGTAAGTTGTAATTTACCACTTTTGATTAATGAAATGAGTTTTTTTTGTTCCAAATTCCTTTACCATTGATGTGTGCAAAATTATTGAAGTTCCTTGAAAAACTATTAAAATGAATTATCATTTGCATCACATATCATGCATCATCCAACATTCCACTTCACATGTTTTCTAGAGTCTTATCCTTGTTTCTTTTTCCACTCCGATAGATTGTCAAGTTGTCTCATCAATACGATACTCGAGCCAATCGTCAGAGGAAGATGGAAGATCTGGAACAGGAAAACCACGAGCTTCGTGAGGAGGTTGCTACCCTTCGTGTCGGTATGGAAAAGTTAACTGCGCTAGTGGAAAGTTTGATGGCTGCTCAGAATCAGCCATCGACTACAGCTGCTGAGATTCAGACTTCAACTACTGTGGTTTCTGAGATTGTCACCGTTCCGACATCTGTGACTCAAGTCAACTCTCCGCTTCAACATCAGATGCCAAAAGGTTTTCCGTGGGGAATGCCTTATAACTTTGTGCCAGAAGGGTATCAGTCTGTCGTACAACCTTTGTTTCAACCTACTATGTCTTTTCCTCAACCAGAGACAACTGCTATGCCGCCGGTAATCTCGTCTGTGGCACCCTTCCCCCAACCAGTGATGACAACTGTCGCTCCTGTGGTTCACTCTATGCCATACTCGAATGAACCTACTTATCCTGCCGAGCCTGCTGAAAGTCTGGGTCTTTTTGATAGAATGGAAGATTTTCAAGACCAATTCCAAGAAATGCAGAGGGAGCTCAGAGCGTTAAAGGGGAAGGATTTGTTTGGAAAGAACACTCATGACCTTTGTTTAGTTCCGAATGTCAAGATTCCAGCAAAATTCAAAGTGCCATACTTTGAAAGATATAAGGGTGATTCGTGTCCTCGGAGTCACTTGACTATGTACGTGAGAAAGATCTCTACATATTCTGATGATCATGACTTGTTGATTCACTATTTTCAAGACAGTTTGACTGGTGCCACTCTAAAGTGGTATATGGGTTTGGACAGCATTTGGATCCGCAACTTCAACGATCTTAGTGAAGCTTTTGTTCACCAGTATAAGTATAACGTCGACATGGCGCCGGACAGGGATCAACTCCGGGCAATGTCCCAGAGAGACAGAGAGTCTTTTAAGGAATACGCCCAGAGGTGGCGCGAAATTGCTGCTCAAATCTATCCTCCTCTTGAGGAGAAAGAGATGACAAAGATATTCTTGAAGACTTTAGGTTCCTTTTACTATGAAAGAATGATTGCCAACGCACCCAGTGACTTCACCGAAATGGTAAGCATGGGCATGCGGTTGGAGGAAGGGATTCGTGAAGGACGTTTGGTTAAAGAAGGAAGTTCATCTAGCAGTACCAAGAAGTTTGGAAGTGTTTTCCCAAAAAGAAAAGAGCAGGATGTCAGCGTGATCTTCCCAGAGAGACCAAGGAGAGGTTACTCACACGTTGCAGCAGTCACTCCGGCTGTCCGCCCAGCATTGATGACCCCAACTCATCAAACCCCACTAACTCAATAACGGCCATTTCAGCAGCAGCCTCGACAACAGGCTTATCAGTTTAACAACCAAAACCGTTCACCAAGAAAACCGCAATTCGATGCCATTCCCATGACTTATACTGAATTGTTCCCTGCTCTTATCAGAAAGAACCTCATAACGACGAAGCCTCCTCCTGTCGCACCAAATAGTACTTCTCCGTGGTACAAGGCAGATCAGTTTTGTGAATATCATCAAGGGTCGCCGGGGCACAACATTGAAAATTGTTTTGCTTTAAAGGCGGACGTGCAGAGGTTGATTAAGAATGGTATCTTGTCTTTCAAGGATGTTAACCCAAATGTTAGAGATAATCCTTTGCCTCGACATGGGGCAGCATCAGTGAATATGGTGGAAGGTTGTCCGGGAAAGTTTCGAGTTTTTCAAGTTGAACACATAAGAGATTCGTTGATCAGGTTACATCAGAGCTTAAGAAGACTTGCCTTTATTAGGCATCAGCATGATTATGATGTTTGTGAATTTTGTTCAAGAGAGGTTGATTGCCCTATTGTGAAGGAGGATATTCAAAAATTGTTAGACCAGAGGGTTATCACTATTACATATGACAGAGATCCGGAGGATGAAGTGAATGTTATAATACCACAATTCAATTTGCCTGAACCAGTAGAGATCGTTTACGACAGTCAGACTGCACCTGTTGCTCCTTTGATCATTTATCCAGCTGGTCCTGTGCCTTACAACTCAGACCAAGCTATACCGTATAAGTATAATGCCACAATGATTGAGAATGGGGTAGAAGTCCCTATACCAACAAGGCCATCTTTTGTTAACATCGCTGATGTGAGTAGAGTTACGAGAAGCGGACGTGTCTTTGCAGCAGTACCTTTGAAGAGACCAGAAGTTCAAGTCAGGAGGCCCATACCGGCAGAAATTCCAGCGAGAAATGTTGAACCAAGGGTTGAGATAGGCCGATCCAATGAACCTATCTCACATCCTGATGATGATGAGATTCTGAAGCTCATCAAGAGAAGTGAATATAAGATTGTGGACCAACTATTGCAAACTCCTTCCAAGATTTCTTTGCTTGCTTTACTGAGAGATTCTGGTGCCCATAGAGAAGCTTTGATGAAGGTCTTGGACCAGGCATTCGTGGATCATGATGTGACGGTTGACCAATTTGATGGAATCGTGGGAAATATTACTTCGTGTAATAATCTTGGTTTCAGTGATGAAGAGCTTCCGGAGGAGGGAAGGAACCATAATATGGCTTTGCATATCTCAATAAGTTGTGGAAATGATACTTTATCAAGTGTGTTGGTAGATACAGGTTCGTCGTTAAATGTAATGCCCAAAACTACATTATCTCGACTCTCATATCAAAGTGCTCCCATGAGACCTAGTGGGGTAATTGTCAAAGCGTTTGATGGTTCTAGGAAGACTGTCATTGGTGAAGTAGATCTTCCTATAGTAATTGGTCCTCATACTTTTCAGATCACTTTTCAAGTAATGGATATTCGTGCCACCTACAGTTTCCTATTGGGTCGTCCATGGATCCATGATGCAGGGGCAGTCACTTCCACGCTCCATCAAAGATTGAAGTTTGTAAGGCATGGAAAGCTGGTAATGATTGGTGGAGAGCAGGCTATGGTGGTAAGCCATTTGTCATCTTTCTCTTTTATTGATGCTGATGAGGATGTTGGAACCCAATTTCAAGCTCTATCTGTTGCTAATAATGAAGTGAAGAAGCAAGGGACATCTATTTCTTCTTTTGAGGATGCGCGACGAGTGGTTGAAAGTGGTTCGGCTGAAGGTTGGGGCCAGGTGTTGACTTTGCCCGAGAACAAGTCTGGAGAAGGTCTTGGTTTTCATCCCGTGTCTACAAGAGTCAAGCAGGAAGTAGTTACTCGTCCGATACAAGAGGTTTTCCGAAGCGCAGGTTTTATCCATCCGACTCCTCCTGAAGTTGATGCTATAATAGGAGACGATTCTGAAGAGGATTTACCCGATTTTGTAACGCATGGAGTGGTTTTCCAGAACTGGATTGCTGTTGATGTTCCTATTGTGATGCACATTTCAGAGTAATATTTTGTTTTATTTTTGAAAAAAATTCGCTCTGCCCAAGGCGAAAAGTATTTGTGTCGGGCTATGTTGAAAATAAATCCTTTTGCTCTGCCCAAGGCAAAAGAGAAAATGTCTGGGCTCTTTGTTTCAAGTATTTCCCCTCATGAATAAAAATGTTATTTTGTCCACTACTGTTTTATTTTTTCACTTTTTCTGGGAAATAGTAATGAAAATTAATTGGTAGTAATAGGAAATATCATAACCTTTTGTTTTATTTGTACAAATCGATTTCTAAAATAAAGCATAATCATATGTGCAGATTAATCCATGATTTAACCATTGAAAACAATGATCCTATGCCCTCTCCCAACTTTGAATTCCCTGTGTTCAGAGCCGAAGAAGAGGATAGTGAAGAAATTCCTGATGAAATTTCCCGTTTGCTTGAGCACGATGAAAAGACTATTCAGCCGTTTGAAGAGCCTATAGAGATGATCAATTTGGGTAATGAAGAAGATAAAAAGGAAGTCAAGGTCGGAGCATTGCTTATCCCAGAGGTCAAAGAGAAAATGTTGGAGCTTCTCAAAGAGTATGTTGATGTGTTTGCTTGGTCCTACCAAGATATGCCAGGTTTGGACAACAATATTGTGGAGCATCGTTTACCGTTGAGACCTGAATGTCCGTCGATTAAGCAGAAGTTGAGAAGGACTCGTCCCGATATGGCTGACAAGATCAAAGAAGAAGTTCAAAAACAAATTAATGCAGGTTTCCTTGTTACATCGGTCTATCCTCAGTGGTTAGCCAATATAGTGCCTGTTGCTAAGAAAGATGGCAAAGTTCGAATGTGTGTAGACTATAGAGATCTGAATAGAGCTAGCCCAAAGGATGACTTCCCATTACCGCACATTGACGTATTGGTCGACAGTACCGCAAAGTTCAAAGTCTTTTCTTTCATGGATGGTTTCTCTGGTTACAATCAAATCAAGATGGCACCAGAAGATATGGAGAAGACAACTTTCATTACACCTTGGGGAACATTTTGTCATCGGGTTATGCCGTTTGGTTTGAGGAATGCTGGTGCAACATACCAAAGGGCCATGACTGCTTTATTCCATGATATGATGCATAAAGATATAGAAGTGTATGTAGATGACATGATTGCCAAATCACAAACTGAAGAAGATCATTTGGAACATTTATTGAAGTTATTCCAGCGTTTGAGAAAGTATAAACTCCGTCTGAATCCCAACAAGTGCACTTTTGGTGTTCGTTCTGGAAGACTTCTGGGTTTCATTGTCAGTCAGAAAGGTATTGAGGTAGATCCTGATAAAGTCAAAGCTATTCGGGAAATGCCCGCACCCAAGACGGAAAAACAAGTAAGAGGATTCCTTGGGAGACTGAACTATATTTCTAGATTTATATCTCATATGAGTGCTACCTGTGGGCCGATTTTCAAGCTTCTCCGAAAGAACCAAGGATGTGTGTGGACAGAAGATTGTCAGAGAGCTTTTGATAGCATCAAATAATATTTACTTGAACCTCCCATTTTGATTCCTCCGGTGGAAGGAAGACCTTTGATAATGTACCTGACTATATTGGAAGATTCCATGGGATGTGTGCTTGGTCAACAAGATGAGACTGGAAGAAAGGAGCATGCCATATATTATCTGAGTAACAAATTCACAGACTGTAAGTCTCGATACTCAATGCTTGAGAAAACCTGTTGTGCTTTAGCTTGGGCTGCTCGCCGTCTTCTCCAGTATATGATTAACCACACCACTTGGTTGATCTCCAAAATGGATCCGATCAAGTATATCTTTGAGAAGCCCGCCTTATCTGGAAGAATAGCCCGTTGGCAGATGTTGTTATCCGAATATGACATTGAGTATCACACTCAGAAAGCAATCAAAGGGAGTATTTTAGCCGACCATTTGGCTCACCAACCAATTGACGATTATCAATATATCAAGTTTGATTTCCCGGAAGAAGATGTTATGTACTTGAAAGCTAAAGATTGTGAAGAGCCGTTACCTGAAGAAGGACCTGATCCTGAATCCCATTGGGGTTTAATATTTGACGGAGCTATGAACTCTTACGAAAATGGAATTGGGGTAATCATCGTCACTCCCCGAGGTACTCATATCCCGTTCACGGCAAGATTTAAGTTTGACTGCACGAACAACATGGCTGAATATGAGGCATGTATTATGGGTCTCGAAGAAGCAGTGGATCTAAGGATTAAGATTCTTGATATTTACGGAGATTCGGCATTGGTAATTAATCAAATCAAAGGAGAATGGGAGACTCGTCATCCTGGTTTGATCCCTTACAGAGACTATGCTAGAAGATTGTTAACTTTCTTCAACAAAGTGGAATTATATCATATCCCTAGAGATGAAAACCAAATGGCTGATGCTTTAGCTACTTTGTCTTCAATGTTTCAAGTGAATGGTTGGAACGATGTGCCTACAATCCGAGTTATGCGCCTCGACAGACCTGCTCATGTGTTCTCAGTAGAAGAGGTTACCAACGACAAACCATGGTTCTATGACATTAAACGTGTTCTTCAAACTCAAGAGTACCCGCCTGGGGCATCCAATAAAGATAGGAAGACGTTGAGGAGATTGGCAAGTAGTTTCTTCCTCAATGAAGAAGTATTATATAAGAGGAATTACGACATGGTCTTGCTCAGATGTGTAGACAGACGTGAAGCGGACATGCTGATGCAAGAAGTACATGAAGGATCCTTTGGCACTCATGCCAACGGACATGCGATGGCTAAAAAGATGTTGAGAGCTGGTTACTATTGGATGACAATGGAATCTGATTGCTGCAAATATGTGAAGAAATGTCATAAATGCCAGATTTATGCGGACAAGATACATGTGCCACCGACCCTCCTTAACGTTATCTCTTCACCTTGGCCTTTCTCTATGTGGGGCATTGATATGATTGGAATGATTGAACCCAAAGCTTCAAATGGTCATCGTTTCATCTTGGTAGCGATCGATTATTTTACTAAATGGGTGGAAGCAGCATCTTATGATAATGTAACCAGACAGGTGGTAGTCAGATTTATCAAGAATCAGATCATTTGTCGATACGGTATCCCGAGCAAGATCATCACTGATAATGGTTCGAATTTGAATAACAAGATGATGAGAGAGCTTTGCGAGGAGTTCAAGATCGAACATCATAATTCTTCTCCTTACAGACCGAAGATGAATGGGGCTGTTGAAGCTGCTAACAAGAACATTAAAAAGATTGTCCAGAAGATGGTGGTAACTTATAAAGATTGGCATGAAATGCTTCCGTTTGCTCTGCATGGATATCGTAGTTCAGTTCGAACTTCAACAGGTGCAACCCCATTTTCCCTAGTTTATGGCATGGAAACAGTACTTCCCGTGGAGGTTGAGATCCCGTCTATGAGAGTTTTGATGGAAGCTAAACTTTCTGAGGCTGAATGGTGTCAAAGTAGATATGATCAGTTGAATTTAATTGAAGAAAAGAGATTGACAACTTTGTGTCATGGTCAATTATATCAGTAGAGAATGAAGAAGGCTTTTGATAAGAAGGTTCGACCGCGCGAGTTCAGAGAAGGTGACCTCGTGCTCAAAAAGATATTATCTTTCCAACCTGATTCTAGGGGCAAGTGGGCTCCGAATTATGAAGGACCGTATGTCGTTAAGAAAGTTTTCTCTGGAGGTGCCTTGATTCTCACAAATATGGACGGTGGAGAGCTCCCGCGCTCCATGAACGCCGATGCAGTCAAGAAATATTTCGCTTAGATTTGAGTTGACAGTTTGCTAAGTTGAAAACCCGAAGGGGCGGCTTAGGCAAGCTTTTGGTCAGACCAGTCTTGGCATTTGAACACATTTCGGAATTCGAAGTTGTTAGGGAGAATAGTGATCATTGTTTTTGTGTAACCCTTTTCTTTCATGTACTATTTCCCAAACTTTTGTAAACCGTTGGAGTCGCGTTGTTAGCGAACTACCATCTTATTAATGAAATTTGAGCATTTACCTTTTGTGGGCAAAATTTTAATTTTTACAGAAATATTTGAAATAAAGGTATTTAAAATATTCTTATTTTAAAGATGTGCCGTGAATAATGAAAGGAATATTAACAGTTGTTCCGAGGATGGTCAAGCCACGAAATGCAAAACAATACAGTATTTTATCCTTGCATGATGAACATGTTTTATTTCAAAATCGTCATGAGGTGTCGGTTGTGTAAGCTTGCGCTTCTCGTGGTACTAAGTTTGGTGACTCCCCAGCTTTTCCAGTTAAGCGTTGTTTTGGTTATCTTTATTTGAGCAGATTTCTGAAGTGTGGTACGCTTTGTCTCATGCCAGTAGTCTATTGGTATTAGAAGATTGGATTTGAATGCTTTTCTCCTCAGAAGACTTGAGACTTGTAGCGTGATACGCTCTGACGTTGCTTTGTGTTTCCAGTTCCAGTTATTTTCCGTCTTTTTTAAGATTGACCGAGTATCTATTATGTCGTGACATCTTATTGTCTTCAAGCTATTCCATCTGTTTATTTTGTCAGCATAACATTCATTTACTCATTTACACTTATATCAGCATGCATATTCACATTTTGCCGTTGATTTTGGGTTGTATACTGTTTTTAAGACAATGTACATGTTCTTTCCAAGTAGAAGGTTAGCTTAGGCAGAAAATGTGTTTCCTTTCTAAATTCCCCAACTGAGCTAATCCTCGTGGATGATTTTTGATTTAGCCTACCTTGTCCATTTCTGGATAGGATGAACCCCCCAATCAAGTTACTTTCTCATTAGGTGGAGACTTGTTTGACTGTTTTCTCTCTGGTTTATTCCTGGAGGGAGTTGTTGCCTCTTGCATAGGTTATCTCATGATTTTCCCCAGTGAAGTCGCGACCTAGACGAATGGTGCATTTGTTTTGCACATTTAAGTATGTGATCTCCTCGGGAAGGATGGATTCATGGTTCTCTTTGACGAAGATTTTATTCTCTTCCAGTGTCATCGCAATTTCCTTCTGAGTTATTTTTTGGAAAACGGCAAGCGGCGGTCTCTTCATGAGCAACTTGTACGTTATAGACATCGTTGGAAAACGGCAAGCGGCGGTCTCTTCATGAGCAACTTGTACGTTATAGACATCGTTGGAAAACGGAAAGCGGCGGTCTCTTCATGAGAAACTTGTACGTTATTATTTTTTGGAAAACGGCAAGCGGCGGTCTCTTCATGAGCAACTTGTACGTTATTATTTTTTGGAAAACGACAAGCGGCGGTCTCTTCATGAGTAACTTGTACGTTATTATTTTTTGGAAAACGGCAAGCGGCGGTCTCTTCATGAGCAACTTGTACGTTATTATTTTTTGGAAAACGGCAAGCGGCGGTCTCTTCATGAGCAACTTGTACGTTATTATTTTTTGGAAAACGGCAAGCGGCGGTCTCTTCATGAGCAACTTGTACGTTATAGACATCGTTGGAAAACGGCAAGCGGCAGTCTCTTCATGAGCAAATTGTACGTTATTATTTTTTGGAAAACGGCAAGCGGCGGTCTCTTCATGAACAACTTGTACGTTATTATTTTGGAAAACGGCAAGCGGCAGTCTCTTCATGAGCAACTTGTACGTTATTATTTTTGGAATACAGCAAGTGGCAGCTTCTTTATTTGAGCAGCTTGTATGTCATAGTATTTTTGGAAGACAACAAAGGGCAGCTTCTTTATTTGAGCAGCTTGTATGTTATTGACATCCCTGGACGACAGCAAGGGGCAACTTCTTTATTTGAGCAGCTTGTATGTCATAGTATGCTTGGAAGACAGCAAGTGACAGCTTCTTTATTTGAGCAGTTTGTGTATCTACAACCATATTATTATTTCAGCATTAATTAGTATATCTCCGGAAATCTCGCAGAGAGGCTCGTTATGAAATCTTTGCCTTCAGAAGTCGGTAATCCATTATCAGCAAATTTGATACATCTTTTGTCTATCTTTGACCTTGAGTTGGGAACTCACTGTTATTTTGGGTCAATAACCTGTTTTGTGGCCTATGCAAGATGCCTTCTTTGTTAGGGTCATAGGTCGTATTCTCTCAAATTTTTATTCGCCGTCAAGAGTGTATCATTTGAAGTCGATGGCTCATTTTCCCAGTAGTGTATAATCTATGTCCCTGTGTTTTGTTGGTGTTTGATTTCTCCAACATTATCTTGTTTCATACAATATCTTTCTCTGCGAATTCAATTACTACATTCATATCACAAACATAATGGCGGTATCTTAGGGCAAAAATTGCGTATTATGTATTTAAGTACCTTCAATCTCGTCGAGACGAAGATTTTAATCTTCATATCTCCGGATAGAAGAAACTTAAATAGGGGCAGCTGTTGTACCCCAAATTTTGACCTAAGATACCATCTCCCATCTGCATCATTACATTGCAAGTGTTCACAAGCAATCTGACCTATTTTATCAATTTTCAAAGCAGATTTTAAATTCATAACTTTTTTTTAGTCAAGAGCTGGTTATTTTTTGAAACGCCAAGTTTATTAACTGATCAATGCTTAAAACAATGTTTATTTAATTACTTATTATTCTAAGTTTAAATAGTTGGAATTTATTTTCAGTTATTATAATTTAAAGAATTATAAATAATAAAGTAAATAATTGAAGAGAAGTTTATTAATTGATCAATGTTAAAACAATGTTTATTTAATTATTTATTATTCTGAGTTTAAATAGTTGGAATTTATTTTCAGTTATTATAATTTAAAGAATTATAAATAATAAAGTAAATAATTGAAAAGAAGTTTATTAATTGATCAATGCTTTAAATAATGTTTATTTAATTATTTATTATTCTGAGTTTAAATAGTTGGAATTTATTTTCAATTATTATAATTTAAAGAATTATAAATGATAAAGTAAATAATTGGAAAGAAGAAAATAATTAACTGGTAAAATAATAGAGTTTTATTCATCTTTATTCTAATTGTTACAATTGTTGTTTAAATACCGTATTTATTTACAAAGTATTTACAATGACAATTATACAAAATGTTTAAAGTGAAATAAAAACTATTTTAATTTTTCTAAGATTCTAAATCTTCATCTTCTATCCAATACTTCTTTGATGCTCATTTGATTTTACCTGCAAAGAATTAAAAGAAAAAGTCAGAGATAGATATATAATTAAAAGCAGACAATTAATTTAGAGTTCATCATTAAAAGAAAACGGCTGGAATCAGTTTTTACCCTCTTTGCAAATCACGGGATTTCTCCCGGTTCACAAAAAGGGATGGATATTTATTGATAAATATGAATGCACAAGTTAAAAATATGCACAAATTCAATTTTGCCAAAACCAACTGCATATTTCAAAACCAATTGCATATTTCAAAACCAATTGCACATTTCAATTGTCAAAACTGCATAGTTCAAAGACAGCATATGCAAATAACCAAGTCAAAGTCACATTTTCAAAAAAAAAACAATGTCCAACGTAAATTGTCCAAAAGTATGGAAGTATGTCAATACAAAGGCTCCTCCATACTGTAACAAATGCAGATAGCTAAAGAAGGAAATGTGCAGATTAAAACCATATATGCAAGCCAAATATTTCTAATTTCATCATTTCCCAGCCTTTGCTTTTTCAGAACACAAAGTACACATAACATTTTAATGTTTCAAACTGTACTAAGGAGAGAGAAGAGAGAAAAGAATTGGGTTTACAGGTTTTGACTTTAGGCAGAAAGGATATAGAAAACAAAACTGCAGTAACACAGTAAAAAAAGGGAAGCATAGAAAAAGGATACAAAGCAAACTGAATGAAACAGTAGAAGTGCAGAGGTATCAAAGGCAAAATAGTTAAAATATACAAGAACCTGAACCATCAAATAGAGGCCAGGCAAACTGATATAAAACAACACGAACTCTTCAAGAAAAACCAGAGTTCAAAATACTGTTTTGAGGCCTTAAATCAAAACTGTCAAACAAATACCAAGCCTACTCTCAAGGTACAAAACAAAAACCTCAAGAACCTGCATTCAAGACATATATACAACCTGCTGTCTCAAGCCAAAAACCAATAACCATGGCCTGAAAGACCAGAAGCCTTAACCATATCCAGCCTTCAACCTGCCTGAAGCATAAACCAGTATAACCTGTCAAACAAATACCATAAAACCATGGCCTAAAAAACCAGTAAACACTAAGCTGTCCAGCCAAAGCCTTAAGCCTTTCAAACCATAACCTGTTGAAACCTGTAAAAGACTTAACCATCAAACTACACAAGCCATCACCAACAAACAATACCCTGTCAATCCTACTATCAAGCCATAGTTCCAAATCTCCCAAAACCTGTACCTATCATCAAGCCTATCAAGTCCAAACTTTCATGCCTGCATCAAAGACTTCCTAAACCAGTTTCCAAACCCACATAGTAAGCCTCAGAAAATTTCATCATAGGCATCAAGCTAGGCAACCAAATACAGGGCAAGTATTCAAGGCACTCGAATCAAACATCCAAATTCCAGTTAGAATTCCAAGGCCCTCAGAAAATATCATCACTGGGCGCAAAATCATCATTAAACATACAGACTCAAAATCATATAGCATACTCAGAATCAACAAGGCATCAAGGAAACCAGAAGAGAAGAGGAAAAGAATCAAATATACTCAAAGGCATCAAGCATATTCAAGCACCAAGCAAGCAAAGCGAGGCAAAGGCAGCAAGAAGAAAGAAGATAAAGTGGTTCAGTTCATCAACACAGGCAACTAAAAAATCAGAAGTAAATACAAAATACCAGGAGTCCAAGCAAGTTCATGTCATTGCCTCTTCGCCATCCAGCCGCCTGAGCGCCTCCACCACCATTCATTCCCCTCCTCCATCAAGGTATAATTTATTTCCCTCCATTTCGTACATCTTGACAGAAACACCATATTGAAGCTAGAGTCAGAATCAAGTGAATACTAAAATCATAAACATGCAAAATCATAAAAAAACCTAACGCGTTAAAGAGCGAAATCGTCACCTTCGCACTATATCACCGAGCGACCCATGGAGAAGGAGATGCAGTTGGTGGCGCTGGCAACTTTGAGGCAAAGGGCTTTGTCCTGGACATTTTTGGCTTGAGAGAAGAAGAAGAAAGACGAAGACGAATCAAGAACGAGGAGTAGCGGCGCCGTTTCTGTAACCCTAAAGCCGTCCCCAAATGAAACAAAAATTAATAACCCTAAAAACTTTGTTTCAATTAAAAGGGCCATAACCCGTTTCCTAGGCCTAAAACCCAACGAATTTCATTAGAACACCCCCATCCCATTTCTGTTTGTTCTTAATTTGGGCCCCTTAAAAACTCTTTGGCCCATTCATTTTTTTTCCTTTCACTTTTGTTTTAAACATTCATAAACCAAATTTGATTTACCTTTCTTTTATAATTCTAAATAATATAAACCATTTTCTATATATAATTTACTTAAATATATTAATTTTATTTATATTAATTCCTAATGAACAATACTTTTTTTTATTTATTAATTAAGACTTGGTATATAAAAAATTAGTTAAAATACTTGAATTAGTATAAGACATTAGTATGTTTTATTATTTGCATATTAATACTAAAAAAAATACATAAAAAATAGAAAATTTAAAAACATTTTCTTTTCTTTAATTAAATTATCTTGCTTTGTACATATTAAACAAAATATAAAAATGCATGTTCACGCCATTTAGTCTGTTATTTAATCATTGTTGTGGTTATGTATCACTTAGCTACTTAATCATTATCTATCTAATTTTATGTTTGATTATTCAGTCTTTACATAGTTATTCTGTTTACGTCTAAATCCAAGAGAAAAAATGATTAAATTTGTTGACTTCATGTCCTCAAATCCAATCACGCGAATACCTTCATTTCATTAAGACTTAAGATAATTTTTCCCCAAATATTCAATTTTTTCAAAACTCATACCTTTTAAGTCAAAACTTCGACATTAGGTCGTCGTACCTTCAAAAACCCGTCTGTACCCCTTTTCGGCCAAAACAATTTATTTTTAATCAAACGAACATTTTAATAAACAAATATTTCAAAAGGTTCCTATAGAATACTATAGATACATTGGGTGCTAATACCTTCCCATTGTATAACCAACCCCCGAACTTTAGACCTCTTTTCAAAACGCCTTGTATTTTCATTACTTTCAAAGTATTATTTTACATTGCATATTTTAGGGTTTTATTTCGCTCTTTTCCCTTTTCCCTTGGAAATAATAAAGCGCGGTGGCGACTCTTGCTTTTGTGAGACGAATTAATTAATAGTTCGATCTCCGATTTACCCCGCTACATTTTTTTATCGCTACAGTCTTGGATTAACTTTGACTGGATCGGCATCAGAAAAATCTTTAGGAATTGATTTAACTGGACCAGACAAGGTCTTGGAATAACTTCATCTGGAATAGGAATCAGGGAGATCTTATCAGCGATCTGATTGAACCAGAGGAGGTCTTGGATTAACTTTGACTGGATCGGCATCAGAAAAATCTTCGAATCGATTTAAATGAACCAGCCAAGGTCTTGGAATAACTGAGAACTTAACTGCATCTTTCCTGAAAGGTAAAGGTCAGTCATATGCAATGCATGATATGGATCAAGCAATGATGTTCTCAACATAAATGATATTGTATGGTATGATGCGTATACTCATGTATCATGATGTATGAAAATGTGATGTTTTAGCTGGGGAAAATAAATCCCGGACGGCTACTGAAGATTAGAGTTGGATTCTTCGTTTCCGCTGGGGATGGCGAACGAAGAGAATAAACCTGCAGGAGAGGATAACTCCGTTGGGGAATAAACTGATGAGGAGATTACTCTGTGGGGAAGAGATGCTCTGCTGAGGATTCCACTGATAAGCTCCGCTGGGGATGGATTACCGTTGCTGGTGATATTGAATATATTGAGGATTGAATTCCTGTTTGTGAAAGGAAAGAACTTCGCTGGGGATGATCTTTCAGTTGTGACTTGCTGGGGATAACCCTGTTAGAATTTTGTGGGGATAATCCTCTGAGTTCTGCTGGGAATGATCCTTTGAACTCGGTTAGGGAGATTTATTTTTATACTCCGCTGGGGATAAACTTCCAGAGTCTACTGGGGATGATGCTTCAACTCCATTGGGGAAGCTTTTTCAGACTGCGCTGGGCAAATTTTAACTCCACTAGGGGTCTCTTGTATTCTGTCGGGGAACATTCTTATACTCTGCCAGGGAATATTAAGACTGCTGGGGATATCAAGCCTTTTTAGTGCTGATGGTAGATCAACTCTGCTTGGGGAGAGCATTGTTGATTTGTTCATAGTTGCAAGTCCTCAGTTGGGGGAGAGCTACCCTTACTGTCTTACTCTGCGGGGAGTGAAGGTATCTTAGCCATATTCTTCAGCTGAATCTACCTTTGTACCTGGTGGATAGAGCAACTATACAGCTTGGACAATTCTATTGCCCCTGTTTCTGATATTACCAGTAATTGTCTTTTGTTTCGTATGCAAATATTCATGAGCAGCAATTAATGTCAAATGCATATATCAAAAATGAACATTGGACGTTCTTTACAAAACAAAACAGATAAAGGAAAAATAGTTTGAAATTTCTTTGAAAATTAATTGTATTGATTTTGAAGTTTGGCCTGTAAATAGGCATTTTTGTACAAGAGGTTGACGTCCTAGTAAGAGAACACCGCCGAATAATAGAATTTACACAATTTGTGAAAAACTAAACCAAACAGCTATGTGAATAATCCCACTGGGTTCCAACTCTGCTATTGCCTTTATATCTTTGATCATCTCATCACTTTGCTACTGGTTGAAGGTGAATCAGATTGATTAGTGTCGTCCGAGCTTGATAGTCGGTACCGAAGTCTGGATGCAAGGTGATCCAATGAGACATAGTGTTACGCTTTGATCCCTAATTTTTGCCTGGACCGCCCTTTCGGGTTTTCAGTCCACCGGGATACCCTTTTTTGCCCATGCCGCCTTTTCAGGTTTTCGACTTGCCGGGTGTACAGATTTTTTTCATTTTCATCCCTTATTTTTGCCCGAACCCTTTTGGTTCGCCGGGAAGCCCTTATTTTTTCCTAGGCCAGTCAACCTAGCGGGTCTTTGATTATGCGTAGTATCTTTTCACTATGTCTGCATTGACGGGATGGGGAAAGTCGTCACCATCCATGGTGGTTAGAATCATAGCTCCTCTTGAGAAAATATTCTTAACCACAAATGGCCCTTCATAAGTAGGGGTCCATTTGCCCCTGGGATCACCTTGAGGTAGAATGATGCGCTTGATAACCAGGTCCCCAACTTGATACTCTTGTCGTCTGACTTTCTTGTTAAATGCCTTGATCATCCGTTTTTGGTACGTCTGACCATGACAAATAGCAGTAAGTCTCTTTTTGTCGATTAGGTTCAGCTGATCAAGCCGGGTCTGAATCCAGTTATCTTCACTCAAACCTGCATCTTTCATGATCCGAAGGGAGGGTATCTGAACTTCAAAGGGCAAGACTGCTTCCATGCCATAAACCAAGGAATAGGGTGTTGCCCCTGTTGATGTCCGCGCTGAGGTACGGTACCCATGAAGAGAAAATGGTAACATCTCGTGCCAGTCTTTGTATGTCACTGTCATCTTCTACACGATCTTCTTAATGTTCTTATTAGCCGCCTCGACAGCCCCATTCATCTTCGGCCGGTAGGGAGAAGAGTTATGATGTTGTATCTTGAATTGCTCGCAGAGTTCATTGATCATCTTGTTGTTGAGGTTGGTACCAGTGTCCGTAATGATCCTCTCTGGTACACCATATCGACAGATCAGATTATGCCGAATGAACCGTGCCACAACGTTCTTGGTTTCAGTAGCAAAGGAAGCTGCTTCAACCCATTTCGTAAAGTAATCAATTACTACCAGGATGAAACGATGCCCGTTGGATGTTGTAGGTCTGATCTCGCCGATCATATCAATGCCCCATATTGCAAAAGGCCAAGGTGCCGTCAAGATGTTCAGAGGAACTGGAGGTATGTGCACCTTATCAGCATAGACCTGACACTTGTGACATGTCCTAGAATTCTGTTAACAGTCAACTTCCATTGTGGACCAATAATATCCTACCCGAAGGATCTTCTTTGCCATTGTGTGTCCGCTGGAATGAGTTCCGAAAGTACCTTCATGTAATTCTGCCATGATTCTTTCTGCTTCATTCTTATCCACACATCACAGTAAGGTTGAATCAGGGTTGCGTTTGTAAAGGATGCCATTACTGGTGAAGAAATTCGCCACAAACCTCCTCAGAAACTTCTTGTCATTAACAGATGCACCCTCGGGGTATTCCTGAGCCTCAAGATACCTCTTCACCTCATGAAACCGGGGTTTATCTACTACCTCTTCAGTCTCAATATCACAGCAATGTGCAGGTTCGTCCAATCTTTCAATGATAATCCTGGGAGCTTCGTTGTCCCAATTGACCTTGAACATAGAAGACATCGTAGCTAGCGCGTCCGCCAACTGATTCTCCTCTCTAGGGAAGTGTTCAAAGGTTATCTCCTCGAAATGGGGAAGCAACGTCAATACATACTCCTTGTAAGGAATAAGGTCCGGGTGTTTCGTATCCCACTCACCTTTGATCTGACTGATCACGAGAGCGAAATCTCCGAAGACACTTAGAAACTTAATCATTAGGTCAATTGCTGCTCGAAGACCTATGATGCACGCTTCATACTCCGCCATATTGTTGGTGCAGTTGAAACATAGTCGGGCGGTGAACAGAGTATGAGAGCCTTTAGGAGATATGATCACAGCGCCAATGCCGTTACCCAAAGCGTTCGAAGCTCCATCAAAGTACATAGACCATCGGGATCCTTCCTCAGGTCCTTCATCCGGTCGAGGTGTCTCACAATCAGTTACCAACATGATATTATCGTCTGGGAATTCAAAGTTCATAGACTGGTAATCATCCACTGCCTGATGTGCCAAATGGTCTGCCAACACACTTCCCTTAATTGCCTTTTGGGTCGTATATTGGATGTCATACTCAGTCAAGATCATCTGCCACCTTGCTATTCTTCCGGATAAGGCAGGCTTTTCGAAGATATACTTGATTGGATCCATCTTTGATATCAATAGAGTAGTGTGAGTCAACATATACTGTCTTAGCCGGCGAGCAGCCCATGCCAAAGCGCAGCAAGTTTTCTCGAGCAGTGAGTATCGAGTCTCACAGTCGGTAAACTTTTTGCTAAGGTAATAAATAGCATGCTCTTTTCGGCCAGACTCGTCATGTTGACCCAACACACACCCCATGGAGTTGTCGAGTACGGTCAAGTATAAGATCATCGGTCTTCCTTCCAATGGTAGCATCAGAATATGTGGCTCTTGGAGATAATCTTTGATCCTTTTGAAAGCGGCCTGGCATTCATCGTTCCAACGTACTACTTGATCTTTCTTCAGTAGCTTGAAGATTGGCTCACAAGTAGCAGTCAGGTGTGAGATGAATCGGGCAATGTAGTTTAGACGTCCCATAAAGCCTTTGACTTCTTTCTCTGTTCTAGGAGCGGGCATTTCCTGTATGGCTTTCACCTTTGCAGGATCCACCTGAATACCTTTATCTCTTACAACGAAACCCAGCAGCTTACCAGATCTCACCCCGCAGGTGCACTTGTTCAGGTTTAACCTCAGCTTGTACATCTTCAACCTGTCAAATAGCTTCTGCTGATGGTCAAGGTGTTCCTCCTCAGTCTGGGACCTTGCAATCATATCATTGACGTATACCTCAATCTCATGATGGATCATGTCATGAAACAAAGCGACCATGGCACGCTGATACGTTGCCCCAACATTTTTCAGTCCAAAAGGCATGACCTTGTAGCAAAAGGTACCCCACTGAGTAACAAAAGTTGTCTTCTCCATATCTTCGGGAGCCATCTTAATCTGATTATAACCGGAGAAGCCATCCATAAAGGAGAATACCTTGTGCTAAGCAGTGTTGTCAACCAGAACGTTGATATGAGGTAGAGGGAAATCATCCTTGGGACTCGCCCTGTTCAGTTCCCTATAGTCAACACACATTCGAACCTTACCATCCTTCTTCGGCACAGGAACTACATCGGCCACCCACTGAGGGTAGGAAGTAACTGCTAGAAAACCGGCATCAAACTGTTTCATAACTTCAACCTTGATTTTCTCAGACATCTTTGGGCGCATTCGGTGGACCTTCTGTTTCACTGGATGACAGTCTTCCTTGGTAGGCAGGCGATGAACCACAATATCGGTATCCAACCCAGGCATATCTTCGTAAGACCAGGCAAAGATCTCAACATAGTCATGCAGCATCTGAATCAACCATTGCTTTACACTAAGCTCCAGATTTGCACTGATTTTGACCTCTTTCTTGTCTATCTCTGTACCTAGATTCACTGATTCCACCGGCTCTTCGTGCGGCTGAATGGCCCTCTCTTCCTGAAGTAACAATCTTGCAAGTTCACCAGGCACTTCTCAATCATCTTCACCTCGTCTTCGGCTAAGTTGATCGGATTTTCGAAGTCATAACTAGCAGTAGCAGAGTCGTTACCAGTGAGATCCAGAGTGGATGTAAACCTGTATATGTGAGTGTGTGTAAAATAGTTGTTTTGCAATATATAATAAAAGAAAAACAAGGAGCACAAAATTTGAAATGTAAGAAACGTCCAATGCTTTTATTAATGATATATGAAAATGACACACATAAAGCCCTCACAAATGAAGCCACGGTGCCCCGGGTAAGACACCGGGCCATAAAGTTTAAAACAATGTCTGTTACGTATTCAAAACAAAAAGTTTCATTACTGGGTGATAACAGAAATGGGCATAGAATCCTTCGCTGTCCAGTTTCTTAGTCCACCATCGGCAGTTGGGTAGATCCAATTGTCAATGTCAAACTTTTCATCATCGTCATCCCCGATAGCATTCACCCCTGCATCTTGTTTAGGCTTTTCTGATGCCCCGAACTCAATCTCCTTCGCATCGATTAAATCCTATACCTTATTCTTCAAAACCCAGCAATCATTTGTATTATGCCCCGGGCTATCAGAGTGAAAAGCACAGCGGGCATTAGGGTTATACTTCGGTGACGTTATATTTGGATTCTTCGGGGCCACCCTTGGAATCACCAGATTGGTTTTCAACAACTGTGGCAGAATATGAGATAAAGTCATGTTGAGACGGGTGAATTTCCTTCGCGGTTTCTCGTCCTTTTGTTGATTGTTGTGCTGAGGAGCGCCAGCAGGTCTTGAAATAACAACTTCATTAACAGCTTGGTGGTGTTCAGGTCTATTCTGTCTTTTCGAACTGTAGACAGCACTGGACTCTTTCTTAAAGGGCTTCTTCTCGGTGCTTGATGAGGCACTCTTCTGTATCTTACCAGCCTTAATACCAGCCTCAATCCTTTCACCGGTCATAATTAGCTATGTAAACCCAGACGAAGAGCTTCTAATCAGGTGGTTGAAAAATGGACCAGACAAGGTCCCCAGAAACATATCCACAAGCTCCCGATCAGCCAAGGGTGGTTGCACTCTTCCGGCGAGGTCCCTCCACTTCTGAGCATAATCTTTGAAACCTTCACCCGTTCCCATTAACATACCCTAGAGTTGGGTACACGTGGGAGCGAGGTCGAAATTGTACTGGTACTGCCTGTAGAAAGCAGTAGCCAAATCTTCCCAACTGCGGATACTGGCTCCGTCCAACAGATAAAACCATTCAAGTTGAGTCCCTGAGAGATTGTCTTGAAAGAAGTGGATCCATAGGTTCTTATCAGCAGTGTAAGGCTGAATCTTCCTTACATATGACCGGAGGTGCAGCTTCGGGCAAGAAACTCCGTCATACTTAGCAAAAGCTGGTGCCTTGAACTTGTGGGGAATCACCACCCCAGATGATAGACCCAGATCACCAAAGTCCAGGCCAGGCACTTTCTGAACTTCCATCTCACTCAACCGGTTTTCCAGTTGCTTGTATCTATCCTCGGCCGGAGGATACTGGTCTTCGTCGAAGCCCGTCTCATTTTCTGAGACCACAGGGCTAGGAGCCCTCCTTTCTTCCTGACTATCTTTCCCTCCAGATGAGGTGGTCAAATCAACTTCATCCCGTAGCCTGTTTCCAAACCTATGACCTGTGTTAAACAGGATTGTCCTCTTCTTCTTCTTCTTCTCTTTCAGAATCAGGGTCTTCAGATCTTGCTGAACCTTAGCTAGATTCATGAACAACTCTTGGAATTGGGCATTCTGGGCCTGTAGGGCCTTGATTGCTTGCTCAGTTGAAGGTTCAGCGGACATGATGAGTGCTGAAATAAACAGCGAAGAAGATAAGAGACCTGTAATGGGTACCTGTTATGAAGTGCATGGGATGAAATGCGTATGATATGATTTCAAAGACAATCGAGAGATTCAAATTTGTAAACCAGAAAGGAAACACACTTTATTAGATAAACTTTGGAATTCAAATTGTTCAACTGATGCCCTTAAGGCGTTACAAGAAAGGAAATACTGAAAAGTAAATAAAAACTGGAAAGGAAATAATCAAAGGACAATCAGTGCTCCCATGGTCTCTTCTTGTCGGTGCGGACATAGTCATTGAGAATCCGCTCGTTCTCCAGCTGCCTAGTCAACTTCTGGAACTTCTGCTCTTGCTCGTTAAACTTTTCTCGGTAAGCGTCTCGTTCTTCTCTCAGCTACATCCAAGACCTTTTCAGTGCCCCAATGTCAGTGGGCATGTAAGGATGGAGGATGGTAGGAAGAACCCCTTCTTCATTAGCAACTTCAACAATGATAGGCCGGACGGCTTCATATGGCATACCCAGCTTTTGGGCACGGATACGAACCCATCTGAGATATGGCTCCATTGGAAGATAAGTCTTTGGACCCAGCTCGTGTGGATCAGATCTGTGAACTCTATCCCAAGCCCTTATGAATCTGCGACGTTTCTCGTCGCTATCCCCTTGAAAATCAAAGATTATACTATGCATTAGCAGCTCATGAGGTCCTTATCTTATGGCTCTCCCAAACTGACGTAAGGCCAAGCACGGGTCATAAGAGATTCCTCCATGGGTTCCTATCAGTGGAACATTGGGGTACTCCCCACATAGATCAATAATAGCCACCTCATCCATACCCTTGATAGTCCAGATGATGTCATTATGAGAGAGATACATAACCCTATAAGCCCAGCCCATGCCTTCTTTATTCTTCAACACTGATTTGGGGAGGTGCGAAATAAACCACCTCGCCAATAATGGAGCACAGCACATCAAGGTTCCCCGCTTTCGGGAAGTACGAGCATAAAGCTGATGAAGGATGTCACCCAAGAGAGTGGGTACAGGATTACAAGAGATAAAGATTTTCACCGCATTGACATCAACAAAGGAGTCAGAGTTCGGAAACAATACCAAGCCATATATCAGAAGAGCCAGAATATCTTCGAATGCCTTGAAGTCTAGACTATCCCAGAAATAATTAGCCTTACCAACCAAGAACTTAGTCAGAAATCCCTTTGCTCCACTTCTAGTCTCCCAATTAGCCATTACCTCATCCTTTGTCAAATGAAGGGTTGAAGCAATCTCTTCGGGCCTAAGAATCTTCTCCCAACCAGTAAACGGGGTCTGCTCCCGAATAGAGATACCGAGAAGATCAGAGAACTCTTCTAAGGTGGGAACCAACTGGTAGTCTTGAAAAGTAAAGCAATGGTACAGTGGATCATAGAACTGGACTAGGACACTCATCATCTGCTCGTCCAATTTGGAGGTGACCAAACTGAGAAGATTCCCATGTCTTCTGATGAAGGAAGTAGTATCAGGCATCTTTGCAACCAACTCTTTAAGCATGGTGGGAACTTGGACAAAGTTAATCCGGATGGTATTCCTACGCATGGGCATCATGACCTACAAAACAGAACAAAGATGAATCCCTCTTGTCTTTGAAATAGGTTAGTCCAATGCAAGAGGTATGCAATGTTATTATGTCATGATGTCATGATAGATAGCACACCACAAGTATCCATAAGTATCAAACATGGTAAAGGCACACAAGTCACACAGAGAGCCCTTATATTTCAGGCTGGCAAGGAGCTTAGGTACTACCCTCTTTCAGTTCAGTTGGTTTAAAACTGTCCTAAAAATAGTAACCGGGTTCTAGAGGATCTCAATATCACTGACTACCCTCAATCGGTCATAATTCCAGTTCAGCAACCTTTTCTTGCGGCCGGAATCATCACGAGAGTTTAGTCTCAATGAGTGTAGCATACTGCTACTGTTCTATGGCAAAGTTGGTCAATTTAAAGGTTCTAAGGTCAGTTGGTGCTTAATGACCCCTTAGATGACCCATATTCTCCTCGTTCCAACACAAGGGATATCGGTACAATCTAAAGTGCCATACCAACATAGTTACTGCTTCAACCGTATCGGTCTATGCCGTATAGTTCCCTCATAGTTTATTGCTACTTACCTAAAGGGTATCCCCCAGATCCGGGTTAGGATCTATAGTAACTCTGATACAAGCCCATAAATATAAAGCATACAAAGCAAGCAATTGAAAACACAATGATCTAATCCTAAGGTATACCTCACTCATCTATTCCCTAGCAGAGTCGCCAGTTCTGTGATACGATGGGAGAAAACTGACTGTTTTTGGAATGCTGGTTCGCGTTTTGCGTTTGTATTCGCAAAATGCTGCGGTAAGAAAGAGTCGACACCGTCTTTTATTTTATTCAACAAGGAAAGGAAAAAAGCACAGAAAAATTCCTTTTTCGAGATGTTTCTCGGGTCCGGGGGGTAGATTATAGAAAGGGAAGGTGTTAGCACCCTTTCCATCCGTGGTTATCCACGGGCTCTTAGGTACTTGCTCAAAGTGTTTTCAAAAATTTGCTTTTCTTTGTGTTTGTGGGTTTGAAAAGAGTTTTGGTTTGAAAGGTGTAAGTGCGAAAAGTTTTGTTTTGTTTCAAAAGAGCAAGTACTTAAGAACCATCTACCTACTCGAAAAAAGGGAATCAATATGTGCTAATGTCCTTTAGACAATGTTATCCCACTATGAATGAGTAGGTAGCACCGTCGTTGGAGTTTAAGGGTCAATTCAATTAAGGGACGTGTGGTCACTAAAGCAATGTTAGGACGCCTTAGTGGTAACCCTAATGTCTTAGATCATTTTTCCGAGGCAACTGTTTCGAGGCAACTATGATCTTTGGACAAGAGGGCGACCTCTGAAACTTCCTATACTTAATGACCACGTTCGAAGGCAACCAAGTGAGGTGTACCCTAAGAGTGCGCATGTGCGAGTGTGTTGTTTTCAGTTAATTTTATCTTTGTACATGTCAATGGTTATCTATGTTGATTTTAGGTTTAAACATTCGATCTTGTCATGCATTCCCTATTACCAAACATCTAACAGTTTATAAGTTGCGGAAATTAAATTGCGGAAATTAACTAACTATTACAAGGCGTCGGGTATTTATATCGCCAAAAGCAACCCTTTGAAATTTAAACGCGGAAAAATAAATAAAACGGTAAAAATATTTAAAGTCTTATTAAGCTATTACATTCCGGGAAACAGATACAATAATATGATAAATAGATCGCGTGCTGGAAAGTAAATCGGGCGCTTTTTTTTTTTTAGGGTTTTGACCCTTTGATTATTAAAGAAAAGATATTTTTTTGGTTTATTTTGAATTAAAAGAAAATAAACTAAGTTAACTATTAAATTAATAAGTTAATTAATTAATTAATGAAAATACTATTTTTGGATTTTTGGATATTTAAAGAAATAAAAATAAATTAATCAAAGTTAATAAAACCTAATTGTCTAAATTAATTTTAATTATTGCAAAAGATATTAAAGTTATTTTCTAATTAAACTAAATTAATTAAGTTAATATTTATTAACAAAAATAAAATACTGAAAATTAATTTTAATAAAGAAAATATTTTTTGCTTTTTGATTTATTAAGAAAAAAATGTTTAATTTGTTAGTGGTTAAAAATAATAAAACAAAAACAATTAAATAATTAAAAGAAGAATGAAATAGAAAACAAAACTCGGGGGTTCTGGGCCCAAATTGGAGGTTTGGATAGCAGTTTTGTGGCCCATTTGTGCAAGCCTCGTTTGACTTTCCTGATTCTCCACGCGCCCTTTGACTTGATCCCACCATAGGCCTTCATTATTGACCACCAGATCTTGCCTGGGGTCATCTGGAAAATGATTGGGTGATGGTGTATGGTGAACCACACTCTTGGCTTTGTATTGAATAACCTGAAGAAAAATAATAACATGCATATGGGGGACCTGGGATTCGAGCCCAGGTCCTGTGAGTCATTGAGCAACGCTTCTACCACTGCACCAACACGCTTATATTGTTATCATAATGGATAATAATAATAATATAGAAAACAAATTAATTATGCCAAAAAACAAAAAAAAAACACGCGCCAAGTTTGAATCAGGGAATGGGAGGGGGCACGTCTTCATCTTCTTCGTTCACCCTGGTTATTTACCTGCGGATTTATATTCGCAGCTAAATCCGTATGTCCATCCTAAAATTAGTTCTAGGCTATGAAAACACAATCCAAGACCATGGTCATGTTCGTCTTCCTCCACTGATTATATCCATGTCCATTAATGGCGCTAATTTTACCTGTAGAAAAATACCCAAAAAGCAATCTACGAAACCCTAGGTTCGGCTAGGGGGTTACAGGCCATATTAATGCAATCAAATGATGTAGAAAGCTTCTAAATTGAACGATAAGCATGAATATGCAAAGATTTTGCAAGAAAAACGCAAGAATAAGGATATACGATTTCAAACGAAAAGCATTTTTCTGAGACACTTACAAGGCTTTTGTGCGTGTATGGAGATTTGTTTTGAGTTGGCTTCGCTTCAGTGGATGTCCAGCAATGGGTTAGTGTTGAGATTTGGTGTTGAAACTGCCTTTATACACGATTTCAGTTTCAAGCTTTTTGCCAATTTTTTCAAGTTTGCTTTTGATGATTTTTCAGCCTCTAACCTCTTGAACTCGTGCCTTTCACTTGTATATGTAATAAGCAATGCATTAGGTCAACAATTTTGGACCGAATCCTTGTATATTATGGCTTGGAGATTTGATTTGATCCTCCATTGAAAACTTGCTTATTTTGTCCAAAATCCAATCTTTTTGCACATGGAATGGTTGATTCGAATTTGATTCACTTGATGGTAATGATTAGGTCCTGAAATAGCCAAAAAGAGATCAAATAATCAATACTTGAATTTTATTTGATTTAAATTGATTTAAAATGAAATAATTCATTAAAAAATCAAATTAAATAATAAAATTGATAAATGGTCACAAGGCTGAGGCTAGGACACGTGTGTGGTGTGAAAAGATCAAATCAAATGGAAACGAATTGGCCCATTTGACAAAATTTGAAATTTTGGGGATAGTTGACTTTTGGCAATTTTGCAAAAATGTCCAACTTCAACAATGCATAGCTTCTTCAATTTTAAAATTTTGGAAGTGTTCTTGGACTTTTTAGAAATCTTGATATGTCCTATAATAAACCCTTTTGTTCTAATCTCATTTTGATATTCCATGCTCAAGTTATAAGCTTTGGCAAAAAAGGTGTTTTTGTTGACTTTCAAAAATGACCTATAATGTCCAAATTTGTAACTTTTTGTGAGTGCATTTCTTAATATTGGGGTATGAATATGTATTGTAGGAAATTGCATCCTATTAAAAATGAGCTTTGGATGGATCATTTATCATAAAGTATGAGAAAGTTATGTTTGGTCAAAGTTGAGTTGACTTTTCCTGCAAAACCCTAATTTAGCAACTTTTGAGTCTTGATGAATTTTGAGCAATCCTTGATGAATCATGATCAACCCTTGATAAAATGATGAAATATCCTTAAAAATGAGAATGTTGACAAAAAATATTGAAGTTTGACTGTATTTGGGTCACAGTTGACTTTTGCCCTAGCACAGTCGATTTTTGGACCTCTTGAGCAATTGACTGACCAAACTTCCTCTGCAAGGTTTGAAATTTGACATGGATGAACTTGAGAACATATTAGGACATTGGGGAGCACTTGAGGTCATTTGGATGCAAGGACCTTGATGCAACACAAAAACCTAATTTGAGGTTGACTGCCTTAAGAGATAGCTTGACTGTCCAACTCTTGAGCAATCTTGAGCCACTTGGGGATTCTTCTTGCCATGTCTTGGGAAATATGAGAGGGAAAATTTTGGGGTACTACAGATAGTAACCAAATAGTCCAAGTATCATTAAAGATTTTTATGGTTTATGTTGATTATTAAGTATCTTAAAAAGGAAAAGAAAAGCTCAAGTGAGCAAAGTAAAAATGACAAGAAAGTAAATGCTCAAATGAGCAAAGATGAAAATGGCATGAAATGTAAATGCTAAAAGTAAATAGTGCATAAAAATAAAAGGGGCATATAATAAAAATAAAGGATAAAGTAAATTATTAGTGATTAGTGGTTAGTTGGATGATCATCTTGAAACTTGCATTTGGAACTCATTAGAGGATTGGTAGAACCAAAGCCTTCACACAACAAGTTGCATTTGCTTTTTTTCAAGTATATCATCCATTTGGAATTCTCACAAGTGTCATTTAATGATCAACAATATTTAAGTGATCCGCGTTGACCAAAGGTGTTGTAGATCCATTAGAGGATTGGTAGAACCAAAGCCTCCACACAATGAATCTCAAGGTTATTGGATCAAAGAGATCAAATTAACATACTTGGGCTTGCAAATATAAGTTTGAGCCACGAATGATCATTTATTCGAATCGGGATAAAATTTAGCACTATGTTAAGCAATCGTAAGTGGACTTATATAGAAGTCGCACCTATTTTGAGGTTGATCAATAGCAATCTATACACCATTTATTCTGAGAAATGACATAGAGATCATGCTCCAACAACATTTAGTGCAATAAGAAGGGGATGAGATGAAGAGGGGTGGGAGAGAATGTACAAACCACTTTTGGATTAAATTTAATCAAAATATTATTAAAATCATTCATCCATTTTTGTGGAGTTAGACTCAACACCATGGATCCAATGATGTTAATAAAGTTCATGATTAAAAATTTAACTCAAGATCAACCAGAAAATAATCACAAAAAAATATTATATTTTAATATATACAAAAAGGTTTAAAAATAATGTTTAAAATAGAAATAAAAGAGAAAAATATCAACTATGTTCAAATTAATTAAGAAATAAAAAGTAAGACCATAGAAAAATCAGAAATGAACTAAAATAATTTTATAAATTTTTTGGTTATTTTTTTAAGTCAAAAAACTATTTTAAAATTTAAAGAAATGGGTGAAATAAACCAAAAATGATAAAAAATAGTAAAGTCAGAAACAAAAATAAAATAAGGTCACCAATATTTGTCACAATATCATTGAATCACTCCATAATTTTTTCAGAATTTAAAAATGTATAAAAGTATTTTTAAACATTTAAAACAATTCAAATAAAGTGTAAATTTATAAAAAAAAATACCAAAACACAAAATTAAATTGTGAAAAAATAAAAATCATAAAGAGAATAATCAAAATATTTTTTCATAATTTGTTCAGATTTTTTGGACTTAAAATGAATTTTCTATGATTAAATTTAAAACAATTAAAATATAAAAATCAGAAAAGAAAATAAAAGTAAAAATATGTGGACCATTGGATGAGAGTCAAAACGCGTTAGTAATCAAATCCAAGGGGTCTGGCGCGCTGTGTATATCATGGTCATTAGTGAATAAAGTACAGAATTAAATATAAATCAAATTTTCAAAAATAACAAGTGGCGTGCCATCATTGGTTGGAAGATGACACATAGTTCATCTTTAACCTCCAGCCAACGTGATTTACAGGTCTCTAAAACTGTAAAATCAGAAGCTCGGACCTATGTTGTTCGCTTTGTCTCTTCAAGACGAAGACAACCACACCCTCGCGCCAAATTTATATAAACTGTAGCTCAAGCAATTTGGAAGGAAAGTTTTGAAAAGGGATTTGAAATTTCATGGTCAAAACGTGTTTCCAGTAAAAGGTAAGTGTTGTGACTAGAACTAGGGCAATGAGAGCAACACAATGATATCAGAGTTTTGAATAATTGATGAAGGAATCTACCTATTGAAGATGAGTTGCAGATCTATGAAATTGGACTTCTATGGAGCAATATAGGGCACGATTCTTGAATGTAATTATGTGAATAGCTTCAGGGAAGATCAAGGAAGGTAAATTGATGGAAAAATTGGATTGAAAAAGGATTGAGAATGGATTTTGAAGTTACTGAATTCCGAGTTGTGGAACAAGTTTGGCAGGGTGATTCTGGCTATCCAAGCTTGCCAAAATGAATGGGATTGCTCATGTATTTATAGGAGAAGCAAATGGAATCAAAAGGAAGGGTGAATGATGCAATTTTGAGGGAATTCGTGTGGGTATGCATCATGAAGAAAATGTGACTTCTCTTTTGTCAAAACTCACCCAAAACGCGCGTTTTGATACACTAATCCACTAGGGAAAGTTGGATAATCATGTTTATACCCAAAACGCGTGCTAATTTGAGGTTTAGAGATTGTAACATGAAATTCAAATTCTGACTTGCAATGAAACCTCAATTCCAAGTTACCACTTTTGAAACAATGGCATTCTCAGCTCAAGGGGTCTTAAGGCATGATTCTTGATGCTTTAGAAAGATGAGGTTACAAGCTTTGCAATGGAAAAAGAATGGAATCAAATGGATGCTTGATCTGAAAGTTGTGTTGAGTCAAAGTTGGAGAAAAAGAGTTAACTTTCCATACTTAGAAATATTTCAAGTTCTTCTTCAAAAATGACCTATAATGTCTTGCATCCAAACATGGCCTTCCACTTGGAATTTTCTCTTGACCAAAAAAGATGGCATGAAGTAGATCTCTTGAGTGACATTTTGGAACTTGAACCATTAAAAATATCCAAAAATTGAGAGAGTTATGAATTGTTGAAGTTGGCAAAAAATTACGAAATGGCCTATAATCTTTTGCATCCTTAGGGCAACTTCCATCCATTTTCTCACTTTGCACATAAAAGAAGGCATAAATTTCACACCTTCAAGATCATTATGGAAAAATAATGGTCTCAAAGTGATAAAAATTGACCAAGTTATGATCATTTGAAGTCACACATGGAAAATTGAGGATTCATCTGGAGGACTTGTAATCTTTGTTCCTCATTGAGTCTCTTCCTCATGACAACTCATTGAAATTTTTGAAGTGATTTGTTAATAACCCTTAGAAGAGAAATATGTATTTGGAATCACTCAAAAGTACCAAGAGATGAGCAAGATATATTCCTTTAAAGTTCAAAACCCTAGCTCCTTAGATCAAGAGAATGCTTTGAGGAACTTTGACAATTTTGAAAAAACTTCTTATACCAACACACATGATTTGTAAATAGAAGTTGTTGAGGATGATAATGAGAACTCATAGCCACCAAAACCACTTCCATATCTTGAACGTTGAGAGAAATATGCACTTGTGATCAAATGGAATAAAATCTTGTCCAACCATGACAACTTCTCCAATCAATCCCTTGTGCTTTTCAACCAAATTTGATAACTTTGAAATGTGATAAACCAAAACAACCTTGCCATGCCAATTCTTCCAAAACCAAGCCAATGCTGATGTTTGAACTTCTCAAGCTTTATTGACTAGGGCATGGAAATAAACTCATGAACCCATGGGGTAACTTGTTAAATCCCATTGCCTTTACCTACATAGATAACAAGCAAGACAAACCAACATTGCATTTTATTTAGTTGAAAGAAGAAATCAAGACAAAAACAATATTCATGATCATAAAAGAACATAAGTCAAGGTGCTTGGTGATTCCTCAAAAGGGAAAAGCTACATATAGGGAGGGGAACCAATAATCCTAGTGTGATCTTATTGTGAATGAACCAATATGGTATGATGAAAGGATATTAGGGGCGAAAATTGGGGTACAACAGTAGTTATATCAAATTATTTATTAATAATAAAAGCCATTTCTTTATTATGTTTGCTTTTCAAAAATAATAGAGTCCCTATAATAGTTTGTTGATTTAATGAAATATTAAGTGTGACTTAATCACGAGATCCCATTAAACATTAGAACATTATTCTTAAAATATCCATAGTCAAGCTTTATTGCAAAGTGGGATAACATTAAAGCATTGAGATTATTATAAAGATAGACTGGTGATCACACCTCATGGATCATGGATAAGGAGTTATCAAGTCTTAACGTAGGTATGCATATTAGGAGTAATATTTATACTGGGTTGACTCGCTATGAGAATACTGCATAGAATGTTATGCAAGGTGTCATAAGTTATTCTCATGGTGATAATGGTGTATACCACCCTTCGACCTGAAACCACTATGGACCTTAGTTATGGAGTTAAGTACTTTATTATTGATCAAACATTATCTGTAACTGAATGACCATAAAGACAGTTGATGGGTACTTCACAAAGCATGCTGAGGGACATGAGTGACCTAGATGGAATTTGTCCATCCTGCATAACATGATAAATGTCTAAGGGCCCAATATTGAATTGGGTAATGTAACGCCTCGGTATTTAATCATTTATTTAATTAAAAATTTTTGAATATTTTTTTTTTATTAATTCAATTTTTATCGTCGAAGTAGGAATTATTTTATTAAGTTGGAATAATAATTAATAAGATTTAATTTGGTGGAATTAAGTTAAAGTGTTATTTTATTATTAAGCTTAAATATGATACTGGGCTTAATTGGTGGTGTTGTATAGTAATAGAGGGATATGTCATTTTAGGCCCATTTGAGTTTTTTAAGATTAAATAATAAAATATAACTATTATATTGGAAATAGAATTAGAGGAATAAGAGAGAGTATTGTATCAGGAAGAAGAAGAAGAAAAAAGAGGAAAATACGGTTTGGGAGAGGAGAAGAAGAACAAGAGGAAATTTCTTCAAGTTCCAAATTCCCCAAAAATTCGGTTGAAGTATCTTAGAGCTGCTCTTAATCCAAGGTAAGGGTGGGGTTCTGACTCTATAATAGGGTGCATGATTAATAGTATGTGAATTTGGGTTATAAAAATTATTCCTAATTGTGTTTGAAATTGGTATATTGATGAAACTGAGAAATGACTTACGACCCAATATATATATATATATATATATATATATATATATATATATATATATATATATATATATATATATATATATATATATATATATATATATATATATATATATATATATATATATATATATATATATATATATATATATAAGTGCCTTAGTATTTTGTTTTTGCAAAGATTCCATACTTACTTACAGTAGCGGAAATAATGATGCAGTATATTGGAGGCACTTGTTTGGCTTGCTACTGTAGCGGTAAAAAGAAGTAGCACTTAAGGCACATATTTTGCTACAGTAGCGCATAGAATGAATTAATTTTTTAATAGCAATTAATTTTCATACATTAGTACAAAGGAATGATGTGATACTTAGAAACATTAGCTGCATAGTGTAGCAAAATTTGAGAAGTAATACTTAATAGGCATATGGCTTATAGTAGCGCAAAGATGAAGAGTATGTAGGAGGACTTGCTTGCTACTGTAGAGGATTTAAGAAATAATATTAAAATGACATTTGTCCTGTTCCTGTAGCGCATAGGTTAGAGTAGCATTTGGAGTATCCACTTGGTTGCTGTAGCGATAAACACAAAGTAGTAATTGGAGGTACATGTCTTGTTGTTGTAGCGCAGGAAGTGAAGTAGCGCTTAGGACATCCACTTACTACTGTAGCACAAATTGAAATGGTATATAGAAGGAATTGTTTTGGCATACTGTAGCACTAGAATCAAGTAGCATCTAAAGGTGCTTGTTTTGTTACTGTAGCAATACAAGATAAAGTGGCAATTGGAAGTACTTGCATTGCATACTGTAGCGAATATGGGAAGTAGTGTTTAAAGGCACTTGGAGTATTAGCTTACTTACTGAAGTGAATTTATAAAGTAGCATTTGGAGTATTAATTTGCTTGCTGTAGCGATAATTGAGAAGTAGTATTTAGGATATATGTTGTTACTGTAACGCAAGAGGAAATGGTATTTAGGAGAATTAGTTGCATACTGTAGCACAAAATGAATTAATATTTAATGGCATTTGGCGTACTGCAACTACTACGTTACGGTTTACAAATACAAAATGTTTAATAATAATGATTTAATATCTTTAATAAAAAAATTTGTAGGGTTTATAAGGTAGAAATAATAGAATTTTTGGCCGATAATTAATTAACCGATTTTAGCCAAAATAGTCCGAATAATTATGCGATTTATTGTAGCAATTTTTGGTTGATCTGCTGGGTGGCATTTTTGTTGAAAAATGTGAAATTGCAGGTGATTTCATTGCCTCTATTTATGGGCCAAATATTAAGTTGCAGGCTTATGGTCAATGTTGAGTTAAGTTGAATTAGTGTTGTTGTTATTATTACGTTCATGTCGGTAATGCATACATAGCATATCATGTTGGAGCTGATACTCGTTAAGTTGGCCTGGATTGGCAAATATAAAGTTGAAGGCTTATGCCTAGTTGATGCCTCTATTTATTGGCAGATTTCTAAGTTGCGAGTTCTGCTCCATTGGTACCACATGCATGTGCATAAAAATGAGTTGCATTTCATGTTGCATTCTGAGTTGCCTTGTGGATGAATTAATTATGTTGAATGTTGATAAAAAGTTATGAAGTGGTGAATTGTATGATCTAATACTAATATATTATTTATTGTATATCCGATTATATGGTTCGATATCTCACCCCTTCTGTTTGAATGTTTCCCTCTGTTGGTAACGTGCAAGTAATCAAGAAGGTTAGTTGTTACAATCGTTAGTTGAGTCGGTGTTGTCGCTCTGATACGTAGCACTCGGGGGGTGAACGGATGTTTTCCTTAGTGTTGATTTTCATTATGTTACTGAATTTTTAAGTTGTTTTCATTAAATACTTGTTGTCTTAAAGTTGTTTTGAGTTGGATAAGATGTTATGGTGTGTTTAGTTGAATTTTGTGAATCTGCTGCGTAGTAATGGAAGTTGTTTTTTTTTAAAAGATTAAGTAGGTTGTTATCGGTTCATCCGAAGTTCGTGTGTTATGTATCTGAACTATAGATGATTGAATGTCGTAGTTTTAAGTTGAAAGTGTAGCATTCCATTTATTTGTTGGAAATTTTTATAACTCTAATTTTATTTAACTCGTTGGGTAGAAATTGGGTGTTACATTAGTGGTATAAGAGCAGGTCGGTCTGTCCGGTCAAGTCGTCGAGTTGTAATTTTGTCTAACAATTGAGTATTGTTAATCTGAATTCTAATTGTTGTTTATGTTGTAGAGATAAGTTGAGATGGTTAGAAGGAATGATGTTGCACTTGCTACTGTTCCGCAAGCAATGGCTCAGGCTATGCAGAATCAACCGAATGCTGACGAGAATGTTGGATCTCGCAGTTTGGCGACTTTCCAAAGGGAGAATCCGCCTACCTTCAAGGGTAAGTATGATCCTGACGGAGCGTTGGATTGGCTGAAGGAGATTGAGAGAATCTTCTGTGTGATAGACTGCACTCCAGCATAAAAGGTTCGTTATGGAACTCATATGCTAGCGGACGAGGCTGATGACTGGTGGTTAGAGACTTATCAAAGATTGGAAGCTACAGGTGAGAGTGTCACTTGGGATGTATTCCATAGGGGATTCCTGAGGAAGTATTTTCCTGAAGACGTTCGTGGTAAGAAGGAAATTGAGTTCCTTGAGCTGAAGCAAGGGAGTATGTCGGTTGTTGAGTATGCTGCAATGTTTTCTGAGTTGGATAAGTTTTATCCACACTATAGTGAGGCATATGCTGAGTTTTCAAAGTGCATCAAGTTTGAGAACAGTTGCACCCAGAGATCAAGAAGGCAATTGGATACTAGAAGATTTGTGTCTTTGCTGATTTGATTGATAGTTGCTAGATTTATGAAGAGGATAATAATGCTCACTATAAGATTATCAATGAGAAGGGGGTAAGCACCAATAGAACCGTGGTAAGCCTTATGATGCCCCAGTTGGTAAAGGTAAACAGAAAGTTGCTCTAAGTCAAAGGACTAGTGGGGGAGATGCTCCTACTAGTGTGGTGTGCTTCAAATGTGGAAAACCTGGTCATAAGAGTAATGTGTGTACTGCTGAGGTGAAGAGGTGTTTCCATTGCTGTAAGACTGGACATGTTGTATATGAATGAAAGCATAAAGAGATGATTTGTTTCAACTATGGTGAAGAAGGACACATTGGTAGTCAGTGTCAGAAACCAAAGAAGGCGCAAACCGTTGGAAAGGTGTTTGCTTTGGTTGGGACTCCGTCAGCTAGTGAGGACAGACTCATCAGAGGTACATGTTTCATTAATAGTATGCCTTTAATTACTATTATTGATACCGGTGCTACTCATTATTTTATTGCTGCTGATTGTGTTGAAAGATTAGGTCTTATGTTGTCTTCCATGAATGGAGAAATGGTCGTCGAGATTCCGGCTAAGGGATCGGTGACTACTCGTGTGTGTTTGAATTTCCCTTTGTCGATTTTCGGCAAAGACTTTGTTGTTGACTTGATTTGTTTACTATTAAGAGGATTGGATGTGATCTTGGGTATGAACCGGTTAGAGTATAACTATGTTCATATCAATTGCCATGACAAGTCTGTGAGGTTTTCTACTTCTGAAGAGGAAGGAGTCGGTTTGTTGACTGGTAAAAAGTTGCGGTAACCGATGCAAGACGAAGCACAGATGTTCTCGTTGATGGCATCGTTATCTATGGAGAACCAAGTTAGAATTGATGAGTTGCAGGTGGTGCGCGAATTTCCTGAAGTGTTTCTGGATGAAATTCTTGGTGTACCGCCAGAGAGGGAAGTTGAACTTGCGATCAATCTTGTACCTGGTACCAGACCTATTTCTATGGCACCGTACAGGATGTCTACATCTGAATTGTTTGAATTGAAGAAGCAGTTAGAAGAGTTGCTTGAGAAAAAGTTTGTAAGACCAAGTGTGTCAATGTGGGGAGCGTCTGTGTTGTTAGTAAAGAAGAAAGATGTAAGTATGAGACCTTGTGTTGATTATAGACAGCTGAATAAAGTGACGATTAAGAACAAGTACCCACTTCTAAGAATTGATGACTTGATGGATCAATTGGTGGGTGCAAGTGTGTTTTCTAAGATTGATTTAAGGTCAGGATATCACCAGATTAGAGTGAAAGAAGATGATATTCAAAAGACTGTATTCAGAACTCGGTATGGACACTACGAGTATTCGGTGATGCCTTTCGGTGTGACCAATGCGTCGGGAGTATTCATGGAGTACATGAATCATATCTTTCATACTTATTTGGATCGGTTTGTGGTGGTATTCATTGATGACATTCTGATTTGCTCTAAATTAGAAGAAGAACATGAAGAGCACCTAAGAGTTGTATTGCAAGTTTTGAAAGAGAAGAAGTTGTATGCGAAGTTGTCCAAGTGTGAATTCTGGTTACAAGAGGTTAGTTTCCTTGGTCATGTCATTTCTGGTGGTGGCATTATCGTGGATCCTTCTAAAGTCGATGTTGTGTTGCAATGGGAAGCTCCAAAGTCGGTTACTGAGATTAGAAGCTTCTTGGGGTTAGCCGGTTACTATAGAAGGTTTATCAAAGTTTTTCTAAGTTGGCACTTCCATTGACTAAGTTGACTTGTAAGGGTAAAGCTTTTGTGTGGGATATTCGATATGAAGAAAGTTTTACCGAGTTGAAGAAAAGATTGACATCGGCTCCAGTTTTGACTTTGCCTAATCCAGGATAGCCTTTTGTTGTGTATTGTGATGCTTGTCTGATGGGGTTAGGTGGTGTGCTCATGCAGAATAGTAAGGTGGTTGCTTCTGCGTCGAGGCAATTGAGGAATCATAAAAAGAATTATCCTATGCATGATTTAGAATTAGCTACAGTTGTCTTTGTGTTGAAAATCTGGAGGCATTATCTTTATGGTTCTCGATTTAGAGTGTTTAGTGACCATAAGAGTTTGAAGTATCATTTTGATCAGAAGGAGTTAAATATGAGGCAGCGAAGGTGGTTAGAATTGTTGAAGGATTATGATTTCAGTTTGAATTATCATCTAGGAAAAACTAATGTTATGGCCGATGCTTTTAGTCGAAAGACTTTGCACATGTCGGCAATGATGGTTAAGGAGTTGGAGTTGATTAAGCAATTCTGAGATTTGAGTTTGGTTTATGAAGTGACACCGCAAAGTGTTATGTTGGGAATGTTGAAGATTAATAATGAATTTTTGGATAGTATCAGAGAAACTCAGATGTTAGATGTGAAGTTGGTAGATTCGATGGTTGGGATTGATCAGCCTGAGAAGAATGATTTTAAGTTGGATGTGCAAGGTATATTGATATTTCGTAATCGGATTTATATTCCTGATGATGCGGAGATGAAGAAAGTGATTCTTGAAGAGAGTCATAGAATGAAGTTGAGTATTCATCCAGGAGCTACAAAGATGTATCAAGATTTGAAGAATTTGTTTTGGTGGCCTGGAATGAAGAGTGACGTGGCTCGGTTTGTGTATGCATGTTTGACTTGTCAAAAGTCGAAAGTTGAACATCAGAAGCCTGCAGGGTTGATGCAACCATTAGAGACTCCAGAATGTAAATGGGATAGTATTTCAATGGATTTTGTAATGGGATTACCTAGTACCTTGAGAGGACATGATTCGATTTGGGTGATTGTTATAGGCTTACGAAGTCGGCACACTTTATACCTATTAACATCACATATCCGATTTTGAAGTTGGCATAGATTTACACCAGTGTAATCGTGAAGTTGCATGGTGTTCCTTTGTGTATTGTGTCGGACAGGGATCCGAGGTTTACTTCTGATTTCTGGAAAAGTTTGCAAGAGGCATTGGGGTCTAAGTTGAGGTTGAGTTCGGCTTATCATCCTCAGACGGATGTTCAGACTGAGAGGACTATTCGTTCATTGGAGGATCTGTTGAGAGCATGTGTTCTTGAGCAGGGAGGTTCGTGGGATACTTATCTTCCGTTGATTGAGTTCACTTACAATAACAGTTACCATTCTAGTATTGGGATGGCACCTTTTGAGGCGTTGTATGGTCGAAGATGTAGAACTCCATTGTGTTGGCATGAATCTGGTGAAAGTGTAGTACTTGGACCTGAACTTGTTCGTGAGACTACTGAGAAGGTGAAGTTGATTCGAGAAAAGATGAAAGCTTCACAAAGTAAACAGAAAAGTCACCATGACAAGAGAAGGAAAGATTTGGAATTCCAAGCTGGTGATCATGTGTTTTTGAGAGTTACACCTGTGACTGGTGTTGGGCGAGCTCTGAAGTCTAAGAAGTTCACTCCTCGTTTTATTATTTCGTATCTAATTTCGGAAATAGTGGGAAATGTTTCTTATAGAGTGGCTTTACCGCCTAATCTTTCGAATTTGCATGATGTGTTTCATGTGTCACAACTCCGGAAGTTTATTCCCGATCCGTCTCATGTGATTCAGATGGACGATGTGCAAGTACGGGATAATCTCATGATGGAGACGATGCCTGTGAGAATCGCAGATCGCGAGATGAAGATTCTAAGAGGAAAATAGATTGCTTTGGTGAAGGTTGTCTGGTTAGGTGTTGCTGGTGAGAGCATGACCTGGGAGTTGTAGAGCAAGATGCGAGACTCCTATTCCGAGTTATTTGAACCAGATAAACTTTTATTTTCGAGGATGAAAATATTCTAAATGGGGGAGAGTTGTAACGCCCCGGTATTTAATTATTTATTTAATTAAATATTTTTGAATTTTTTTTTTATTAATTCAATTTTTAGCGTCGAATTCGTAATTATTTTATTAAGTTCGAATAATAATTAATCGTATTTAATTTGGTGGAATTAAGTTAAAGTGTTATTTAATTATTAAGCTTAAATACGATATTGGGCTTAATTGGTGGTGTTGTAGAGTAATAGAGGGGTATGTCATTTTAGACCCATTTGAGTTTTTTAAGATTAAATAATAAAATATAACTATTATATTGGAAATAGAATTAGAGGAATAAGAGAGAGTATTGTATAAGGAAGAAGAGAAAAAAAAGAGGGAAATAGGTTTTGGGAGTGGAGAAGAAGAACAAGAGGAAATTTCTTCAAGTACCAAATTCCCCAAAAATTCGGTTGAAGACTCTTAGAGCTGCTTTTAATCCAAGGTAAGGGTGGGGTTCTGACTCTATAATAGGGTGTATGATTAATAGTATGTGAATTTGGGTTATAAAAATTATTCCTAATTGTGTTTGAAATTGGTATATTGATGAAATTGAGAGATGATTTAGGACCCAATATAACTAGATATACATATATATAAGTGCCTTAGTATTTTGTTTTTGAAAAGATTCCATACTTACTTACAGTAGCGGAAATAATGATGCAGTATGTTGGAGTCACTTGTTTGGCTTGCTACTGTAGCGGTAAAAAGAAGTAGCACTTAAGGCACATATTTTGCTACAGTAGCGCATAAAATGAATTAATTTTTTTAATAGCAATTAATTTGCATACATTAGTACAAAGGAATGATGTGATACTAAGAAACATTAGCTGCATACTGTAGCGAAATTTGAGAAGTAATACTTAATAGGCATATGGCTTACAATAGCGCAAAGATGAAGAGTATGTAGGAGGACTTGCTTGCTACTGTAGCGGATTTAAGAAATAATATTCAAATGACATTTGTTCTGTTCCTGTAGCGCATAGGTTAGAGTAGCATTTGGAGTATCCACTTGCTTGCTGTAGCGATAAACACAAAGTAGTAATTGGAGGTACATGTCTTGTTGTTGTAGCGCAGGAAGTGAAGTAGCGCTTAGGACATCCACTTACAACTGTAGCACAAATTGAAATGGTATATAGAAGGAATTGTTTTGGCATACTGTAGCGCTAGAATCAAGTATCATCTAAAGGTGCTTGTTTTTTTACTGTAGCAATACAAGATGAAGTGGCAATTGGAAGTACTTGCATTGCATATTGTAGCGAATATGGGAAGTAGTGTTTAAAGGCACTTGGAGTATTAGCTTGCTTACTGAAGTGAATTTATAAAGTAGCATTTGGAGTATTAATTTGCTTGCTGTAGCGATAATTGAGAAGTAGTATTTAGGATATATGTTGTTACTGTAGCGAAAGAGGAAATGGTATTTAGGAGAATTAGCTACATACTGTAGCGCAAAATGAATTAATATTTAATGGCATTTAGCATACTGTAACTACTACGTTCCGGTTTACAAATACAAAATGTCTAAAAATAATGATTTAATATCTTTAATAAATAATTTTATAGGATCTATAAGGTATAAATAATAGAATTTTTGGCTGATAATTAATTAACTGATTTTAGCCAAAATAGTCCGAATAATTATACGGTTTTTGTAGCAATTTTTGGTTGATCTGTTGGGTGGCATTTTTGTTGAAAAATGTGAAATTTCAGGTGATTTCATTGCCTCTATTTATGGGCCAAATATTAAGTTGCAGACTTATAGCCAATGTTGAGTTAAGTTGATTTATTATTGTTATTGTTGTTGTTATTACGTTCATCTCGGTAATGCATACATAGCATATCATGTTAGAGCTGATGCTTGTCAAGTTGGCTTGGATTGGCAAATATAAAGTTGAAGGTTTATGCCTTGTTGATGCCTCTATTTATTGTCACATTTCTAAGTTAGGAGTTCTGCTCCATTGGTACCACATGCATGTGCATAAAAACGAGTCGCATTTCATGTGGTATTCTGAGTTATCGTGTGGATGAATTAATTGTGTTGAATGTTGATAAAAAGCTGTGAAGTGGTGAATTGTATGATCTAATACTAATATATTATTTATTGTATATCCGATTATATGGTTCGATATCTCACCTCTTCTATTTGAATGTTGCCCTCTGTTGGTAACGTGCAGGTAATCAAGAAGGTTAGTTGTTACCATCGTTAGTTGAGTCGGTGTTGTCGCTCTGATACGTAGCACTCGGGGGGATGAATGCATGTTTTCCTTATTGTTGATTTTCATTATGTTGCTGAATTTTAAGTTGTTTTCATTAAAGACTTGTTGTCTTAAAGTTGTTTTGAGTTGGATAAGATGTTATGATGTGTTCAGTTGAATTTTGTGAATCCGTTGCATAGTAATGGAAGTTGTTTTTATTTTTAAAGATTAAGCAGGTTGTTATCGGTTCATCTGAATTTCGTGTGTTATATATCTGAACTATAGATGATTGAATGTCGTAGTTTTAAGTTGAAAGTGTAGCATTCTATTTATTTGTTGTAAATTTTTGTAACTCTGATTTTATTTAACTCGTTGGGTAGAAATGGGGTGTTAAATTAGTGGTATCAGAGCAGGTCGGTATGTCCGGTCAAGTCATCGAGTTGTAGTTTTGTCTAACAATTGAGTATTGTTAATCTGAATTCTAATTGTTGTTTATGTTGTAGAGATAAGTTGAGATGGTTGGAAGGAATGATGTTGTACTTGCTACTGTTCTGCAAGCGATGGCTCAGGCTATGCAGAATCAATTGAATGCTGACGAGAATGTTGGATCTCGCAGTTTGGCGAATTTCCAAAGGGAGAATCCGCCTACCTTCAAGGGTAAGTATGATCCTGACGGAGCGTTGGATTGGCTGAAGGAGATTGAGAGAATCTTCCGTGTGATATACTGCACTCCAGCATAAAAGGTTCGTTATTGAACTCATATGCTAGTGGACGAGGCTGATGACTGGTGGTTAGAGACTTATCAAAGATTGGAAGCTGCAGGTGAGAGTGTCACTTGGGATGTATTCCATAGGGAATTCCTGAGGAAGTATTTTCCTGAAGACGTTCGTGGTAAGAAGGAAATTGAGTTCCTTGAGCTGAAGCAAGGGAGTATGTCAGTTGTTGAGTATGCTGCAAAGTTTTCTGAGTTGACTAAGTTTTATCCACACTATAGTGAGGCATATGCTGAGTTTTCAAAGTGCATCAAGTTTGAGAACAGGTTGCACCCAGAGATCAAGAAGGCAATTGGATACCAGAAGATTCGTGTCTTTGCTGATTTGATTGATAGTTTCTAGATTTATGAAGAGGATAATAATGCTCACTATAAGATTATCAATGAGAAGGGGGTAAGCACCAATAGAACCGTGGTAAGCCTTATGATACCCCAGTTGATAAAGGTAAACAGAAAGTTGCTCTAAGTCAAAGGACTAGTGGGGGAGATGCTCCTACTAGTGTGGTGTGCTTCAAATGTGGAAAACCTGGTCATAAGAGTAATGTATGTACTGCTGAGATGAAGAGGTGTTTCCGTTGCTGTAAGACTGGACATGTTGTATCTGAATGAAAGCATAAAGAGATGATTTGTTTCAACTGTGGTGAAGAAGGACACATTGGTAGTCAGTGTCGGAAACCAAAGAAGGCGCAAACTGTTGGAAAGGTGTTTGCTTTGGTTGGGACTCCGTCAACTAGTGAGGACAAACTCATCAGAGGTACATGTTTCATTAATAGTATGCCTTTAATTACTATTATTGATACCGGTTCTACTCATTGTTTTATTGTTGTTGATTATGTTGAAAGATTGGGTCTTATGTTGTTTTCCATGAATGGAGAAATGGTCGTCGAGATTCCGGCTAAGGGATCGGTGACTACTTCTCGTGTGTGTTTGAATTTCCCTTTGTCGATCTTCGGAAAAGACTTTGTTGTTGACTTGATTTGTTTTCTATTAAGAGGATTGGATGTGATCTTGGGTATGAACCGGTTAGAGTATAACTATGTTCATATCAATTGCCATGACAAGTCTGTGAGGTTTTCTACTTCTGAAGAGGAAGGAGTGGGTTTGTTGACTGGTAAACAGTTGCGGTAACTGATGAAAGACGAAGCGCAGATGTTCTCGTTGATGGCATCGTTATCTATGGAGAACCAAGTTAGAATTGATGAGTTGCAGGTGGTGCGCGAATTTCCTGAAGTGTTTCCGGATGAAATTCCTGGTGTACCACCAGAGAGGGAAGTTGAACTTGCGATCAATCTTGTACATTTTACCAGACCTATTTCTATGGCACCGTACATGATATCTTCATATGAATTGTTTGAATTGAAGAAGCAGTTAGAAGAGTTACTTGAGAAAAAGTTTGTAAGACCAAGTGTGTCAATGTGGGGAGCGCCTGTGTTGTTAGTAAAGAAGAAAGATGGAAGTATGAGACCTTGTGTTGATTATAGACAGCTGAATAAAGTGACGATTAAGAACAAGTACCCACTTCTGAGAATTGATGACTTGATGGATCAATTGGTGGGTGCAAGTGTGTTTTCTAAGATTGATTTAAGGTCAGGATATCACCAGATTAGAGTGAAAGAAGATGATATTCAAAAGACTGCATTCAGAACTCGGTATGGACACTATGAGTATTCGGTGATGCCTTTCGGTGTGACCAATGCGCCGGGAGTATTCATGGAGTACATGAATCATATCTTTCATACTTATTTGGATCGGTTTGTGGTGGTATTCATTGATGACATTCTGATTTGCTCTAAATCAGAAGAAGAACATGAAGAGCACCTAAGAGTTGTATTGCAAGTTTTGAAAGAGAAGAAGTTGTATGCGAAGTTGTCCAAGTGTGAATTCTGGTTACAAGAGGTTAGTTTCCTTGGTCATGTCATTTCTGGTGGTGGCATTATCGTGGATCCTTCTAAAGTCGGTGTTGTGTTGCAACGGGAAGCTCCGAAGTCGGTTACTGAGATTAGAAGCTTCTTGGGGTTAGTCGGTTACTATAGACGGTTTATCAAAGGTTTTTCTAAGTTGGCACTTCCATTGACTAAGTTGACTTGTAAGGGTAAAGCTTTTGTGTGGGATATTCGATATGAAGAAAGTTTTACCGAGTTGAAGAAGAGATTGACATCAGCTCCAGTTTTGACTTTGCCTAATCCAGGATAGCCTTGTGTTGTGTATTGTGATGCTTGTCTGATGGGGTTAGGTGGTGTGCTCATGCAGAATAGTAAGGTGGTTGCTTCTGCGTCGAGGCAATTGAGGACTCACGAAAAGAATTTTCCTACGGATGATTTAGAATTAGCTACAGTTGTCTTTGTGTTGAAAATTTGGAGGCATTATCTTTATGGTTCTCGATTTGGAGTGTTTAATGACCATAAGAGTTTGAAGTATCTTTTTGATCATAAGGAGTTGAATATGAGCCAGCGAAGGTGGTTAGAATTGTTGAAGGATTATGATTTCAGTTTGAATTATCATCCAGGAAAAGCTAATGTTGTGGCCGATGCTTTTAGTTGAAAGACTTTGCACATGTCGACAATGATGGTTAAGGAGTTGGAGTTGATTAAGCAATTCTGAGATTTGAGTTTGGTTTATGAAGTGACACCGCAAAGTGTTATGTTGGGAATGTTAAAGATTAATAATGAATTTTTGGATATTATCAGAGAAGCTCAGATGTTAGATGTGAAGTTGGTAGATTCGATGGTTGGGATTGATCAGTCTGAGAACAATGATTTTAAGTTGGATGTGCAAGGTATATTGAGATTTCGTAATCGGATTTGTATTCCTGATGATGCAGAGGTGAAGAAAGTGATTCTTGAAGAGAGTCATAGAAGCAAGTTGAGTATTCATCCAGGAGCTACAAAGATGTATCAAGATTTGAAGAATTTGTTTTGGTGGCCTGGAATGAAGAGTGAAGTGGCTCGGTTTGTGTATGCATGTTTGACTTGTCAAAAGTCGAAATTTGAACATTAGAAGCCTGCAGGTTTGATGCAATGGTTAGAGATTCCAGAATGGAAATGGGATAGCATTTCAATGGATTTTGTAACGGGATTACCTAGTACCTTGAGAGGACATGATTCGATTTGGGTGATTGTTATAGGCTTACGAAGTCGGCACACTTTATACCTATTAACATCACATATCCGATTTTGAAGTTGGCATAGATTTACACCAGTGTAATCGTGAAGTTGCATGGTGTTCCTTTGTGTATTGTGTCGGACAGGGATCCGAGGTTCACTTCTGATTTCTGGAAAAGTTTGAAAGAGGCGTTGGGGTCTAAGTTGAGGTTGAGTTCGGCGTATCATTCTCAGATGGATGGTCAGACCGACAGGACTATTCAGTCATTCGAGGATCTGTAGAGAGCATGTGTTCTTGAGCAGGGAGGTTCGTGGGATACTTATATTTCGTTGATTGAGTTCACTTACAATAACAGCTACCATTCTAGTATTGGGATGGCACCTTTTGAGGCGTTGTATGGTCGAAGATGTAGAACTCCATTGTGTTGGCATGAATATGGTGAAAGTGTAGTACTTGGATCTGAACTTGTTTGTGAGACTACTGAAAAGGTGAAGTTAATTCGAGAAAAGATGAAAGCTTCACAAAGTAGATAGAAAAGTTACCATGATAAGAGAAGGAAAGATTTGGAATTCCAAGCTGGTGATCATGTGTTTTTGAGGGTTACACCTGTGACTGGTGTTGGGCGAGCTCTGAAGTCTAAGAAGCTCACTCCTTGTTTTATTGGTCCGTATCAGATTTCAGAAAGAGTGGGAAATGTTGCTTATAGAGTGGCTTTACCGCCTAATCTTTCGAATTTGCATGATGTGTTTCATGTGTCACAACTCCGGAAGTATATTCCCGATCCGTCTCATGTGATTCAGATGGACGATGTGCAAGTACGGGATAATCTCACGATGGAGACGATGCCTGTGAGAATCCCAGATCGCGAGATGAAGATTCTAAGAAGAAAAGAGATTGCTTTGGTGAAGGTTGTCTGTTTAGGTGCTGCTGGTGAGAGCATGACCTGGGAGTTGGAGAGCAAGATGCGAGACTCATATCTCGAGTTATTTGAACCAGGTAAACTTTTATTTTCGAGGACGAAAATATTCTAAGTGGGGGAGAGTTGTAACGCCCAGGTATTTAATTATTTATTTAATTAAATATTTTTGAATTTTTTTTTTATTAATTCAATTTTTATCGTCGAAGTCGGAATTATTTTATTAAGTTGGAATAATAATTAATCGGATTTAATTTGATGGAATTAAGTTAAAGTGTTATTTAATTATTAAGCTTAAATATGATATTGGGCTTAATTGGTGGTGTTGTATAGTAATAGAGGGGTATGTCATTTTAGGCCCATTTGAGTTTTTTAAGATTAAATAATAAAATATAACTATTATATTGGAAATAAAATTAGAGGAATAAGAGAGAGTGTTGTATCAGGAAGAAGAAGAAAAAAAAGAGGAAAATAGGGTTTTGGAGAGGAGAAGAAGAACCAGAGGAAATTTCTTCAAGTGTCAAATTCCCCAAAAATTCAGTTGAAGTCTCTTAGAGCTGCTCTTAATCCAAAGTAAGGGTGGGGTTCTGACTCTATAATAGGGTGTATGATTAATAGTATGTGAATTTGGGTTATAAAAGTTATTCCTAATTGTGTTTGAAATTGGTATATTGATAAAATTGAGAGATGATTTAGGACCCAATATAACTAGATATACATATATATATAAGTGCCTTAGTATTTTGTTTTTGCAAAGATTCCATACTTACTTACAGTAGCGGAAATAATTTGCATACATTAGTACAAAGGACTGATGTGATACTTAGAAACATTAGCTGCATACTGTAGCGAAATTTGAGAAGTAATACTTAATAGGCATATGGCTTACAGTAGCGCAAAGATGAAGAGTATGTAGGAGGACTTGCTTGCTACTGAAGCGGATTTAAGAAATAATATTCAAATGACATTTGTTTTGTTCCTGTAGCACATAGGTTAGAGTAGCATTTGGAGTATCCACTTGCTTGCTGTAGCGATAAACACAAAGTAGTAATTGGAGGTACATGTCTTGTTGTTGTAGCATAGGAAGTGAAGTAGCGCTTAGGACATCCACTTACTACTGTAGCGCAAATTGAAATGGTATATAGTAGGAATTGTTTTGGCATACTGTAGCGCTAGAATCAAGTAGCATCTAAAGGTGCTTGTTTTGTTACTGTAGCAATATAAGATGAAGTGGCAATTGGAAGTACTTGCATTGCATACTGTAGCGAATATGGGGAGTAGTGTTTAAAGGCACTTAGAGTATTAGCTTGCTTACTGAAGTGAATTTATAAAATAGAATTTGGAGTATTAATTTTCTTGCTGTAGCGATAATTGAGAATTAGTATTTAGGATATTGTTGTACCCTAAAATTTGCCCTCTCATTTCTCATGGATTCTCTCACAAGATCTTCTATGACGTCAAGTTTGCAGCATTCATACATCAATTTAGGCTTGGAATTGGCACAAGGGCAAAATGGTCAATTGCATATTAGAAATCCAAACTTTGACTTTTTGGTCAACATTACATTACAAAGATCAAATTTCATCAAGACATTCAAGAATATCAAGCTTGATCATCAAGAAGTCAAGAAAGTCAAAAGTCAAAAGTCAACTTGAAAAGTCAAGATTTCCAAGACTTAGAAATTTTCCAAGTGTTTTATACATGATAGTTTCATCACTTCATGCCATTCTTTCACCAAGATGCAAGACAGTTCAAGGGAAACTTTCAACATGAAAGTTGTAGATCTCCATGATATCAACAACATTGCTTTAGACAACTTCCCCTAGAAGTGCTTGGATTTTGAGTTATAAATTCATAAAGTCATGACATTTTCATTTAACACTTAGAGAAATTTTCAACATATTTTGGTCAGATTTCACCCCAACTTCTTGGCATTTTTTCACATAGTTCCAAGATGATTTTGTCAAAATGGCCAACATGAAAGTTATAGATGGTCTTTCAAGCTTTCTAAAACATCCAAGAGCATAAATTTATCATACTTGAGCTAGGAGATTCAAGGGATTGAAGTTGGCCATCCATCTTTGAATTACAAGTCATTCTAAGTGAAGAACACATAACAAAACTCTCATGATTTGTTGTATAATCTTATGTTGCACACCTTCTTGCTTACAAATCTCTACATAATTTAATGTTTACACAAGAGCTTGAGCTATTAACCAAGTGTTTGAGCCATTGTCCAAAATATCTTTCCATTTATGGCATAAAGGCACCATTGCTATTCTTGAAAAGCAAGCTTTTTGTACAAAGTTTGTCTTGAGCCCATACCTTGCTTGTTGCTGATTATACTCCACCATAAATCATGGGAAGTAGCTCCTTTATACCAGCAACTTTGGTACTTCACCTTGGGAATATGGAGTACTTGACATAGTTTGATTTTTGTAATCCAACCAAACCATAACATGTTGTCTTGCAAACTTAGTCAGCTCATATGCACAAACCTCTTGCCTATAAATAGAAGAAGCATTTGCAAGACAAAGAAGTTAGAAAACATAAAAAGAAAACCAGAAGTTTTGTTGACAAACTCTCAAAAAATCTCATAATTGAAAAAGGTCATAACAGTCCACAAGGCAACACCTCAAGCTCAAAACATAAACTCTAGCTGCAAGGTAAGTCTCCTTAACTTTAAAACTCTTCATTTCAATCATCATAATTTGGTTCATTTTTTAGGCTAAAATGCAGTGACCTTTGAAGAAAAGGTTTGTAAAAAATTATGAACAATTTCCAAGTTTGAGTGAAAAGTTTTCCATGAAATAGTATCATGAACAGGCAGGTGTGAGGTTGTTGTTTTTCAAAACCATACAGCAGGCAATCGATTGCACCCTTTATGCAAATTGATTTCACGGGGTATCAGTAGCCAGATTTCCAAATATTTTGAGTGTGCAATCGATTGCACAACCATGCAAATCGATTTCACGGGGTTCCAGTAGCCATATTTCCAAATATTTTGAGTGTGCAATCGATTGCATAACCATGAAAATCGATTGCACGGGGTTCCAGTAGCCAGATTTCCAAATATTTTGAGTGTGCAATCGATTGCACAATCATGCAAATCGATTGCACTGGAAGTCAGTAGCCATGTTTTTAAAAACTGAAGCATGCAATCAATTGCACTAACATGCAAATCGATTGTACTCAAATGAAAATTGAATTTTTTCTTTTAAAAAACTTGAATAAAGAGTTAGACAATATAAAATGTTTCTTTTTGACCATTGAGCGTCTATATCTTTCAAGGTAAGTATTATTATTATACCTTGAAATTTGCTAAGGGCTTGAACCAAAGACTTCATCCAAAGAGGCTTTTAGCTTGATCAATAATTTTTGCCTTCTCTATCAATCATGATTTGTCTTCATCCAAGCAAAAGTGCATTCGAGAAGCTTGATTTTACGGCATGTGTCGACACATAATGATCCAAAATGTTTTATTTTCCTTTCATTTTTCTTTATTTTTACATGCTTCATATATTTTCTTCATGGCTATTCAATATGGTTGTAATAGATAATTAGGACTTTAATTTCTTGCAATCCCCATTTGTAAATTTGTACACCCCAACCCCAAATGATTTTAATAGCGTAGGATATTTACTTTCCGCAATTTATCGCTTTATATAACATGTTAATAATTAGGGTTTGTATGGCAAGATAAAACCAATCAAATAGAAAACCCTAATTCAAGACAAAATCAAGCATGAAAATGACACACTTGCACACAAATAACCCTAGGGTTACTCCACTTGGTTGCCTTGAACAAAATGGCCATATTACGCGTGTAAGGTATCTTAGCAAAACAAACAAAAAAACAAGATCATAGTCCCTCGATGACGCTATTCAAAGTTTCCTTACAAAAATGATCTTAGTCCCTCAAAATGCTAAGATACTTTGCAACATTGCTAATCATGGTCATACGATGACCCACGCCCGTCCCGTTTACATCCAAAGATAAGGTTGCTTACCAAATCAATGGTAAGACAACAATATCAAAGGAAAAGAAAATGAACAAGAAAGACATTTGAGTAGGTAGATTACCTTTGGTTACTTGCTCCATTTCAAACAAACATCCTTGCTATTTTCAAAAACAAACACACACATTTCAAAACATCTTACAAACTTGAAAAAAATTTCAAAAAGACAAATATCTTTGTATACATTCTTACGAACGAGAATCATTACAAAGATTTCCTAAACAATGGCCTCTTTTACAAAATACTTTCAAAACTACACAAAGCATAATTTCAAACAAAAGCAAGTGATCTAGCAAGTAACTAAGAGCCCATGGAAAACCATGGATGAAAAGGGTGCTAATACCTTCCCTTTCATAATCTATCCCCCGAACTCAAGAAACAATCTCAAAGGTCTTTCCTGTGCTTTTTGACCTTTCCTTTTGGATAAAAGAAAAGTCGGTGGCGACTCTTTCTAACCGCAACATTTGAGATAAAACATAAAACACCCAAGTCAGTTCTCCCACCGTATCACAGAACTGGCGACTCTGCTGGGGAAACTTTAAAACAGGGGTTACCTTAGGGTTAGATCACATTTACTTGCTTTCTTTGTTTGACTTGTGTGCTTTACATTTTGGTTCTTTGTTTGGGTTTGAATCCTCTACCCGGATTTGGGATACCTTATATGTAAGTAGCAATACATTGTGGAAACTGTGCGGGGTATACCGACACGGTCTAAGCAATAGCTATGTTAGTGCGACATATTTGTGGGTACCGGTAGCCCTTGAGTAGGCAAGGAGAATACGGGGCCGCTGAGTGATGTCATGAAGCACTAATGAACTTTTAGAACCTTTACTTGACCAACTTGGCCTTTAGGACGTAGTGAGATGACCGACTTTGGTGCAATCCTAAGTTGGTAGATACTCGATACTACACTCATTGAGGTTTGGTTTTTTGGGATGTTCTGGTTGCCATTAAAGAGGCTTGTGCTGAAACAATGCCCGAGAAAACAAATCAGTGATATTGAGCTCCTTAGAACCTGGTTATTATTACTAGGACAGGTTTGAGCCAACTAAACTTCAAGAGGGTACTTACCTATGAGACTCCATGCAAGCCTAAACCTAAGGATTTGTTTGCTTTGTTTGTATATATCTACTTGTACATGACATCATAAACATCATAACATCATACTCATACTCACTAACCATTTCAAGGATCTTGGGATTTATCTTTTTTCTGTTTTGTAGGACATGGATTCTATTCGCAGGAAAACCATTCAAGTCAATCTCGTAAGGATCCCTCCTTAACTCAAAGAGTTAGCATTAAGGATTCCTGAAAATTATCCATTTACCGAAACACATGGTCGCCTACTAATCTTGGTCACTTCCAACGCTGATGAAGACATGATAAAGGTGCTCTTTCAGTTCTTTGATCCCCTACACCATTGCTTCACATTTCCCGATTATCAACTTATGCCAACTTTGGAAGAATTCTCCCGACTCTTGAGGATTCCCATTCTCAATCAATTACCTTTCAGCGGTACGGAAAGATATCAAAATCCAGAAGAGATTGCTCAAGCTCTACATTTGCAACCATCTGATATCACAACTAATTGGGAAACAAGGAGTGGTGTCAAGGGTTTCCTAGCAAAGTTCTTGTTTGAGAAAGCCCAAAACTGTTTGAACTCTTTAGATTTGCAAGCATTTGAGGAAATTGTGGATATCCTTATCTATGGGATGGTTTTGTTTCCAAATCCTGACCAACTCATAGATGTGAACACCGTCAAAATCTTCATGTCTCGTAACCTAGTGCCTACTTTTCTAGGGGACATCCTTCATTCCTTTCACACTCATACCACGAGGAAAAGAGGTATCCTCATGTGTTGTACTCCTCTCTTGGAAAGATGGTTTATTTTGCATCTTCCCCAATCTATATTGAAGAATGAGCTAGGTTCAAGGTGGTCACATAGGTTGATGACACTTAGACATTCAGATATTCATTGGTGTTCCCGCTCTTTAGAGAATGTTACTATCATCGACCGTTATGGAGAATTCCCTAATGTCCCTTTGCTTGGCATTAGAGGAGGTATCACTTATAACCCTTGCTTATCCTTAAGACAGTTTGGTTACGCCCGAAGGGATGGTCCCTATGAGATGCTTATTCAAGGTTTGGTATTTGACTACGAGAGATACAATCAAGGTTATCGTCAGAGGTTTATCCAAGCCTGGAGTATGTTGAACAAGGTGGATAGCAAGACACTAGGACACAAGAATTTCATTCCCCTCGAGCCTTACCTTAAATGGTTGCGAGCTCGCGCTCTGAAACTTGTGATGCCTTATCCCTCCATCTTACCAATCATTATGGAGCTTGTGGTCGAAGGAAATGTTCCCTACACTATCCTCCATCCTGATATACCTACCTCTCTCGAAGACTTACAAAAGGGTTGGATACAATTGAAGGAAGAACGAGACACTTTCGAGGCTCAATTCTATGCCAGTGAGAAGAGAGTCTTGGAGCTTACAAAACAGCTACAAGAAGAGCATAATGTGAATGCTTATCTCGCGCCAAAGAGGATGCGTTCGGTCTTTTTATCCTAGAAAGCTATTTTATAAGCCCGAGAGGCATGATGTAATCTTTCTTGTTTTGTCTAATGAGAATTAACGTTTGTTCATTCTTTTGTCTATACAAATTTAAATTTCATTAATCCTTGAAATCAATTGCATATACATATTCCATGCATCATAACATGACAGGTTTTCGTATAACAGGTTTCCTTATCTTTCTGTTGTTTATTTCAGCAAGATGGATCTAGAGAAAACTGTGACGGAACTCCAAGCCCAGAATTCTCAATTTTAGGAAACTCTACTCGTACTAGCCAAGGGTCAGCAAGATATGATGGCTTTGCTGGCCGTTAAGAAAAAGCCAAAGAAGAAAGCTCTACTTAACATGGGTAGAATATTCAAGGAGACAATCCATCAAATCCCAGTTGAAGAAGATTCATCCGAAAAGGACGAAAACCAGATTGGTGAGGTCAAGAGTACTCAGGCTGACTATATCAATGATCAAGTATCCGATGATGATTATTTCAATGAGCAGTACCCACCCGCTGATATCAAATACAAGCAGTTAGAAAACAGATTGAAAGTTGTTGAAATCCAAGCCGTCCCCGGTTTAGATTTTGATGATTTGGGTTTGATCTTTGGGGTAATCATTCCCCATAAATTCAAAGTACCAATATTTGCAAAGTAAGATAGGGTTTCTTGTCCCAAACTCCATTTGAAATCTTATGTACGCAAGATACAGCCGTACACTGTTGATAAGAAGCTTTGGGTTCACTTTTTCCAAGATAGTTTGGCTGGAACACAACTTGAATGGTTTTATTAGTTAGATGGTTCTCGTATCAACACTTGGGAGGATCTAGCTATTGCCTTCTACCATCAGTATCAATACAATGCCTACTTGGTGCCAACAAGGGTTCAATTACAAGATATGACCATGGGAAAGAATGAAGGATTTAAGGAATATGCGCAAAAGTGGAGAGACCTTGCTAGTAGAGTCCAACCTCCCTTGACTGATAGAGAGCACATTGACATGTTCATGGGCACTTTATCTGGTCCTTTCTTTAATCTGTTGGTTGGCTGCTCTTCTTCTGGTTTCACCGAACTAATCTTAACCGGTGAAAGAGTGGAAAGTGGCATCAAAAGTGGAAAGATCTCTATGGAATCTACCTCCACCATCAATCCTATCAAGAAACCTTTTGCTGCAAAGAAGGAAGTTAATGTTTTGTATGGGACAAGGGCCCATACCAAGAAGAATGATCGTCCGTTTGTCAATGTTGTCCGAATCTCCAATCCAACTCCTACTCCAAGACCATCCGCAAATCATCAACGTTTTGAAACTCCAAGAAGATAATTTACAAGGTTAGGCATGTCAATGTCTCAAGCCCTTCAACGTTTTCTCAAGGCTAATTTAGTGACGTTGTGCGATCCTCCCGCCAACCCTGACACCTCGTCACCAAAGTATAATCCAAACGCTAAATGTGCTTACTATTCAAATAGCCCCAGGAACGAGACTGACCAGTGCTGGGCCTTGAAGAACAAAATCTAGGATTTAATTGACAACAAAACTATTGAATTTGATCCTCCTCCAATGTCGAATGTGTGATACGGTGGGAGAACTGACTTGGGTTTTGCGTTTGTGTTCGCAAATGTTTCGGTTTAGCAAGAGTCGCCACCGACTTTTTATTTATCCTAAAGAAAGGTCAAAAAGCACAGGAAAGACCTTTGAGTTGTTTTCGTGGGTTCGGGGGGTAGATTATGAAAAGGGAAGGTGCTAGCACCCTTTTCATCCATGGTTATCCATGGGCTCTTAGTTACTTGTTTTAGATCACTTGCCTTTGCTTTTCAATTTCTTGAAATGGTGCTTTGTGTGTGTGGTTTTGAAAATGTTTTAAAAAAGATGCCTTGTCTAGGCAACCTTTTTAATGATTCTTGTTTGAATATATACAAAGGTGTATGTCTTTTTCAAAAGATAATTCAATGTTTTGAAAGTTGTTTTGAAATTGTTTTTGAAGTTGTATTGTGAAGTGTGTTTGAAAAATGGCAAGGATGTTTTGCAAGATTTTTGATCAAGTAACTAAGAGTTGTCTACCCTATTTTACTCAAAGATTTTCTTATGTTTTTTACTCTTTTAACAGTGTTGTTTCACCATTGTATTTGGTGAACAACCGTGTGTTAGGATGTTAACGGGACAGGCGCGGGTCATCGTATGACCATGATAGCAATGTTGTGAAATGACTTAGCACTTTTCTATAGGGACTAAGATCCTTTTGAAAGGAAACTTTGATAGCGTCATCGAGGGACTATGATCTTTGTTTTCAATTTGTTTGTGCTAAGACATCCCACATGCATAACATGGCCATTTTTGTAAGGCAACAAGTGGAATTACCCTAAGGGTGCATGTGTGCAAGTGTGTTTGATTGCATGCATTTGTCTTTGATTTTTGGGTTGTCTATTTGTTGATTTTATCTTTCCATACACATCTAATTACTAGTATTTGTACAAAGCAATAAAAATGCAGGAAATAAATATCCTATACTATTACAACCATATTGAATTGCATGAGGATATAAAGGCAAAAATAAGGTAAAAGCAAGAAAAATGGATCTTTCGATTGAGGCAGGAGCACCCTTCGATTTGCATTCTGTTGGCCTCCTTCGATTGGGGCTGGAAACATTAAGGTCCTGTCCTTCGATTGGGAACTGGTTCTAGTGAGGTCCTGTTCTTCGATTGGGCTTTGGCACCAGTCAGGTCCTGTACTTCGATTGGAGACTGGCACCAGCATGGGAGTGCCTTTCGTCTGAGCCTGGACTTAGTGCAAGTGTGCCTCTGGCTGGGCCTTTCTTCCTTGTTGCCTTCTTCGATTGGGCCAGTGGAATCAGTTTGAGCGTGTCTCTGGCTGGGCCTGGAAGTCAGTGTGGAAACCAAAGGCTTTATTTCATACTCCTGTCTCCTGTTTCTTTTGTTTGAACTTTTTGAACAGCAACATGGCATAAGGCCATGCTAGTATTGCCTTACAATCAGTTAATACTTAATGCATATTTAAGTAAACAAGCAGCAAAACAAAAGGGGTTAGCTCTGAAAACATATTAAGTAGGTGGAAACGAAAAGAACCAAAGTGTTATGTACATGCTTTGAAATGAAAGGGAAGATTATTCACATACTATGCCATGAAACGAAAGGTTCAAGGGTAAGAGTGACTTACCTTGCTTCAGGCTGGAACGTGTGCTGGGACTTTAAGTGGTTTCCTTGAATGCTTCTGGATTCAAAGGGAGGAACCAGGGGTTATGTCCTTGATACTGGATCTGAAAGAGAAGAAACAAGTATGAGGTTCTTCCTACTGGATTCAAAGGGTAACAAGGTGTAGGGATGTTTCAGATTCTGAGGGGATAAGTGTTTGGATTCTGGGTATGATTTCTCAAGTGTTGATGAACTTGAGAGTTTTACTGTGTTTGAGAATTTTGTAGTGTGTGAGAAATTTGATGATACGTTCTCCTCCCTCCTCCTCTTTTCTTTGTAAATGTTCCTCTATTTATAGAGAAAGAATGGACATGTTGTCCCAAGCCAGCCTTGTAACTAAATGATAAAATATTGTAACGTGAAAGTACCTGTGGGGGCCTCTTGGCAGTTGAGGTGCAGGAGATAATAATAAAATAAGGCCCAGCTGGAAAGTAAATGCCCACTTGTGCCACAACATCAAGATGAACGATTCAGATGGGTTGCTTCCCTCTGAAGGAAAATAAGCGCAAGGCTCAAGACAGACTTTTCTAAAAGGTAGTACTGTGTTATTAAGTGCAAGTGGTCTTAGACAACAAATTGGTACATGCCGAAAAAGGGAAGACATGTGGCCTAGCCTATGGGTCTGAATGTTCAACTTGATCTTTTGAGTCGAATCCTCCATCTTTTCTACTCCTTTCAACCAGACTAGAACAAACAGCATTCATTTTCACCAGCTGTGTGTCCTTCGAATGGGCCAACTGTGTGTTCTTCGAATGGCCCTTTTCAGAAAGTTATTAACTTCTGAATCAAAGGAAGCTTTCAGAACATTATTGACTCTTTGAATTGAAGAAAACCAAAAGGAAGCCTTTCCCTAAGTCGAAGCTTGTGGTTTAAACAAGCTAATGCCCAGTCGAATCTTGGATCGAAACACATATGTTGCCCAATCGAAAGCCCGTGTTCGAAGGAAGCAATGTTGCCCAATCGAAGCATGTGGATCGAAACAAACATAAAGGGAGTCATTGACTTTTAGAATGAGGGAAGTTCCTGGCTTCTGAATCGAATGGTGTTCCTTGTCCCATCGAAACTTGTCCAAACAAAGCAAGCATGCAGGCAGCAAACTTGTCCAGTCGAAGCAGGCTTGTAGGCAGCACGTTTGGTGAATCGAAAAGGGTTTCCTTGCATGGGGCATGTGTGGCCAGCAAACATGGTTTTCAAGGCAAGCAATGTAGGCAGCAAAAGTCACAAACGAAGCCTGCAACAAGAAGTCACATGTCCATGCGAAAGAGGCACGCTAGCATCCATTTTGAGTAATTGAAGGAGGCCAAGAGTCAATCGAAGGATGCTGATCGAAAGAGGCCTAAGGGCCAATCGAAAGAACACTTATATTTCTCCAATTTTTGTCAAAATAATAATTTTATCTGTTTTCTCCCTTTTTGACAGTGTCCTTTTAATTTTGGTATTGGAAAATCCAAATGCACTTGTTCAAGCTTGAACCTTGAAAATCCTTGTAAGAAAGGCCTTGAGAATTGAGAGGGCAAATTTTGGGGTACAACAGCTGCCCCTGTTCAATCTTCTTGAACCTGAAGAGTTAGATTGGCAAGTTTTCCATTTGTGACTTGAAGGTGGAAGATGATTGAACACTAGAGTGCCCAGAAATTTTCACTCGGTGATGTGATGGTAGAGGGAATGGGCTTAAAGATGCCATTTGGAGAGGTGATAAAATCCTGTTGGAGATGGGCTTGTAGATGCCATCCAAGAATTCCTGTTGAATTGTAATTTTTGTAAGTTGAAAGAAGGAACCTGTGTAGGGTTTCCTGATGATGAGTCTGCGTAAAACTGCATCTTAGAAGGAAGGAACCTGTGTAGGGTTGACTGATGATGAGTCCATGTGAAACTGCATCTTGGAAGGAAGGAACCTGTGTAGGGTTGACTGATGATGAGTCCGTGTGAAACTGCATCTTGGAAGGAAGGAACCTGTGTAGGGTTGGCTGATAATGAGTCCGTGTGAAACTTCATCTGGAATTTGAGCAAGAACTGGTGTAGGGTTGCTTCATGATGAGTCAGTGTAAAACTACATCTGAATTTGAGAAGGAACCGGTGTAGGGTTGCTTCATGATGAGTCCGTGTAAAACTGCATCCGGATTTGAGAAGGAACCGGTGTAGGGTTGCTTTATGATGAGTCCGTGTAAAACTGCATCTGGAATTTTGAGAAGGAACCGGTGTAGGGTTGTTTCATGATGACTCTGTGTAAAACTGCATCTGGAATTTGAGAAGGAACCGGTGTAGGGTTGCTTCATGATGAGTCAGTGTAAAACTATATCTGAATTTAAGAAGGAACCGGTGTAGGGTTTCCTGATGATGAGTCCGTGTGAAACTGCATCTGAATTTGAGAAGGAACCTGTGTAGGGTTGCCTGATGATGAGTCCGTCTAAAACTGCATCTGAATTTGAGAAGGAATCGGTGTAGGGTTGCTTCATGATGATCAAGTAGATAATTGTCCTTTCTGGTTTCAGGTATTAATCCGGAACTTGAAAAGGTTGATGGTAGCCATCTGTTGATTGACCTTTTTCTGAAAAAGGTAAAATGTTAGTTGTATGCAATGTCATGATGTATGAAATGCACGATGTCATGATGTTCTCAAAATAAATGAGATTGTGTTGTATGCACTTATCATGTATGTAAATAGGATGTATGACATGTGAAATGTTAATGAATGTATTTTTGTCTGGGAAAATAAATCCTTGACAAATGTCGGGGAGTCGTTAAACCCTGGACTGTTGTTGAGAAGTTGGTGTGTCTTCAAACTTTGCTTAGAATATTTCTAATGGATTCCTGTTTTGTTGAGGAAAACTCCATTGGGGAAAGTTAAAAACTCTGTGGGGAGTATGTTTATTTCTGCTTGGGAAAAGAAGTTTAGGAGTCTTAGTCGTCCGTTGCTCTACTGGAGAGTCGAAGTTGAACTGATATCTGGTCGGGTCCAGGTTTCGCAGTAACTTGTTGGGGATTGTAAAGTAGTCTACTGGGGAAGAGGAGTTGTGGTCCTTTGATTTGTAGTAGTCGGAGAGGCAAACTCAAGCTGGGGAATCCTGGTGTTGTTGGGGAAATAAACCCTATCGTCAGTCCGTTAGAGAGGTGACATCTTCGTTGGGGGAAGTCCTCGAGGATTCTTGAGGTTGATTCAACTGGGAAAAGGGGTCAGAGATTATACTCTTGCTGGGGAATCATCCTATAAGAAGGATTTTGGGGATATTTGTCACAGCCCCTAGCTGCGAGTGTTTGTGGTACTGCCTGGAAATGTTTGACTATATGTAACGCTTTATTGAGATTGACGTTCAATGTCCCAAGTGACGGAGATGGGGACTTGCCCCTGGTTACTCTGCACTTCTTCATAGATTTCTTGAAATCTTGACTAAACTGCCCAAGGTGTGCTGGATAGTGACATGTCATGCCCCCTTGTTGATAGGAGATTTGTCAATGGAAGTGTCAATCTTTTTGAAGTGATTTTGTTCACTGAGAGGGCTTTTATTCATTGGATATTCATTATGTGAATTTCTCCGCTGTTTAAACAAATAGCCATATGCAAACAATGATATTCAAGTAATGCAAAGTTTATGCTTGTCTCGAAGTTTTGAAAAATGCGTTTTTTAGCAGAAAACTTTTTATAAGACAAATTCAACACAAGATTTAGGGTAAAGCCATACAAGAGTCAGGATACCTTTTGTAACAGTGTGCTTTCGAAATAACCCATGCTTCAGTTAGGACTTTTGAAGGGTTGTAACGTGGCTTGGTTCACGGTTTAAGAAACAAAGGATAAAGGCTCAAAGTATATTTGTACCCACCCACTCTTCGTGATGTTCTTCAATCCTAAACTCAGTTAATTGTGCGTCGAACTCTATTCGAATTTGGAACGACGTTTTGGTGATGGTTCACACAAGTTAGATTTTGGAAGGAAGTCATCATTTTATTTACAACATTTTTCATGTTGTTGAGGATTTGTAATGACCTCGTTCTTTTGATTTGTTATCCCTAACTTTTGTCTGACTGTTCCTGTTTTTCGAGATTACAATCAGCGGGATGCCCCAGCTTTCTTAAGCCTCCTTTATAGGGTTTTGGCTCAGTGGGCTTTTCTCTTTTGAGAGATTGACTGCCTATGAGATAAGGAACCACCACTGTCTTTTGATTCCAGAGGAATGCTTTTGATGTCGTACGTTGTATTATGAACTGAGAGTTTTGCGACTTAAAGCGCATTTGAATTAACTGAGAGACTACCCTGCCCCAGGTTTTGATTAAAGGTTTCAATTTGTGTTAAAATAGAAAACTTCTACTTCTTTGGCTCGAAGGGGTTGACTAGGGATTACCTTCCTTATAACTCCAGTGTTTTAGGATTTAAAAGAAACGCCTGTACATCGTCAGCAAGGTCTATCCAAAAGCATACTGTATGAGATTATGACATTGTTTTCGTCATCCTCCCTCTAAAGGCTTGTAACTTTTAGCAAGAGTTGAACATCATAAATACATTATAAGAATAGTGAAAACGTGTGGATGAATTCAAGACAAACATATGCAATGCATTAATGAAACAAAGTTTGACATTAATAGATAATTGTTTGAACAACAAAAGGAATTACAATTGAAAATTCAAAATGAACAAGACACTCTCAATGATTCGGCGTAGGAGCAGATGTCACGTTTGGAGTCTCTGGAGGACCAAACTCGATCTCCTTGGTGTCAATCAAATTCTGAATTTTGTACTTCAATGCCCAACAATCGTTAGTGTCATGCCCGGGACTGTCAGAAGGATAAGCACATGTTGCGTCAGGATTGTAGTTAGGAGAAGAAGTTTTGGGGTTTGGATGAGGTCCTATCAATGTAATCAGATTCATCCTCAACAAGTGTTGCAGCGCTTGAGACAGCAGCATATTGATGTTGGTGAACTGTCTTTTAGGCTCGTCTGGCCTTCGTTGATTTCCCCTTTGCTGTTGTCGGTGTGACGCAGAACCAGAGATCAGGATTGTCCCCACGTGTTGGTCATGGCGACTCTTTTGAATGTACACAGCATTAGACTCTTTCTTCCCACTGTAAGGCTTTCTCTGGGCATCAGAAGGTGTAGCTTCTTGAATCTTCCCAATTTTGATGCCAGCTTCGACCCTTTCGCCGATCAGTATTAGCTCGGTGAACCTGGCTGAAGAGCTTCCAATCAAGTGTTTGAAGAAAGGCCCTGTCAATGTTCCCATGAAGATGTCAATCAGCTCCCTGTCAGTTAAAGGGGGTTGCACCCTACCATCCAGATCTCTCCACTTTTGGGCGTATCCTTTGAAGCTCTCGTTGGAACCCATGGTCATGTTCTGCAATTGCACACGAGTTGGTGCAAGATTAGCATTGTACTGATACTGTTTGTAAAAAGCAGCAGCTAGATCCTCCCAGATGTGGATGCGGGAACTCTCCAATTGATAAAACCACTCGAGTTGAGTCCCTACCAGGCTTTCTTGGAAGAAATGGATCCAAAGCTTTGGATCAGTTGTGTATGGTTGAATCTTGCGGACATAAGACTTTAAGTGCATCTTAGGGCAAGAGACTCCATCGTACAGGGCAAAGATAGGGACTTTGAACTTTGGCGGGATGACCAATCCAGAAACTAAACCCATGTCTCCTAAATCTAAGCCAGGTATTTGTTGAATCTCCATAGCACTGAGGCGTTCCTCCAACTGTTTATACTTGTCATCAGCGGGAGGATATTGTTCCTCGGAGTAGTCAGTTTCAACTTCATTAATCTCCAAATTGTGGTCTTCTTCAAGACTATCCCCTATGTTGGATGGAGTTGAAAGATCTAGGGCTTTAGGTCTTCTTCTCAAGTTCAAGACACTTACTGACTTCTTGGACTTTTTCATCTTTTCTTTGAGAAGGAGAGCTTTCAGGTCCTCTTGCCCCTTAGCCATAGCCAGAAACATTTGTTGGAATTGAGCGTTTTGAGCTTGGAGATCTTTCACCATTTTTTCCATATCCATCTTACTGAAATAAACAGTAGGAAGATAAGGAGGCCTGTATGCATGATATATGGATGCATGTTTCCAAGGATCTCGCGGGGTAAACACAAGAAAATGTTAGAGATTTGAACTTTGATCAACATCTTTGATTGGAGAACTTTGTTATTGGTGGATGTCTTTCCACGAGAATCAAGCTCACCATGTCAAGTGGGTCATAGCCCCTGATTCAAGTTGTTGCACTTGATCTTTGACGGCGTTTGTTTAGAGGAGAACCCTCTTGCCCCTTGGTAGACATCTGGCTCAATGTGACCCTGCATCAAAAGACCCTCGAGATCCTTGAAATGGTTATTGAAAATGCTATGGTATGATGTTATGATGATATGTACATGTATGCAAAAGTAAGCAAGTGTATATACAGGTAATCATATTCACACAGAGCAAACAAGTCCTTAGGTTTAGGCTTGCGTAGCGTTTAGGCATTACCCTCTTTCAGTTTAGTTGGTTTAAACCTGTCCTAAAAATAGTAACCGGGTTCTAGAGAATCTCAATATCACTGACTACCCTCAATCGGTCATAATTCCAGTTTAGCAACCATTTCTTGCAGCCGGAATCATCGCGAGAGTTTAGTCTCAATGAGTGTAGCATACTGCTACTGTTCTATGGCCAAGTTGGTCAATTTAATGTTTTAAGGTCAGTTGGTGCTTAATGACTCCTTAGAAGACCCATATTCTCCTCGTTTCAACACAAGGGATATCGGTACAGACCAAGGTGTCACACCAACGTAGCTACTGCTTCATCTGTGCGGTATACGCCGAACAGATCCCTCACAGTTTATTGCTACTTACCTAAAAGGTGCCCCCAAATCCGGGTGTAGGATTTAAAACAAACCCAAGCAAGGAACCCAAAAAGTAAAGCAATCAAGGTAAGCATGTAAAGGTGATCTAAAATCCCTAAGGTAACCCCACTTTTAGAAGAAATTCCCCAGCAGAGTCGCCAGTTCTGTGAAACAGTAGGAGAACTGACTTGGGTTTTGCGTTTGTGTTCGCAAATGTTTCGGTTTAGCAAGAGTCGCCACCGACTTTTTATTTATCCTAAGGAAAGGTCAAAAAGCACAGGAAAGACCTTTGAGTTGTTTTCGTGGGTTCGGGGGGTAGATTATGAAAAGGGAAGGTGCTAGCACCCTTTTCATCCATGGTTATCCATGGGCTCTTAATTACTTGTTTTAGATCACTTGCCTTTGCTTTTCAATTGCTTGAAATGGTGCCTTGTGTGTGTGGTTTTGAAAATGTTTTGAAAAAGATGCCTTGTCTAGGCAACCTTTGTAATGATTCTTGTTTGAATATATACAAAGGTGTATGTCTTTTTGAAAAGATAATTCAATGTTTTGAAAGTTGTTTGGAAATTGTTTTTGAAGTTGTGCTGTGAAGTGTGTTTGAAAAATGGCAAGGATGTTTTGCAAGATTTTTGATCAAGTAACTAAGAGTTGTCTACCCTATTTTACTCAAAGATTTTCTTATGTTTTTGACCCTTTTAACAGTGTTGTTTCACCATTGTATTTGGTGAACAACCTTGTGTTAGGATGTTAACGGGACAGGCGCGGGTCATCGTATGACCATGATAGCAATGTTGTGAAATGACTTAGCACTTTTCTATAGGGACTAAGATCATTTTGAAAGGGAACTTTGATAGCATCATTGAGGGACTATGATCTTTTTTTTCAATTAGTTTGTGCTAAGACATCCCACATGCATAACATGACCATTTTTGTAAGGCAACAAGTGGAATTACCCTAAGGGTGCATGTGTGCAAGTGTGTTTGATTGCATGCATTTGTCTTTGATTTTTGGGTTGTCTACTTGTTGATTTTATCTTTCCATACACATCTAATTACTAGTATTTGTATAAAGCAATAAAAATGCAGGAAATAAATATCTTATACTATTACAACCATATTGAATTGCATGAGAATATAAAGGCAAAAATAAGGTAAAAGCAAGAAAAATGGATCTTTCGATTGAGGCAGGAGCACCCTTCGATTTGCATTCTGTTGGCCTCCTTCGATTGGGGCTGGCAACAGTAAGGTCCTGTCCTTCGATTGGGAACTGGTTCTAGTGAGGTCCTGTCCTTCGATTGGGCTTTGGCACCAGTCAGGTCCTGTACTTCGATTGGAGACTGGCACCAACATGGGAGTGCCTTTCGTCTGAGCTTGGACTTAGTGCATGTGTGCCTCTGGCTGGGCCTTTCTGCCTTGTTGCCTTCTTCGATTGGGCTAGTGGAATCAGTGTGAGCGTGTCTCTGGCTGGGCCTGGAAGTCAGTGTGGAAACCAAAGGCTTCGTTTCATACTTCTGTCTCCTGTTTCTTTTGTTTAAACTTTTTAAACAGCAACATGGCATAAGGCCATGCTAGTATTGCCTTACAATCAGTTAATACTTAATGCATATTTAAGTAAACAAGCAGCAAAACAAAAGGGGTTAGCTCTGAAAACATATTAAGTAGGTGGAAACGAAAAGAACCAAAGTGTTATGTACATGCTTTGAAATGAAAGGGAAGATTATTCACATACTATGCCACGAAACGAAAGGTTCAAGGGTAAGAGTGACTTACCTTACTTTAGGATGGAATGTGTGTTGGGCCTTTAAGTGGTTTCCTTGAATGCTTCTGGATTCGAAGGGAGGAACCAGGGGTTATGTATTTGATACTGGATCCGAAAGAGAAGAAACAAGTATGAGGTTCTTCCTACTGGATTCAAAGGGTAACAAGGTGTAGGGATGTTTCAGATTCTGAGGGGATAAGTGTTTGGATTTTGGGTATGATTTCTCAAGTGTTGATGAACTTAAGAGTTTTACTGTTTTTGATAATTTTGTAGTGTGTGAGAAATTTGAAGATACGTTCTCCTCCCTCCTCCTCTTTTCTTTGTAAATGTTCCTCTATTTATAGAGAAAGAATGGACATGTTGTCCCAATCTAGCCTTGCAACTAAATGATAAAATATTGTAACGTGAAAGTACCTGTGGGGGCCTCTTGGCAGTTGTGGTGCAGGAGATAATAATAAAATAAGGCCCAGCTGGAAAGTAAATGTCCACTTGTGCCACAACAGCAAGATGAACGGTTCAGATGGGTTGCTTCCCTCTGAAGGAAAATAAGCGCAAGGCTCAAGACAGACTTTTCTAAAAGGTAGTAATGTGATATTAAGTGAAAGTGGTCTTAGACAACAAATGGGTACAGGCCTAAAAAGGGAAGACACGTGGCCTAGCCTATGGGTCTGAATGTTCAACTTGATCTTTTGAGTCGAATCCTCCATCTTTTCTACTCCTTATAACCAGACTAGAACAAACAGCATTCGTTTTCACCAGCTGTGTGTCCTTCGAATGGGCCAACTGTGTGTTCTTCGAATGGCCCTTTTCAGAAGTTTATTAACTTCTGAATCGAAGGAAGCTTTCAGAACATTATTGACTCTTTGAATTGAAGAAAACCAAAAGGAAGCCTTTCCCTTAGTCGAAGCTTGTGGTTGAAACAAGCTAATGCCCAGTCGAATCTTGGATCGAAACAAATATGTTGCCCAATCGAAAGCCCGTGTTCTAAGGAAGTAATGTTGCCCAATAGAAGCATGTGGAACGAAACAATCGTAAAGGGAGTCATTACCTTTTAGCGTGAGGGAAGTTCCTGGCTTCTGAATCGAATGGTGTTCCTTGTCCCATCGAAACTTGTCCAAACAAAGCAAGCATGCAGGCAGCAAACTTGTCCAGTCGAAGCAGGCTTGTAGGCAGCATGTTTGGTGAATCGAAAAGGGTTTCCTTGCAGGGGGCATGTGTGGCCAGCAAACATGGTTTTCAAGGCAAGCAATATAGGCAGCAAAAGTCACAAACGAAGCCTGCAACAAGAAGTCACATGCCCATGCGAAAGAGGCACGCTAGCATCCATTTTGAGTAATCGAAGGAGGCCAAGAGTCAATCGAAGGATGCTGATCGAAAGAGGCCTAGGGAATAATCGAAAGAACACTTGTATTTCTCCAATTATTGTCAAAATAATATTTTTATCTGTTTTCTTCCTTTTTGACAGTCTCCTTTTAATTTTGGTATTGGAAAATCCAAATGCACTTGTTCAAGCTTGAACCTTGAAAATCCTTGTAAGAAAGGCCTTGAGAATTGAGAGGGAAAATTTTGGGGTACAACAGCTGCCCCTGTTCAATCTTCTTGAACCTGAAGAGTTAGATTGGCAAGTTTTCCATTTGTGACTTGAAGGTGGAAGATGATTGAACACTAGAGTGCCCAAAAATTTTCACTCAGTGATGTGATGGTAGAGGGAATGGGCTTAAAGATGCCATTTGGAGAGGTGATAGAATCCTGTTGGAGATGGGCTTGTAGATGCCATCCAAGAATTCCTGTTGAATTGTAATTTTTGTAAGTTGAAAGAAGGAACCTGTGTAGGGTTGCCTGATGATGAGTCCGTGTAAAACTGCATCTTGGAAGGAAGGAACCTGTGTAGGGTTGACTGATGATGAGTCCGTGTGAAACTGCATCTTGGAAGGAAGGAACATGTGTAGGGTTGACTGATGATGAGTCCGTGTGAAACTGCATCTTGGAAGGAAGGAACCTGTGTAGGGTTGACTGATGATGAGTCCGTGTGAAACTGCATCTGGAATTTGAGAAGGAACCGGTGTAGGGTTGCTTCATGATGAGTCCGTGTAAAACTGCATCTGAATTTGAGAAGGAACCGGTGTAGGGTTGCTTCATGATGAGTCCGTGTAAAACTGCATCCGGATTTGAGAAGGAACCGGTGTAGGGTTTATTTATGATGAGTCCGTGTAAAACTGCATCTGGAATTTTGAGAAGGAACCGGTGTAGGGTTGCTTCATGATGACTCTGTGTAAAACTGCATCTGGAATTTGAGAAGGAACCGGTGTAGGGTTGCTTCATGATGAGTCCGTGTAAAATTACATCTGAATTTGAGAAGGAACCGGTGTAGGGTTGCCTGATGATGAGTCCGTGTGAAACTGCATCTGAATTTTAGAAGGAACCTGTGTAGGGTTGCCTGATGATGAGTCCGTGTAAAATTCCATATGAATTTGAGAAGGAACCGGTGTAGGGTTGCTTCATGATGATCAAGTAGATAATTGCCCTGTCTGGTTTCAGGTATTAATCCGGAACTTGAAAAGGTTGATGGTAGCCATCTGTTGATTGACCTTTTTCTGAAAAAGGTAAAACATTAGTTGTATGTAATATCATGATGTATGAAATGCACGATGTCATGATGTTCTCAAATTAAATGAGATTGTGTTGTATGCACTTATCATGTATGTAAATAGGATGTATGAAATGTGAAATGTTAATGAATGTATTTTTGTCTGGAAAAATAAATCCTTGACAAATGCCGGGGAGTCGTGAAACCCTGGATTGTTGTTGAGAAGTTGGTGTGTCTTTAAACTTTGCTTAGAATATTTCCAATGGATTCCTGTTTTGTTGAGGAAAACTCCATTGGGGAAAGTTGAAAACTCTGTGGGGAGTATGTTTATTTCTGCTTGGGAAAAGAAGTTTAGGAGTCTTAGTCGTCCGTTGCTCTACTGGGGAGTCGAAGTTGAACTGATATCTGGTCGGGTCCAGGTTTCGCAGTAACTTGCTAGGGATTGTAAAGTAGTCTACTGGGGAAGAGGAGTTGTGGTCCTTTGATTTGTAGTAGTCAGAGAGGCAAACTCAAGCTGGGGAATCCTGGTGTTGTCGGGGAAATAAACCATGTTGTCAGTCCGTTAGAGAGGTGACATCTTCGTTGGGGGAAGTCCTCGAGGATTCTTGAGGTTGATTCAGCTGGGAAAAAGGGTCAGAGATTATACTCTTGTTGGGGAATCATCCTATAAGAAGGATTTTGGGGAGATTTGTCACCGCCCCTAGCTGCGAGTGTTTGTGGTACTGCCTGGAAATGTTTGACTGTATGTAACCCTTTATTGAGATTGACGTACAATGTCCCAAGTGACGGAGATGGAGACTTGCCCCTGGTTACTCTTCACTTCTTCATAGATTTCTTAAAATCTTGACTAGACTGCCCCAGGTGTGCTGGATAGTGACATGTCATGCCCCCTTGTTGATAGGAGATTTGTCAATGGAAGTGTCAATCTTTTTGAAGTGATTTTGTTCAATGAGAGGGCTTTTGTTCATTGGATATTCATTGTGTGAATTTCTCCGCTGTTTAAACAAATAGCCATATGCAAACAATGATATTCAAGTAATGCAAAGTTTATGCTTGTCTCGAAGTTTTGAAAAATGCGTTTTTTAGCAGAAAACTTTTTATAAGACAAATTCAACACAAGATTTAGGGTAAAGCCTTACAGGAGTCAGGATACCTTTTGTAACAGTATGCTTTCGAAATAACCCATGCTTCAGTTAGGACTTTTGAAGGATTGTAACGTGGCTTGGTTCACGGTTTAAGAAACAAAGGATAAAGGCTCAAAGTATATTTGTACCCACCCGCTCTTCGTGATGTTCTTCAATCCTAAACTCAATTAATTGTGTGTCGAACTCTATTCGAATTTGGAACGACGTTTTGGTGATGGTTCGCACAAGTTGGATTTTGGAAGGCAGTCATCATTTTTTTTGCAACATTTTTCATGTTGTTGAGGATTTGTAATGACCTCGTTCTTTTGATTTGTTATCCCTAACTTTTGCCTGACTGTTCCTGTTTTTCAAGATTACAGTCAGCGGGATGCCCCAGCTTTCTTAAGCCTCCTTTATAGGTTTTGGCTCAGTGGGCTTTTCTCTTTTGAGAGATTGACTGCCTATGAGATAAGGAACCACCACTGTCTTTTGATTCCAGAGGAATGCTTTTGATGTCGTTCGTTGTATTATGAACTGAGAGTTTTGTGACTTAAAACGCATTTGAATTAACTGAGAGACTACCCTGCCCCAGGTTTTGATTAAAGGTTTCAATTTGTGTTAAAATAGAAAACTCCTACTTCTTTGGCTCGAAGGGGTTGACTAGGGATTACCTTCCTTATAACTCCAGTGTTTTAGGATTTAAAAGAAACGCCTGTACATCGTCAGCAAGGTCTGTCCAAAAGCATACTGTATGAGATTATGACATTGTTTTCGTCATCCTCCCTCTAAAGGCTTGTAACTTTTAGCAAGAGTTGAACATCATAAAGACATTATAAGAATAGTGAAAACGTGTGGATGAATTCAAGACAAACATATGCAATGCATTAATGAAACAAAGTTTGACATTAATAGATAATTGTTTGAACAACAAAAGGAATTACAATTGAAAATTAAAAATGAACAAGACACTCTCAATGATTCGGCGTAGGAGCAGATGTCACGTTTGGAGTCTCTGGAGGACCAAACTCGATCTTCTTGGCGTCAATCAAATTCTGAATTTTGTACTTCAATGCCCAACAATCATTAGTGTCATGCCCGAGACTGTCAGAATGATAAGCACATGTTGCGTCAGGATTGTAGTTAGGAGAAGAAGTTTTGGGGTTTGAATGAGGTCCTATCAATGTAATCAGATTCATCCTCAACAAGTGTTGCAGCGCTTGAGACAGCAGCATATTGATGTTGGTGAACTGTCTTTTAGGCTCGTCTGGCCTTCGTTGATTTCCCCTTTGCTGTTGTCGGTGTGACACAAAACCAGAGATCAGGATTGTCCCCACGTGTTGGTCATGGCGACTCTTTTGAATGTACACAGCATTAGACTCTTTCTTCCCACTGTAAGGCTTTCTCTGGGCATCAGAAGGTGTAGCTTCTTGAATCTTCCCAATTTTGATGCCAGCTTCGACCCTTTTGCCGATCAGTATTAGCTCGGTGAACCTGGCTGAAGAGCTTCCAATCAAGTGTTTGAAGAAAGGCCCTGTCAATGTTCCCATGAAGATGTCAATCAGCTCCCTGTCAGTTAAAGGGGGTTGCACCCTACCATCCATATCTCTCCACTTTTGGGCGTATCCTTTGAAGCTCTCGTTGGAACCCATGGTCATGTTCTGCAATTGCACACGAGTTGGTGCAAGATCAGCATTGTACTGATACTGTTTGTAAAAAGCAGCAGCTAGATCCTCCCAGGTGTGGATGCGGGAACTCTCCAATTGATAAAACCACTCGAGTTGAGTCCCTACCAGGCTTTCTTGGAAGAAATGGATCCAAAGCTTTGGATCAGTTGTGTATGGTTGAATCTTGCGGACATAAGACTTTAAGTGCATCTTAGGGCAAGAGACTCCATCGTACAGGGCAAAGATAGGGACTTTGAACTTTGGCGGGATGACCAATCCAGAAACTAAACCCATGTCTCCTAAATCCAAGCCAGGTATTTGTTGAATCTCCATAGCACTGAGGCGATCCTCCAACTGTTTATACTTGTCATCAGCGAGAGGATATTGTTCCTCGGAGTAGTCAGTTTCAACTTCATTAATCTCCAAATTGTGGTCTTCTTCAAGACTATCCCCTATGCTGGATGGAGTTGAAAGATCTAGGGCTTTAGGTCTTCTTCTCAAGTTCAAGACACTTACTGACTTCTTGGACTTTTTCTTCTTTTCTTTGAGAAGGAGAGCTTTCAGGTCCTCTTGCCCCTTAGCCATAGCCAGAAACATTTGTTGGAATTGAGCGTTTTGAGCTTGGAGATCTTTCACCATTTTTTCTATATCCATCTTACTGAAATAAACAGTAGGAAGATAAGGAGGCCTGTATGCATGATATATGGATGCATGTTTCCAAGGATCTCGCGGGGTAAACACAAGAAAATGTTAGAGATTTGAACTTTGATCAACATCTTTGATTGGAGAACTTTGTTATTGGTGGATGTCTTTCCACGAGAATCAAGCTCACCATGTCAAGTGGGTCATAGCCCCTGATTCAAGTTGTTGCACTTGATCTTTGACGGTGTTTGTTTAGAGGAGAACCCTCTTGCCCCTTGGTAGACATCTGGCTCAATGTGACCCTGCATCAAAAGACCCTCGAGATCCTTGAAATGGTTATTGAAAATGCTATGGTATGATGTTATGATGATATGTACATGTATGCAAAAGTAAGCAAGTGTATATACAGGTAATCATATTCACACAGAGCAAACAAGTCCTTAGGTTTAGGCTTGCATGGAGTTTAGGCATTACCATCTTTCAGTTTAGTTGGTTTAAACCTGTCCTAAAAATAGTAACCGGGTTCTAGAGAATCTTAATATCACTAACTACCCTCAATCGGTCATAATTCCAGTTTAGCAACCATTTCTTGCAGCCGGAATCATCGCGAGAGTTTAGTCTCAATGAGTGTAGCATACTGCTACTGTTCTATGGCCAAGTTGGTCAATTTAATGTTCTAAGGTCAGTTGGTGCTTAATGACTCCTTAGAAGACCCATATTCTCCTCGTTTCAACACAAGGGATATCGGTACAGACCAAGGTGTCACACCAACGTAGTTACTGCTTCATTCGTGTCGGTATATGCCGAACAGATCCCTCACAGTTTATTGCTACTTACCTAAAAGGTGCCCCCAAATCCGGGTGTAGGATTTAAAACAAACCCAAGCAAGGAACCCAAAAAGTAAAGCAATAAAAGCAATACAGGTAAGCATGTAAAGGTGATCTAAAACCCTAAGGTAACCCCACTTTTAGAAGAAATTCCCCAGCAGAGTCGCCAGTTCTGTGATACGGTAGGAGAACTGACTTGGGTTTTGCGTTTGTGTTCGCAAATGTTTCGGTTTAGCAAGAGTCGCCACCGACTTTTTATTTATCCTAAGGAAAGGTCAAAAAGCACAGGAAAGACCTTTGAGTTGTTTTCGTGGGTTCGGGGGTAGATTATGAAAAGGGAAGGTGCTAGCACCCTTTTCATCCATGGTTATCCATGGGATCTTAATTACTTGTTTTAGATCACTTGCCTTTGCTTTTCAATTGCTTGAAATGGTGCTTTGTGTGTGTGGTTTTGAAAATGTTTTGAAAAAGATGCCTTGTCTAGGCAACCTTTGTAATGATTCTTGTTTGAATATATACAAAGGTGTATGTCTTTTTGAAAAGATAATTCAATGTTTTGAAAGTTGTTTGGAAATTGTTTTTGAAGTTGTGTTGTGAAGTGTGTTTGAAAAATTGCAAGGATGTTTTGCAAGATTTTTGATCAAGTAACTAAGAGTTGTCTACCCTATTTTACTCAAAGATTTTCTTATGTTTTTGACCCTTTTAACAGTGTTGTTTCGCCATTGTATTTGGTGAACAACCTTGTGTTAGGATGTTAACGGGACAGGCGCGGGTCATCGTATGACCATGATAGCAATGTTGTGAAATGACTTAGCACTTTTCTGTAGGGACTAAGATCATTTTGAAAGGGAACTTTGATAGCATCATCGAGGGACTATGATCTTTTTTTTCAATTCGTTTGTGCTAAGACATCCCACATGCATAACATGGCCATTTTTGTAAGGCAACAATTGGAATTATCCTAAGGGTGCATGTGTGCAAGTGTGTTTGATTGCATGCATTTGTCTTTGATTTTTGGGTTGTCTACTTGTTGATTTTATATTTCCATACACATCTAATTACTAGTATTTGTATAAAGCAATAAAAATGCAGGAAATAAATATCCTATACTATTACAACCATATTGAATTGCATGAGAATATAAAGGCAAAAATAAGGTAAAAGCAAGAAAAATGGATCTTTCGATTGAGGCAGGAGCACCCTTCGATTTGCATTTTGTTGGCCTCCTTCGATTGGGGCTGGCAACAGTAAGGTCCTGTCCTTCGATTGGGAACTGGTTCTAGTGAGGTCCTGTCCTTCGATTTGGCTTTGGCACCAGTCAGGTCCTGTACTTCGATTGGAGACTGGCACCAGCATGGGAGTGCCTTTCGTCTGAGCTTGGACTTAGTGCAAGTGTGCCTCTGGCTGGGCCTTTCTGCCTTGTTGCCTTCTTCGATTGGGCTAGTGGAATCAGTGTGAGCATGTCTCTGGCTGGGCCTGGAAGTCAGTGTGGAAACCAAAGGCTTCATTTCATACTCCTATCTCCTGTTTCTTTGGTTTGAACTTTTTGAACAGCAACATGGCATAAGGCCATGCTAGTATTGCCTTACAATCAGTTAATACTTAATGCATATTTAAGTAAACAAGCAGCAAAACAAAAGGGGTTAGCTCTGAAAACATATTAAGTAGGTGGAAACGAAAAGAACCAAAGTGTTATGTACATGCTTTGAAATGAAAGGGAAGATTATTCACATAAAATGCCACGAAACAAAAGGTTCAAGGGTAAGAGTGGCTTACCTTGCTTTAGGATGGAACGTGTGCTGGGCCTTTAAGTGGTTTCCTTGAATGCTTCTGGATTCGAAGGGAGGAACCAGGGGTTATGTATTTGATACTGGATCCGAAAGAGAAGAAACAAGTATGAGTTTCTTCCTACTGGATTCAAAGGGTAACAAGGTGTAGGGATGTTTCAGATTCTGAGGGGGTAAGTGTTTGGATTTTGGGTATGATTTCTCAAGTGTTGATGAACTTGAGATTTTTACTGTGTTTGAGAATTTTGTAGTGTGTGAGAAATTTGAAGATACGTTCTCCTCCCTCCTCCTCTTTTCTTTGTAAATGTTCCTCTATTTATAGAGAAAGAATGGACATGTTGTCCCAAGCCAGCCTTGTGACTAAATGATAAAATATTGTAACGTGAAAGTACCTGTGGGGGCCTCTTGGCAGTTGTGGTGCAGGAGATAATAATAAAATAAGGCCCAGCTGGAAAGTAAATGTCCACTTGTGCCACAACAGCAAGATGAACGGTTCAGATGGGTTTCTTCCCTCTGAAGGAAAATAAGCGCAAGGCTCAAGACAGACTTTTCTAAAAGGTAGTACTGTGCTATTAAGTGAAAGTGGTCTTAGACAAATAATGGGTACAAGCCTAAAAAGGGAAGACACGTGGCCTAGCCTATGGGTCTGAATGTTCAACTTGATCTTTTGAGTCGAATCCTCAATCTTTTCTACTCCTTTCAACCAGACTAGAACAAACAGCATTCGTTTTCACCAGTTGTGTGTCCTTCGAATGGGCCAACTGTGTGTTCTTCGAATGACCCTTTTCAGAAGGTTATTAACTTCTGAATTGAAGGAAGCTTTCAGAACATTATTGACTCTTTGAATTGAAGAAAACCAAAAGGAAGCCTTTCCCTTAGTCGAAGCTTGTGGTTGAAACAAGCTAATGCCCATTCGAATCTTGGATCGAAACAAATATGTTGCCCAATCGGAAGCCCGTGTTCGAAGGAAGCAATGTTGCCCAATAGAAGCATGTGGATTGAAACAAACATAAAGGGAGTCATTACCTTTTAGCGTGAGGGAAGTTCCTGGCTTCTGAATCGAATGGTGTTCCTTGTCCCATCGAAAATTGTCCAAACAAAGCAAGCATGCAGGCAGCAAACTTGTCCAGTCGAAGCAGGCTTGTAGGCAGCATGTTTGGTGAATCGAAAAGGGTTTCCTTGCAGGGGGTATGTGTGGCCAGCAAACATGGTTTTCAAGGCAAGCAATATAGGCAGCAAAAGTCACAAACGAAGCCTACAACAAGAAGTCTGAAGGGGTGAAAAACACAAGAAGGGGGGGTTGAATTGTAAAACTGAAATCTAATGCAATGAACAAGATATTTTTATCCTGGTTCGTTTGATCTCAAACTACTCCAGTCCACCCGTCAAGGTGATTTCGCCTCTCTCCAACGAGGTCTTAATCCACTATATTCAACTGAATATTATAGACTGCTTTAACAACTGCTAAAGCCTTCTTGATGCAAACCACAACCCGATTTGTCAAGGCAACACTTTCTTACAAAGAAATCAAATCTAAGTGTGTGAATGTTTTCTACAAAACTGTATCACAACTGTGATGTATACACAAATTAAAGCTTAGAAACTAGATTAATAAACAATGATAGAATATCAGAATGTGTAGTGTTTAGCAAAACAGAGAGAAAGAAGATTTTGATCAGCTTTTATGCGTGTAGAGATTTGGAGAGCATTAGCCATTTCAATCTTCAAAGTCTTGTTTATATAGCACTGAGATGTTGAACGTTGGATGCAATATTCTTGATTCAATGCTATTAACAAACTTTCCTTATTGAGCAGATCTTGTCTGGAATGAGGCCGTTGGTATTAATTTGCTTTCAATGCACAGTACCGTTGCTTACTTAATGCAAGTTCTGGCTTGGCTCATTCTGACTCTGCTTAGCTGCTGATGAACTGTTGTGTTTCTTTATCAGAGTGTTGAGCGCAGTCTTGTTCATCAGGCTTCAGCATGTACGTGAGTTGATCATCTGATTCTGACATTCTGATATGGCAACTTCTGATGCTGATGTCAGAAACCAAATTCTGATGCTGAATAGATGTGATCTTGCTTATATCAATCAGAGTATCTGCAAGTCAGAACACAATAATTTTAGGCAGCAGATAGTTCATACATGAATCATATACATAATATATCTTTTCACTTTGTTATCATCAAAACTTAAATATAGGGTAGTAGATTCAAACTTTGTTCTAACAATCTCCCCCTTTTTGATGATGACAAAAACTGAATATTTTTAAATGAAAATAATGTGAAAAGGTATCAGAGAGATGCATCAGAGTAAGAGGTAAAAAGATAAGGAGTAAGAGATATTAGAGTTGAGAGATACTCCCCCTGAGTTTATTACTTCCCTTTGATTACAAGAGTTCTTCAGGATCAGATCTTTTTGCCTTTCTTTGAACATCAGAGTATCAGAGTCTTTGACTATCAGAAGCTTTATGTCAGAGCAGAGCTTCAGAGCTTTTCTTGTCAGAGCTTTTCTTTGGATCAGAGTATCAGAGCGGATCAGAGCTTCATAGTGATCAGAGCTTCTAGTCTTCAGAGTGTCCAGGAGCTTCCTTGTACCTGTAGACTTTAAGCAAAACAGAAAAAACATTTTCAAGTAATAGAGTTAGAATGTTTGAGAATTTCTGTCTAGTTAGCCGTTATTGTTTAAAATATCATTCTTGTTCTCCCCCTTTTTGTCAGCAATCAAAAAGTGTAAGTGATGTGCTAAAACAATTAAGATCAGAAAAACTTGTCATATTGAAATGGTTCAGAATCAAAACATGAAAATAGTACAAAACATATTCAAACAGTACATCAGAAAATCAAAGAAAACATGAAAAAGACATGAATGAAAAAAGACTAAGGTTGAGGAGGCAAGCGTGTGAACAGGTTCTCCAGCATGGCTTTGATCTGATCAGCAGTCTCATTCTGCTTGTGCACCATGCTGACAACAGTGTCAATCTTGCTATCCTGCACATCCATTCTTTCTTTCATCTTCTGGTCGTTTTCATCCATCCTCTGCTGCAGACGCATGTCATTCAGCTTTAGTTCTTCCAGAGTCTGCCTGTCCAAGGCAGCTTCAGAAGCATCAGAAGCAGGAAGCTTCTGAGAGCTTTCTGCAACATCTTCTGCTTGACTTTCTTCAGCTTGAATGGTCTTGTCTTCTTCTGGTTGCACCTTTGAAGCTAGCTGTTTCTCAGACCAAGGTTCACTATCCAGAGGGAGCACGTCTTCTTTCAGAAGCTGACTTCCAACTTCATTCAGAAGCTTGCTGAAATTCTGTTGTGCCTGCTCATAGTTGATATCCTGCAACTTGAGGGCTTCAGCACGTACCCAAAGTCTGAATTGTGACCAGAGCTGATCAGAAGCAGCTGGGTCAATCATTCCAGGACAGACTTGCTTCAAAGAAGCAATCCATTGCTGCACACCTGTTTCAAAATTCATAATACCAGAGCCAACATCTGGTTGTTTTGGTTTTGGGATGGCAATTTTATGTTTCATATCAGCAAGACGGTCAAGACTGGTTAAGTCTATGAAGGTCCTGCTGGGGTTTTCAGAGGTTTTCTGGGCAGCAGTTTGTTTTGGAGATAGAGTATCAGAATCAGAAATTATGATTGGACTGGGTGGTGTTTTGGGAGTATTTGGTGGTGTAGATTCTGGTGAGGATGGCAATTGTGCTAAGGTGATTGTTGTTCCACCTGGCAGCTGGATTGCCAAAGGTGAAGGTTGAGGTGAATGAGGTTCAGATGGTTGAGGAGAGGGAGTTTCAGAGTGATGAAACTCTGGTTGAGGTGATGGTGGATTAATTTCTGGTTGAGGAGAGGGAGACGGAATTGCTGGTTGAGGAGAAGTTGTTGGAATAGTAGAAGAATTTAAAACAGAAGCAGCAGATAGATTACCTCTTTTCTTGGGTGTCTGCTGGGATGATCCTTCTGATGGTGCCTTCCTCTTCTTCGTCTTCTTCAGAGTCACTTCTTGCTGAGGTTGATGCAGAGCTTTGATAATCAGATTTGGATCTGTACCATCTGCCTTGCACACATCCAAGTATCTGAGAACCACCTCTGGTTTGGATTCTATCTCATAAAATAAAGGAAAGTCACTCAGAGGAACTCTTCTGCTGGAGATATCAGCAATAGGAGTAGCTCTGGGTTCCTTCTGGATATTTTCTATCAGCTTCATCTTCTTCAAGTTCTTTGCGTTCAGAGGTTTCCCAATTGTTGGTTCAATTGTGCTTAGCTCTTGAGCTTCTATCAGATGCTCTATCAGCCTATTCTCTGTCAGAATATCTGATATCAACCTTCCAAAAGGTATCCAATCCCTCTTGGTTCTTTCTTCTTCCCTGGTTTCCTTCACACTTGTTCTGAGGTGGTTGAACAGAAAATGAGCCAAATTGATTTTTACCTTCTGATCAATAAAGTAGATCAGAAACTGCTGATCCACATTTATGTAATCAGGTGAGCTTGTTGGCTTCCTATGGTTGAAGCACCCCAGAATTATCTTCGCCCAAACTCTGTAATGATCCTTCAGATCTTTGATCTTGCTGCTGGGCACCCCATGAGTGAAAATCCTTGCAGCTATCACACCCACATCAGCACATCTTTCAGCCATGTCCACACAACGGACGCCACCGCCATTGTAACCGATTAGCCTTGCAATGTGATCCTCAGTGATCACAATCTTCTTCCCCATAACAAAGGAGGTGACTAGATGTGTTGAAGCCTTGGCGTGAATCCAGAATTCCTTGACTAGCATAGGGAATGTTGGTCCAACCAACCTGTCAAAATACCTTTCCCACTTCTGTTCCCTAACTTCTTCAGTTAGGTCAAAATCGTTCTCCTTCAAGCTTCCAAAATCAATGATTAATTCATAAAGCACTTCAAGATTCTTCACAGGAGTGAGGAGTGTTCTGAATGGTACTTGATACTGCTCAGATGATGCTTTCTTCTGAGGACCTGTAGAAGCACTGCTGGAGGTTGCCATGTTCACACTAAAAAGGTTTTTGAGAAGAAACTGAGAAAAGGGTTTTGCAAGAGATGAACACAGAAATATGCAGAGAATGCTTGAGTATTAGTGAGAAAACGTAAAGAATCAGAATGAGAGATTAATGTGTTTAAATAGAGTTTCAAAATATTTTTGAAAAGATAAACGTTTTTTAAGAAAGAGAAAAATCATGATTGCATTTTAAAAGCATGATTACTTTTCATTAAATGCTTGCTGATTTTGGGGGATTTGAGAAAGATACTTAAAAACGGTTACCAGACATGTGTCTCAATGCACCCAATCAGCGCTTTGCCTTCTCAGAAGCGTGCACGCGTTCTGCTTCAGAGATATGCTGATGATTGGATGACACTTGTTTGATGTAGTGATCAGCACGTCTGTCTTTGAGCTTAGACTCTCAGATCTTTAGACTTGCATCTGATACAATCTGCATGTTCTATCTTTCTGAAAGAAGATTGATCAGAAGTTCACAGTAAAACAATTACATTCTGAAGGTAAATATATGGAATTAAAACATTTTCACTCTGGACAGATTTTCATGCTGAGATGTTTCAGAATGAAATTAAACCTATCTTCTGAAAGGGGTTTAGTAAAGATATCAGCCCATTGATGGTCTGTATCTATAAATTTTAAGTTCAAAATACCTTTCTGAATATAGTCCCTAATGAAGTGATGTTTTATTTCTATATGCTTAGCTCTAGAATGTAAAATGGGATTCTTACTTAAGCAAATAGCAGAAGTATTATCACAGAGTATAGGAATGTTACTCTCAAAAATCTGGAAGTCTTCAAGCTGACTTTTCATCCAGAGCATTTGTGTGCTACATCCTGCTGCTGCTATGTACTCAGCTTCTGTTGTTGATAGTGCAATTGTTGATTGCCTTTTGCTGGACCAAGAGATCAGATTTTCTCCCAGAAACTGGCAGCTTCCAGAAGTACTTTTTCGTTCTACTCTGTCTCCAGCAAAATCAGCATCGCAGTAGCCTACTAAGCTGTAATCACTAGATTTTCTATAAAACAAACCCAGATTAGTAGTACCTTTCAGATACTTGAAAATTCGCTTAACAACTGTTAAGTGAGATTCTCTAGGATCTGATTGGAATCTAGCACAGATACAAACACTGAATAATATGTCAGGTCTTGAAGCAGTCAGATAGAGGAGAGAACCAATCATACCTCTGTAGACTTTCTGTTCTACATTTTTGCTTACCTCTTCTCTTTCCAGAATGCACGTGGGATGCATTGGAATCTTTGATGGCTTACATTCTGAGAGGTCAAATTTCTTCAGAAGATCTCTGATGTATTTGCTCTGATGAATGTAAGTTCCCTCTGGAGTTTGATTGATCTGAATTCCTAGAAAGAATTTCAGTTCCCCCATGAGGCTCATCTCAAATTATGCCTGCATACACTTAGCAAATTTTCTTCCAAGAGAAGGATTAGTAGAACCAAAAATAATATCATCAACATAAATTTGACAGACTAAGATGTCATTCTTAACTGATTTACAGAATATAATAGTGTCCACTTTCCCTCTGGTGAATTCATTTTCTAACAGAAAGTTACTTAGCCTTTCATACCAAGCTCTGGGAGCTTGTTTCAGACCATATAGTGACTTCTTTAGTTTGAAAACATGTTCTGGATGTTGTATTTTCAAAACCAGGGGGTTGGTGTACATAGACTTCTTCTTCTATATAACCATTTAAGAATGCACTTTTGACATCCATCTGATACAGAGTGATGCCTCTATTAACAGCAAATGAAATTAAAAGTCTGATAGATTCTAACCTGGCGACTGGGGAAAAGGTTTATGTATAGTCTATCCCCTCTTGCTGACTATAACCTTGTGCAACCAGTCGTGCCTTGTTTCTGATGACTTCACCTTGTTCATTTAGCTTGTTTCTGAACACCCATCTTGTTCCAATGACGTTGAATCCTTTTGGTCTGGGAAGGAGATCCCATACGTCGTTTCTGGTGAATTGATTCAGCTCTTCTTGCATTGCCAGAATCCAGTCATTATCCAGAAGTGCTTCATCAATAGAAGAAGGTTCAATCAGAGACACAAGTCCCATAAGAGTTTCTTCAGAGTTTCTGAAGCTTGCTCTTGTTCTGATTGGATCTTCCTTTCTTCCTAAGATAGTCTCTTCTGGGTGATCCAAGCTGCTTCTGGGTAATCTCTTCTGAGGTTGATCAGCAGCTGTTGTAGAATTGCTAGCAGTGCTCCTTTCAGACGTTGAAGGAATGTCTGTGTTGAGAGCTTCTGATGACTTGTCTTCAGAACCTGTAAATTCAATTTCTATACCTGCAAAAACTTCATTCTGCTTTGACTTTTCAGAGTCAAGCTTATCATCAAAACGATAACTAATTGATTCTTCCACAATATGTGTTTCTGTATTGTATACTCTGTACCCTCTTGAGCGTTCAGAGTATCCTAACATAATACACTTCTGTGCTTTAGAGTCAAACTTGTTCAAATAATTCTTTGTATTTAATATAAAGCAAGTACATCCAAATGGATGAAAATATGAAATGTTGGGCTTTCTGTTCTTCCACAATTCATATGGAGTCTTTTCCAGAATAGGTCTTATTGAGATTCTATTCTGAATGTAGCACGCTGTGTTTATTGCTTCTGCCCAGAAGGTCTTAGCAACGTTTGTCTCATTGATCATGGTTCTGGCCATTTCTTGCAATGTTCTGTTCTTTCGTTCTACAACTCCATTTTGTTGGGGAGTTCTAGGACAAGAGAAATCATGCAGAATGCCTCTGTCATTAAAGAATGACTCAAAATCTTTGTTTTCAAATTCTCCACCATGATCACTTCTGACTTTAACGATTCTAAGATCCTTTTCATTCTGAACTTGGTTACAGAAGGTAACAAACACATAGTGTGACTCGTCCTTGTGTCTTAAGAACTTTACCCATGTCCATCTGCTATAGTCATCTACGATTACTAACCCATACTTCTTACCACTGACTGAAGCAGTTTTAACTGGTCCAAATAAGTCAATGTGCAGAAGTTCTAATGGCTTAGAGGTAGAAACAACATTTTTGGATTTAAAAGAAGGTTTTGCAAACTTGCCTTTCTGACATGCTTCACACAGAGCATCAGAATTGAACTTCAAATTAGGAAGTCCTCTGACCAGATTGAGTTTGTTAATCTGAGATATTCTTCTCATACTAACATGCCCCAATCTTCTGTGCCAGATCCACTGCTCGTTGTTAACAGACAGAAGGCATTTTACATTCTGACTCTTTAGTTCAGAAAGTTTGATTTTGTAAATGTTGTTTTTCCTCTTACCATTAAACAGGATAGTCCCATCTTTCTGACTAACAGCTTTACATGATTTTTGATTAAAGATTATATCATAACCATTATCACTTAATTGACTTATGGATAACAGATTATGCATCAATCCATCTACTAGCAGAACATTATTAATAGAGGGAAGATTTCCATTACCTACAGTTCCAGAGCCAATTATCTTTCCCCTCTGATTGCCTCCAAAGCCAACGTGGCCTCCAGGCTTAAGTTCCAGGCTTTGGAACATATGCCTTCTTCCCGTCATGTGTCGTGAGCAGCCAGAGTCCAGGTACCATGACTGGTGTTTCTGACTTGCTGCTAAAGATATCTGCAACATGTATTATTTTATCCTTAGGTACCCAGATTTTCTTGGGTCCTGATTTGTTAGTTTTACCAAAACTCTGGTTGAATTTTGGTTTCACAGAGTGCTTACTGCTAGTGTATTTAATATCATGTGTGTGACCATATACAAAATGTGAATTCAGAGGAGTGTGTTTAATGGTTAAGTCCATGACATTCTTTGGTGTAGGAACCTTACCTTGGTATCCTATTCCTTTCTTGTCGTTTCTGCTAACTCCATAGATCATTGAAGCCATTTTGCTTCTATCTATGCTTTTAGCTAGGAACTTCTGGAAACTGTGATCATACTCCTTGATGATCTCATCAGCGTTGCTGGGAGTTTCAGAAATTGGTTCCTTCTGAGAGTTTTGTAAAGTGTTTTCTAATTTTGAAATCTTATTTCTCAGCTCAGAATTCTCCAATTTGAGACTCTCAGTCTTATTAGAGTCAGATTCAAGATTCCTTTTCAGGTCTCTGAATTTAACTCTAATTTGCTGATACCGTTCCAGAATCTCATTAAGGCTTTCAGCAAGTTCAGCCTTTGTAAAGTTAACAGCAAAGTTAGGAAATACCTCTTCAGTATCTGATTCTGAGTCTGATTCAGAAGCTTCACTATCTTCTGAGATGTTAGCCATGAGAGCTATGTTTTCCCTCTCATCATCTGATTCTGAGTCAGCTTCAGACGAGTCAGAGTCATCCCATGTAGCCATGAGACTTTTCTTCTTCTCTCTTCCAAACTTCTTTTTGGGCTTTTCCCTCTGAAGCTTTGGGCAGTCACTCTTATAGTGTCCTTGCTCTTTGCACTCATAGCAGATGATGTCCTTGGTGCTTGGCTTTTTGCTACTGGAGGAGCCTTCAGATCTTCTGTATCCAGAGGAAGAATCTGTCCTTCTGTATCTGGAAGAAGACTCATTCTGATCAGATCTTCTGGGATTCCTGAACTTCCTTTGTCTTTGCTTCCACATTTGATTTACTCTTCTAGAGAGGAGGGAGAGTTCGTCTTCTTCTGATGAGGATCCATCAGATGTTTCTTCAACTGCCTGCAAAACTTTAGACTCAGATTTTTTGTTAGATTTTAATGCTAAAGGCTTACCTTGCTTCTGAGGCTCGTCAGCTTCTAGCTCTATCTCATGACTTCTGAGGGAGCTGATAAGTTCCTCCAGAGTGATTTTGTTGAGATCTTTAGCTAGCTTAAGAGCTGTAACCATAGGTCTCCACTGCTTGGGCAAACTTCTGATGATTTTCTTGACATGGTCAGCAGTAGAGTATCCTTTGTCCAGAACTTTGAGACCAGCTACCAGAATCTGGAATCTAGAGAACATGGTTTCAATGGATTCAGATTCTTCCATTTTGAACGCCTCATACTTCTGAATGAGCGCCAGAGCTTTTGTTTCTTTGACCTGAACGTTGCCATCATGCGTCATTCTGAGTGAGTCAAAAATATTCTTTGCTGTGTCTCTGTTGGAGATCTTTTCATACTCAGTATAGGAGATGGCGCTGAGGAGGATGGTTCTGGCCTTGTGGTGATTCTTGAAGTCACGCTTTTGTTGATCAGACATTGATTTTCTATCAATCTTCTGACCGCTTGCATTCACAGGGTGCGTGTATCCATCTGTCACCATATCCCACAGATCAGCATCATGTGCCAGAAAGAAGCTTTCAATTTTGTCTTTCCAGTAATCAAAGTTTTCTCCATCAAAGACTGGAGGTTTGCCGTTGAATCTGTCTCTGTCCTCATTGTTGTCATTGCTGATGTGAGAATTGTTTCCTGCCATTGTGTTTTTCTGACGCTGGATCTTGTACTGACACGGTTAAGTGTTTTAGCTCAGAACCATGCGCTCTGATGCCAATTGAAGGGGTGAAAAACACAAGAAGGGGGGGTTGAATTGTAAAACTGAAATCTAATGCAATGAACAAGATATTTTTATCCTGGTTCGTTTGATCTCAAACTACTCCAGTCCACCCGTCAAGGTGATTTTGCCTCTCTCCAACGAGGTCTTAATCCACTATATTCAACTGAATATTACAGACTGCTTTAACAACTGCTAAAGCCTTCTTGATGCAAACCACAACCCGGTTTGTCAAGGCAACACTTTCTTACAAAGAAATCAAATCTAAGTGTGTGAATGTTTTCTACAAAACTGTATCACAACTGTGATGTATACACAAATTAAAGCTTAGAAACTAGATTGCTAAACAATGATAGAATATCAGAATGTGTAGTGTTTAGCAAAACAGAGAGAAAGAAGATTTTGATCAGCTTTTATGCGTGTAGAGATTTGGAGAGCATTAGCCATTTCAATCTTCAAAGTCTTGTTTATATAACACTGAGATGTTGAACGTTGGATGCAATATTCTTGATTCAATGCTATTAACAAACTTTCCTTATTGAGCAGATCTTGTCTGGAATGAGGCCGTTGGTATTAATTTGCTTTCAATGCACAATACCGTTGCTTACTTAATGCAAGTTCTGGCTTGGCTCATTCTGACTCTGCTTAGCTGCTGATGAACTGTTGTGTTTCTTTATCAGAGTGTTGAGTGCAGTCTTGTTCATCAGGCTTCAGCATGTACGTAAGTTGATCATCTGATTCTGACATTCTGATATGGCAACTTCTGATGCTGATGTCAGAAACCAAATTCTGATGCTGAATAGATGTGATCTTGCTTATATCAATCAGAGTATCTGCAAGTCAGAACACAATAATTTTAGGCAGCAGATAGTTCATACATGAATCATATACATAATATATCTTTTCACTTTGTTATCATCAAAACTTAAACATAGGGTAGTAGATTCAAACTTTGTTCTAACAAAGTCACATGCCCATGCGAAAGAGGCACGCTAGCATCCATTTTGAGTAATCGAAAGAGGCCAAGAGTCAATCGAAGGATGCTGATCGAAAGAGGCCTAAGGGCTAATCGAAAGAACACTTGTATTTCTCCAATTTTTGTCAAAATAATATTTTTTATCTGTTTTCTCCCTTTTTGACAGTCTCCTTTTAATTTTGGTATTGGAAAATCCAAATGCACTTGTTCAAGCTTGAACCTTGAAAATCCTTGTAAGAAAGGCCTTGAGAATTGAGGGGGAAATTTTTGGGGTACAATAGCTGCCCCTGTTCAATCTTCTTGAACCTGAAGAGTTAGATTGGCAAGTTTTCCATTTGTGACTTGAAGGTGGAAGATGATTGAACACTAGAGTGCCCAGAAATTTTCACTCGGTGATGTGATGGTAGAGGGAATGGGCTTAAAGATGCCATTTGGAGAGGTGATAGAATCCTGTTGGAGATGGGCTTGTAGATGTCATCCAAGAATTCCTGTTGAAGTGTAATTTTTGTAAGTTGAAAGAAGGAACCTGTGTAGGGTTGCCTGATGATGAGTCTGTGTAAAACTGCATCTTGGAAGGAAGGAACCTGTGTAGGGTTGACTGATGATGAGTCCGTGTGAAACTGCATCTTGGAAGGAAGGAACCTGTGTAGGGTTGACTGATGATGAGTCCGTGTGAAACTGCATCTTGGAAGGAAGCAACTTGTGTAGGGTTGACTGATGATGAGTCCGTGTGAAACTGCATCTGGAATTTGAGAAGGAACCGGTGTAGGGTTGCTTCATGATGAGTCCATGTAAAACTGCATCTGAATTTGAGAAGGAACCAGTGTAGGGTTGCTTCATGATGAGTCCGTGTAAAACTACATCCGGATTTGAGAAGGAAACGGTGTAGGGTTTCTTTATGATGAGTCCGTGTAAAACTGCATCTGGAATTTTGAGAAGGAACCGGTGTAGGGTTGCTTCATGATGACTCCGTGTAAAACTGCATCTGGAATTTGAGAAGGAACCGGAGTAGGGTTGCTTCATGATGAGTCCGGGTAAAACTACATCTGAATTTGAGAAGGAACCGGTGTAGGGTTGCCTGATGATGAGTCCGTGTGAAACTGCATCTGAATTTTAGAAGGAACCTGTGTAGGGTTGCCTGATGATGAGTCCGTGTAAAACTGCATCTGAATTTGAGAAGGAACCGGTGTAGGGTTGCTTCATGATGATCAAGTAAATAATTGTCCTGTCTGGTTTCAGGTATTAATCCGGAACTTGAAAAGGTTGATGGTAGCCATCTGTTGATTGACCTTTTTCTGAAAAAGGTAAAATGTCAGTTGTATGCAATGTCATGATGTATGAAATGCACGATGTCATGATGTTCTCAAAATAAATGAGATTGTGTTGTATGCACTTATCATGTATGTAAATAGGATGTATGAAATGTGAAATGTTAATGAATGTATTTTTGTCTGGAAAAATAAATCCTTGACAAATGTCGGGGAGTCGTTAAACCCTGGACTGTTGTTGAGAAGTTGGTGTGTCTTCAAACTTTTCTTAGAATATTTCCAATGGATTCCTGTTTTGTTGAGGAAAACTCCATTGGGGAAAGTTGAAAACTCTGTGGGGAGTATGTTTATTTCTGCTTGGGAAAAGAAGTTTAGGAGTCTTAGTCGTCCGTTGCTCTACTGGGGAGTCGAAGTTGAACTGATATCTGGTCGGGTCCAGGTTTCGCAGTAACTTGCTGGGGATTGTAGATTAGTCTATTGGGGAAGAGGAGTTGTGGTCCTTTGATTTGTAGTAGTCGGAGAGGCAAACTCAAGCTGGGGAATCCTGGTGTTGTCGGGGAAATAAACCCTGTCGTCAGTCCGTTAGAGAGGTGACATCTTCGTTGGGGGAAGTCCTCGAGGATTCTTGAGGTTGATTCAGCTGGGAAAAGGGGTCAGAGATTATACCCTTGCTGGGGAATCATCCTATAAGAAGGATTTTGGGGAGATTTGTCACTGCCCCTAGCTGCGAGTGTTTGTGGTACTGCCTGGAAATGTTTGACTGTATGTAACCCTTTATTGAGATTGACGTTCAATGTCCCAAGTGACGGAGATGGAGACTTGCCCCTGGTTACTCTGCACTTCTTCATAGATTTCTTAAAATCTTGACTAGACTGCCCCAGGTGTGCTGGATAGTGACATGTCATGCCCCCTTGTTGATAGGAGATTTGTCAATGGAAGTGTCAATCTTTTTGAAGTGATTTTGTTCACTGAGAGGGCTTTTGTTCATTGGATATTCATTGTGTGAATTTCTCCGCTGTTTAAACAAATAGCCATATGCAAACAATGATATTCAAGTAATGCAAAGTTTATGCTTGTCTCGAAGTTTTGAAAAATGCGTTTTTTAGAAGAAAACTTTTTATAAGACAAATTCAACACAAGATTTACGGTAAAACCTTACAGGAGTCAGGATACCTTTTGTAATAGTATGCTTTCGAAATAACCCATGCTTCAGTTAGGACTTTTGAAGGGTTGTAACGTGGCTTGGTTCACGGTTTAAGAAACAAAGGATAAAGGCTCAAAGTATATTTGTACCCACCCGCTCTTCGTGATGTTCTTCAATCCTAAACTCAATTAATTGTGCGTCGAACTCTATTCGAATTTGGAACGACGTTTTGGTGATGGTTCACACAAGTTGGATTTTGGAAGGCAGTCATCATTTTTTTTTGCAACATTTTTCATGTTGTTGAGGATTTGTAATGACCTCGTTCTTTTGATTTGTTATCCCTAACTTTTGCCTGACTGTTCCTGTTTTTCGAGATTACAGTCAGCGGGATGCCCCAGCTTTCTTAAGCCTCCTTTATAGGTTTTGGCTCGGTGGGCTTTTCTCTTTTGAGAGATTGACTGCCTATGAGATAAGGAACCACCACTGTCTTTTGATTCCAGAGGAATGCTTTTGATGTCGTTCGTTGTATTATGAACTGAGAGTTTTGTGACTTAAAATGCATTTGAATTAACTGAGAGACTACCCTGCCCCAGGTTTTGATTAAAGGTTTCAATTTGTGTTAAAATAGAAAACTTCTACTTCTTTGGCTCGAAGGGGTTGACTAGGGATTACCTTCCTTATAACTCCAGTGTTTTAGGATTTGAAAGAAACGCTTGTACATCGTCAGCAAGGTCTGTCCAAAAGCATACTGTATGAGATTATGACATTGTTTTCGTCATCCTCCCTCTAAAGGCTTGTAACTTTTAGCAAGAGTTGAACATCATAAATACATTATAAGAATAGTGAAAACGTGTGGATGAATTCAAGACAAACATATGCAATGCATTAATGAAACAAAGTTTGACATTAATAGATAATTGTTTGAACAACAAAAGGAATTACAATTGAAAATTCAAAATGAACAAGACACTCTCAATGATTCGGCGTAGGAGCAGATGTCACGTTTGGAGTCTCTGGAGGGCCAAACTCGATCTCCTTGGCGTCAATCAAATTCTGAATTTTGTACTTCAATGCCCAACAATCGTTAGTGTCATGCCCGGGACTGTCAGAATGATAAGCACATGTTGCGTCAGGATTGTAGTTAGGAGAAGAAGTTTTTGGGTTTGGATGAGGTCCTATCAATGTAATCAGATTCATCCTCAACAAGTGTTGCAGCGCTTGAGACAGCAGCATATTGATGTTGGTGAACTGTCTTTTAGGCTCGTCTGGCCTTCGTTGATTTCCCCTTTGCTATTGTCGGTGTGACGCAGAACCAGAGATCGGGATTGTTCCCACGTGCTGGTCATGGCGACTCTTTTGAATGTACACAACATTAGACTCTTTCTTCCCACTGTAAGGCTTTCTCTGGGCATCAGAAGGTGTAGCTTCTTGAATCTTCCCAATTTTGATGCCAGCTTCGACCCTTTCGCCGATCAGTATTAGCTTGGTGAACCTGGCTGAAGAGCTTCCAATCAAGTGTTTGAAGAAAGGCCCTGTCAATGTTCTCATGAAGATGTCAATCAGCTCCCTGTCAGTTAAAGGGGGTTGCACCCTACCAACCTGATCTCTCCACTTTTGGGCGTATCCTTTGAAGCTCTCGATGGAACCCATGGTCATCTTCTTCAATTGCACACGAGTTGGTGCAAGATCAGCATTGTACTGATACTGTTTGTAAAAAGCAGCAGCTAGATCCTCCCAGGTGTGGATGCGGGAACTCTCCAATTGATAAAACCACTCGAGTTGAGTCCCTACCAGGCTTTCTTGGAAGAAATGGATCCAAAGCTTTGGATCAGTTGTGTATGGTTGAATCTTGCGGACATAAGACTTTAAGTGCATCTTAGGGCAAGAGACTCCATCGTACAGGGCAAAGATAGGGACTTTGAACTTTGGCGGGATGACCAATCCATAAACTAAACCCATGTCTCCTAAATCCAAGCCAGGTATTTGTTGAATCTCCATAGCACTGAGGCAATCCTCCAACTGTTTATACTTGTCATCAGCGGGAGGATATTGTTCCTCAGAGTAGTCAGTTTCAACTTCATTAATCTCCAAATTGTGGTCTTCTTCAAGACTATCCCCTATGCTGGATGGAGTTGAAAGATCTAGGGCTTTAGGTCTTCTTCTCAAGTTCAAGACGCTTACTGACTTCTTGGACTTTTTCTTCTTTTCTTTGAGAAGGAGAGCTTTCAGGTCCTCTTGCCCCTTAGCCATAGCCAGAAACATTTGTTGGAATTGAGCGTTTTGAGCTTGGAGATCTTTCACCGTTTGTTCTATATCCATCTTACTGAAATAAACAGTAGGAAGATAAGGAGGCATGTATGCATGATATGTGGATGCATGTTTCCAAGGATCTCGCGGGGTAAACACAAGAAAATGTTAGAGATTTGAACTTTGATCAACATCTTTGATTGGAGAACTTTGTTATTGGTGGATGTCTTTCCACGAGAATCAAGCTCACCATGTCAATTGGGTCATAGCCCCTGATTCAAGTTGTTGCACTTGATCTTTGACGGCGTTTGTTTAGAGGAGAACCCTCTTGCCCCTTGGTAGACATCTGGCTCAACGTGACCCTGCATCAAAAGACCCTCGAGATCCTTGAAATGGTTATTGAAAATGCTATGGTATGATGTTATGATGATATGTACATGTATGCAAAAGTAAGCAAGTGTATATACAGGTAATCATATTCACACAGAGCAAACAAGTCCTTAGGTTTAGGCTTGCATGGAGTTTAGGCATTACCCTCTTTCAGTTTAGTTGGTTTAAACCTGCCCTAAAAATAGTAACCGGGTTCTAGAGGATCTCAATATCACTGACTACCCTCAATCGGTCATAATTCCAGTTTAGCAACCATTTCTTACGGCCGGAATCATCGCGAGAGTTTAGTCTCAATGAGTGTAGCATACTGCTACTGTTCTATGGCCAAGTTGGTCAATTTAATTTTCTAAGGTCAGTTGGTGCTTAATGACTCCTTAGAAGACCCATATTCTCCTCGTTTCAACACAAGGGATATCGGTACAGACCAAGGTGTCACACCAACGTAGCTACTGCTTCATCCGTGTCGGTATACGCCGGACAGATCCCTCACAATTTATTGCTACTTACCTAAAAGGTGCCCCCAAATCCGGGTGTAGGATTTAAAACAAACCCAAGCAAGGAACCCAAAAAGTAAAGCAATCAAAGCAATCAAGGTAAGCATGTAAAGGTGATCTAAAACCCTCAGGTAACCCCACTTTTAGAAGAAATTCCCCAGCAGAGTCGCCAGTTCTGTGATACAGTGGGAGAACTGACTTGGGTTTTGCGTTTGTGTTCGCAAATGTTTCGGTTTAGCAAGAGTCGCCACCGACTTTTTATTTATCCTAAGGAAAGGTCAAAAAGCACAGGAAAGACCTTTGAGTTGTTTTCGTGGGTTCAAGGGGTAGATTATGAAAAGGGAAGGTGCTAGCACCCTTTTCCTCCATGGTTATCCATGGGCTCTTAGTTACTTGTTTTAGATCACTCGCCTTTTCTTTTCAATTGCTTGAAATGGTGCTTTGTGTGTGTGGTTTTGAAAATGTTTTGAAAATATACAAAGGTGTATGTCTTTTTGAAAAGATAATTCAATGTTTTGAAAGTTGTTTTGAAATTGTTTTTGAAGTTGTGTTGTGAAGTGTGTTTGAAAAATGGCAAGGATGTTTTGCAAGAATTTTGATCAAGTAACTAAGAGTTGTCTACCCTATTTTACTCAAAGATTTTCTTATGTTTTTGACCCTTTTAACAATGTTGTTTCACCATTGTATTTGGTGAACAACCTTGTGTTAGGATGTTAACGGGACATGCGCGGGTCATCGTATGACCATGATAGCAATGTTGTGAAATGACTTAGCACTTTTCTGTAGGGACTAAGATCATATTGAAAGGCAACTTTGATAGCGTCATCGAGGGACTATGATCTTTTTTTTCAATTCGTTTGTGCTAAGACATACCACATGCATAACATGGCCATTTTTGTAAGGCAACAAGTGGAATTACCCTAAGGGTTCATGTGTGCAAGTGTGTTTGATTGCATGCATTTGTCTTTGATTTTTGGGTTGTCTACTTGTTGATTTTATCTTTCCATACACATCTAATTACTAGTATTTGTACAAAGCAATAAAAATGCAGGAAATAAATATCCTATACTATTACAACCATATTGAATCGCATGATAATATAAAGGCAAAAATAAGGTAAAAGCAAGAAAAATGGATCTTTTGATTGAGGCAGGAGCACCCTTCGATTTGCATTCTGTTGGCCTCCTTTGATTGGGGCTGGAAACAGTAAGGTCCTTTCCTTCGATTGGGAACTGGTTCTAGTGAGGTCCTATCCTTCGATTGGGCTTTGGCACCAGTCAGGTCCTGTACTTCGATTGGAGACTGGCACCAGCATGGGAGTTCCTTTCGTCTGAGCCTGGACTTAGTGCAAGTGTGCCTCTGGCTGGGCCTTTCTGCCTTGTTGCCTTCTTCGATTGGGCTAGTGGAATCAGTGTGAGCGTGTCTCTGGCTGGGCCTGGAAGTCAGTGTGGAAACCAAAGGCTTCGTTTCATACTCCTATCTCCTGTTTCTTTTGTTTGAACTTTTTGAACAACAACATGGCATAAGGCCATGCTAGTATTGCCTTACAATCAGTTAATACTTAATGCATATTTAAGTAAACAAGCAGCAAAACAAAAGGGGTTAGCTCTGAAAACATATTAAGTAGGTGGAAACAAAAAGAACCAAAGTGTTATGTACATGCTTTGAAATGAAAGGGAAGATTATTCACATACTATGCCACGAAACGAAAGGTTCAAGGGTAAGAGTGACTTACCTTGCTTCAGGATGGAACGTGTGATGGGCCTT